>JAUMHE010000048.1:7023250-7060785 GCA_032359235.1 Enteromius mattozi | reverse complement strand
GCAAATTAGTTTGTCTGTACTGCTCAGACAACTTGCAAAATAGTAAAATCAATGACAAAGAATCATGATAAAATTGTTATATTTTGTAAAAAAAATCAGAATATGATTTTTTCTTTGTAATTTGCAAAATAGTCTTAAAAAACCAACTTGAAAAAGAATTGGGATAAAAATCGTGAATCGTGATTTCCCCAGAAAAAATCGTGATATGATATTTTTTCCATATCGCCCACCCCTAATTCAACGTAACATTGCAGCAATTCCTAAATGAAATGTCCTGTGAGTTGCATTTAAAAATAACATAAACCTACACTAAAGCCAACCCTAAACCTAACCAATTTTTTAACAATACAAATGTGAGATAAACACACATTTGCTTAAGAAACTCTGTGTTTCTGGCTTGCTTCTACAAATCCTTGAACTCCTTCAAGAGCTACAGCGAATGTGTTTTGAGGTCATGACATAGTATTGTGCAAAGAACCATACAAATATGCCTTTGTTAACCACTAATCTGCCCCCTAAACATATTTTGTGTAAAAAGGAATAAAATGTGTTGCAGTTTTACTGCCTTGTGATCTTTCATCATTACTACTACTTTGTTTTACTTGAATGAAGACTAAACATTTGATTTAAAACCATCAATGTTAAAATGCTTTATGAAAAGTAAACAACAACAAACTTTTTCACCAAATGAATAGTTTCTAAAAAAGGTGAACCCTTGTTTGTGAATTGCATACATAATCGCAACATGTTTGGGTAAATTCCCGTGATCAGATTCAGCAGCTTTGGCATTGTTACGTAAGAAATTTATGGGACACTTACATAACAGTAACGAGCATACAGGCCTGTGGGATGACATACTGACCCTCAGGGTGAGCATCATGGTGTTATGGGTGATGGGGCCACTGTCACCCTGCATTGCCACTCACATGCCAGATTGTGTGGCACCGCTGAGAGTGTGAGCACTCTGGCTTCATCTCACAGAGAGAAGAAGAATACATGAACATGGCATACCGTCGCATTTTCAGTGATAAAGCTAATCTGCTAAAAATAAAAAAAGCACATGGTTATATCAGATAAAAACTGCATGACTAATGTAATAAGAATTATTAGTGATTAGAAATAACATACAAGTACAAACCTGCCCTAAATTTCATTTTCCGAGGAAGTGGATTATCTAGTTGCATGGGTGTGGTATCAGTTCAGTTACAAAGACACGCACATATTGTGAAAGCTCTGTAAATGCACACAGAGTTAAGCGTGTGCTGATATTCTTGCTCCTGCTCTTTATTGCGTGTTCAGTCCATAAACTGACACTCTTCATTTTCATCAGAGCACTTAGTGTGCTGGCGAGCAGAGTGTGAGACGGAGATAAAGAGCTAAGCAATACCTATATGTGCACTTTTAGATATTCAGCTGATTGGTAGTAGCAAGGAAATGGATTATAATGCATGAATGAACAAATATGTACAGTATACACTGAAATGTTGGATGGTTAGGGATGCATTTTACGTAAGGGTTGCAGAGCAAATAAATTCAGCTATATCAATGACAGGCCTGGCTTAGTACCACAGACAAAATAAACTTCAGAGTTGGCATACTATTTGCATATATAAGGAATAGCACGGGGATGTAATATTAGGAAATTTAGTTACAACATGCTTTGTGTTTTAGCAATGACAAAACAAACACAGACTTGTGCAGTATGCCTGCTATGCCAGTACATTATAAATTCATTATGGATTTGACTTTCAAATTGTTGAGGGAGAAGATATTGATAGCTTGGCTATCAAACACAGGCAGAAGGGCAGTTATCTGTGTATTACAGCTCTAGGGCTCCAGAGAGTTTCTAATCAGCCAGAAAAATAAATCTGCGCAGTCTAGAAATGTCTTCAACTCACAAAAGAACTGGATTTATGGTGTTTGTAGGCTCAGAGCTTTATTAAGAATGGCAGTCTAAGCAATAGCAGTGCAGTGCTTTTATAAAACTCCCAGATGGGAATTTACAAATAAGGTGCAAATCAATATGTGCTACAGAGCACATTAGAAAACTAAATTAATAGCTCTTACAGCTCATTTGCATATTCAGAGAAAAGTAGCTTTAGTCAACATGCTGTACCATTGCAATTCATTTCATTTGGATAGTATTAGTTTGGTATACGAGACATCAAACAAACTATTTGAATGTTAATGTCAACAGACAGCTCAACCCAAGCAAAACACACAGAAATACATTCCATTAAGAGCAAGATGTAGAGGCTTTTAACGTTTAACGGTTTCAATGTGCAACTCAGACCACAGCAACAATTTTATCTTGCAAATGCAGCACATATCGAACTTACTACAGCATGCCTTACAAAAATCTAGTCAACAACTGGACAGTAAGAGATAGTAACACATAACTGAAGACTTTAAAAGTCTATAATCTGTGTACGGTAGCAGCCAGTTTGAGCTCACCATACTTTAAACCTGTTCATGAAACTGCTGAGCAAGGACAGCACGGTAGCTGAAAAGCAGCCATTGGACGAGCCTGTGTGTGTCCGGCAGTGCTGGGGATTTATGAAATGACTTTCACTGTGCTTGTCTGAATTGTGCTTTTAATAAGCCACACACTGCTCACATGTAGAGCACAATATGACATGCGAAATGAGCTACAGTGAAACTCTGAATCACAGGTACTGTATGTTGGTGTGGGGTGACTACAAATGATCTGTTGGCAAATAAATGAAAACAGAAAAGAAAAATAAAGAACATTAGCACAGAATGCCACATACTGTAACAGTCAGTAACAGTCAGTTCTGATACAAACCAATCTCATCTTCAAATGGCATTTTATTTTATTGCATTGTTCACATTATTTTATTATGTTTATGATATTTCCTTGAAATAAAGTGCATTTTGTATATCTTGTATACGGCAAAGACTCCTATCTAAGATGACCATAGCATGAACAAACATCCTTGGGAGGTGACTTTTTTCACTGATTGCACTGCAATAAAAACAACACATTACAGGAGTCAATGAAACTGGGACAGGGCAAAGAAAAATTCTGACTGGAACTTGTAGCTAATATTTTTTGTTTTAATGATTAATTCTGCCCTCGTAAAACCAACGTAAATGCAGATGTCAATTTTATAAATGTTACTTAATCTTCAAATCGGCCTGTAAACTGCATTCTTGTAAATGTTTAATCATCTTTAATAGGGTGGTTGACATTCAACAGTAAAAATGTCTGAAACGGATGCAAAAAATTTTTACATAGACGTCCTGTGCAGACTATTGCCAGTTAAGTGAAGTTGACTATATGATAATAGCTTTCCACATACTGAATTAACCTTTTGTTACATATTTCCAGGCTAAATTCAAACTGATGCAATTTATTAAATTTATGCAATTTAATGCCAACTTTACTTGTGAGCTTAATTTCTGCCCAACATAATGAATCTATATAAAAACCTCCATGAATACAGAAACACATGATTTCCCTCCAATCTGATTTCTTTGTCATTGCTTGTCTGTTATACACCAGAATACATTTTAGAAATAGACCTAAAAGAAAACATAACAGAGGGAACTGAAATGAGACAATTACCAGCTTCATCAGTGCGTTTATTAGACTGATTAATGATCAGTATGCTTTGTAGGAAGAAACATAATAAAAATACAATTGACTAACATCTGTATTAATAAGTCCGGTCTGTGGGATGATTCACATTGATAAAGTAACTTAAGTTAAGGAGCCACGTTGTGATTCTTGCTTCTACAATAACTTGTGTATGTGTTGTTTCTGAGTCTAAAACCATTTTGTGACAGAATGAGGTGAATGTTTTAAGGGTACCTCAAACCACTGCTAATATTAAACATGCACAAACTGTGGATCAAAAAGAGTAGCTGCCTAAACAAAATCCCAAGGATGTTCTTATGTAATCATGACAAAAAAAACATTTACTTAACATCAACAACTTGAAAAAGAGCATTCTGAATATTCCGCTGATTTTAGGTTAAGCTTTCTAATAAGATGTTATCCGGGTCAAAGACAAGAGCTCCCGGAAATTATGGTGTCATAGATGTCTGGTGAAACAAGGGCACAGAACTTGCCTCACTAGAAATAAAAAGTCTAACATCAGCTATTTTCAGCTATTAACATCAGTCAGCATCTGTTCTCTTCTTTCATTAAACATATAATGTTTCAAGGCAAAATCCATAAATAAAGCAACAAAGGCCTTTAAAATATGATGGTGCTGATTGTCTCTTTATAATTATTAAGCTGCTGAATCAGTAAGTTAAATGTGACATGTCTTTTCTGCAGAAGCAATTTAAGACCTGCAGTAAACAGCAAAGAGCTAAAATCCAGAAACAAATTCCAAACAGTCACAAAGCCGTCACCTTTAGGTTATGAAACAGAATGAGATGGTTTTTATTTACTGTAATTCCAAACACCTGTCTCCCTGCAGTACAATCACTCCCTATGAACTCCAGAGGGGCTGCAGATCACATACAGTCTTAACTGAACCTTTGATTATACCCCATACGGATGCTTCACTTTCCTTTTAACTGCACTTCATCCCACTGCTGTCACTGAATATGTCCAAGTTTCGAGAATTTTAATGACACCAAAAAGAGGAATTTCTCACCCTTTTTCTAAGAAAGAAGCTGTCAAGATGAAAGATTATTAATCAGACAGATTAATGTGTCATTCTATTAAACAGATAAAGCAGACATAAAGGTGACTGATACTATACTAGATATGACCTTAATGAAAATGAATCATCTTTATTCTCCAAGCCAGTTTGGCATCATGTAACTCAAGATAAATGAGTAGAGGGTTTAAGATTTATGATTGTTTTCCACTTTTGGCAGTCAGTTGGTAATTAATCACATTAAAGCAATTAAGAAGGTTGTCTCTGCACAACTGGCCTGATCTCAAATGTCCTTCAGATACACAGCTGTACTGAGGAACTGAGGTTTGTGGGAAGGATTTATCTGTCAATTCAATTTTATGTCAAATTATCAGCACTACCACAAGACCTACAAAGTGAAGTGAGACAAAGGAGTGTACTGAAAGACAGTACTGGTTTGTTTTAAAAACGGGTTCTCTGGAAGCACTGAACAGCAACTACATATTGTGAACACTGTCAGTCTGAATCTGCACTCAGTGACCTAGAGAATACATAGAAGTAACTATCTCAGTACACTGTAATGAAAATAAAATAATAAATGTAGCATGTGAGAACAGCTTGTGCAGGTGTAAACCTCTTGCAACCCCTCAATATTTGTTGTGCAGAGGTTGGGAAAGAAATTCAAGGACACACTCTAGGTGGCCTGATTTTTTGGTGAAGGAGCACAGTCCAAACATTTAGAAAACATGCATTTTATAAACATTCACACTACATCACATCATGTCACTGACAAGAATGTAAAGTGACCCTACCTCTCTCAGTGGTCACGACAGAAGGCACTGAGGTGCTTTTCTCTGTCCATGAACTGTTTGTAGTATCCAGTGTAGGTGTTGTTGGATATTTTGTGCCACTTAATGGAGAGTAAGAAGTAGGTTTTACTGTACTGTTTAGTGTTGTTGTAAATGTTGAGTTTTCTTTGACTTTACTGCTTTTGGAGGTTGGGTCCATTGTTTTGGTCAGAGGCGCAGCCGTGGTGCTCAGCCAGACGGGCTGTAGTTGGTTATTTTTTTCAGTGGTCCTTAAGTCCCTGGATGTGATGGTCAATGCGGGGGTGAAAGGTGAAAACCTGGAGTCCCTGTCGTCCTCCTGTAAGTGATTTGGGATGGTGGTCGCCTCCGACACAGCACGCGGGAGTCTCGCGCCCGGAGACGCGTTCTCATAGCTCAACAAACCAGCTGTGTATCCAAACAACAATAACTCCAAAACTGAGAACAGTAACATAGTGTAACGCATACACGTCATTTTGTTCTTTAGCTCCCCATGAGAAACGTTTCGACTGTATCCTTCAGTACTATACAGATGTTTTTCTTACTACCGAAACCGTGTTTCAACCAATTGTCTCCACTTGTCCACTCGCGCCGAGAAACTGCACGGTTTCACTCCAGCGGGACTGACAGCTGTAAACCCCGCCCACGCCTCCGTCCAATCAGAGCGCAGGCCACGTGAAGATTGACGTGACACTGGACCAAACACACGACGGCGAGGAAGCGCCTCAAACCTGATAACTCTATGACCTGTTAGGAAAAGTGACAAAAGACAGGTAAGACGAAGTTAAATAGCTTTGCGTGATAATACCGAGATAAGAGACTAAGCAGAGCCAACAGTGAGAATGAAAGAAGGAAAACTGAATTTGAAACAAAGCCAAAAAAGTAAGCTATTTATAAAATAAACAGGGCTCATTCTACCTGTAACTTGCGTAACTCGTGTATTAACTGTGGTTAACGCCACATTTTGGAAAAAGTACATAATTTAATGGCGCTAAAATGAATGGATTCACTGTTAATGGGAAATCTGACGGATAAACTTCATTCGCCTGAAGCAGGTTTCACAAACAGGCTAAGAGAAAGATAAAAGTACAACAATAGCGTCCTCTAGTGATGACGCAGTATTAGTAAAGATCACGCCGCTCACTGTCAGATGTCACAGGTGAATGTAACATGTTACAATTTATTTAATAATAATTAAAATATACAGTTAGCCTAACTAAAATATCATAAACTAAATGAAATTATATAGATAATTATATATATATATATATTTATTTTTTTTTTTTTTTTTTTTTTTTTTTTGTACAATCAAAAAGAATTAAATGGGATGAGAAAATAGCTGTTTTTACTTCTGATGCTTCAATAAGAAAATTTAACATCTTGTAGTAATAAGGAAACGTTTAATTACATTAAACCTTACCTTAAAACACATTAACACACCATGGGCAAACCATCACTGTTGCACTGAGGCTGATCATTTGCATCTTTTTTGACCATGACTAAAAATATATTCTGTCTAACAATACTGTATGCACACCACATTGTGAAGCAATTTACATAAGGACATTTGTCAGTGTGGGCACTGGAGAAACCTGATGATATTTAACCACTGAATGTAGAAATTTCACATCACTGCAGGCCTTTTTGGAGCTTTCTGGAAAGTTTAAAGGCTGGTTTTATGCCCAGTGGTGATCCATCTAATTGTATAAAGCATTTGGAACTAAGGTGCTTCATAAATTCATAAGAATATTCCTGTGAAACTGTATGTTTTTGAACATAGGCTACAGTAAAATGAACCGTACTGTGCTGGGTTTTATCTTTAGCACTCATTCAGGAAGGCAGTGGCCAAAGAGTGCTGACAGAGAGACAAGAGAGAGAGAGAGGCATGTCACAGATGTGCGGTGGACATTAAGCCTTTATTTGCAATTGAACTTTATTTGCAATAAGCCTTTATTTGCAATTGGAGTTGTTACTCCGCCCTCAAGACGTTTATTCGTCTGTACACGCATTTGTGTTACAGTCTAAGAGGAGGGGGCATGAAGACAACTCAAAGTGGGCGGTTTACTTTGAAAACGGTTTGGTCTAGAGGAGAGAGAGAAAGAAAGACACAGAGAGACCGATAAAGCTGAGATGAGCTAGGAAGTCAGATATCAGCACTCTATAAACATCAGTCCTTACCAGAACAAGAACCTTGTGAAGACAGAGAGGAGGATATAACACATCTACTCTTTCCTTTCAACAAGAAGGATGAAACCTCAAATAAAAAGAACTTTATCAAATTTCTTCTTTGATTACGAAACACCTCGACAGGTTTTGGTCAGGAATAAAAGAGTTGCAATCGTGTGCCGACTCATCCAAATGGGTGTTCTAGCCTACATAATTGGGTAAGAGATTTATTTTATTCTTAAAAACTAAAAAAGCAGATAAAATCAGTGAGCATGAGTAACTGAACAGAACATGTTTCAACAAGGGCAAAAAATGTACAGAATGGAAACAAACTAATGGCACAAGTCTTATATTGAATTGAAAGTTAAGTGTAATGTAACAGCTGGCCGTAACTATGCATTGATAACTGGATGTACATGTCGCTTGTGTAAAAGAGTCACTTATGCGATGTTCATGACATGAGAAAAAGCAGACTCTGACAGATGTTAACCTTTACAGCAGTCAAGTCCACACAAACGCTGAGCATTTTCTCTTAAGTAATTCAAACCTGTAATGTGCAACCCAGTGAGCATCAGTTAGCATGCGGGTTTCATTGTGCTCTATATAATACAATTTGCAAGTAACCAAATAAGTGTGCTGTGTTTTCTTCAAATCAATGACTACTGTGCAATATACAAAGCCACTGGAGCAATAGCGTAATTTTAAAGTACCCGTGATATAATGATACTAGCTATTTACTTATGTGTACATGTTATATAACTGTATTATACTATAATGTTACATCAATTAACCTCCTTTAATGTCTGTGATCATAGAACAGCAGGGGAGTTGTGCTGCTCTCTTATCCCTCTCTGTTACTCCTTTTTGTTTATCAGTGAACATCAGCAGACCACCCTTAATGAATCAAATGCAGCTCTAGTCCAAATTTCAACAGGCTGACAGTGGTATTTGTTTGGGTATTCAAAGCTACAGTATATAAAGCTGTCGTGCAGCTAAAAGTGGACGATGCTTCTGTTATCTGTCACATGGAAGTTGTTTGTCTTTGTAAGTGAGGTAACCTAAATGAAACACAAATCGATCAAGTCGATAAACTTTTGCCATAGCATTAGCTTTGGTCTGTGTGGAGCAGTGTGTCATCTTTATGTGTGTCAGATGATAAGACAGAGAGTCATGCTTCAAAGGGAAGAATACTGTTTGTCGTGTCTTGCAAAAGGGCAAGAAGCCAAAATCCTATTGCTTCATCTTACTTTTGACACAAGATGGTTCAAGTACATATGAAAACACACATTTTGAAAACATAACTATTAAACATAGCCTTACAGGATGTCATTTAATACCTTTTCGTTCACACTTTATTTTAAGGTCCAATTTGGGCTATTAACAAACCATTAACTATGACTTTTACCTCAATAAACTAATTTGCTGCTAATTAATAGTTTGTAAGTTTAGGTATTGGGTAGGATTAATGATTTAGAATATGGTCATGCAGTAACACTTTAAAATAGGGAACACTTATTCACTATTAGTTACAAATTTTCTCTCAATAAATTCCTAATTTGCTGCTTATTAATAGTTAGGAAGGTAGTTGTTAAGTTTAAGTATTGGGTTGTAAAATAAGGCATTAATATTTGCTTAGTTACTACTAATAAATGGCTAATATTCTAGTAATATGCATGCTAATAAGCAACTACATAAGAGACTCTAAAATAAAGTGTTACCAATCATGCAGAACATGTGCTTTTTATATACTAAAAAACAGATGATATTTTAATAGGCATGCTAATAAGCAACTACTTAATAGGGGGAATTTGTTCCTATACTAAAGAGTTACCATATTTCCAGATGCTGTTTGAGCTTAGTAGTGCAACTCATGAATAAAATAATGCATTAATAAATATGTTTTTATGTATCATTTGTTAACATTAGTTAATACATTACTAACATAAACACACAATAACAATACATTTATTACAGTATTTTATTAATCTTTGTTTATGGTAATTCATAAAAATACAGTCATTCATTGCTAGTTCATGTTAGTTCACAGTGCATTAACCAATGTTAACAAACACAACTGTTGATTTTAATAATGCATTAATAAATGCTGAAATTAGCATGAACTAAGATTAATAAATGCTGTAGAAGTATTTTTTATTCTTAGTTCATGTTAGCTAATGTTGTTAATGTTCACTAATGACCATTATCTTAAAGTGTTACTGGTTTTATTGTTACTGTCAATCAGTAACCAATAAAAATGAGGCTAATAGTAGTTCAAAGGTATTAGGATCAAATGTACCGTAACATAAGCATTAAAACCCTACTTTCACTGGCATCTCTGTTGACAAAAGCTCAATATTGACAAATTGTGTGCTGTGAATATTCATGAATTGAAAGAACAAAGAAAGAAAGAAAGAGGCTTTACAGAATTATTCACAATGGTTCTGAAAATAATTATCAACACTGTCAACAATTGATTACATTTTTTGGTAACACTTTATTTCACTGTTACACCTATTAGTTGCGTTTTAGCATGCGCATTACTAAAATATTAGCCATTTATTAGTGCTAATTAAGCAGATATTAATTTCTTATTCTAGATGACCTTATTCCACATCCTTAATCTTACCCAATACCTAAACTTAACAACCACTTTACAAACTATTAATAAGCAGAAAATTAAGAATTTATTGAGGGAAAAGATCTAATTTTTGATTTAGGGAAAAATTTCACACAAAAAAGATCTCCAGACTGCAGCTTGATTATACTAGATCAGGTCATGAATTGTTTTTTTTGGTTTTTGTTAGGTGGGTGTTCATGTATGAGAAAGGCTACCAGGCAACAGATATCGCCATAGGCTCTGTCCTCACCAAGATGAAGGGAGTGTCCCTTACAAATATCAGCGAAAAGGAGAGGATATGGGATGCAGCTGATTTTGTTTTTCCTGAACAGGTGGGTTGTGTCTCCTAATTTTGCCCTCAGAACTGAAAACGTCAAAAGTCCCAATTTATATACAGTTATCATATTTTTTTCCTTCATTTTTGTTATTATTTCAAAAATGAAGAAATATATTTTTTGAATACAGATGTGGGCTACTCACTGGGTAATTGTTCATTAAAAAAAAATGTTTATGCTTTGTAATTTTAAACACACTCATATTTGTATAGGAGTTATTATGGCTGTGAATTGGGCCTAATCATAGATAAACGTACTCATATTGTGCAAACATCTGCAGTCATGTGCAGGCTATACTCACTCTTACTGAGAAAGTACTGACATTGTCACAGCAAGTAAACCTTTATATTGTGGAGAAATACTTGTTGACTATAATGTTATTTCTTAAAATAAATTATTAAAAATGTCTGCCATTATTTACTTAATGCCAACAGCCCGCAGCAGTTTCAGAATATGAAATTATTTCACAGAAAGCACCCAGTGCAATAAGAAACTGACAGACTGTTGACAGAAAAGTAAACACGTCACCGCTCAGCAATCAAAGGAGTGGCTCCAGGAGCTTCTTTATAAAGTCAAATAATATTTTGTCCAAAGAACAAACATCAAAATGTTCATCATGATAACAAATATCAGCACTTATGCATGCGCACACACACACACACATTGGGAATTACATTTTCATTCATAAAAGGATCCTAAAAAAAATTAAGTTAAATTAAATTATATTTCCACAAAAAATAAAAATTAAGCACAACTTTTTAACATTGATAATCTTTATTATGAAAATAAATAGCAGCGCTAGCAGAGACATGAGGCTATAAGGCTGAGGTTAAACCTTAGATTACGCCTTATACACAGCTATCTCTCAGATGCAAGCTGATCAAGCTTCTAATACTGAATCAAATGTACAGTGAGGAGATTTTGGAGGTCTGTTTTGGGTTTAGGTTTTGGTTTTAAAAAAGGACATTCATCATGTCACACAAGGGTGTCAAAAACAGTAGCCTGAAGTCAAGCAAGCACAGTCAGCTGCAAGCTGTACACTTCTTATAGAGCTACTGTATCACAAAACAGATTGAAGTTTTGAACTTAGAGATTGAAACTACATATGGTCACGTGGAACCCTTCAAATTCTTTCTGTTCTATTTTCCAGGGTTCCTCATCTTTTGTTGTGATGACGAACTACATTGCCACTGTGGGACAAAAACAGGACAAATGTCCTGAGGTAGGCAAATATTTTTTTCTTATTCTCTCATCACTATTAGCCTATTGCGTTTTTTCTCTCTAAGATCTCAGTATATCATATCCTGACCATTTTTCCTCCAAGTTAAAATACAGTTATCGTTTTTTACAGAAATAAGGGTCGATGGCCGTCATGAAACTTTTTTTTTCTGAGGGACACCTGTCCTGGCTTAAGAACAAACTAAAACTTAACTGAGAGTGTAAATGCTTGTTTAGTTGGAATGGGCATGATGCTTCTGTCAGTGATCATACCACTTTTTTTTCTTTGACTCAGTAAAGCCATGTGCGTCACTGAGTGACAGTTTGTCTTTGGTGTTGCTAGGTGAAGCATAAATTCAGCCAGTTTGTTTGAAGACAGGTGTCACACACCTAGGGTTGCAAACTACTGTATTATTCAAAATCGTCCCAGATAATAAGAAATTGTAATACTTTTTAAAGAACACAGTTCTATTCCATGTTCAGAAAGCAGTTTTTCCCATATTTTAGCATCTTGCAACTGAAATAGGGTTGAAAACACTTGGTTAATGCTTTTAAATCAGTTCAAATGAATCAAATTGTCACTAGATTTATTGCATTGCTCATTAAAATGTTTAAAAACACAAAATATCCTAATAGGAAACAGAAAGTGTGACCTTTGCAAACACATTGTAAATGACAATACAATCTGTTTGCACTTTCCAGCAAAGTAACATGGCTAGACTTCCTCTTGACTCATTTACTTGCTCTTGGTTTTTATTTGTCTTTCACTTGACTCTTCATTTGACTTTATTGCACTACCTTGCAAGCTTTGCTTAAACAAATGAGTTTTAAGAATTGGGTTTTGTGGTTATTCTGTCTCTTCTGTACATCCTGTCTCATTTGGATCTTGCTTTTGCATGCTTTTTTTAACAAGCCAAGTGGAGCTTAATTAAACACTAATATCCATTAAATGCAATTCCTTTCCTGTGTGTATTTCAGCTGCCAGATGGGAAGAACAAGAACAAGTGTATTATTGATGAGGACTGCGATGAGGGCAAATACAAACGTACGGGAAATGGTAAAGTTTTAACAATTACATTGTTCCGACAGAAGGCATCGGCGCAGCAGACTAACTTCACATCACTAGCAGCTGGGGGCAGAGGAACTCACTTACTGAGTGTTTATCATGTGCACTGTATAATCCCTTTTACCTTCATTTGTAACTAAATCAGTGCACCAGCGGCCTAAGATATGTACCGCAGTAGTCAAATGATCATGGGGTAAGAAAATTGGTGCACTTGCACGTAAGCATTTGGTTTCAACCCTTTACTCAGAATCAAAGGGGGCATAATGAACTCTCACTCTTCTAACTGACAAACCTGCACATCATCCATACTGCCGTCTCCGTAAGTCACTAACATTCATGACTAACATGCTTTGCTGTCATGCTTTTTTTCTTAGCTTTCTATATCTTTGATGAATTTTACCCCATGCTCACTGATGTCTCTAATTCACAGAGTTCCACAGGGCTCTCATCCAGCTTGGTGTGACTAGCAGTTTCTATAACAGTAAACTACGCACAATTATTCCTCTGCTACCCAAACATAAATAAATTGAAGTAATTTGTTGCATAAATCTTGATTTTTTTTTAATATGATTAGCGTTGGCAGAGCGTAGTAGTAGTAGTTGGCAATGGAAACACCAATGGCTTATAAACACTGAACAAAAAGCTGCTTAAAAATAAAACAATCAAACCCACAGTATAGACTGATATCGTGAGCTCAGTGTGGGTCACAAATACTCAAATATTGACTCAGTTTCACATGCAGCGAAGCAGAACGATTTACTTCAGGAATACAGACGTAAGTAAACAGCACTATCTCACATTGCAGTAATTTAAAGTGCCCTGACTTCCAGTCATGGGCAATTGGCACAAACTTCACCATACAAAGCATATTTTCCTTAATCGTGTTACAATTTAGACTCAGTGAGCTTAGGGTAAAATTCACAGTTGTTTTCCTTGAGAACACACAACCTTCTGGTTGTTTATGCCATGCTTCAGACCGCATATCATTTCATGCTTATCATATAATGTTTGTAATGTGTTTGTAATGTATATAAGATGTTCTGTGACACAAGGGATGTTATATGTTATGGTTACATTAAGTGTATTTTAATGGTTGTACAAAAGTTTGTCAATGCTATACTACCACCAAAACAAGTTCAGTCTGTGAATGTAAATGTTCCTGGCAATGTTTAAAGTCAGACCGAAATTGCAAACATATGACCAAATGCAATCTGATGAAAGCGTTCCTAAGTAACTGGACTGATAGAATCATCCTTTATGCTCATTAATTTAGAGAAAAGTTAATTTAGTAACATCAAAGTAATGGCAGCCCCTCACGAAAATCTCAAAGTCAGTATCTAATAGGAATAGATGGGTATCAATCGTATAAATTTATTTGATTATATCTTAGTGCTTTATACACGGTCTGACAATCTTCTACCCTATATTGTACAAACAAATTTTAGACTTTAAATATAAAAAGATATCTTTTCATACCGAATTTGATTCAGTTTTCACTACCTCAAGTGTGCATATAAAATGTTATGTAATGTATTTTATGACATTAGAAAAATGCAAAATCTAAGCATTTTCACAAGGGACATCAGACTTTTTCCTGCCATCTCTCTATGGGGCACATGTGTTTTGTTTCAGTCTCTTCTGATCAATGCCAAAGCTGTTATATATACTTATAAGCTGTCTCTCTCAGGGCACATGACGGGCAGGTGTATAAGCAATACCAGTACTTGTGAGATCTACTCCTGGTGTCCAGTTGAAGATGACCGTCAAATACCAGAGTATGAATGCTTAGTTTATTATTGTTGTTAATGAACTGAATCAGTCACATGGGGTGTCTAAGAGTACCAGTATACAATTATTGTAAAATATTGTGTAATGTGGCATCTTTCATTTACAAACCCACTATAATGAAAGAAAAGATATGTTTTATAAAAAGCAAAGACTCACCATGCCTGTATGTCTTGATTTTCATGTCTGTGAAGAAATCTTGGAAACTAAACAGGAGAATCAAATTACTCTTGACAGTCGCCTTAAACATGAGAAATGAATTTTTATACCTGGAGCATGTGACAGGTTGTATTAAAAATTGTTTTGAATCAGCCTAAAGTCTTGGTCTGATCCATTTAATTTTGTTTTGTCCCTCTTATGTTTCTCTGAAGCCCTCCAGTCCTGCTGGCATCAGAAAACTACACACTGTTCATCAAAAACTCTATTACTTTTCGACAGTTTAATGTAGTAAGGTAAAATTCTATTTTCTAAATGTCTAAATTCTTTTTCAAATGTTCATTGTAGTATATTGGGAAAAACGAACAAGTAAATTAAGAGGAAGGAGGATAAAATAATGAGGACCTATTTTGAATGTCCGTATAAACCGGGTGTTTATTGTGGTAATAAAGTAAGTTGGTAATTTTTTGTGAAAAAAAGAAAAAACACATTAAACAACTTAAACCAAAGCTAAAGTTAAGACTTTTTTTATTGTCTCTTTCACATCAGTAATCATGTATTTGTAATAACAAATGAAAGTTATTCTCACATTTCTTCTCTCTAGGAGTAACTTGGTGGAGAGTGTGAATCAGAGTTATATCAGTAGCTGTTTGTATCATCCCAAGACTGATCCACTGTGTCCCATCTTCAGACTTGGAGACATTGTTATGCGTTCTGGGTTTAGTTTCTCAGACATAGCTCTTGTGGTAGGTTTTGTCATGATGAATGATTGTAAATGCACACACCCACATTCACACTTCTAGTGATACTTGTTCTTTAAACACACATTCAGACATTACACTTAAATTCAAACATTCTGGTAAGTCAGGTAATCAGGGTGCTTTCCAAAAGACTGATGTTTTGAATTAAATAGTTTACTTAATAGCTGTTGAAACATGTTGTAAATTTGGCTTTGCTCTGGGTTTCCAAGGGAATATATGAATATCAGTAAAATATGTAAAATAACTGTGACCTTCTATCTCACAATGTGAGTTTCTCATTTTAAACCTTGATTAAAATTTGAAACATGGGTTGATAATCTTCATGATATTTTTTATGTGATGTTTTAGGGTGGTGCTATTGGAGTCCTCATTGACTGGGACTGCAATCTGGACCTCAGTATAAGACACTGCAAACCAAAGTATGAATTCTATGGTCTTTATGGAACAGCAAAAAATGAAAAAGACGAGAAACCATCATTGGGATACAATTTTAGGTGGGTAAGAAAGTTGAAAACAACTTGTAATTGGACTACTCAAGTTCTACAGTTCTTTTTTTAAAGAATATATTAAGTGGAATCACTACTAGAATTATGTGATACTGACTGTTTCAGATATGCAAAATATTATGTGGAGGATGGGGTGGAGAAGAGAACACTAATGAAGGTGTTTGGTGTGAGGATAGACATCATTGTTCATGGACGGGTAAGCTTATTTTTTATAAAACATTCACAAAGAAATTATGGAGCATGCACTTTTGCATTTGTTTACGAATGTTCTCTGCAGGCAGGAAAATTTGATATCATCCCAACGTTGACGGCTATAGGCTCAGGAGTAGGAATCTTCGGAGTGGTGAGTGTCATGGAGAATAAATGTATATTTATATAAAGATATACCTGGTGTCATTTACTTCCATTTTTACTTTTAAATGTACAGCCTCCATATTTTGGATTCTTCTGTCATGTAGAAGATGATGCCAGGTTTAAAAATCTTTTGTGTTCCGTACCATCCATGTAAAAATGTAAAATTGTATTAATGTAAATATATAAAGTAAAAGAGTAAAAAAACATCTTAATAATTTAGTAATGTTCTATAATCTATTTAATATATATTATTATTAATGTTGAAAACGTTTATGCTGCTTAATATCTTTGTGGAAATACTTTTTATCTTTTCATCAAATGAATGCATCCTTGCACTAGTACGGAAAAATCATACTAAACCTTAAACTTTTGAATGCTAGTGTATCTGTATGTTAATGACACTGTGCTGATGATGACTAATTTGAAACTGAAACAAGAACAGCATAGATGCAAGCTTAGCTTTCTATACAGCTGCTTAGCTGTTTTGGGTTCAGAATATTCCCTTATGTGCTTTTTATCTTATTGAATTGAACTAACAGCTACTCTCGTTTGTTGTTTAAGGCAACAGTTGTGTGCGATTTTCTCCTCCTGTATTTTGTTCCAAAGAGAGATTTCTACAAAAACATGAAATTCAAGCATACACAAATCCCGGAAGAGGTGAGTGTGGTGTTTTTTTCTCAATGAAAACTAAATTTGAGTCAAACCTGCCTTTGTAATCGCTGAGTTTCTGAGAGCTCTGAGGATAGCCAATGCTAGTTCACTACCGAAACACAAGATGGCAGCAGAGATACATAGTTAGCTGCAACGCAAATCTGTTATTTAAGCAGAAGCAATGCCGTTTCCCAACATTTACATCAAGCTGCATGCAAGTGTCATTATGGATATAAAATGCAGGATTTAAATATAATTCATATGTCCAAAGCACTTTTGAGGGAGGGAGTGTGTGTGTGTGTGTGTGTGTGTGAGAGAAAGTATAACCATAGGCATCTTACTTTTGATTTGTATGCATGTGGGCAGACTATTGCATTCAAGTCCATGCAACACCACGGCTTCCTGTAGACTGTGCAGTGATATAGTTACCCTAGCAACACAGAGCATTGACCATACTTGTCTCTTATAAAGAAAGGAAAATGAGGGCACACCTTAACCTCCAGGACCTACTCTATTAGCTTTCTGAAGAATAAAAATATTGGGGTTGATAGGAGCATGGGAAATAATTTCAGGTATGGTATGTATTTACCCATCTACAGAAGCCGGCCTTGCCCTCGTCACAGCCAGAAAAAGATCTACCAAAGGTAACGTACCATTCAAATCTGTTCAGCTGCAGATCCCTGTAGTGTATTTCTATAAACAACTTTTCAATTTTAGTTGTGGTCACAGTAATTCAGATCTTTGCTGTGCACAGGAGTCAGGACGGCTGCCATGACGACTGACTATTGCACTGAAGACGGAGAGAGAGAAAACAAACCCACCTTAACACTGGAGCTTAAGCAAGACGGCTGGGAGACTTGACACACAGAACTGTCAGACATCACTATTCCTTTCTAAATCTCAATTCCCTCCAAAACCACTGAGGAAAGATATTAAATTGTTGTCAACCAATACCTGCTGGATGAGAGGCACAGGACTGTAAAGGAACACAATTCTTGTTTTGAGGTTCCCAAAGTTTTTGGCAATTACCATGTAATGTCTGGATATGTCATGCTCTGGATACAGTATCCTTTATGCTTATAGCAATTTTTTAATGATAGGTGTGTTTTTTTAATAGTTTTATGTTGATGTTGTTTTTGTAGCAAGTCAAACTGTGAGCGTCTAATTTTTTGTGTGAAATAAACTTTAGTCAGTGGACCGTATGAGGTTAAAACTAACCAGCTCTTAAAGTGCCCCTATTATGGATTTTTAAAAAATGACCTTTCATGCAGTGTGTAACACAGCTCTTAAGTAAATGAAATTGTCCTGCAAAGTTTTAAATCTGAAAGTGCCCCATGTATAAAGTGATTGTCTCAAAAGAAAGAGTCAACTCTGAATCATTAAAACGAGTCATTTTTAAAACGAATCACAAACTGTTTCATGTTGACTTTAACATGAAACATTAGCATATTGCCCACAGACCTGGAATAACTTGATTTTCACATTGGTTTGAATTAAAATGCAAATCCATTCTTTGCCAATAGGTGCCACTTTTGGAGCTTTAAAAGCTCACAAACACTTCTTTAAATTAAATTTAACCGCTGATTAGCATCATACAAAGGAGAGGTTTGGAAAATTAATCTTTTGGGAGTCGTTGAGCAAGTAAGTTAAAAATAAAGCATATTATAAGAAAACGAAAGTGTTGTTTTGACCTTGCATGCATGTCACCCTGTTGTTGGGGACTCCCAAAACCAAAATATGAACCTTTTATAACCCATAATAGGGGCACTTTAAAGACTGATGAGTGATTTAGGTATTTAGTTTTAGCTCATTCACAAAACACTGAGCCAAGATACATAAGATACATGTCTAAAGTCTGGTATTTTATTGTTAGCACACAGCCTTCTGGACTGCTTGATTTTAATTGGTCAAATCAATAATCCTTATATAGTTACAATAATAGTTGTGTAGTCATTGGACACTCATGCAGTCTCTTGTTTTTCACCTAACAAAACAGTTTGGTCTCACTATATTTTGGGGACCAATTCTCACTATTAATAAACTCCTAATTTGCTGCTTATTAATAGTTAGTAAGGTAGTTGTTAAATTTAGGTATGGAGTATGAATAAGGGATCTAACATATAGAGAATAGGCAGAATAAGGCATTCATTTATTGCTTTGTAAGTACTAAAGAACAATCAATATGTAAATAATATGCATGAGCAAGTGGCTAATAGTGAGAATTGGTCCCTAAACTGAAGTGTTACCAATAATTGAAACTCATATCAAAATAAAACCCTTTCAGGGTGATACAAAACCTCTCTGCTTTGCACTGGCATTTTGATACTTCTTGTCTGGGTTTATTTTGTAACAACGACTTGCTTTAATTTGTTGGAATTTACCTCAATTTGTGTTTTGAGTTTCTTTTTTATTAAAGGATTTACAATATTTAACCGTTTTAAAATCAGACAGTACCATGAAGGATTGTTTAGTTTTATTGTATAAAATATACACATACACAATATACTATTATATGTATTAGGTCAATTTCATTGATTGATTCCAAGTTCATTTTTATCATGCAAAACTGAAAATAATAATGCAATCATAAATGAAGAAACCCAAATCACCTGTGATATCTTTATTGTCTTTGATTATGCCTATGTGTACAAAAAGCATGCAAAAAATAGCATCTTTATATGCTTTGGTACATATTTACATAGTAAGAGTTGCATTCAGTGCTTTCTCAAGACATGCTCTTTTTTGTCTGTTTTCTTAGATTTTTTTTTAAACAGTTACATTCAGATCAATGCAGCAGAATACAGACGTCTATAAATAACCAGCAATATCAGGCACTCTGACACAAATAACTGGGCAGTTCAAACTGTAGGTATGTGAGATAGTGTTCTACGATTTATATACAACTCTGATATACTTTTAAATCAAGAAAGGGAAATTAAAAAAGCATAAAGCTTTGATAGCAAGAATGTTTTGCAGCTACAAAGTGCCTCAAAATGGCCACATTTCTCTCCCCTCCTTTAAACAAGAGAAGCCTTTGTAAATGTGGGTAGACAAATGATCAGACCTCATCTATTGCACATGAGCCAAAACCTGGAAAAAGAAATAAAGCCTTCACACTTGAGTTGATTGCTCGGACAGAGGTATGGCATATTGGCTGCTGCATATGTTTAGCTTATACAAAAGTCCTGCAGGAAACAATTTAAAGGGGTTTAAACATTAGTTGTTTCGTCTCACACGGATATCAAAAAGGAATAACAAACCTAGAGAGAAGTCTGTAAAAGGTTATAAGTTAAGGGACATGCCGTACATCAAGACATTAACAGGTGCATAGCATACATCGAGAAGTAACTGACAAGACTACTGTACATTTGAGACAGATTGAACAAATGTGTTTGCCCACTCACACTTATAAGAGAATAAAGGGGATCGTTTAAAACCATTTGATGAATTTCTACACATAAACACACCTTTGAGCTACTGAACATAGAATATGCTACTCCATTCTCTCTGTATTCCCCGAACAGCAGAGTCCAGACCCTGAGTACCACACAGAATCTCAATACACGACAGAAACAAGACTCCATTTAATCAAATACTCCATACAAACAGAAAAAAAAGAAAAAACCCACACTAGTCATTTGGCACTGAAAATGGTTTTCCTGTGTAATTCGGTTTATGGGCAAGAAGCAATCTAGAAAGAGTGTGTGCCTAAAAGAGGGTCATCGAGAGAAAGAGAGAGAGAGAGAGAGAAGAAGGGAAGAATGTGTAGGAGTCAGAAAAATGGACCACCATCTGCTCAGGATATTAGTGAGAATATAATGAAAGTGGTTCACTGCGGTTTATCAATCCGTCTTCATATAAGCAATAATGAGTCTTCTAAATGAGTGACATCGGTTAAAGGTTTCCTCTAAGCCTTCACTGCTTACATAACCAGTTTACTGGAAATAATTGGCAGCTGACCTGATTGAGTCCAGTTTTATTCTTGTAAAATGAATTAAAGGGGCAGTTCACCCTGAAATAGTCAAAGCTGCTCTTTTCTATACAATCAAGGTTTATAATGATATGAGGACAAAGGCATGTTCACTTAAAGACAAATATTTGGTATGATAAACATTTTGAATGCATTTGAATAAATGCATCTGTTCAGACAGACAGTCATTTGCATACCATTAATGCAACTTTTTATTTTTACATTTATGAAGAGGTGTTGTAATTTTTAAAAATGGTGAACCAATAATATTTGCGCTTAAAACGCACGCCATGAGCCACTGCTGTTACATAAAACAATGACTTGGTGATGCTCACAAACACACTATTTTACGATGCAAATATCAATAACAGACAAATAATCCAGTGTTGTTTGATAATCACAATAGTAAATACAAAAATATATGTAAATATGGTTTGACTTCCCTTTTTTTTCCCTGACAACTGGGCATCAGAGAGACTGAGTAAATGCTATTTACTTTCTGGGTGAACTGTCCTTTTAAAATTGAAACACGCACAGTGAGAATTTCATAATGCTAAAAATTTAATTAATATGAGTGCTACGCTCTGGTAATTAAATACCTCGATCATCAACGTGCCTTTACAATGATCGTCCACTCAGACTCTCTTTGTATTTTCAATACGTGACTCAAAAATGGGTTCGCCTGGCAGACGATCCGATGTAAACAAGGGCGTATTGTTTTGGACGGAGTTAATACAGGCCGAGAGGGACCATGATGACATTGAATGGCAGTTCACTTTCGTTTGCACAGCTAAACACCGTATTCAGACAAGCTCAATTGGCTTGTCTGTTTTGAGTGAAAGTGACTCCCTCTCTTTCCGCATCAGCGCACACTCGCTCGCCTCGGTGGCATGTTTGCGTGTGTGTTCGAGGGCCCGTTAGCACTGCTGACTGACAAATAGGCCTTTTGGAATGTGAAGACTTGGTAAACAATGACACATTCTGTTCCTGCGGAGAGACAAAGCACTGCGACACGAGAGCCCTGCATCCGGTGCGATCTGAATGCGGCATTTACAACATTCACAAACATGGAAAATAAGCCCTGTTCTCGATAATGGTTACACCGAGCGCTCAAACACACTGTATGAGAAAGCCCTGTTTCGTAGAATTGACTGAATGTGCAGACAAGAGCCTCTTTTAGTGTCTAGTAGTTACATAAGCCCCTTTGTTTCACAGTACAACGCTGTGTGTGTTTATATATTGTATCTGAATGAAATGAGGAAATCTTATGGTATGAAAGAAATGGAAAGCAACAGAGATATGGAACCACCATTATATGGAGAAGGCCATATTTCAGGCATGCCATGATGGATAGGGTTAAGAATTGCACATTAACATATACAAAAAAGGCAAGACGCCATTGCTATTATTTTCTACACATGTACATGTCCATGCTGTAATCTTAAGCACTGTTTTTCCACACAAACCTGGCCTAATAGGGATTTCATACAAAATCTACTTGTTTAGCCAGGATGGAAAGATCCAAACGGTATGAAGGAGAAAGAATAGTTTTCCAGCAGATTATCAAGGCCAGTTTTTATGAGAACCATAGGCCGGAAAAGTGATTCTTGTGCAAGACTGACAAAGATGAAAAGCCTGAAGGATGACTAGCAATAGCAGAATCTAGTTCAGTGTCAAGGTAAACCGAAACAGAGTGTAGTGGAGCGGTTTGGGTCATGATCTTCTGCTTGAAGGGATGGAAGGACAATGAGGAACTCTTCAGTATCTACGAAGACACTCAAGAAGTGGGTGGTTCATCCTCGTGCAAGTCCTCGAGCTCAACTTCTCTACCAGCCTCTCCACTGCTTCCTTTTCTGAGAGAGAAAGAGAAACAGAGAAAGAAATTGTGAATCATTGCCTTTCTATATGATCCCTGCTTTGATCCAGTAGTTGATCTTGAAAGGCAAGCTTTTGAGCATCTATAATCTATAACAGCAGTGTCCAGTCTTGTTCCTGGAGGGCCACTTTCCTGCAGAGCTCAGCTGCAATCCAAAAAAAAACACAACTGAAATCAAGCTCGTCAGGATTATTGGAATGTTTTAGGCAGGTACATTGGGACAAAACGGAGCCAAATTCTGCTGGATATTGTCCCTCCAGGACCAGGACTGTACACCTATAAAGTTTGGTCAGCAGAATTTTGTTTCATGTTTTATTTAATTTAGGTCAAGTAAATCTGAAATCCACAATACCATATTAAATAATAATTAAAAACTGTACTTTGAATGGTTCTATACAAAAAAGAGGAAAATAGCAGAAAATATATGAATCCTTCATGATTTTGCCTAGGCATAGTTTTATTTTTCAATGACACTGCAGCTGACACTATCCCATTTAGTTGCTATCAAGTAACTTGAGGATTTTTTTTATATATATATCTTGATAGCTTAGAATATTTTTTAAATCTTGGAAGCTTCAAACCGGCTACTCCGTTAACAATATAGTTTTTTTTGAGAAATTAATGCAAGGACACATTAAATTGATCAAAATGTGACTTTTACATTGTTACAAAAAATAAATAAATAATAATAATCAAGGTTGTTTTTAAAGGATATATTCTTAAAAAAAACCTGGAAAAAAAAGATCATTGTTCTCACAAAAATATTAAACACTGTGTTTTTTGAGCACCAAATCAGTATATTAGAGTGATATCCAAAGGATTTTGAGACACTGAATACTGGTCTACCACCATAACATAATCAAAAAACTACTTACTATGCATTTAAAGCATTATATTAAACAGTTGTGAAGCATTTGTTGGAAGACTACAAATCTATCCAGTATTTGAACTGAAAACTAGAAACGCTCTGTGAGCACACTGATGGACAATCTTAGAGGAAGCACATGACCATGGGTAGGTTCTCTGCAAAAGACACAACTGCACACAGAGCTCTCAGATCGTACAGTACATAGTGGGATTGAATGAAAGACCATGACATGAGATGTTTCACAGGGTTAGATTCTCCTATCACCAAATACTTTCACTGTCATGAAGCAAGAGAAATGCCACACAAGGACAGGATGGAGGCTGAAATGACTCATACTTTCACTGACCCGTGGGAATGCATGGAGAAGGGCAGGGAAACTGACACAGGGCTTGAGTGACAAATGACAATGACCACCTGTCACTATGAGTTACCTTAATGAGGGCTGGAGTTTAAAAGAGGGCCGGAATGGCCAAGAGTCCCTGCAGCAGAGAGAGACAGAGAGTGGAGGAAAGGGAGGACAGTGTCAGCGGTTTCATGTGAAGTAAAACGGCAGGAACCAGATCATTATAGAGGCTCCTGTGAGTTATTGCCAGTTACATTAATAGAGAACATTAGACTACATTTGAATCATGTTCTACAATAAAAATCAGTTTATGGAAATAAAACTGCAGTCAGAGATAGTAGATTTGCATATACTTCTAGCTTAGTGCTGTCAGAGACAGACAGCGTTAACATCCACAACTGAAGAGAGACGGATGTGCCCAGACGCTTAGAAAAACTCATCAAATGCCAAGCATATTTGTCCAGAGACGGCGTTTAAGGCTTGTATTTGACAAACACCAACAGGAAATATTATCAACTCCAGTCTGGGCTTCATGAGCATATCAATAGGTTACCCTGCGCTCTGTGGCTAAAAAATGGAAGCAATTTTTAAGGTGCCGGAGGCCAGAAAAAAATGCTGAAATGTAATAATGTGCAGCCACATTTTCATCACGGCCAACAAATGTGTAATGATACGGCTGTTTCTTCTCCCAAGCTCTGCGGCAGGGCTGGTTCAGTGATGTGTATCGTGTTGTACCGTGTCCTAACCAGGCCTGAAAGGACGACTTTTACACAGGAAGCAAAATGTGGCACGATGCAACAAACTGACAATCTTCACTGACGAAACAGATTTCATGTTTAATATACAGCTGTGGAGTGATGGCCAGTTCAATCCAGCACAAACAGAATATAATAGGAAAATGTGATATCAATTGTGGCTGATACGATAAGCTTAATTATTTTGATGCTACGAATAATTCCAGATATTTAAAGTGTGTACTAGTGATTTTTTAATGAAATGTATAGACATATATATAAACATAAATAACACAAATATACATAAATACGCACATATTAGATAGATAGATTGATCATAAAAAAGTCATAAAAATTCAAATTTATTAATATTATTAACTTTTGTTTTTGCACTATACTGCAGAAAAATAAGCAGAATGGAGCATGGAAAATGAAGTATACAGTAGTGTATAGCTGTAAGAAAGAAATGACTATTATATTTTTTTTGGGTTATTAAAGTGGCAATATTCTCAGAAAATAAACATCTAAGAGAGATGTAGAAAATGTAATCCTAATTAATACAACCTTCATGAGATTCACAAGAATCTCAATCCTTGCTGGAGCTGCCTGAGAGTGTATGAACGCCTCAGAAAGGGAGGGAGGGTGTGTGTTGTCAATGTACAGCAAGTGTGTGTTTAGATGAAAAAGGTTATTAAAGGTGCAGGAGGTAGTGTATTCAACCTGACACTGAATTATGGATGACATGCAAATGAGCACCAGTAACAGTTGGAGATTTAAAGGGACAGATGGGTTTTCCAAATTCTGATGATGACGTTCTACCAACTGGGGGCGCTGCTGCTTTTTGTCAGTTCAATCAAAAACACTATAACTCAGAGGGAACAAGTAACTGAGAGATGACTTATAAAAATAATAGAGGTAAATGAAAACACAATCAACTGCCTCTTTTAAAAGGAGGTCTGGTGATCTGCTGAGTCACTGTATTGATCCATCTCGTTCCCCAACAGATTTCACCTTTGTCAACAGAGAGGCCACACCAAACAAGCATGTCAATTTGTTTACAGATCAAATCAAATGACCTTTCAGTTTTGATTGTACGAATAATATATGCATATCTGTAAAAACACCATAACCCATCGCAGAGAGATTTCAGCCCTGGATTAATATATATGCAAGGCTGCCTTTGGTCTATATGGGATGCAGAGATAACCAGACTGTTTGTATTGATCCAGAGCATTCAGAAGATAGAGAGCAACCCTCTGCTGATTCTGACAGGCATCACATGGACAGCACACAGAGAGGAAGAGTGAGAGAACATTCTGCTGTCCTTGAACAAACCCCCTCTAATGTGGGAAAAGCAGCAGAGTGGGGACAGAAATGACTTCATGGAGACACTTACTGTCAGTCTAGTGGGCAGATACATTAACAGCAAAAAGCCTCTGAGAATAACTGTCACAGGAGGCATGCTGCAAACATCCAGCACAATTCAAAGAAAATTAATACCTGATGTGACCTCTTTTTTTGAACCTTTGAAAGAAAATAAAATGGAATAATAATCATGAAAATGAGTTTTTAAATTAATTATAAATTAAAGAATTATAAACACACACATTTATAATTCATTCAGCTGAATTATAATTATTTTAAAATGTAAAATTTCTTTTTTTTTAAAAAATGTATATATATATCAGTGAAAATGAATCTGTATATATAGCTATTTTGTGCAATATAGGTATATATAGGTATATATAAGGTGATTAACTTTTTAAGTTGAACAACGCAGTGAAAGAGCCAACATACTCACAACTGCTTTTTTTTTTCTTTTTTTCTTGACAAGACAAGAATACTACTGTCATCTACTGACAAGTATATGTCAGTAAAAACAAATGTTCCTGTCCTCTCAGTCATTATACTGTGCTCATAGCACACTGTAGCCTGTATCATTTCATATAAAATCATAAATTAAACTATGAACACGCATGTCAGATTCGCACCATGTTCAGCAGCGCCAGCTCTTAAGGTAACAGCAGCCCAGAGAAAATCAATAACTTCTGTAGCTTTGAGGATTCATCTGTATTTAATGTAGAATTTAGTGTTTGATCATTTTATCTAATTTCTGTATATACTGTAGTTCAGTTAATTATTAGAGAAATTCCTAGAGAAATCAGTAGTATTGGTATCACTGATACTCACCTTAAGTCATAAAAAATGCAATTAAACGAACACAAAAAATATACTGTCTTTATGTTGTTTCTACATTTATAGACTAAATGTGATATTTTTGCAATACAAAAAGTATATTTAAAAACTTCATTTCAGAGAAAAGGGATTAATTAGTTAATT
Source organism: Enteromius mattozi (assembly GCA_032359235.1). Classification (NCBI taxonomy): domain Eukaryota; kingdom Metazoa; phylum Chordata; class Actinopteri; order Cypriniformes; family Cyprinidae; genus Enteromius; species Enteromius mattozi. Next base: position 7,033,596 of record JAUMHE010000048.1, on the reverse strand, counting down.
CTTTCTAATTGATTGATAGCATTACTGTATATATATAGACCATATAAAGAGTGCATCTGCAAAAACAGGTAACTCAATTTTTAACAATTAAAAAAAAAATCTAAAAAATACAGCTAACACAAAAACATGGTAGCATCATAAAAACATGATTTTTGGAATGAGTTATCTGTTTTTGTAAATAAACTCTATGTATATATATATACAGTATGAATGTGTGCGCACGTGTGTGTGTGTGTGTGTGTGTGAGAGACAGAGTGAGGAAAAGGAGGAAAATACAATGCCAAAGCTCATTTCCTCAAGTCTAACCCCTTCAAGAAATTATCTGAAAAAAAAAACATGTAAAAGACATATAAAAGATTGAATCTGAAATCTAAATGATTGATAAGGGAATCAGCCGTGTCCTCAGCGTAGTGCGGAGGAGAAAGTCCTAGACAGGGAAATTGTGAAAACATCAAGTCCTGGAGCTTTCAATGCTAGTGCAAGAGGAAAAAACGACTGAATCATGCTACTATGGAAACGTATGTTGGCAGCAGGAGAAGTAATGGGTGACTATTAGCAAACCTTCCTGTTCAAATAGATAGACATGACGTCTGAAATATCATGCTGCGACCTTGAATGTGAGAGCGAAAAAGCAAAGAATGAAAGAGATGCAATGCTGAAAAGAGTTCAGCCTCTTATAAAAGGCTTGTGAGGAAAAGGAGAGTCATTTGGATTTGTCAAGCTATATAAATATGGTTTCTCGCTGGTCATCGGTTGCTATAGTTTGTCAGTTTTGAACACTTACATGAGCAGACTGCCGGGTGCAGACATGGATCTCTCTTCTCTCCTGCTGGGACACTCAAATGGATTTCCAAAGGAACGCTTCCTTAACATGGCTTTGACCAAAATCTACAGTATCAACAACAAGATATCAATTACTGTAAATATCAAAGAATACAACACATACAAATACAAAAACATTCATGGAAAAACAGCAGTGTGCTAAAAGTACTATTTTACTGAAATGTGATGCTGAGAAGGACTAAAGTCCGTGAAAATAATCGAGGAAAAACTGACAGTTGGTTAGGTTTCATTAACCTTCTTATTCATCCAATCGTTGACAGCAGTGCAAACTCTTAAAAACATCTGGGCAAGGAGTGTGGCCTCTTGTGTGTAAGTACTGTTCAGGAGCTCATGTACTTAGAGCAAGCACAAGGACGTCTGTGCATTGTTTCACTTACCACAGCAGACAGACGGGGTACAAACTTCACTGAGTTCTGCACCTCTTCTTCAGTGACTTCCACCACGGTACAGTGCTCCTCTTCTAAAGGCATAGGGTCAGTACCATCCTGAGTCACCCAGGGGTCCACCTGAAGATAGACACACAAACACATAAGACATGCCATGCCATCCATCCATTTACTCTTCTGTTCAATCATTCATTTGCCTCGCCATCATCTGTCCTTCTATTCATCATTTTATCCACTGATCCTTCAGTCCTTTCATCCATCTATCTGTCCATCAAACCACAAATTTTTTCTTCCACTGAATAAATCCATTCGTTCATCCATCTATTGTTTCATGTGCGGCCATCATCTATTCATTCCTTTAATCTGTCCATCCACCCATTCATTCATCTGTCTGTAGATCAGGTTATACATCTTTTCTTCCATTCATCCATCTGACCATCCATTTTCCCACTTATTGCTCCATTCATCTAACTTTCTTTTATTAATTCCTCCATAAATCCATCAAATCATTCATCCACACTTTCATTCATCTGTCCATAGATCAGACCATACATCCATCATCCTTCCATTCATCTATCTATTGGTCTGTCTATCCATCTGTCTGTAGATCTGTCCACATGTCTTTCCTTTCATCCATCCATCTGACCATCCGTTTTTTCATTCATCGGTCTATTCATCCACCAACCTTCTTTCCTATTCGTTCATTCATTAATTCATTCCACCATAAATACATCAAACTATTTATCTACACTTACATTCATTCATCCATACTTTATTTTATTCATTCACACTTACATTCATTCATGCATTCATTCATCCACACTTTCATTCATTCATTCGTCCATCCATCCATCAATCCACACTTTCATCCATCCATCCTTATTTCCATAGATCAGTCCATACATTCATTCACCCATCTATGGTTTCATCCATGCAGCCATCATCTAGCCTTTCATGCATCTATCCATCAGTCTGTAGATCTGTCCAAACATCTTTTCTTCCATCCATCCATCCATCCATTATCTGTCCTTCCATTAATCCATCCATCTAATCTCCCTTCCTTCTATTCCATTTATCTGCTCATCCATCAGTCCTTTCATTTATCCATCCATTCAAATATCTGTAGATTGTTCCATACATCAATTCTTCTATCCACCCATCCAACCAGAAAATCATTAAAGAAATAAGATATTTGTCCTAAAAACAAAGTTAGTCTAAGGATATGAGAGTAGAGCTGTTGGGTGAATGTAGGCCGTGCAGCTCTGATTAACATGTGCTCTGGGGATCACTGCTTTAATGGAACATTTTCTGGGTAATGACATGCAGGCAGGAGTCTCTGACGGCCGAGTGTGTGTGTGCTAATTATTCACACTCTCTGTCACACTGAGACAGTAGATGGAAGTTTCCAGAACTGAACCAAAATCTTTGTCCATGGGGACTAGCTGATGTGTTCCTGTCCAAACACCATGTCTGCTAGATGGTGCAGAAGCCATTTTAACACTATCCCTGGATGTGGCTCAGGAATGGTCTTTGATAGAAACACTGCGGCTTTGAGAGTGCAGACTAATGAGACACTCTCGGGAATGTTCATTGGACATTTCTTTTTGAGATTCTGACTATAATTTCAATATTAAGTGATTTTGCACTCATTCTCTCTGGTATGCATAAAGGAAAATTTAGGTGATTTCTTAAGGAAAAACACATTAATTAATATTAACATCTCAATCAAAAAGTCAAATTTAAACAGAAGATTTGCAATATAGATCTGTGAAGATTGTAAAAGGGATTACTTGCCTCTCTCAATTTCTAAAGTGCTCCTTTGTTTCTGATGTTGACTTACTTTAATATCAGGAATGGTGATCCTGGTGTCTGGGTTTTTGTCCAGCATCTGTGTGACCAGGATCTTCAGCCCCTCACTGATAACTGGCCTGAGATATCACAGAACCACAGAGCAAATAGCTGATGTAGTAAAACAAAACCAAAACATCTGACTGTACAGCTAAACAATGACAGCATGCTTTTACAAGAGATGACACACTGCAGACATAGAAACGGTTTCAAACACACACCGAGTGTCACACAGCTTCTGTAACAAGAGGAGGACGGATAGATATCTTTAATGCTGTTATAACATAGCACAGAGAACAGTAGAATAAAATGGAATTGTACAGTAAAAAACAAAAAGCAGTACAGAAGATTTAATTTAAATTTAGTGAGGATTATGCTTTAAAAAAGAGAAGAGAAGAGGCAGAGTGTAACAGTAAATTTAAAGCAGAGTTACAGTAGAGATTTAAAGCTCCAAAATGAAAGAAATTATTTTCTTTATGTGGGTTGTGCACGGCTCCTCAGCGCGGATGAATCTAACGTTTTGAGAAATGAGTGTGGGCTGTCAGTCAAAGCTCAAATATGGATATTCACTGTATATCAGAGTTTCATATACTACGTCTTGGAAGTATGTCCGAAATTAGAAGTTTTGCCAAAAAATTTCATCTGAACAAGTAAGTAACATGTCTGCCAGTTTTGTTCTGACCAACTGAAAAAAAAAAATGGATTCAAAATGATGACACTGTAAACAGTTAGTTCAGCCACTGAGAAAACTGCAGCTTGACATTAGGGAACAGAGTGTGTGTTAGAGAGAAAGAGATGCTCTTTCATTAGTTGATGACTTGTCCAAACACACACAGCAGATATTCAGACAGACCTGCATGAGCATACACAAATTTCATCCTAAACCAACATGCATCAATACTGCATTTAGCCCACATCGCCATACACATAAAACATCTCTCACATTTCCTGTCTCTGTATCTGTTCCTGAGAAACAGCTGATGTGTCGTAAACAGTAAGGGGCGACTTACATCTCGGGGAACTCCACCGGCTTACTCTTGATCTTATTGTGAAGTGCCAGTATGTACTCATCAATAAATGGGCACTGGAGGACAAGGAAGAAAAACAGAGTAGGAGAGGGAGAGGAGGAAGACGGATGAGTGATCAAAATCATCCATCTCACAAATGTCACTGCAGTAGCACACTGCCCCAGCCATTGATCATTCTGATAGATAATCCCACAGTGAAGAATTACTGCTATCACCCGACTCACCTTCCCATACACAAAACAGTAGAGGGTCACTCCCATAGCCCACACATCCAAAGCCTAAAAAAAATACAAATTTGTTTTAATGATACAGGACAGTTTTACACTTCTGAGATATCGAGAGGAATAGAATTCCTTAAAGGGACAGTAAACCTAAAAATTCTATTCTGTTCAAAAAAACATTTTGTTTTTTAAAGAAAGAAATATTTTACACATTAAAATACACATTTTAAAAACTTTCTCAACCACAAACTTGAATGGCAGTGTAGCTCTAATACACGTTGTTTATTTGAAGCGATAGTTCGCACGAAAACGAAAATTCTGTAATTGATGACTCACCCTCATGTCATTTCAAACATGCAAGACTTTTGTGCATCTTTGGAACACAAACTAAGATATTTGTGATGAAATCTGAGAGCTTTCTGACCCTTTATAGACAGCAATGCAACTGAAATGTTCCCAGGCCCAGAAAGGTACTTTTTGTGTGCATTCCTCTGCACCATGGACATGAAGAATTGTTGAATAAAGTTGTTATTTTTGTTTTCTTTGCACATAAAAAGTAGCTTCATAAAATTACAGTTGAACCCCTGACATTACAAGGACGATTTTAACAATGTACTTACTAGGTTTTTGGGCCTAGGAATATTTCAGTTGCATTGCTGTCTGTAGAGGGTCAGAAAGCTCTCAGATTTCATCAAAAATATTTTAATTTGTGTTCTGAAGACAAACAAAGGTCTTACAGGTCTGGAACAACACTAGGTTGAGTAATTAATGATAGAATTTAAATTTTTTTGTGAACTATCTCTTTAAGCCATTTTATAAAGCCTAATCAGTCTGAATGATTGGCCTCAACACGTATCAGCAAAATCACTTCAGACACACATTACCTTTCCACTAAAGCTCTTGCGGTTGTCCGACAGTGTCTCTGGGGCCATGAAGGCAGGAGTACCAGCAGTGCTGGAGAGCAAGGCATCACTACCCTCAAACTGGTTACTGACCCCAAAATCTGCGATCTTGACATGGCCGTCATCTCCAAGTAATAAATTAGATGGTTTGATATCTCTGTGAACGATCTTCTGATAGTGCACTGAGCAAAAAGAGAAAGAATAAGAGATGCAATGAAATACATTATCAAAAAGAATGAGAAACACGAGCTGTATCTAAAGTGGAGTTTGCTTACAATTAGCTTTAAATCTCAGAATTTTACCAGACTTTACAAAATAAATGTTATATTTAAACCAAAACATTTTATATATATTCATGTGAGGATCAAGCTTCTCATTGCAACACTTGAATACTGCATGTTTTATCAGTGACTGTGATCACTTAGCCTATTAGGAAATCTAAAAAAAATAAAAAAATATTAAAATATGTAATACAAATCCATACTTATTCTCAACAAGATACTTAATTTTGACTGTTTGACATTTTGGATGTTTAATAATATTAAAGTGTAATAACGTTTCTAAATTGAGCACAGACAGTAAAGAGGAAGTACAAAATCAAGTGTGTCTGACAACAGAAGCTCTCGGCTTAACTAAGGAACCACAGACAGGTTCAAGAAGGTCACCCTGGGCTGTGCACACAGAAGATGAATTTGATTGGTTAATAGATGCCTTCCTATCTCAAGTGGTCAATCAAAGATAACCTGCCGGCCACTTATCATCTTTCAGTCATCTGCTATTACATTATGTGTGACAAGAGCCACATTTCAGACATCTTCAGATGGTAATGAAAAAAGAAAATCCATTAAGGAACAAAGACATGTGTTCAAAGTATTACCAGGTTATTGCATATAATTACTTCATCAAAGTCAGCAAGCAAGGTGAATGTGACACATGGAGAACACAGCTCAAATGAAATGTCTCTCAAGCACTGTCTGAAGCATAAACCCCCCCCTACATGCATCTTTTAGATTACTACTGTATTAATTAATTCTGTTGACATGGCTCCCTCGGGTAGAGTAGTGCTAATGAAATGAACGGAATATGGTCACAAACTCTGATTACATAGGGCCTGTTTCACAAAACATGTTTACCAAATGAGCCAGGTTCAGTTAGTCTGACGTATTGATTTGGTTCAAAATAATCAGACTAACCCAAATATATTTGGTAAACTTGTTTTGTGAAACAGGCCCCAGTAATCAGAGTTTGTGACCATATTCCGTTCATTTCATTAGAACTACTCTACCTCAGGGAGTTGAAAAAGTTGAAACTTCACGAAACAGGCCTCTGTCCACAAATTACCGACACGCACAAAGGAGTTCATTGTTAACAGACTGATTTGTGGCGAATCATGCAAATGGCACGTTGCCATCCAGACGGTTGCCACAGTGAGTGTTGCCTGGTTAGTAAGATTCAAATGAACTGATGAAAGCCGAGTTTCCTCTCCATGAGCAGAACAGACACTTGGCAATCAACTCTGCCTAACTCATTCTTTGTTTGAGTGATCATCTTGTTTAAAGGCTTAATACAGTTTCAGCTGCCAACATCTACGCTGATCACCATAAAAAAGTTGTTTAGACTGGTCTTTCATAAGAGCTAAAAGGAAGGCCATTATGACGCTTACAAAGGAAGTGAATAGAATCGAATAGAATCAAACAGAATAGAATAGAAATTGAGTTGTAAAGCTGTTTAAGCAATTTTTTTGTAAAATTTCTATAAAACTTTACAAACCATGTTAACACCATGTTTTACTATCCTTTGTAAATACTGTGCCTCTCTGTAACCCAGATTTTTTTGTGTTTGTGTTTTTAAGAAAAAAGTGAAAATTAAAGGGATAGTTCACCTAAAAATAAACATAGTAAACAGTAATCAGTAACTCATCCACTTCTTTCTTTCATTCTTCTGCAGAACATAAAAGAAGAAATTTTGTGTTTTTTTGCCTATACCATGGGGACCAAAAACGTTTGGTTACCAACAATCTTTAGAATATCTTTAAGCGGGTGAATACATTAATATTCATTAATTTAATAAATTTTGGGTGAATTATAGCTTAAATTTTTGTGGTAACGTTACCCACCAAATGTTGTCAACTGAGCTTAACAGAACATTCCTTTAACCGTCAGTTTGTAATGACTAATGTTTCACCATAAAATCTAATTTCTTCTTTTGACAGATGAGAGAAGATCAGAACGGCCTTTAGAAATAGCACAGACTTGTTTTCATCAGGAAACGATGACCTCCCCCACGCACAAATACATGAGAGCATCGTCACATTCGCTCACTTCATTAGCCTAACAGGATGCCATGATGCGTTAGAACAACAAACACAGAGCTTTTCCTTGAGACAGAACTCTCTTGGGTCTTTATTTTTACATAAGTAATGATTAATGTCAGGTGCTCATCAGTAGGAGTTCGCTTCACTCTTCTCTACTGGGAATTATTTCACTTCAGACGCTCTGTTACAAAACCCATGTCAAGGTGGTCTCCTTAGAAACTAAAAATGGAACCCAGTCAGGATTGACCTGGCAAATCGAAAATGGTTTGTAAAATAAAGGAAATGACTCACAGTACTCGATGCCCAGAACAATGTCTCTGAAGTAGTGGCGGGCCTGGTCCTCACTGAACGGACTGTCGCTGGGGACCTCCATCACAGGGCTGGTGACCAATAGAGACACTTTATTGTTAAGTACTGATAGCGTACTAATAAAAGACAGCAACCGAGACAGTAATGATTGAGGAAGAGATCCAGGAAAAGGAATTTAGAATGAAATCAGAGATGTAGAGACCAAACTCTTGATACAATACACTGAAATTTCAACCTTGCTATTTATTAAAAAATATTTGTGAAATTATATATTGACATTTCATTTCTAAATCTTATTTTATGTGTCACTCTTTTTCTTAATGAATTAAGCTGAGTTTTTAATCAGTACATGCTTTTGCTAAATATTATTGGTTTATAATATATAACACATTCGGTAACACTTTACAATAAGGATCATTAGTTAACAGTAATGAACTGAGAATGAACAATACTTCTACAGCATTTATTAATCTTACCTAATGTTTATTTCAGCATTTACTAATACATTATTAAAATCACAAGTTGTGTTTGTTAACATTAGTTAATACTAGGGGGGTGACGAGACACTTATCCCACGAGACGAGACGAGACAAGACACTGGGTTCATGAGAACGAGACGAGACAAGATTTTTAGACTTTTTAAAAAATAAATCCTCAATGATAAAATAAATTGGGAATTTATTTTTTTATTCAACAAAAACATTCCAAAAAAATGTAGCTGCATTTTGTAACCAATTTTTTGAAATTAAACTATTTTAATGAATTATATGCAGTAATAAACAACATGTGAACACTGCAAATTATTTTGTCACAAACTGACAGGCAAGTAATTAACAATAAATAACAAAAAATGTAAAATAGTGTAAATAAATAAAAACAAATAACACAAATATTCCTTTAAAAGCAGGGTAAGAGATTTTTTCAAAAAAGCTTCAGAAAACAAAGTCGGGCCGAATACCTAAACAAACTTGCCTACAGCAAACGCCGCGCTAGCTTAAAGGCAAAAGTATACTTCGGCCATCTGCATTACGTCATTTTTGTCATCAGGAGGGCTCGCGGACAATCCCGCACCCTGTCCACGCGTGCAGGCAATAGGTTTGTTTGAGATGAGCAAAATCTGCGCAGAACCGATCACCGGTTACAAAAGTGGCGGCGAGGTGGCTGTGTCAGATTGAGCAGTTGAGCGCAGTTGCTCTCCACCGACTGTGCTGACCAAAAGCACGATGGGAAATGACTGACTGACGACACAGCTTCATGCTGATTGGTTTGGACAACCGTGATGCTGCGTTCTTATCTAAAATGTTTTGTTTTTTTATCTGATTTCATGTGATTATGTATTTAAATTATGCATGCATATTTCCAAAAACTATGAGTGCAATCTCTGTGTGAGAAATGTTGTAATATTTCTATTAAAAGAAATAAAAACGCGTTATCTGCCTTTGATCTCGTAGGCATCTGTTTCACTCCGAGAGGGCAGAACAGTCCATCTTGACTGTGTTTATTTCACTCCTCCCCTCACTGCAGCCGCCTACTCTCACCTACATTTCTCACCTACACTGGAGACCAGTCGCGTCTCGCAAGACACATCGCATCTCGTGATATCTCGTGCCACGAGATCTCGTCACACCCCTAGTTAAAACACTATGAACTAACAGAACTAATAATGAACAAATAAAACAAAGATTTTAAAAAATAGTGTAATTGTAACCATGCCAGCTGGAGGTGCCATCATGCTCCGCTAGAGGGCACTCCAGCCCAGACTATGTTCTTTGTTTGTCTGTCCCTCCGTTCCCCGTTAAAGGACTTTTATTATGAACAGTTGTCTCCACCCACCTTGTCTGTCGCTATGGCTACCCATTAGTTTCTCCGCCCCCTTGTCTCGTTTGGACTTGTATTTATAGACTGATTTGTGTGTTGCACTCCGCTCTTTATTGCGTGTGTAAACCCTTTGTAAAGCCATTCGTGTTCCCCGTGTTTTCCTGTGTTTCCTGTGCTCGACCTTGCCTGCCCCCGGACTCTTGCTCTCGTCTCTTTCCTTTTGGATTACGTTCGCCGATCGCCTGACCACCGCTATGCACCTGGATTATTCTCTCGCCTTTGCCTTTTATGTTCCTGTTTGCCGGTAATCGACTCTGCTTATTCCAACCCTGAGTATTGTAAATAAATTAGTCTGCACATGGATCCGCACACCTCTGTGTCCAATCGTTACAGTAATAAATGCATTGTTCATTGTTTGTTCATGTTAGTTAATACATTAACTTATGTTAACCCTCTGGGGTCTGAGGTGATTTTGGGGTCCCTGAGATGTTTACACAAGCTCTGATATTTGTGGTTATTTCAGCTACTTAGAACATATTATTGACCAACATATAATTGTTTTTGTATACAGCAGAAACTGTGCTACAATAATATGTTATGCATATTAGAATGATTTCTGAAAGGATCATGTGACACTGAAGACTGGAGAAATTATGCTTTGTATCACAGGAATAAAT
>JAUMHE010000048.1:7008604-7023150 GCA_032359235.1 Enteromius mattozi | reverse complement strand
TTCTAAAACTTTTGAACTGTTGTTTATATATATATATATATATATATATATATATATATATATGTTTATATTATTAATATTTGTTTAAAACTTTGATGTGTTGACGTGATCTAATTCTCTCTTATCGGCAGGACATATTGGCACAATTTTTCATACAGGGACGATGCTGATATTTACATTTAAAGCCATTATCAGCGGATTATGATATCAGTCCGATAATATCATGCATCCCTAATAGAAAATGCAGAAATAGGTAAGTTTTGTACGAGAACATGAACAAAGACTGCACACATAGTGGACAGAATCCAAAATGAACTGTGACTGAGATTTACATAAAAACCAATCACAAAAACCACTTAGCACAAAACAGGGTCCTCAAAGGCCATTTCATTCATTACCCACAGGCAGTGAATCACGATTGAGCAGAAAGGCCAAACATATTCAGCCAGGTCTAGTGAAAATAGAGCATTCTGTAATTATGCAAAGTAAGTTCTAATCTGCTCTTTTCAAGGCAGAAGCCCACAAACAACATTTCTCTCCAAAACAAAGCTAGGCCACTTCGCAAAATTTCATATTCAACCAAAGCAAAATGTCACATTTGGAAAAAATTAGGTCTTGTAATAAACTGGAAGACTGCTGCCCTTTAAATGAGCTTTTTATGGATTTAGACAGACCGAGAAAGCAACAGAATAAATTGAAACGACAAGTAACAGAAGGAATGCTTCTGCAGGGAGTCCATTCATTAACAAAAAGACAAAAAAAGAACTTATTTAGAAAAAGATGTGAATAAGAGACTGAGGGAGAAAGTGAGAACATAAGTACTTAATTAATCCCTTTGGAACAAGGTAGGAAAGCAGGGGAAACAGGAGTCAGATCTAAGTGATGACATATATGCATGACAAGACGGTCGATGAAGATGGGAAAGAAGTGATTAATGAAACGATAGAGGACGGAAGAAAGCGTGGCGAAAGCATCAATTATGCACAAAAGAGGTCTAAGTGGACACACAGAATACTCACCCCTTCTGCATCAGCTCAAACACTGCGGAAAGATCAGAAAGAGAGTCTTTAAAGAGTGAAAAGATATTCTGTTATTGACAAATCCATTACTCAGAGCACTTTATAAAAAAATGTGATGTTCACGATCCTTATATACTATAGCATGTCATATCCTCAAATGACCCAGCTCTTTTTCACACATAAGCATGATGATTATTCGCACCGTTGCACAATGGTGTGAAGTCATTTAGGATTTTGTAGCAGTCCATCAGCACAAACACCTTATATTCATTCCTACAATATGAGCCAGAGAAGCTGACTAAATTTGTCATATACGTATGACACGCTTATTCTACAGATTCTCACTTCAGCTCATTATGAAGACACGCTGAACAGTTTGATCTGTTTGAAACATACCACTGTCTGCTTTTCATTAAAAAGTAAAGTTTGTCATTTTAAACTTTACACTGGCAAAAGTTTCGCAGCACAGAAGTCTTCCATTTTCAATGATAGTTGCTCAACTGAGATGATATGAGTGACACGGATTTGACAAAGTCAAAAGGTTTTTTTTTTTGTGCAAATGAGCAGTGATGTGATGAGACGGATAGCAATAGAGGGAACAGCTGAATACTGCAACCAATGACACATCTTTGTCTGTATATATATATATATATATATATATGTATTATATTAGTGCCGTCAAACGATTATTTGCATCCAAAATAAGTTTTTGTTTACATAAGATATCTATGTGTATTGTGTGTGTGCACGCACACATAATAGTACATATATTAAAATATATTTATAATATAAATTATATGAATATAAATATATATATATATATATATATGAATTATATAAATATTTATGTAAATGCATAAAAATATTTTCAAATAGAGAACAGAACACACACATATATTATGCAAACAAAAACATTTATTTTGGATGTGATTAATCATTTGACAGCACTAGTATATATATATATATATATATATATATATAAATGAAATCATCTTTGAACTGTAGTGCAAATACAATTGAATTACACAATGGGTCTAATGGGTGTTTCAGCTACTGTAAAAACACCATCACTTGCCTAGTCTATTACACATTTTCCCACTAAAAAATAACTTACCCATGTGAAGGTTGTCCTCTGCTGGATCATCCAGCACCTGAAATAGACACTTTATTAAAAACACCACCTGCTACAGGCAAAATCTGTAACACCCATACAGCAAATCTGACTTCAGTTAATCTGTTTTTAATTATTTTTATGTGTTTACTTCATTTAATTTTTTGAGAGAACATTTTAAAAGACCATGATTGATTATTTCCTTAGCCTGCTCAGCTATAAAGCTGGATGTGTGCAAATGGCAAACAATTAAACTGCGGAAGATTATGTCACTCTAAACCACTACTTGGAAAAAGTTGCTAGTTTCTGGACAGGCTAGATGGAAAAGCAACACTTAATTAAAAAAATAAAAATTAAAACAGCCAAGCTACTGGCAGAGCACCGCTGATGAGATTCGATAAGCATCAGGTGCTTCATTCTTCACTGCCAGCAGAGCAGCATTTCAGTATTGCTCCTAATGGTCACACACTCCTAACTTAAGACTATACTTGGACTGACAGTAGGAGAGCCCAGGTGATTGGAGTGTAGGTGGTTTCTCTGCCTCACTTTCTAAGTTTCCTTTAAACATTTTTCATGCTCGGATTCAATTTCTATCTCACACTCACTCTCTCATCCCTCTTCTAATTTTGCTGACGTACGTGGGTGCTGCTGTGATTGAAGAGCACTCAGACGGAACCACAGGGGGAGAGAAGGAAAGATGCTTTTCTCCTTCAGCATCCCTCCATTCTGGCTTCCTTTTCTTTATCCTGTGATCGATCGCGCACATCCCATTCTCAGGAGCATTAAGGGTGTCTCTCTTCAACAGATTTACTCCTAGCTGATTTGTCATTGTTGCTATTATTTCGTCCCCTATTTGGTACAAATTACATAATGACACATGACTAGTCTGAAATATAGCTTGGTTATTGAGCTGTTAGTGCAATTGAGTTCACTTCCTCCTAAATTTCATCTCTCTGTGTTTTCATTATTTTAATTATTAAATATTTTTATGTATTTATTTTTTCACACCTGGCTTTTCCTGAGACCCAGACAAAAAAAACTAAAAACACAGCAGAAAATATTATACAAGCTAAATCTCTTTCAAGTGGTTGTGCATTAATCAAATAATAGTAAATTTAAATTAAAGAAAGTCCTGAAGCAAAGAAGTTAGTTTGTTCAATTGTTTGTTCATTTTGAAGGTTCCTCAGAAGGCAAGTTTGTTTGTTCATTCGTTCAAGTTTATTCAGGATGAAGAAAGGAAATAATAAAAATGAAAGGGTTTCTTCATTTGTTTGTTGTAATTCTTCAGATGGAAATAATTCAATATGACTGAAGGAATATGGCCACAATCCTTACCTCAACCAGTTTAACTATGTTGAGGTGGTCCAGCTTTTTCAGGATGGCTATCTCCTGATAAACTCTCTCCAGAGGACCGAGCACCTTGGGCTGTTCCCCCTGGGCTGCTTTAGGACCTCGAGGAGGAGGGCGGCCTGCAAAGAGAAAGAATGCAACTAAGTTTGTTGCTTTATTTAAAGGAGACATGTTATGCCCCATTTTTACAATATGTAATACAAGTCTCTGGTGTCCCCAGAATATGTCTGGGAAGTTTCAGCTCAAAATGCCCCACAGATCATTAATTATATTATTTTGAAAATGCTTATTTTGAGTGGAAGCAAAAGAAAAGGCTGAATTTCGTGCCTGTCTTTTTAAATGCAAATGAGCTGCTACTCCCTGCCCCATTTTCCAGAATAGATCTGCTAAAAGCAACTGTTTCGATTCTGATTGTCATGTTTATTGCGCTGAAATCATGCATTTTAACCCATAGTTTAAATTTCTGATATGTTACGATTTTCTGAGTGCACACATCTGAAAGTAACGGACAGGAAGTGTCTGTCAAAGGCATGTGAGTACTAAACTAAGTTCTCATTCACACACAGGTTTACATTAAAAACACACAAGTTACAAAAACAGTCAGTTAATTATGTCTGTGAAGGTATATATATTAATAAATGAAAATAAATCAGACGTTTATATTAGATCTGTGTGGCAGCAGCAATAGAAGTTAATAAATCATGCAGAAAAAGTTACTGGGTTAATCTTTTTCACGTTTCTTTGGTTGGTACAGTAGATGCACCGGGGACCTAATTTTAGCACTTAAAACCTGGAAAAGTCAGATTTTAATGATATGTCACCTTTAAATACTAAATTTTTCTGCTGTTTTAGAGGACTTCCTCAACATCTGCCTCACAGGACAACATCTGCATACTGTACATCTGGTTTCAAATTAGAGCTTAATTTAAATGCCATACATACGGGGAAATCCATACTGTTTCATCAGCTTCTTCTTAGATACCACTTTCATTGCCTGCAAAACAAGTAACACACAGATGAAAAGAGCAAAACAGTCTTCTCAAACATATTTCCATCTGTAAAATAGGTGACACAATCAACTGACTTTTCCATTTACATACTAATCAAACAAAGCTTTCACAGAGTTCAATCAACTGCGGCCCTCTCGTTTGCGTCTGGCCTTGGGACACTCGAGATTCCTCTCACAGCGGTGTTCCTGCGTAGGTGATTGCTAAAGTGAATGTGGAAATGTGGTCACAAACACTGAGCGACGGACTATAAGAAGCAGGCAGACCAACGTGCTTGTGATTTGTAAATCAGCTTGGTTTTTTTAAAGAAAAGAAACAAATTGGTGGTGCACATTCAACCGCTGATGCTTAGATCAGATGTCTTTCAAAGCAATTCAAATGTTAATCCAAACAATTGCTTTTGGCACACAGAACTGGGATTTTAAAATCTACACTTCATGCGAAACATATTGAGTCATCTGTATCTTTTTACAATGGAAGATGCCCATTATAGAAGAATTGTGCACCTGTGTCTTTTCTGCTGGGATGAAAGGCACAGAAACGTACATAGTGCGCAATCAGAAAATTTGGAGACTTATGTAACGTGGGAAGTGCTCTCTCTGAATCTCTGCCACTATAATCATTACAGTCAGAAAATGGCAATACAACAGGCTGCCAATTTCTAACACCTGTGGTTTCATAATGAGTGAGATCTGGACGAATTCAAAATTCATCCTTAAGTTTTTCATGATACAATTTCATGTATTGTCATGGAGAGGATTCAAAGTTTAGCTGAAGGACACGTTCAAACCCTGTGGTCTTTTCACTTAATTTTTCATGCAATAAAATCCAATATCTCAGAATTACAAATCTTTAAAACACACACAGGTCATCTTAAAAATGAAGGCACACAATCCATAATAGTTGGCAATAAGAAAGAGTGTTTTCTCCTCGCTCTCAAGGACAGCTGGAGGAAGCCACGCATGTTGTGCTGACGAGTTTAAATAACTTCATCAAAGAGTGAGGAGGAAACCATGAATGCTTTATGAACATGTCAGAGGTGAGCACGATGAAAGAAAATTGCTATTTAGAATGCAGCAGGGATGGAAAGAACTGAAGCATCAGAATGCAAATGACTGGGAAATGATGGGATGAATCAGCGAGTAAGCAATACATAAATACAGTTTGCTGTAGGAGGTGATGGATCTATATTTTCTGTAAACTATGAAACACACAGTGGGGTCAACAAGGAAAACGCCTCTCTTTTGCGATAATAAATAATATATAGATAGCTTTTCTCCTTGCAACAGATTTTTTTCTTTATGTATTTTTTAAGTGCTCTCCAAGGATGCACTTATTTGATCAAAAATGCAGTCAAAACAGTAATATCGTGAAATATTATTACAATTTAATAATAATTTGTTTTCTATTTTTGCATGATTTCAAATATAATTTATTCCAGTGATGACAAAGCTGGATTTTTTAGCAGCCATCAGTGATCTTTCAGAAATCATTTTAATATGATGATGTGAAGAAACATTTCTTATCATCAATGTCATAAACTGTTATACTTTATATAATAAATTACATTATAACATTGATCCACTTAAAACACGCTTGTTAAATAAAATTATTAATTTCTTTAAAAAAATCTTGCTGACCCCATCTTTAATCAATTTTACAATGTTAAAAAAAAAAATGTTAAACAGGATTACATACTGTAAATAAATAGTCAAAACAATTATGCAACACCCCTAACATACCATTAAATAAATTATATATGAACCTATATATTTGAACGACAATAATCTGAATGGTCTCTGATTATTATGTTTCAACCACGGTTGAAAAAGAGTGAAAGACAGGGAGAAAACGGATATATGGTTGCAAACGGGAGAAAAAAAGATGCAAGAAGAATGAAGAACAAGATATAATTTCAGGATTAATTCTACCTGTAAAGAAAGAGAGAATGTGTGGTAATTGTTAGAGTGGTAAAACCCTGCTTTGTGAGGCCAGTGGAGTGTAAAGGCCAGAGACGGGGGCAGTCTTTATGAAGGATTTGATCTCTCTCCTCTATTCATCCTTGCTGTTATATATCCACACAGCATGAATTAATGAATGCAGCTGGGAACTGGGAGCTATATTTTGCTTTCAGACACATTGTCTATTATGACAGATGATTATGAGGAGGAGAGGAAAATATTCAAATGCGATCATGAGCCGGGCAAAAATATGAACTACAAATAAGAGAGGAAAATAGCATTATTAGGTACACCTAATACCAAAAAAGATGCCCTTTATACACTGATACATGATGTCATGTTGAATATCCTAGTATGTGAATATTTCAGAAAAACAAAGAATTGTTGTTTTTCCACTGTGAGCTCCAGTTTATAGCTCATACATGGAGTCATCAGAAGAGGATTTCTGCTGTTGAAAGCCCAATCCCTTCAAGGTTATGATTTCAGCTGTGCCTTTCTCCTGTTGTGAGAAGTGCTAGTTTGAGTGTTTGTGGCCTTTTTTCTCAGCATGAAGGAGTCTGGCCAATCTTATCTGACCTCTCTCATTAACAAAGTGTTTTCATCCAGCGAATAGGCTCTCAATAGATGTGATTTTCTTTAGCACTACTTTTACACACGGTGTGCAAAAGCTTCCATCCATCTGGCATCTCTGAGACTCTGAAAGCACACTGTAATAATTTAGAAGTTAAATGTCTTTGTTTCTAACAAACATAGCTTTTAACTTCACAAGACATTAATTGATGGACTAAAGTCTTGTGGATTATTGTGATGCTTTTATAAACTGTTTGGATTCTGATGGCACCCATTCTCTGTAGAGGATCCATTGGCAAGCAAGCGATTTCTTGCTACATTTCTCCAAATCACTTTGGCTCAAGAAACAACTCATCTAGGAAGGTCTAAGGCTGAATACATTTTAAATTTCCATTTTAGGGTAAACTATTCCTTTAATATGAGCTCATAAAAACTGCATAGATAATCATAATTGAATTTGAAAATGTTGAAATGTATCTTTACACTGCAGGACATTTCATATTCAGCTATTCTGACACATTGTTTCCAACTGTTAGTCTACCATATGCCGCCTTCACCCATACACATCAGCACAGCTTTAACTTGTTTTATGCTTATTAATGCTGAAAATCTCACTTTCTGTCATGTACCTCTTCTTGAAAAGTTTGAAACACATCTTCTTTACTTCCTGTGGGGACCTGATCAGCAAAATTGGAAAGTGTGTTCATTTAAAAATAGATTTCCATGCAACAAGTACAGTAATCCCATAAAAGGACAAGATGACCAGTCATTTTTAGATAGAAGTAAATTATATATGGATATTTTATTTCTGTCTGGATTGTTTTGATGTTTATTCTTCATGAACACAATTTGAATAGAACCTTTTATGTTTGTGTTCTTTTTAGTCTAGGCAATGATGAGAATAAGGGCAGTAAAATTACTTCCTGTGTGTCTATCTATTTATACACGTTTGTTCAGTTGTGTGCATATGTGATCAACAGTGATGGTGTTTGGGGGCTGATATAAACATCTCCAAATTAAATTAAGGACTGCCGCACATTCCTGTCATTTGTGTTATATCACAACCCCCCCCCCCATCTGCTCTCATTTTTATAACCAATCATTCTATCCTGCCTCTCCTCCATCATCCTCTCTGTCATGCTGCTTTTCTCTTTCCAATCTCTTTTCTGCATTATATTGTTTTATCTATTTACTTTACATTTTCACTTCTTCACAATATGCACGTCAAGACTGCTTAAAACTGAACTGTGTAATTTCTGCACATCGTGCTGCAACAAGGACAAGTTATTTTAAAATATACTTACGTAATATTTGTCATCATCCTCGTTGTACGCCAGCTTGACAACACCATATGAGCCCTTTAAGATAGGAGAAATGGATAGAGGAAAAAAGATAAACAAAACAGGTAGAGTGAGATGAGTCAAACTATGAGACTGTGCTTTGGGTCAGTAAGTGTCAGTGTCTGAATGCCTGAATGACTGCAATGAAACACAACACAGCCATGAGATTTTTCTGATGTTTATATGCATGTCGACCATCGAAATAATGCAGTAAGAGTGTGACGTAGGTGAGCTTACCTTCCCAATCTCACTCTTTAACTTGTACTGGTTAAGCTGGATGCAATCCTGAAATTGTGAAAAAGCAAGAAAGAGAGAGAAGAGCAGAGACAGAGAGAGAATGGAATCAATCCCAGCTGCACACACAAAGGAGTCGTGACACTATATTAATATACTTCACACCAGAGGGAACATGTAAGCCAGTTACAGGTGGAAACAACAAATCATTTGTTTCATAACCTATTTCATATAGAAACTTTAAAAGAAAAAAAAAAGAAAAAGAATTTTGCACCCTGGTTGACTCCGACAGCAAATACCACAATTGCAATACCATTTTACTGTTGATTCACTTTGCAGTTAATTCTGTTCAAGAAAGGTCATTTAAACATTGGTTCGCATTTCAGCTTTTATTAACTGACATTAAGGTCATTTAATAGTCATTTAAGGTCACTTTTAGCAATAAAATTAAACATTTTATTTTCGTGTATTTTGAACAAATGAAGGAAATTCATGAAAAATTAAATAAAACCATGTTAAGTTTTTCCTATAAATTTCATCCCTGACCTCTGTTTTTAACAAGCTGTCATTGTGCTCATGAGATGATGCCACGTCTCTATCAACTGCTGCAAATGCAATGTTTTTACCAACTCTGAAGATTTATCCACAGCTATAAGTCATTTGCTTACATCCATGTGACTGCTTAAGATGTCTTAAAAAACTGGTAAGTGCAAAAAGACTCACATGCGGCCAAGTTGGCAAAGCAATAACTACATCTGTTTCAGCAACCTCTGTGTGTTGTCAACTGTAAAACTTTTCTCCACAGAAAGGGAACATTACTGCTGCAAACAATTATGCCCAAGTAACAGAAATGTGACAATCCTTGCTTTCTACTAGCTGGAATGCACTGAAAATGTCGCAGCATTATAAAGAACATAAAACAAGGCTTTTATGTTTACTTTAAAAGCAAAACATTTAGTTTGATTAAAAGCATCAACAAACTGCCATTTTCTTTTGTGCTGTACTGAAAAATGTAGCAATAAAACTGAGGTAGATAACAAAAGATGCACTTGAAATGCAGTTACAACCCTGCTCAACATCATTTCAGAAACTGCATAAATATTGAGGCAAGGACTTTGAGGAACAGGAAGAATGACTGTAGTAGCGGCTAAAGCAAAACTGAGGAAGAACTTCTCTGAGAGAGGAACCTCGCTGAGAATGTAATGACAGATGAGGATGTATTTAAAACACAGACACACTGACTTCTGACTATGTACAATTTCATACGCGTGGTGTGACAAAAGGTTTTAACAGTTCTTTTAGTTTATTTACAGGTAATAATGAAATTAGAAGAACTAAAAAAAATTGAGACTGAGAGGCAGAGAGAGAGAAAGAAATTAAGAGAGAGGGCAGAAGAGAGGGACACTGGACTCCTGGCTGAGTCTAGACTGTTACTGGCAAATGCTCAGTGAGCCCTGCATTGCAGTATACCCACACACACACACACACGTTGGTATTTGTGGTTTATGGGGACTCTCCATAAGTGTAATGGTTTTTTATACTGAACAAAGTGTATTTTATATTGCCCCACACCTAACCCTACCCATTACAGGAAACTTTGTGCATTTTTAGATTTTCAAAAAAACACCATTTAGAATGTTTTTTAAGCTTTTTGAATTATGGGGACATTGACAGTGTCCTCATAAAGCACCTTCAAAGTGTATTACCTCTGTTTTACCCATGTCAATGAACAGATTTGTGTCCCCATAAACCAAGCACCAACACACACAGATGCAGTGATACAACAGTCATGGCTTAAACCAATAAGCTGCAAAATATTATCTTGTCATGGCAGTTAACTTGTAAACGGCATTAAAATTTACCAATAAAACCAAAATCAATCATTAAAAATGCTGTGAATTTAGGCAGTGTTATTATTAAGTGGTTTAAGTGAGTGCCACATAATGGCAGAGATACGAACAAAGCAAAAATACAGGAAATAAGCTTGCGCAACTAACACCTGATACTGTCCATCCATTTTTTATTTTAAATTTAAATATCTGATACTGACCGATAACCATCCCTAATGAAAATGAACATTATTATTTACGTCATTCATCAATTATTCATTCAAATCATTCATCAATTATTCACATTGTCATGGGTTAAAGAACAATACAGCCCATGATAGAGTACATTGCATAAATATTTCATAGCAGTCTACACTTTCCTATCCATAAATGTTTCAAAATTATTTGTCTCACAGGCTCTATAAATCATTTTGAACCTTATTTCATTTTAGACTGATTCAATGGGGAAGAGAGCAGAAATAACCACACATTACTCTATAAAGAAGTCTAGTGACATGTTCTGTCATGCAGGATGCTTAGTAGCCCCTGCTTCAAAGCAGAAATGCCTTAAAATTGAATAGCTTTTCCTGTCCGCGGACAACAGCAGGTTTTGTAGGCTGTTAATGCTATAGTGTAGCTCTTAGCATCAGGTAATGGGTCAATGAGATTTCACAGTTATAAACTACAGGGCACATGTCGCTCTACATATGAATGACTGGCAGAGTCAGAACACATCTGAGCCCTGTCACAACAAATAAACGCCACGTCTACTTCCTGTGAAGGCAGAGATGCCTCCTAGGGCAAAAACTGGAAAATAGAAGATGAATAAAAGTGGAAAAGACAGGGAGAACATAAAGAAAGGAGGTTCGAAAGAGAGTGAGCTGAAGTTTTCACAAAGGGAAATAAAATGTTTAAAAGCGTGACAGTGAAGGATTAGCACACAAGCTCAATTTTCACTTTGGTCCTCTTCCAGGTTGGCCCCCTTTTTTCTTTTTAAACCCGGATTAGACTGGATAATCTTGGGTTTAAGTAAGATACAACCATATTGTGCATTCAAATGTTGTACGACGATAACTTCTGGGATCACAGCGTGTAAGTGGTGTAGGTTATGCTGGGTAATGCTGGAGGCAGAGCGGGCACAGAGTATTTCATGGAAAGGGCATGAGTTTATTACGGCCAAAGGAGAGTGAAAGAAAAAATACACAAGAACAAAATGGAAAAGGGCAAAAGGGGAAAAAAAACAGAGACAGAGAAAGAGCAAAAGGAATGAGAGAGTGTAGGCAAAAGCGAGGGAGGAAGAGAAATATCCAGTGATGTGAAATCTGACAGTCAATTACTTTGACTGCTCCATGTACCTTAACCAAAACAGCCTCACATTACTGCTCACACTTCAGCTGGAGTGTCAAGGCAGAGAGGAGAGTGTGTATGACAGCTGTCTGAAGTCTGAGGGTAAAAACGAATGACTTTTTTTTTTTCTTGTCCTATAAGTCAAAGAAAACAGTAGAGTCTCAAAGATGTGACTGGAGCTGCAGGGAGGAAGAGAAAGAGAGAATAAGGAAGAGAATGAGAGGTCGAGACCATTAGAAACAAGATAAACATCAGAAAAATCAATTATAATCACCATAAAATGGGTCTCAGTTATTAGTAACTGTGTAATATCGGCTGAGAGCACATCACTTTGTTCTTACTCCGGTTCTAATGTTGATGGATCTGCATTATTGGAATTGTGCACCTAGCAATTAGTATATATATACACCCCCAGACCATCTGCATTTAAGGGATATTTCACATTTCGAATAATATTATTTAGTTAACAAATTCCACATCCCAAATAACCAAACAACTTTGATGTAAAGTGACAGTTCTATTTCAAATAAATGCAGTCCTTCTGAACTCAAAGACTCCTGGAAAAAAAGAAGTAGTATAAATAGCACAACTGTTTTCAACACTGCCAATAACACAAAATGTTTCTTAAGCATCAAATAAGCATATAAATGATTTCTGAAGGATCGTGTGACACTGAAAACTGGAGAAATGTCTGCTGAAAAATTACAGGAATAAATTAGATTTTACTGTTATATTATAAAGCAATATACTTATATTTACACATCATCCATCCTTAACCCTTTACTGATCAAATGAATTCATGTTAAGTATTAGACAAATTTTACAGACATTTTGAAAAGTAGTGTACAATTCTTTTTCTACGAACATGTTCCTACACAGATTTTTTAGTTATGAGCATAGTTAGCAAATGAGATGCAATATAATGATATTCCCTCAAGATGCTGATTTGAAATGATACATTGATAAGTTAATGAAACACAAAACCATAAAGTATAATTTTCCCTGCAGAGCAATAACAATCAATGTAAAGCCCTTCTGCACATCCCATTCCACCAGTGATAACCATCTCACAAGCAGTAAAGTAAATCATGCCAGAACATGAGGGAATGTGGGAAAGATATGCTGCATTCCTCTAATCTCTGCTTTATGAGGCTTCCTCTAACTACCAGCGATCATATCAGAGACTTCAGATATTTCTGCCACTAAAACAAATAGTTCTGAGATATTAGAGATTAACAATAATATTTGGAGGAACGTTTGATTTCTTCATACTTTATAAGAACGCCTCCACTACACAATTTTCATATATGCAGTCATAAGGCTGTGTATATTTGTGAAAAAGAATTATTTACGATTAAGGAACACTTAAAAAAAAATCAATAAATAAATACACAAGACCAACTCCAAGAGTTAGTTCACCAAAAAAAGAAAAAAAAAAAGAAAAGAAAAGAAAAATCTCTCACTAATTGCTTAACCTCATACGGTTCCAAACCCATAAGACCTTTGTTCAGCTTCAAAACACAAATTAAGATTTTTTTGGTGAATTCCAAAGGTTTTCTAAACACTGCCATAGTCAGCAACGCACTGAATGACTGAAATCACATGGACTATTTTAATGATGTCCTTTTTAGCTTTCTGGGCCTTGAATGTGTCAGTTGTATTGCTGACTTTGAGTTTAAAACAATGTGAGGGTGTGTAATTAATGACAGAATTTAAGTAAGTTAAAGGATTAGTTCACACAGAAACAAATATTCTGTCATCACTTACGTACCCTCATGTCATTCCAAACCGTGTCTACATACAATCACAATATCTAGGACTTCACAAAAATGGGGTCTAAAGTGGTTTTATGACATTTAGAAAAGCAACTGCTGTAGTACAACTTCAGTTATCAGTGCATGTAAATTTGAATGTAAGTTTGAATGTGTACAAAATATTAATACATTAATTTAAAAAGTGTTCCATGGACAAAAAAGCAAACGATTTTAAAATTATGTGAGGGTGGGTAAACAGAAAATAGAAGGGTGGGTAAATAGAAGCTTTTATTAAATAGAAGCCATCATTTAAGTACTCCAGTACGAACATACATTAAAAAGATTCAAACTAAATCAGTGACAGTGAATAGCTGAAGTACTACAGTAAGAGTGTTTCCCCTCTGCGCCTATCGCTGGATGAGTGTTAGAGCAGATGAGAAGAACATGTCCAGCTGATGCTCCTTTCAGAGCAGAGTGCCTCTAACACTACAGAGACAAGATGAGGAGCACCCCTGCCTTTCAGTGTCTCAGCCCTCAGACAGGCTTGAGCCCTATTAACACACACAAACATATAGCCAGGCAGAAATATGGGCACACACAGATCATCTCTACAGGTCAGAACAAAGATATTTTTTAATAGGAGCAGGTTGTTAGGAGAGGGAGGGTGCAGAGGCTGTGAATGAATGAAAGAAGCCTTATTAAAGTTTGGCTGTATGGGTCGCCACATGACCTGGACACTAATCACAGGAAATGAGTTTTGCTTCAAACACACACACACACACACACAAACAGCACTAGCTCTTCATGCTATATAACAAAGGATTTTATACAAGAACATGTCAGATGTGACCAGATGTCAATAACTACAGAGTCGTGCTACTGCCAATACATCCACAACATGCTATTGTAAGCATGTAAGAAATACTGCTGCTGCACATACTGCATATCATATATGAAATAACCCCTAGCACACATGAATCACCCCAAACCAGATCTATACAGGTGGAGATGGGGAAGGTGGAGG
>JAUMHE010000048.1:6954921-6996514 GCA_032359235.1 Enteromius mattozi | reverse complement strand
CTTTTTCAAACTTCTATCTCCGGCTTTCTCAAGCCAACTTAAAGTTTGTCTAAACAAACTTTTTTATCTAGTTTATTCTTGTGATGCAAAGCTGAATATTCTACATTATTATTCCAGTCTTCATTGTCATATGATACTTCAGAAATCATTTTAAAGAAACAAGTGCTCTAGAAACATTTCTTATATATTGAAAACACTAAAAAAACTTTTGTAAAAATACTTTCTTTCCAGGATTCTTTAATGAGCAAAATAACAGCATTTATTTATCTTTTGTAACATTATAAATGTCTTTATTGTTATTTTTGTTCAAATTTAATACATCCATGCTTTAAAATAAAACTAATATTTTTGATTAAAAATATCTTACATTTAAAGAGTGATGTATATATGAGTGTACACCTATTTTTACTACATTCCCATTAATTTATGGCTAAATAACAACTAAATATGTAATAAATGAAACATTTAAAAGGCAGATCTGGGTGAACAAGCACTAATGGCCGAATGGGAAAAGCATATTGCATTTACTGTACTCGTCAGCAACACATCATTAAAACTGGGGCTGAATTTTCTAGACTTACAAGACACGATATGTGAAGTTCACAGTATCACGCGTCCAGCTAACAGCTTTAATGTCTGAATCCCCCGGGCATGTGCACTGACCTACAGACAGCTCTACTGCTTATAGCCAGACCTAACGGCTTTAACTAGCACTGATGTGTGTGCATGCTCAGATGCATAGCATTCACAGCTTACTAGTAAACCCAAGTTACATGCATAGGCTGAATTTTACTGTAACATGCATAAAGTAGCTACATTAATAGGAACATGTTACGTATATAACATTGTAATCTGGTTAATCTATTAAAATGGTAGACTCGTGATGTACATATTGGTCAAGTACAGTCACTGAAGGAGAGCTTAATTCATACAGTAATGGACAGCAGAGACTAATCCTCACTGCTGATGTGGTGTGATCAGACTGATTCATTAATCACTGGTAATCCCACGCTAAGAACGGACACAATATGAGGACAGAGATGAGGGAGGAACAGGCTGGAGTGACAACAGAGAGAAAAACACTGTGACAGTGTGTCAATATACCAAGGCTGTAAATCATTTAAAAGGTTCAATCAAATGATTTAAATACATATTAATAAATATTGCACTGTAAACCGTAATAAATTAGCAGAACTTTTTTTTTGTTACTTCTACTAAAGATTAAGAACTTTATGTTTTAAATGAACACTATTCCATATATTTTTATATAAAGTGCAAGCCTAACACTGACCAACAAATACATCAATCATTTATTGCAGTTGATTTGTCTGAGGTTGAATAGTGCCTATCTCCCTTTTTTTGTGTCGTGTCTTGCTTTAACCGCACAGCATTTTTTTAAGATGCCGTCAACTTGATTGTCACTGCCAGAGAAGAAAACAAATTACATTTTAAAGGTCAATTTTTAAAACCTGACAAGAAAATGAAGACATGTGATGGGAAAATCATACAAAGCTGTCTCAGCATCTACTTTACAATCAACAACAGCTTTATATTGCAGCCATTAAGCCCTTTAGAAGGATCCATTTCAAACTGTACACACACACACACACACACTTGTGCTAATGTGAGCGCGGTTCACGTGGGGGCAGGAAGCAGGGGACATTCAATCTCCACCCTGCAGTCATTCTACAAGCAAGCAATCCTCCTCTTTATCTCTGCATAGCATCTCATCTCAAGCACCTCAAAGACTCATGTTAAATGCTTAAGGATTTTAAATAGTTTTAAAAGCGTTAGACAGCAAGAGAATCTGTTACAATAGTTCTTTATGGAATTTGAAAACAGCATCTTCTCCATATTATGACACACAGCATAATATCACTTCTTTCTTATAGGCTTCCAAAGTCACCTCTTTCTTTTCTTTTTCAGAAAAAACTCAAAACATTACCTTTATCAAACACTAAATTCATGTCAATTTTCTGTCATTAGCACAAAAGCAGCAGTAAAGTGACTATTTTAAATAAATGCTGTTTTTTTGTAATTTTCTACTGAAAAAATATTAAAATATTCAATGATAAAAAATATCTTTCTTCAGTACAAAATTAGCACGAATCAGCTGAATTTCAGCTTTGCCATTTGCAAAACTTCTTTCAAAAACATTTTTTAAATCAGTTTCACCATTTTTTAAAAATCAGTTTTACCGTTTTTTTTTTGTTTTGTTTTGTTTTCTGTTGATTTGATAGAATTGAAATCGCTTTATTAATCTCTACAATACAATCTCAATATTTCTCAAATGTTGCTTACATGCTCATGGCTGGGTACATTAGTGTGATTAAAGTTTTAATTAACCGTGATAAACGAAACGAAAGCATGTCAGTTGAGGTCAGGGGTAAAATTAGATTACACGCTTTGGGAATCAAGTTCGAGATCTGGATTCATTTAAAACTAAAAGACAAATAAGCAGTACGGACACCCTAAGACCACACCATTTTGTTCTATATAGCCAATTATTTCGTCTAGAAACTATCCATAGCCCTGTGACAGACTTTCACCCAGTTGAATAGGGTGTAGGGTATTTCCATCTCAAACTGTACATCTAATTCTGCAATCAAAACACATAAAATTATCCAAGTACACATTACCAAAAGAGAGAGAGTGTGATCAGTACAGTTTGAGTGTGTCAGTCTGTAATCCGGGTCACTTTAATTAAATAACGCAGATTATCCTGTCTCAGGGAAGCTATTGTAACCACAGCCACTTACTCGATATCACTGCTGTCATCGAGAGCATACATACGAAATATTCTCATTCTACAAATGTAAAAAGATGACTCTTTCCCTGCCAAATCCTGAGCTAACCTCTACGTGCCCTACTAACCCCTAGCTAGTGAATTTAGGATTAACGGATGGGAAAAGAGAGGTAGGAACGCCGCATTTGATTTACTCACACGGACTGAGGGCTCGCTGAGGGGGCGGCTGCTGGATGGAGGCATGATCTGGACCTATGAGGGTGAGGGAGGGGACCCAGATGGACAGGAACCCATCGTTCATGTCATGGGACTTCCAGGGCGTTCCCCTCCCTGCACTGCATAAGACGTCGCTAAGACCTCCACAGCGTCCACTTTCACAGGTCACAGCCTGTCCAGGAACAGGGCAAGCAGTGTGGGTGGGGCATAAAGGGAGGAGCTTCTAGTGTTTTCCCATAACCAAATAAAAAATGATGGACCTGCAGAACCAGCTGACTGGATGTGCTTGACGACTACACATGTGAGATTAACCACGCTGTGGGGGATTGGATCCATCTGGGGACATCCCCATTTAAATAGCTCTAGGATGCGTTAGAGAGAAAACACACACACACACACATGCAGAGCACTAAATTTAGCCGATGGTAATCATCATTCATAAATGATGAATGCTGCAAATTCATGCTTGTCCTGAGAGACCCTGGACCTCACCCAACTCACAGTGTGTGCCTCTAAAAACAGCCCAGTGAGGAGGAGGAGGAGGACAGTTCTTACACACACACACGGCTCTTCCTGCACCATTTAAAGTTCTTCAAGCAGCTGAATGTAACGTCTTTACATAACTTACTGAGGTACAAGAAATTACCGTGTTCTCTGTGGTCTGGCTTTTAAAGAAACAATGGAAAAGTTAAACAATAGCGGGGTCTTCTGCGCATTGTCCTTCCTGTTGATTGGGACGCCTGGCTGCTGTATCAGGTACAAAAGGACATTTTAATGAGGAGATTTGCTCTCAGAGCACCGCAAATGATTTAGATGTTTCAAAGCCTGACAGTGCGGATGAAGAAGACAGACCTGTGTTTGGACAGCTATCACTCAAGAAGAGCTGAATCACATTTCCATCATCATGTGGGAGGGTGAGGTTTAGTCACGGGTGGAAGCAGGTTTTGTATGCAGTGTTTTCAGTAACGCTTTTTTTAATACAATGTTAGGTTTTTTACAGTAATTATTAATTGTGATGTTCATTTTAATATAGTTCAAAATTCATGTGGGCTACCATTCAAATACAGGTAAACAGTAATATTGTGAAATATTATTTCAATTTAAAATAACTATTTAAATATATTTTATATTCAGTGTCACATGATCCTTCAGAAATCATTTTAATATACTAATTTGCTGAAATATAAACATTTCCTCTTCTTACTATTTTTTAATGTGTTAAAATGTTAAAATCAGTTTTTGTAACAATTTGAACATCTTTCTGGTCAATTTTGATCCTTCCTTGCTGAACAGAATTATTACTGTCTCCAAACTTATTTTTACTGTCTTATTTTTTTAATTATTATTACTGTCTCCAAACTTTTAAACAGTATTATTGAACATAACATGAACAAATGAACTTGAAATGTAAAAGATAAACTGTATTAGTATATTTAAAAACGACTACTGACCAAGATGCATTTGGCATTTGGATATATAAATGTAAACAAGATATTGTCTAAATTTATAGAAAATACCTCATATGGATGCAAACACTAGACTGCAGTTAAATGCAGATCTTGTTTGATGGCAAGAAATTGATGTGCTTCTCTGAGCACATGTTGTGAAATTTACCATTGCCTGTGTAATTGTGTCACCCTTCATCTGGGCAAATCCAATTAAGAGCACTGGAGGCTTGAAAAGAGAGGAGCTGGAAAAACAACTCGACATGGACTGACTGTGTGAAAGAGAGAGACTTTACAAGCTCTGTGCCCAGAGTAATGGCTTTGACGGTGATAAAAATGCCATTTTTAATGGTTTTCGCAGAAGCAAAACCAGGGAGTAGACATAACAATGTTAGTGACAATCAAATAAAACCCACTAAAAAGGAGTTCTGAGAATTCTGATTTAATTGAAAGAAAATCTATCTCAGATGTCATACAACACTACTACGCAAAAGCACAACCTATTTCAGGGAGAAAAAAATATATGTACTGTTCTAACAACCTTACTTTGACAATCAACCCAATTCACA
This sequence comes from Enteromius mattozi, assembly GCA_032359235.1. Taxonomy (NCBI): domain Eukaryota; kingdom Metazoa; phylum Chordata; class Actinopteri; order Cypriniformes; family Cyprinidae; genus Enteromius; species Enteromius mattozi. The sequence continues at coordinate 6,991,538 of JAUMHE010000048.1, read as the reverse complement.
CTTTCAATAGTGCCAAAACACACAACTATTCTGAGTCTCGAAATGTTTCAGTGTGTGAAGAGGTTGAAATGCTGCATGGTTCACTACTATAAACTAAACTCTTCACTCTTACTGTTTGTCAAAAAGACACTTATACAGCTTTGGAACAACAAATAAACACACATTATATAACTAAAAAGAAGGTAGTTCATTTTGAGGACTGAATGTCACTCACATTCATGGCTTTTTGGAAGGACCACTGCATTGTTAATCTACAGTCAGGCCTCTTTACATTCCATCTTGCAGATTTTTGAGTCCTGTGAGGATTATAAAGGTTTTTATAGATTATGAAGATAACAATGTCCACGAGGAAAAAAGCTTTAAAGGTAATGCAACACTAACATACTACTGCATTTCCACTTTACTTAGGGATTTGGGGAATCCAACCAAAGCCTTTTTAATGATGCTGTATTTTACTGTATCTCTTCTTGTATCTGTTTTATTGACTAGTTTCACAATGCATAGCATGAGCTTTAGTTGTAAGACTATCTTATCTTAAAATAAAACAGCATTGTTTTGTCAATAATTAAGCATATAATCGTATAACGTACGTATAACGTATAATGTAATCTGTCTGAACATGGACACTGTCTACATTTCATTTAATGTCCTTTGTCTCCTCTAGAGGCCTCACTGGACAGCAGTATAATGGAAAGACAGTGTTTTTATGGTGAGATGATGGCTCCCTGTGTAACACTATGTGAGGCGAAAGGTCATTATGCCAAAAGACAAACATGATGCTAGCCATATCAGGAGATACAAACACTAGAGACTAAAAACAGCTCCATGGCAATAAGGCCAAGCAGAAACAACTACAGTAGCAATGAATTTCAATGCAGAAAATGTGAAAAAATACTCTTTTTAAAATACTGTATGAATACATAATGTATGCAGGGGAGATGTTACATGTTCACTGCAGTCTAATATAAAGTCCTAGATTAAATGTCAATGTTGTTATTGCAAAAAATAATAACTGAAAAAAATTCTAAATATTTCAATAGTACATAAATTACACCAGTATCAGTCTGGATCCAGATTTCTATATATCCAGTTATGGTCTAGGAATATTTATGTAGTCTCAATGCAAATGAATTAAGTACATTTTCCCTTTCACAAATTAAATTGGCTGCAATGTAATTAAGTTCAAGAAATGTGTTTCACTCACTTTCTGGAACTAAAATCAATAGGCACAACAAAATGTAATATATGAAAACAAAATTGAGCTTCTGGCAAAACATTAGCTTCATGATTAGCTTCAAGAAAACGACCTCTGCAAAGAGAGCGCTGCTTCATGATAAAAAGGTATCCAGTCTTGTGTTCTCTCTCAGGATCCAGCTGTCTGCCAAAGCGGGCCAAACCATGCAGATGGGAAGGCAATCTGTTTTAATGGCTCATTTCTAATCACCATATTAGAATAGATTTCGCCAGGACCTGCTTTACATATCGCCAACATTTATCGTGTTTTTCAAATGAGGTCTAGAACCTGAGCGAGCAGGATGTCAATAAACGCCATCCGCTATCCCCGAACATTAAAGGGATAGTTCATCCAAAAAAAAAAATTTATATATATATTTAAAGAAATCCAAGAGCATTCTGACCCTGTAAAGAAAGCAAACGAACTACCACATTCAAGGCTCGGAAAGGTAGCAAGGAGATCATTAAAATAGTCCATGTGACATCAGTGCTCCAACCTTAATTTTATAAAGCCATGAGAATATGTTTTGTGTGCAAAGAAAACAACAATAACAAATGTGTTCAACTATTTCTTCTCTCCTGCGTCAGTCAGTACCATGACACTCTTAAAAATGATTTTACTCAATATTTTACACTCAAAAGCTTCTGCCTGATGCTACGGCAAAAGTCTTTATATCAGAATAACTTCAAAAGAAATCAACTTAAACTATTAAACTTTGTAATCCTGATACACAACCAATCAATGATTCTATCATCAGCTGCATTTTCTAACCACCCGCATTCAACTCAACTCAGAATATAAAAAGAGTGGGAATAGTTTTCCTCTGCTCTTCTAACTGTATTGTTTGCGCCTCTCTGCAGATGCATCTGAAGGCGTCACTGGTGGCTTTCAAGCCATTGCCGATTTGAGTGAGATAAAGGGTATTTGATCTCTCCAATTTTCTTCTAACACTGAAGTGGGTTGGAGTATTCCCACAGTAACTACCTCAACCCTTCACAGACAATCAGGTCAGTGCTTTACAGACACGTTACTTATGACATTTATAATGCATGGATAATAAAACCTAAAAGGAGAATTTATAACTGACATCACCCTTCTTCATTCCTTATTAATAAGACATAACAGTTAATTTGGTTTCTCTCAGCACTGATAACAAATCCTGCTAATTTATATCCAACATGAATCGTTTGTTGCTCAATGATGGGTTTATAATGCTAATAATTCAATGGATTGCCATACATTAAAATACATGTTAAATAAAACTAGTTGTTGTTCAAAGTATACAGTATACTGAACCAAATTTGCAACAATTTTTGAATTGATTCACTGTCAACCCATAAAGTCACAATTACTATTTCTGTCAAAAAAAAAACAAAACTCCTTCCCACTCTAAACCACACCTGCGACTCCCATCCCTCACATCTGTACGTTTATGCTATCTTTGTCAAAGTTTAGCATCTAGGGCTGGGTATTGAGTTCGATACTTTTTAGGTACAGACGGAATTGCCTCGCTACAACCGAGTATCGAAAAACGTCTCGTCATTTGGTACCCAATTTCAATACCTAAAGGGGTTAATCTCATTAACGTCAGTGAGCCAATAAGACCGCAGCACTAGCCAGTGTGTTTGACCAGAAGTGTGTAAAATAGCTTTATGTTATTTATATCATTTACACGACTGTAAGTCGTTTCGGTCTCTACATTAAGTTGCGCTTTCTGTATCACGCATGGCGCAGTTCCGCCACACACACACACACATAAACATGCACGCGCCACACACAGTGAGCACACTCCCGCTTTCAATAGTATTTGTCAATATTTAACCGCAAAAAAGATGAATTCTGCATGTCTCTGTGTTAATGTATGGTGCATACGCGCGGTTTTGTTTACTAGCACACTGACCTGCGCGTGATGCTTCCGGTGATATTAACATCTTGAGTCTCACTAAATGAGGACATAAATACAGTAGGCTACATGAATAACATCTCCAGAACTGCTCCGAGGGTTACTTCAAGAGCATTTGACCGTTTCATTTGAGTAAATCTATCGTCGTATCATGTACACACAGAACTGTAAAGGTATTCATGGCAAGGTGCCAAAATAAAAGTTCGGTTTGGACATGGCAGCAGAAATATATTACTATTGTTCAGTAGAATGTACAATAGGCTACTACAAAAATGATTAAAACAGTATTTCTTCAGTGTTTTAAACTGTAATATAACCCCTTTATTTTCCAACAATAAAATGAAATCTTCATTAATTAAAAGACAAATGTTTTATGCCTTAAAAAAATGTAAATAAACAAAATTTGAGGAGGAAAAGGGGAAAAATTATAAGGCTATTGTAAGAATAAATAATAATGCACTAGTGTAAAGGTAGCATAACAGATGCGTAAACTGAAAACTGTTTGAACTTTATTAAAACTAATTTGCATTGATTCATTGTGTTGGATATTTTTTTCCCGTGCAGTGGCTCAGGAGATGAATGTCAACAAGCTGAAAAAAATGTTTTTTGAGATAACGTAATTTTCTTAAAACTGATTTCATAAAATCGGTACCGAAAAAGGTATCGTTCAGGAACCGGGATCGAACTCAAGGTATCTGCATCGGTATCGAAATTTTTTGAACGATACCCAGCCCTAAACATCACAGGTTTACGGCTTTTCTCAACGCAAAGGTTTGCTCAAAGTTTCCCTCAAAATGTGTTTACGAGCTCCTGCCATCTGTTGAGGGAAGAATTAGTCTCCAGATTGAGGGCTTTGGGGGTTGTTTATTTCCAAACCATGTCCTCTAGAGATGTGATTAATTGGTCGGTGAAAACATATCCCTTTCCATAACTCCTGTGGTGAAGCCTGGCCTGTGCACACACAGAGAGACGACCCAGGCTATTTTAGTAGATTTAATCTGGAGTCTAATATGAAAGTCATTGAACGCTGACCGCTCTAATACAGTAGTTTTGAGCACAGAGCACTAAAGTAACGAAGTTTTGCCGTTTCATCTGGCCATCTCATTTGGCAGCGAGAAGCAGCTCCCTTAGAGAGGCTTGAGTTTCTTCTCTACCTGGGCTTTCTGACACAGAATACTCAAGAAGCAAAGTGAAGCCTTTTAGAAACCTTTTAGACAAAGAGAAAAGGTCATACATGTTTTCCTCTTAGTCTAGAGCTAAACAAAATGCAAGGACTAAACAGAAATATGGATCTGCTGTTCAAATTCTAATTAACCCAGATAGCAACAGAGTTTAGGCCAAGTCTGGTTTACTTTAGGCACCTCTGGCTTATATACACCAGAGGTATACACATTTCTGTATACAGTATGTTTAATTTAAAAGGTTAAATGGTAGAAAACTTTTCACATTGTTCTGATTTTTACATTCTATCTTTCATAGATAATTACAGTGAAGCTTGCTGCAAGCTCTTGCAGAATAGACCAATCTCTAGTCAGTGGCTGTGCCTGACTCCCTGATGCCAGCAAAACGCAAAAATAAAGTAAGATTGTAAGATTTCGTCAAATACTGTATTCGCATGACCATAACATCATCACTTTAAAAATTTTGTAATCATTAAATTTCTTGCCTTATCTAAAGATGAAAGTGTTTACTGGATTAATGAGACACAGATGAGGAGGCTAAATTATGAGGCAGGCAATCAAAAATGATTAAAGCGGTGAACCGGAGAGGTGTAAATGGGAAAACACCAAACCAAAGTTTGGAGCATAAAAACATTGGTAAGGTAAGATTGGTAAGTGCCTTTTCTCTTTTTTTAAGTCTTTCTTGAACTCCCCACACGTGATGAATGAATGTTGAAAGTCATAGTTCTTTGACCGGTGGTGTCCGTGTTTGTATACTCCTATTGTAGAGGCTGTAAGCAGAAATCCTGTATGTGCACACAACTGAGCAGGGCTGCATTTCCAAAAAGCACTGTAAGCTTAAGTACATCGTAGACCCACTGAAACCAATGGAGCTACGATCAATTTAGGCTTACGATGCTTTTAGGAAGCACAGCCCTGGAGGTTGAAAAAGTTTCATCTTGGTTCACAAGATGTTAATGTAAACCAAACAAGTTATTGTTAAGAGCGTGAATCTTTTGCAGTAAGTATACATTTTTAATTTTGTGCACATCTGTAAATGTGAGTTGTTTTTTATTTGTTTTTTGTTAATTGGTTTCTGTGTTTTATTACATGTGTTTGTTTGTTTCTTTTGTTTTGTTTCTCGCATTGTGACTATTTATTTGTTGCTTTTGTTTTTCTTTTTCCCATGGCTTTTGTTTTGTTGTTTTTCCTCTGCATCAATAAAACACTATACTGAAATGGCATTGTTTTGTTCTTTTACTATACCATGCACAGTATATAAATTGTATATAGGGTAATTTCTTGTTTAGTTTTGGCATAATATTGGTCCAGTTATGGCTGTCTTCCCGAGCTTCTGAATAAGTTGTGGCTGAATTCTGGGGTAAAGCAGGTGGCTTTGGCTTTTGTTCAGCTGATATCTGGGGCTTCTGCCACTGTTGTGGACCAGTTATGGCTGCTTTCTGGGGACACTGTGGAGTTGTGGGTGAGTTTTGGTCCACTTTAGGCATGGTTCTGGTATTCTTTAGGCAAGCAGCATAAGGAGCCATTTAAGGGCCAGGAGCCGTGGCGGTATGTGGGCCACAACAACAGTCTGAATTCAGCCAGTTAAGGCCCACAACCAATTTGCTATCTGGGATGGGGTTCAAAAGTCTGAGACCACTAGTAAAAACTACTTCAACTTTTACAAATTATAGAAAATGACAAACTTTATTATACACAACAACTGAAGTGAATGTAGAATTCATTATTTCAAATAAATAAATAATATAAATAAAATTAAAAATGTTCACATTTTTTAAAAACATTTTAAATATTATTTTAGATAATGTTATGTAGTATTAATACATGTTAATTATGTGTTTTCTTATTTTGATTTTTTTTTTAATTTTGTATACAAAATTTACCACAATGTGGTCTCAGACTTTTGGACTATCATATCATATGAAAACACGGCTACAACAAAATAAGATACGGGGCTAATCACAGAGTTTACAGGCCGGAGATGATCTAATGACAGATTTTCACACTGAGCAATAAGAATGGGACACGGGCAGAAGCCATCTGCTCCTTCCGTTGCTTCACCTGTCACTGAACACAACAACAACAAAAACAACAGTTCTACAATCTGTACATCACTGTCTCAATCAGCAAATCAGTCATGTCTGCGCAGAGAAAGCTGAAACCTATGATTCAATCAGTGTAGAGGAGGCTCCTGCTGTTACAAATACACCTGCAAAGACTCAAAACCACTTTAGTTCAAAAACAAAGACTGAAGATTGTTATGTAATGAAGTCTTAGGAATTATGCTTTTCAACAGTAGCATTCAAAAGCTACTTTTGTATACAGGGGTGCACATACATTTTTCATTCTGGTTTTCATAAGAGCACCTTTAGATTTGGTTTGGTCCTCACACATAGTGTGACTCATTAAAAATATAACTATAAGAAATTAATTAATTGAAGTGATAATGTTATTATTGCACTTTAGTTCGTTATTTTTTAAAATAAAATATTAATAAATTGATAAAGTGTAAATATACTAGTATATTTTAAAATTAAATTGAGTATTACAGAAAAATACAATTAGACGGGTTCCTGGCGCTGCTGATTAAAGAGCATGAGTGAATGAAATGCTTTACCTTGCACTCTAATAGTGTCAGCGGATAGCATAGATTTATGCTTTCAGTTGGAATAGAAATTATATACAGTATTTACAGTTTGTCAATATAAAATGGTAATTGTGCATTAACAGCTGTCAAACACATCATTACTCAAATGAGCATCTGAAATCTAAAAACATGAATTTTGAGAAACCCATAGCCTATGTGAACATGGATCACAAAGCAATACAAAGTCATAAGGGGCAATTTTTTTAAACTGAAAAAAAAAAAAAAAAAATCGAAATATTGAGAAAATTGCCTTTAAAATGGTCCTTAGCAATTAAGTCAGTAGCAATTTTATTATTATTAATCAAAATTACGTTTTGATATATTTACAGTAGGACATTTACAAAAAAATCTTCATGGAACATGATCTTTACTTAATATCCTAATGATTTTTGGCATACAAAAAAAAATAAGAATTTTAACCAATACTGTATGTATTCTTGTTACAAATATACTCTTGCGACTTATGACTGGTTTTGTGGTCCAGGGTCACATATGATGATGGGGAACCATGATCCAAAATGCTTCTATAAGATCCCTGTAGGCCTAAAATACTGTTAATTAAAATTTTTAACATTGCTTTTGCATATTAAAAATATGGCTTACTTCTTACATGACTTGACCTCATATTAGTTTTAAGAGATTAAAGCAGATATATGAGGCAAGCAAATGACCTAAACCTTATTAACATACAGAATGTCTGACTTGCCTCATCCCTCCATTCTCTCCTCTCTCTCCCTCTCACGTATGCATACTGATGATGAATATTTTGGGGGAATCCTCAGGCTGAGGGATTAGCTTTCGCAATGTTAAAATCCGAGTATTTCCACAGACCCTCTGATGCTTTTTTTCTTCCTTTAAAGCTAGCTCAGAAGAGCCTGGAGACAGTGACTAGTGGGGCATAAGGCTTCTTAACTCCACACACAGACGAAAATACACTGTCACTGAGCTCACAGAAACCTCCTTTGACTTTTATCACAGTGAATCTGGTACAAACTGGTGCTTTTTGTTTCGATACACTGTTCTTACCATATACTGTACACTTCCACCCAGAACTGGTCTTTTAATTATGCTGTACAACAAAAACAGACAGACCATCTTTACACCTGGTATAAAAGGAATAGCTCACCCAAAATTGACATTTATTTCATTAAAGGAATAGTTCATCCAAAAATGAAAATTACACCATAAACTACCCCAAGCCATCCTAGGTGTATATGACTTTCTTCTTGGCTGACCTGTGACTTGACGTACAACCTATGACGCAAGTTGTTATTTTTGTTACAAAAACCCACCAATCTGATTCAGAGGACATTCTGTGATAAATACCCGAAGGCGTATAGGTTAGTTCATTCCCAATGCTTTTAGAATTTACTAAATGATGGAATATTTTGTTAACGCAGCCTGTGATGATGCATTAACGTTTTCCACAGGTAAGTGGAGATAAATACAATCCAGCAACAGAACATCCAGATATTATCCAGATATGGAACGCATTTTAATGCCAGGTGTAAAGGGGCCATAGAGAGAAGGAGACAGACAATGTGATTGTGCCCTTTGACACACAGAGGGAATTATTTATGGGAACAGAGCATCTCAGAGCAGAAGATGGCAGTAAGCAAGAGCACCCAGCGGGGGGCAGGAACAAACTATATCTGTGGCCTATTCAAGGGCCTGAGATACAATCTCGCCGTTAACTGACAAGCACCAGGTTATACTCTAGAAGCTCTGGCTCTGCGGTGCAGGTACAATTACAGACTGATTTCACAAGACCGCTTGGGGAAGTGTACATATCCTGTTAGCTTTGCATTACAAAATCAAGATAAAACATAACTTGGAACAGGTGAGAAAACAATTTTAAGATAAGCAGCAAGAAGGTTTAGCATATCCTGTAAACTTTCAAAGGAATAGGTGGACAAGCCTTTCATGAAAGCTAAATACAGGAAAGTCATGGCCAATTAGACACAACGCAGTCAATGACACCTAGATGACTAGATTATTCTCATGTGTATACTGGGGGAAACACACTCAAGCATCACTGAAACGAATACACTGGAAGCTGCATCAACAACCCTCGGGTTTCCTGGAATCCCTTATTCCACAGAGGAGCCGGGGGAAGAACCGCTCTGTTATGACAGCATTAACAACACAAGGCTGTTTTACGATATAAAAAATATCTTTTAGTCTGTGTTGTTTTCTGTAGAAGTTTCACTAAACATTATTTGTAGCTCCCTTGCTATCCAGTATCTATAATATCTTTGTTACTTTTAACAAAGTCTCAGCTTTCAAATTCTGTCAGCTTTATACAAACAATAAACAGATTGTTTATGATGTGAATAAAACACCCTGCAGGCAATGTTTTATGTAACTTTACAATTACCTCAGGAAAGTCAATGTTCAATGTCCATAAACTGAAGTTAACTAGCAAAAAAATTACTCTAGAGAGAAGCATTCTGCTAAATGTGCTATATCACACATTCATTATGTTTTTCTGAAACTTTTGGTGAATTTTTATATTTTTACTTCAGCTCTTTATTGAAGCGCTGTCATGAAAACAAGCTTTATTACAGACACAATTTAAATGTTTCTTTCTTCAAAAAACACTGGAGTAGAAACACAGTTCTGTTATCAAAAAGTTATATATATATATTAATTTAGAAAAAAATGGTTTCACATTTAGGCCAAGTGTATCCTAAAATTTTTGCTTCAGTTTTGGCCAACAATTTGATTTTCGATGCATCACTAAGGTTGGCAAAAATCTATTTATTACATATAAACTATATATGTATGTATGTTACCAGATGAATTTATGTATCACAATCTACCCTATAGGGAAAGTGATATTAACAAATGTTGTAGAGATGGCAAAATTATTATTTTTTTATCTTAAATTGGGTGAAAATATTGCTAAATTATTTAAATCAAATACCAGGCACTAGAGAAGGTATAGAACCATAATAGAATGCAATAGGATGTCACAAAGCAACAAAAATAATGGTTTATTATGGGTGCCATGCAGAGTACGTGTTTTTTTTCTGCAATGTATTATATTTAACACCATTGGAACCAACCAATTAGACGCCAGAACAGAAACATTTTATATAATATGCATTTTATCAAATACGACATTCGTTTATGTAATTTCTGCACTGTTAAGACATTTAGCTGTATAAAAATACATTGTGCATTTTTCAAATGGAATGACAAAGACAGAAAGAAACCCACGCATAAATCCTGGTCAATGTTCAAGTCTTACTGCGCACTCTTAGTGGAATTACTGGGGATGAGAGGGACGTGTATGACTGCAGCATGTCATGGTCAATAGGCTGCATCACTGGAGCTCTGATGCAGTGATGACAAAAGGCCCCTGTCTTTATCTCAATACACAGAAAGATCACAAAGCCTGAGCTATAGAATTAAGACGAGGATTACAAAGGATGCGTGATGTGGAGTATGTAAGCAGACTAATTCACCTCACAAATGCACAGTAATCTCAGCTTTCATCGAAAGATGACATAAAAGACGTACGCTTCAGTACGTCTCACACACCTCCTGATTATACAAAATACCACGGTGCTGATTGCAAGCTTTGTTCTAGTTCACTGCTGTTCAGAACAAAATCTCGCTAGAAATTAATGTGCAGGGCTCAAATCTAAACGGCAAAATCAAACAAAACAAATGGCCTATCAAGGGCATCCTGAACATTAAAATTTGATTAAGCCAAACAGGCGTCCTGTTGCATTATGCAGGGTCTGTATTAATTTTCACATGGCTCTACATAATAAACATTGTGACTAACTAATGAAATTATTAAGATAATTATAATCCAAGTACTTTACAAATTACTAGTAATTGGTAAATTTAACATTAACTTTAACATTAAGATTAGAAAATTTAGTTATAATGTTAATAAATTAACTTTTATTAAAGTATTACAGCAATTATTAATTTAGGTCAATTTAGAAATATAATGTTATTCATTTCTTTCAATATGCATTTTGTTCATTTATACAAATTGAAACATTAAAATTAGTGCTGTCAAATGATTATTAGCATCTAAAATAAAGTTTTTGTTCACATAATATGTGTGTACTGTGTATATTTATTATGTATATAAAAAAACAAACACATGCACGTATATATAAGACAAATATGTAACATTTATATAACAAATATATTTATATATGGTATAAACTATATAAATATATACATGTAAATAAATTCCAAATATATACTGTATGTGTGTGTGTGTGTGCGTGTATTTATATTTACATAAAAAATAAAAACTTTTAGTTTGGGATGTGATTAATCGTGATTAATCATTTGACAGCACTCGTTTAAATGTATTAGTATAGCAAAATAACATACTAAATGCTACAAAGTTTTACGAAGAGGAACATTTTTAATGTTTATCTAGGTTTGTGATAAGATCTCAAAATGTCCTAACTACACTTACTTTCAAGGATTGTCGGTCTCTTGCCGCCTGAGATTGACGTGACACGTCGCTACACTCCAGTTCTCTGTGCTCCTCTCCCGCTCTCAGAAATATGTGACAGGAGCACAACAGAGGTCCTCATCAACTCTCTTTTTGTGCCCCCGCCCCAGCCTCTCTCTCTTTCTCTCGTCCCTCTGATTGTTTCTCAAGTCTCTGACAGTAGTAAACACCGCGGCTTCCCTCGCTCACGCTACACATGCAGAGCAGAGGAACTAGAGGTGAGAAGTGTGCGTGTATGTGTTTGTGTATGCACAGAGGAGGAGGAGGAGTGCTACACCACAGCACAGTATTCTCCAGTGCCTTTTATTGCTGAATCAGAGTTAACCCAAAGCAGAGGTGACATTGCTGCAATTTCCCCCTTGGCAATGAGACAAGTCTGCACACAACAAAGAGGAAGAAACCCCGCTGTAAATACCGTTAAAATGTTGTGTTCCTCTTAAAGTCAAAATGAAATAGAGTAGAAATGGACATTCTTTGCATGATTTACCAGTTCACGTTTTAAAGTCGTGATGTAGCAGAAGTAGCAACAGATCTTTTCTTCTCTATCCGAGTCATAACGATTATTGATAACGGAAAAATGTATGACAGGGACATGGTTCAACAATGCACTGAATGTTGATTGGAAGGAGGCAGTCAAAACGAAGCAAGCGGCTGGGTTTAAGCAGACTGAATAAATGGAGAGTTCTGGAACAGGAAGATCATTTTGATCAATAATGTGAGTTCAAATAAATTAAAACAAATAAATTAACACATGTCTGGATAAAGCACTCAGAGTAAGATCAGTACCATTCATTTATAATGGTTTTCATTTGATGCTGACTTGAAAGATTAATCATCAGTTATCAACAAAATCTTAAAATTCTTTTACATTGACATAACTCGATAATGTTAATCAATAACAGTGTTTCAGGCATTGTTTAAAAAAAAACATTCTAGTACGTAACGCCCACTTCTTGCAACCCACTTCTTACTGAATAATGGATAAAATCAAATCACGCACTATTTCAAACATCCTGTTTCATGTGTAAACGTGTTATCCCCCATTACAGTGAATATACATTTAGTGATGAAAGCATATTGATTAATGTCTTTTTAAAATTACATACCATATAATATAAGAGAATCTAAAACCCTGAAATGAAAAATTTCCTTTTTTTCTCATTGAGTTAACTGATTAAGAAAAGCTCTTATTTTGGACGAGATATCCCAATAAACGAACAATGTCACATTATGGAAGTAAAATGGCTTGCAAATGCAGTTTTACATCTTTATGATAATGCAACAGTGAGATGGGAATTCAATTAACATAAAACCTATTATAAACAAATTAAAAACCTTTAATGCTTTTCCTATCTGATAAGCTTATAATCAGAACTGTCAGACTTGTAATATGACGTGTTGTTCACAAAATGAAGTACAAAACAAAACTCCCATTTTTGATCTCACTTTTAATAAGAGAGACGGCGTCAGATTAATATTTATATAGTCATCTGCAAGCCACTGTTCTGAAAGACTCCTCTCTGTTAAAATATTGATAAAGAGACTATCACAACTGTCTGCACTTGAAGCTCAGCCCCTCTGTCAGCATATATTCAGCAACATAATGACTGACAGAGCAGTCTGATTCTCGCTTGCATTTTAATAAAGGTTGATTGCACGTTATCAGTTTAACACACTCACACAGAGACACAGGAAGCTCGCTGCATCTTCTCTCACACTCACCAGGAGCGACTGAGCACTGCTGAAGTGCCGCCAATAGATGTATAACCTCTGAATTATTCTCTCACATCCAGCTCTCAGCGACTGGGCTGGCTACGGTGCACTAAAAATCATAAATACTGCGTCTAGTAGCTAACATTTGGAGAACAGCCATCTAATTGGCAATTAAAGCAGATAAGAAATGCCTGCCGTAGTCCATGCTCGGTATAGGCACAGAGATAGGCCTGTTCAGCAAGAGCAGAAAAATACAGCTGTATTTAACCACATTGTTCTATCCCTCCGCATGACTGTGTCATGGCATTCCCATCTAGTTGCTGATACTGAGAAATCCTTCAAGCACAGTAGAATCAATACAGTCAATGAGGATTAGATTTACAGAGGCAGAAGGGATAGCAATCTGGTGTGTGTTACAGAACCAATCCAACAGGTCAATATTATATTCCATTCTATTTTATTTTACCTACAACCCCAAATAAGATGCTGCTGAGGAATTTGGACAAAACTCTATTATCTTCCACTCCCTAAAGTCTGTATTGAAATCAGTAACACTTTACATCCATTATACACAAGTGACACAAAAACAGACATACTTGTGTTTTTAACATAACATAATAATTTTCAGTTTTTTTTTTTAATCAGACAAATTATGAATTTGGCCTATAAATGATGGGAATTTACAAAAACGGTGAAAAACAATACCAGTCTGGAGAAACAGCCATGACTGACTGGTCTTAGCTTGTCTTCAGGCCTGGTCAGAGCTGGTTTAGCAGGCTGGGTTTAGATAGGATTTGAACACTTCTTTTTAGCTGGAAGATCAGCTGAATACCAGCCCAGCCAGAAAGACCAGCTTAAGCCAGGTAAGACCATGACAGGCTGGTTCTGGATTTTTTCTCAGCAGGAATGTGCAAGATATTAAATACAAAAATTAAATAAGTATGGCCTACTAGTTAACTTAATAACCAGCTAAAACCTTAGACTAGCTACTAAGCTAAAACAAAACAAAACAACAACAACAAATCTACCAGTTTAAGCTGGATTTTCCAGCAGGGTGGGCAGCAGTTTAGTGTGAGAGAGAACATTCAGACTGCATTATTGTAATAAAAACTAGCAAAACTGCTTCCTGTTTTATTCATCCGGCTGGAGTTTAAATAAGGTCATCTAAAAGCGCAAAAACTTTTTCTCAGGGTAACCAAATCTATAAAAAAAAAATTCCTCTTCAGCGTCCCTATGGAAATCAATGAGTCTTTCCTCAACCTGCATGTTGCCAGGTGTATAACTTTCATCTTTTTTCGATTTCTTGGTCAATTACTTATAAACAGGCTAATTTAGGTAAAACAATTAACAACCCAGCTGACTTGTCGTCGCAAAAAAAACATGTATTTAAATTATATTAAAATACAGTTAAATGCAAATCGCAGTTTGTTTATTGACGTCATCATAGCGTACAGTAACACAGTGTTAAAATAAACTACAGCATAACTGCAGTGGTTAACGGTACGTGATAATTTGGGTTGAGGTCAGCAAACACGAACCTTCGTTTCTGAGCACACTCCTGTAATAATAGCACAGTCAGTGTAATGAGGGTTACAGAAGGGGGCTCTCAGAGTAAGAAACCGCCCCTTCTGCTCTCCTCCTCACTAAAGTAACCAGCTGCATGGTTCAAACAGCACTGCAACAGATGAGAGACTCGCTCGACCGACACAATACACCGTCGCTATCAACACGCTGATATGATAAGTGTACTCACGTATCAACTTGGTCGCGTGTCTTTTGTTCAACAATCCCCAGATCACAGCTCCCGCGATTTGAAGTTGCTTTCGATTTAGCTCGAGCCGACGGCACTCGAATCTGTCCGAGTCCCGATGTTCTAGAAAAGTTTCACTTCCAGAATCGAGCTGTCAGAGATCCTCGCGCGTTTCGAGGCTTCGGGAGCGTGTGGCGAGTGACAGCTGGCTTCATCAATGTCACTGCTGTGTGTCGCTCACGGCTCTCTCCGAGCAAGCATGTTTCTGCCTCTTATTAGGTTGAATGGTACTCGGGCTGTATTCGGCGACGGAATCTCCGCATCATTTCAGTGTCTTGTGAGTCAGTTTGATGGAATATATCTGCCCCATCCCTCTCTCCCTCTCTCTCTCTCTTGCTCTCTCTCTTCCGCACTGCTGACAGATCCCCGAGCGAGCAAGCGAGCTTCAAACACTACAGTCCGTCACATACTTACTGTCATCATCTTTCGTTTGTTAGCAGCGCTACAGATCCGTCAAGTGAATTACACCGAGTTAAATCGCGTCTCTTATCATGTGTAACATTACCACGCCGACAGAAAGCTTGGATGAACTTCACGATCCATCAAACATTTCCCTTTCTTTTACTACTGTGGGGTCCTAAAGGCCGTTGGGTTCATGGCACACTACAGACCGCCTCCTGCCTGTTCTCTAATGTCTTAATATTCATACTGCACTGAAACACCTTCTGATCACATCTGACTGACTAGCTTTACACAATGTCCAGGAAACACAGTTTCTGTGTGTGTTGTGTTTTTATCAGCCTGGAAACTTGCACTGAGGAATTCAGAGAGGCTAGTACTAGCAAGATCCAGCCCTCCCTGCCAATCACTACCAATCAAGCCACGCCTCCTCCAAAACACATGAAGGAGCACAGACAGACCAGAGGCTAACACAATGAGTGATGGTGTTGATGGAGGGCTGAATGCAACGCTGTCAGATTACCTCAGGTTTCATTCAACAGTGAGAGAACATTATGGTACAAAGCGCATTATATTATTTCTGCAATAGCAGAATAGGATGCACTGATGATGTATCACTTTGCATGAACATGGTGCGTGTGAATAAATAAATACATTTAAATCAGTTAAACTTAGTGATTGTTATTGGTATGTGAAGAGACTTTCAACCAACATATAAAAAAAACCCCAAATCTGCCTTTAAGGACTGCATTTATCCCTTATTTCAGTTAGTTTTTCATTCAATTTCATTCAGTTAATTTCATTAGTTTTAGTTGCAGTATTTATTACATATGGGCAATTATTTGCCCAATTTTGTCAAGTTATATGTAAACGATATAAAAATACATACACTCTGTAATGTATTTTATTACCTATTTAATCCAATTTTTATTACAGGCTATTTTGTATGTACACAATATGTGTACATACTGTATGAGTGTTATTTTAGTATCACTGAGACATAGTTTTTGTTCATATTTAAAAATGATAGTTATTTTTATTATTTTTATTTATATTTCCAGTTATTTTAGTGTATTAAGTTATTTATTATTTATTATTATTTTCCTTTTAAAGCTGAAGTCTCTAACTTTTTTTGGTTAAAAATAATCCAAAATCAATATTTGAGAAAGTATATAACCAGCCAGTGTTCAAAACTATCACCTTACTTTAGCCTGTAATGCAGAAAGGATTATATATAACACATGTAAAAGAAAATAAATTATTTTCCGGGGAGCCTGGGATTACACAATATTTGTATTTTAAAGACAACCAAGGGAGCAGAGTTTGCTTTTTGGGTTAAAATCACTGATCTATAATAGAGATTATTATATAGATCAGTGGTTAATATATATATATATATTAATAGGAAATTCGAATAATGTGACAATTAGAGATCAAACTGTACATAATTTGAAATCTACACACTAATACTGTACATACTATATGGTCACACAATGCTGATGTTTAATAATTTAAGAATAAAGTATAACAATAATAATTATTTGCTAAATAATAATTTTACTGAAAATGTCTGACACTGCTGGAAGCCTTTTCTTTTTTGCAGTACACGTTCATACAAATTCAAACACAAAATATACTGCAAAAATAGTAGGAATATGGCATTCTGAGCATAATCCCCCACACTCATAAGATTATAAGAGAGAAAACCCAACCTAAAGCTGTTATGCTTTTAATATACAGTTAATTAGACCTGTTGAAAGGCAAGCAAGCTGAAAAAACAGCCTTATGCCTGAGTGCCTATAAATTTGAGAGGCAATAGCATCATGCCCCATGGGTAATGACAAGTGAGTTCATTTATTCGAAAGGTCAAACCCATCTGTACCTTTTACTTTTGCCTATTACAGACTAATCTGACTCTACAAGATGCTCTGTTGTAAGTAATGGGTGGCGAAGTAAGTTAGCATGCATGTGCCAGTGGGAATAGAGCTTGTATCGTATCTAGGTATCCATAAGGCTGAGCAAAGAGCTTCAAAGGAAAATTCCTGTCTTGGGGGAGCGTTTGGAGATTGCAGCACTTGTCATGGTGCTCAAGGTGCAAAGAGGACATAGAGGTAATCAAATGTGCCACTGCCTAATGATGATTACACGCATACTGTATCTAACTCAAAGAAAAACACATTCACTATCACACACAAGACACATGTAGGCCTACACATACACAAGGACTCATTATGTAGCTACTGTGCAATTTTCTTTTTTTCCCTGCCTTTTCTTTCTCACCTTTTACCATCAATGAGTGTATCCTTGCGAGTTCCATTCAGTCTTTTCACAATAATACTCCGAATGTCTGCTGTTGAGTTTGCTATGACTCATACCGATAATTTAAACCAATGCTTTTAATATGCTCGCATTGCCGCCAAATCAAGGAGACTGAGAGAGAAAGGGGTAAGAGACAGAAAAGCAAGAGATATAGATGAAGAAAAGATGGGAGAGAGAGGGAAAGAGGGATTGGGCGTCAGAGTGATTTATCAAGCTGAAGGAAGAAGAAATCAAAAGCCAATCCATAAGCCTCGAGCACAACTGCGACAAACAGGCAGTATGTTTGAGCACTGAAAGAGAAGAGAAGCCAATATGGTGGGATTATTGCATCATTTCTCAAGGCAGTCTCACTAGCATTAACTAAAATATATGGCTACTTCAATTTGATACAGTAGAGCAATCAACAAGTCGTATGTTGATTCAGTAAATGCTCTGATCGATTCGGTCCAGTTAAGTCAAACTAATTCAAACAGTAACTCGTCTTTATGAAGTTTTAATGAAATAGTCTGCATTGTTCACACTGTAGGTTTTTGATTCACTAAAAAGAACATATATGTGTGAATCTGACATAAAAGGTCACATTGCATGTTATTAAAAATAACTGGGTCACAAGTCATTTGTTTGTGTATGATTTCTTTTGCCCACAGTAAACGTGGATAAACTACTGTATTTGAAGTTGTCTAAAAAGTGGTCTACAAACAGTTATATTGCTAAACTAGTAAACAGACTCCTAATGGCACTGTTTAGTCAAAGACAAGATGACACAGATTACATCAATACTCAGCTTAATTATAGGCTCATTATTAACGGAAGAAAACAGATTATGACGCTGAAACGCTCACACCTCCACTGAGTGAGCAAGCGAAATGTCAAAATGATTGTTTTGATGGAATTAGTCCAATATATAATACAGTGGATTCAGATACACAGTATACAGTATATTACATCTCAAGATGAAATAGAGTCAGAGATCATATATGATTTTGGCGAAACAATGGGGAAATTATGTGCAGTTATTAATATTGAATAAGGTCTTTAGATGCATGCTTATTAAGGGATCATAGCTAGTGTGGGGAAAAAAACAGGCATATTATATAATATGGTTCTGGCAAACAGAGATACAACAAAACAAAAATGAGAAGAGAGATGAATTTGAATACATGCTGAGAGAGAGAGAGAGAGGTATGATGGATAAATTAGGCCTAAATAACAAATCTAACTGTTATCTAATATCGAGCCCTAAATTACCATCTAGCTCATCTATATACATTCACATTTGTTATTTCAATTTTCCAAAATACACATGAAGAGATTAAAGCAATATTAAAAGTAGAAAACAAAATTTCCATTTTGGATGAACAGTATACAGTATATCTGGATTTGCTTGTTTTGCATAATCTTCATTATGCTTATATGACTGCAAATAAAAATGTATATGATATGCACTATAAAAGACCTCAAACATTTGAACAGAAGTTTATTTTGTATTTATAGTCTATTATTTGTTTTGCATGTTTACATGATCTAATAAACTCCAATATCATTTAAAAGAGCTTGGTCATTTGTAAATCACACTTCATGTCAGTGATTGGGTCTGGCGAAAATAATTAGCCACGTTTAAAGCCTCTGCGATCTCAGAGTGTGAAGACTAGCTTGGCTCAGCTCAATGAATCCAACTATGGGCCCCTTATTGGCCCCGAGGATAACCTGTCATTTTGTTGTGGTCACCTGTGGTCTGATCTTGACACCTGCTTCAGTGCTTAACAAGCTCTATTCAAATACCAGACACAAACAGACATATCTAATTTATGATATAATGACCTAAAATGTATTGGAGTTTACAAAACACTTTACTAATTAAGCAATAAAAGCTCAATAAAAGCTTAATTTAAAAAAAACTACTTTAGGATAGCTTCAAAGTTATTTTAATTCTATGAATGCAGAGTTAATTGATGTCAATTTTCTCATTTAAGTCTCATCAACAGCATTTGAAATGTGCTTGCTTTCTATTTCAGGAATGAAGCATGTATTTTACTTGGTGTTAGATGACAAATACTTGAGTTGCATTTTTGCTTATTCTTTATTATTGTGACCTAAAATATAGGAATACATTTTGTCAACACATGTTGTCTATCAGGTTCATTATAAACTGCACAAACAATGTATATTGAATTCTAAAGTCTGTTGCAGTCTGTTTTAATACCGTCTGGATCTGGTTTCTGTCCTTCTTCAGGTCTCTCTTGTAGGCCTAATACAGATTTAAATCTCAGTGGAAACAAGCTGATTAAATAATGGTTTATTAAAACCCACACACCATTTAAACAAAAGCAGACAGACATCCTGAGTTAAATCCTCATTTAAAAATAAAAAATAAAAGACAGTTGGTACACTATACCCTTCAAAAGTTTAGGGGACGAAAGAAACTTATCATATTCAGCAAGGACGAATGTCAAACATGACAGTAAAATCACATTATACCGCGAAGTTTCAAATACACTATTCTTTTGAACGTTCTATCCATCAAAAAATTCTGAATATGAAGTAGCACAAGATTTGTCATCACTGAAATACAGGACTAATTCAGCTCCAAAGGATCCTGTTGAAAGGCTGCTCAAAGGAATAAATGGCTTAGCTGTTTATTAAGTGGAGACTTTCTCTGGTTGAAGCCTCTCTCAGTGACAGTACAAATGAACTTACCCGCTTCTCTCTACAGTCAAACTTCATTTCTCGAGGAACTGACGAAGAACGGGAGAAACCTTTAAGTTGTCAAAGAATAAACGGCATGTGGATTTTAAGTAATTACGATTTGCAAATTACACCACTGACGAGAATCATTTTAGAAACAACTCGACCACAACTATTATTTTAATCGTTTTATAACATCACTGAGAATCCCACTGCTTGTCTTTACAAAGTAAATAAAGGCAGATACAAACGTAACGCGTTAAACACCAATTATTGAGCCCAATATATTTATATTACAGTGACACCTGGTGGTAACTAGTGTACATTGCACTTACAAATCCAAAGCGTTTAGGCAAAAAATAAAGCAGCAACAACACCATGGAAATAAATTAGAAGATAAATAATCTTTATTTGACATGTCTTTTTCATATATATAAAATTATGTATCCACAATTAATATTACCAAGGCGTTTACAGAGAATTCTTTCTCAGTAGTGGGTGCAAAGCTCCAGCCGGTTTGTGAGCAGGCAGAAAACAGCTGTCCAGTACGAACTGATCATCTCAGGACCACACTGTGCTCGAGAACGAATGGAGGGAAACTGCACTACAGTCTTTTATTTGCTTTCGTGATTGTCAACCTTTCGAGAGTGTTCCTAGCGAACATTCAAGTGCGTTTCAGAATGAAAACATTCAGTATTGTTTGATGAAAACGCTGTGTGATTTAAGCACCAACAAAAGACGTTCAAGAACTTGAAAACAAATCTCGTTTTTTAAAAAATATGGTTTGAAATAGATTTACAAAGCGGACGTCCAACTTTCTGCATAACACACATACATTTCGTATCTCTGGAGGCGCAGTACCCACACCGAGCCCTTCAAGAGAACGACTTCAAGAGCCAGGACTGACTACTGGACGTCACTCTGTGTAAACCACTAGATGTTCCTTTTCCAGAATCATCAAACAAAACAGACAAACAAAGAAAAACTAAAAATCCTCAGACATTCAAAACCCAATTATAGTTGCAAAAATGATCATTAGCACAATTCTTATCTTTATTTTACAACTCCTAAACTAAATTTAAAAGACACAGAAACCCTGCAACCTTTAAAAACTGTAACAATGAATAAACAACCTCCACTATTCTACAAAATATCTCCATCTTTAGTTACTTGAACGCAGAAAGAAAAGAAAAAAAAAAAAGTTTTGCACTGTTCTCTTCCGGGTGGTGATGTTTCATTTAAGTCATTATTTCAAAAAAAAAAAAAAATTAAATATACTGTATAGGTTATTAATTACAGTAACAAGATTCCATGCAATCAGGTATTTAGTTTTTTTTCTGTACAGAGTTCAAGAGATCAGTAGTTATTAGCAAGGCTGCACAAAGCCTACACTTTCTATTGGTGCAGATGCTAGTGTGATGAATATGAGCGGCCTTGCTGCCTCGTGTCAGTACGCTGACCCTAAAGTTACATGGTAATACGTTGCCATCGGAATAGCTAAAAGTGTGAGAACACATGGGACACAGGGCATTTACAACACTCACATTTGTTACTGGCAAAACGGATGATTCTAGGCTGTGACAATAGTGTGTCACAGCTAACAAGCGGACACAGACTCTTCACACTGCGGTTTTACCACGGCAAGCATAATGACACTAGGCACAGGCGTAGCTGGTTTGCCAATTTGTCTGATAACAGCACACCAGCATTTCCCAACAGATCGATGAAGGCATATGATACCCTTAACAGCAAAACTGACAAACTAAACCACCTGGGTTCTTTCAGTCGAATACATTATTATTACTTTATTTAAAAAAAAAAAAAAAAAAATGCAGAGTTCATCAAAACTGCAAGAAAAGCACTAGCGGTAGAGAGTCCTCCCTCTGCGGACATGATGTACGGCAAAGCATGTAAGCCCCACTGCGTTAAGGATGATTGTGTGTTTGTGATGACGATATCGACTTAAATGAATACGAGGAAGAAAAAACAAGAGCAAATGGAAAAAGCCATTTGGCAGCATACGGTATCAAAGGATAAGCAAGTGAAAGTACATTCAAGTCAGACCCCTTTACTCCATAATGGGGATGCATGTGTTTGCGTGGAGGAGTGAGTCAGAATGTTAAACATCAAAGCTGTCCCAACAAGCAATGCTGCAGATCTGGCCTGGCCTTCACATCAAAAAACAAATCCCTTTCTTTTCTCATCCTTCCCTCTCACACGCTGTAGTTATGAATACTTACAGCATGCGGCAGACTGCACCACGTTTACTTGCAGCGCATAGTTACTAGTGTTCAACTGGAGTTCACTCTAGAGAATAAAAGAGGCGGAGAAGAGAAGTCATCTGGGATGGATCAGGTTGTGTTTGCAATCCTGTGTAAATATTTTGGATGGTTTTTAAATGTTTTGTAGGTAAAATATATACCTGGGCCTATTACTTCACATATACTTGAATCTAGAACGGAGCATGTTCCAACATTCTCAGGTTTAAATGGCACCTATTTTACACTTTTTTTTTTTTTTAATTCAAGTGCAATTTAAATATATCTGCTGCCAAGTTTAGTCTTGTGTAAACAGTTATCTAAACGGCAAGGAGAACAAACTCTCAGCGCTGAAGGTGGCCACCCCATTTGTAAAAAGAGGAACGAGAGTTGACCACTTAAGAAACTGGCCATTTTGTCCAAACATTCGCACATAAAAAGACACCCCTTGGTGCCATCTCTATCCTCTCTTTTCCAATTATAGTATTTTGACTGTGAAGTATTATTATTCATGACCCCCCCCCCACCCCCTCATGAATTTAACCCGTAATATCCAAATGTTCAACGTCAAACCCTCTTCTGCTCCCTCAAGTGCACCAGAAACTGCCCTATTATGTACAGCAAGGATATGAAAGCTAAAAAGCAAGATAAACAAAAACAAATGGTCACACAACTGCTTGCCATGATTGAGTTAGGCCCATGCACATGCCAACACACACGCACACACCTAATCTCTCACACAAACACACACACACCGTAACATAAACCACAAGCCCTGCTTGTTTTAGTGGTGGCTGGACATGCAGCAAAGACACGGGAGAAGTGATGACGAGTGTGTGTGTGAATGTGTGTGCATGGGGCGCAGTCTTAAGACCTCTGAGAAAAAAGGTAGGGGTGGGCGTGTGTGTGTTCATGTGTGACTGGAGGAAGTTGTCCTAAAATTTCAGCTGCCGACTCTTCCTGTACCTTTCCTCCTCTTCACCTGTAGATCCGAAAAAGAGAGAGGGAGAGAGCAGTTATATAGAGGCTCCAGAAAATGAAGAACAAAACAAAGAAGGTGTTTTCGAATTGGACAGGCTTTAGTTAAAGAAAATACCTTTTAAAAGATGAGAGGAGAAAGTTAAACTGCCGGAGGATAAAACAGATCAGAAGAAACAAACAGAAAACGTCAATATAAAAGAGACAGAAGCATTGACTGGAATATTAAGAACAGTCACATCAGTGACAGAGATGACATGTTAGTCACACATAAAGAGGAAAATGTTTTTTCTGTAAGCAGGTTGTACCTTCTAAGTGGTGGCGGGAAATATACTTGAGCGCCTCGTCCAACAGGATGACAGGAATTGAGATCTTGAGCACTACGATCCATTGGGAACAATGCAGTGGAGTTACCTGGAAGATTAGCTGAGGAACACAAAATGAGAAATGAGAGGTTTGAAAAAGAGAAAGAGCAATGTATCCCTTGTTCCATATTCTCTGTAAACACTATGCATTAGAACAAAAACATATAAGCACTGATTCTGCAAAAAACAAAACAAATAAATAAAAAAACACACAGTAAACTGATGCCCTGTTCTATTTCTGGTGCACTTCAAGCACCTGTGCTACTTATGTCAGACAGGATAAATGGATTTGCAATGGTCACTGTATTTTATGAAAAACATTCTATGTAACTATGAGGATGATGATGATAATAGTATTCCAATATTTTATTAAGCCAATAAAGAAATATAATAACTATAATTGTACTCTACAATAACAAAGTACATACTAACAGTAACAATAATAGTTTAAGGTAACACTATATTTTAGGTGTCCTTTTTACACGTTAAATGTACTTTTATACGACTACACAAAAATGTAGAGATATATATATTTTGTGAAACAATGATGTCATCACCCCACATCTTGCAAAGTTTATGTGCATGCTCCAATTGTTAGTGCATCTCTGTAGCAGAATTACAGTGCCACATGCTGGTCTGGTATGTATACTACATCGTTTCTGAGTTGGTTTCAGTGGATTTCGTGTGTACGCAGGTATTTCTTGAGATGACACTGTGTTTACAGAATTGTTTTTTTATTTGAACGAGGGAAAAAAGATCACATAGGGAAAGCTCTGGCTTCGTGTGAACGAACACTAAATGTAGTAAATGGTTAATGGTTGTGTAAATAAGTAAATGATTTTCATTTTTGAGTGTGAACCATCTTGTTAAAAACTTTTTTTTGCAATGTGTAAGTATACTGTTTGAGCATGTCCGAGACGTCCAATTCAGATAAATAAACAAAAAAATTATAATAATGAACATCCAATGGTAAAACTATTCATGCTACAAATTTGAGTGCTTAAGATATTGGCTATAAATTAAAATAATATCTTAAATTAACAACAATATCTTACATTAACAAGCAGCATAACAGACTGTTTTTATACAGCTAAAAGACCAGTAAGCTGATGATAAAGGAAGCCTCGCACATTCAAGTTAAAGTTTGTCACACTAGCTCTTACATTACAAATAAGGTGAATAATGACACAGAAAAAGAGAGATGTTCTGCATATATCACTCACCGGGAGAGGCTCCACATACAGGATGAGGAAGTGTAGAGACAAGGAAAGAATTATGGCCCCCAGCAGCCATATATTCACCCAGGGTGGCATTCTCAGCAGAGACTGGTTCTCTGACAGGCTGTAAGAGAAAAAGAATCAAAGGCCTTGGGTCTTAAATAACTTATTCATGCCAGTTACCAAGTACTCTTTTAAGTTATGCTCGCATTAAAAATGTCAAAGAGAAGAATGGAAGTAACAAAAAAAGACATTTAGGCCTACGCTTTTTTAAGAAAATGAACTCAAGAGCTGTCACAGACCCAGCACAGCTCCACCGAGCTAATAAGACATCTGAAAGGTGTTTTACAGTAACTACTTTGAAGTATTGAAAGAATACAGTTGATGAAGTGCTATCACCATGGCAGTAGGTCTTACCTGTTAAGAGCGTTGAACATCTCTATGGTAACAAGCACAGAAAGAGCCATGGTGGTGGGGTAACGTGACTCAAAGACCTCACAGTCAATACCCTGAAACATGGGGTTTTCTTCTGTACACTGCATAAAGTGCCGCTACACACAAGAAAAAGACAGTTTAGAGTCGATGTGGAGCAGTATCAAGAGCATCACCAGCCATCTTGAGGACATTCAAGAGTCTGTTTTCTAAATGGCATCATTCTTAATAAAACAAAAAAGCTGTGCTTTAGAGCATCTAATGTATTTGCCATATCAGATGCAAGAGCAGTAAGACAGGAAATCATTTGACCCACTGATGGCAGTATTTTGTGACCTTTGATATCAGAAAGAGCAGCTGTGTAGATCATCCTGTGAGATCTGAACTCCCTGACACTGAACAGCTGTGTCTTTATTTAAAAATATTCAGACAAAAACTCAGACAACAGTTTAAACTTGTTATTGTGGCATGAATCCTTAGTGAAGCTGTTTATTCCAAAGCAATCACAATCCTCTTGAAGAAAACAATTTCACCGCGATTTCTTTAACTTTAGAATGCAGCTATAACACTGTATGACTCTCTGATAACATGTTAACATTTTGTATATATTGTATTGTTAATTGTTAAAATAGTCCATGTGACATCAGTGGTTCAATCATAATTTTATGAAGCTGCAAGAATGCGTTTTTGGCAGCAAACTAAAGCAGAAGAGAAGAAATCCTTTAATAAAGTTGTTGTTTTTGTTTTTTTATGCACAAAAACCATTCTCATATCATTGAACCACTGATGTCACGTGGACTGTTTTAAATAATGATGTGCTTACTATCTTTCTGGGTCTTGAATGTGGTAGTTGCATTGTTATCTATGGAGGGTCAGAAAGATTTCATCAAAAATATCTTAATTTGTGTTCCAAAGATGAATAAAGGTCTTTGTGGTTTAGAATGAAATGAAAGTGTGTAATATTCATTTATGGGTAAACTAACCCTTTAAATGCTGTTCTTTTGAACTTTCTATTTATTAAAGAATCCTGAAATATTAAGCACCACAAATAATTTCAATATTGATAATAATAAGAATTCTTTGAGCCCCAACAGCAAATCAGAATGACTGCTGAAGGACCATGTGACTGTGAAGACCGGAGTAATGGCTGCTTACTGACTCCAAACCTTTCGCATCCTGTAAATTTTCCTGCCATTGTGTAATTAATAGTGATATACATTATAGATATACATGGTAAACACACATGTGTGAACATTAAATTATTTTGAAATCTATTAATTGTGATTAATTGTCTGACAGCAATAGTTAGTAATAAAGTTACTGGTAACACTTTAGAATAGGTAACACTTGTTGACTATTAATTGATGACATTAATTAATCGGAAAGTCTGGCATATAATCTTATAGAAATACATCTTAAAGTAACTCAAGCAAAAATGTACTTCACAAGAGAAATTATCCTTTTAATTTAAATAAATCACTGTTGACTCACCAGCTGATAAAAAGACACCTGTGGCCCTTCCTCATCAAACAAATACCACCAGGTGGCAGCGCTGACAGTGCCTAAACCCACGTATCCTAAAAGAACAAGAGTACAGTAACTCCAGTGCGTTCTAATGCTTTATAGAGCTCACTGAGTTTTCAGTGAAGAACTGCAAGAGCACTTAAAGAGCACTTAGATTTTACGGAATAACCAAGATATTGGACTAACCTCCAATGGCTAGGTATCTGAAGAAGAGCCAGCCGGAGATTAGAGGCTCCTTAGGGTTTCTTGGGGGCTTGTCCATGATGTCCAGATCAGGGGGGTTGAAGCCCAGGGCAGTGGCCGGCAGACCATCCGTCACCAGATTTACCCACAACAACTGGACGGGGATCAAAGCCTCGGGCAGGCCTAGGATGGCTGTCAGGAAAATACTGAGATGGAGGAAAATAAAGAACCCACGTGAGTGCAAATGTGGATAGGAAACTGAGGCACTACACCAATCAGGCGCTCACTCACCACACCACCTCTCCCACGTTGGAGGAGATGAGGTAACGGATAAACTGCTTCATGTTGTTGTAGATGGCTCGTCCCTCTTCCACCGCGGCCACAATGGTGGAAAAGTTATCATCTGAGAGCACCATCTCGGAGGCTGACTTGGCTACAGCTGTGCCTGAGCCCATAGCGATGCCAATTTCAGCCTTTTTTAAGGCAGGGGCATCATTAACGCCATCTCCAGTCTGAAAGTGAGATTGGAAGAAATAGAGTGAAGGATAAGGGTTAATAGACACTAACAGGCTTTCCACACAGCACTTAACATTTGGCCCTTCTCCTGAACTATAAATGACTTGCTCAGTGAACTGAATTGTGCCATTTTATCAGCCAAGCATTTGCTCTTTTCTGAAGAAAAAATAAATAAATAAAGTTCTGCATGTTTGATCATTTTTGTCAAATTCAATACAAAGTTTTTTTTTCCACATCTTAAAACAAATCTGCTGGCTAAGGATCAAATAGCACTAGGTAAGTCAATTTACTTAAGATATTAATACTTTTTTCAGCAAGGACGCATTATAGACATATAAAATAATGTTTTTAACATTGATGAGAACTAGGAATCAAACCAAATCAGCATATTAGAATTATTTCTGAAGACTAGAGCAATTGCTGCTGAAAATTTATCGTTGTTATTACAGGAATAAACTATTCTAAAATATTTTAAATTAGAAATCTGTTCATTTAAATTGTACTAAACTCTCATATTAATGTTTGTATTTCTGATCAATCTTTTGTGAGAATAAAAGACTTTCAAAAATATATTTTTACCAAACTCAAACTTAAGCGATAGTGTAAATAGTTTAAAACTGAAGTTGTTTCATTTCTGTATTAATGTCAATGTGCAATCTAACAGTTTATTGTAAGAAAAATCACACATAAAATGTTCAAAATGTCCATTAATTCAAGAAAACAATACTCACATATAACTCAGTACATCTGAGATATGTTCTATAAAGCATATTTGAGTTATCAACAGTAAACAAAAGGGGTGGAGCTTATCTAAAGGTCAATTCAAAAGGCCATTCGTTTAAAAAAGTGGATTTAAATAAACATTTAAAACATATTAAGCTTAATGATCTAAAAGTAAATAACGGACCTAATGATCCAAAAGTAAATAATATTTAGTCTTTGGAAAATGCTTATTACAGGCTGGGAATTGAACAGGGGTCAAGTAGTGTATGAGGAAATCTTTGTTTTCATGTTTTAAAAAAAGTGAAGCAGCCTCTGTCATGCACACTGATGTCTGGAAAATACCTCAAGTCCCCAAATGACAAACAGACACATGCATACAACAGAGCTGGAGGCGACAGCGTGTGAACAGGAAAAGCACTGACATGCTCTCATAACTCCAGCCGGGAAAATCAGCATAAAAGACAAGGCTGTCTAACTCTGAGAGAAGTAGGTGCTACAGAATAATTACATTATTGCTAAGAGACTGAAGAAGATAATCAGAGACTACATCCATCATATGATCCTCTCAGCACTCTGATTGTATAATTGCCACCTTTACTTATATTAACAGCTCAACTGTGACAACTACGATGACATGCTGTATTTAAAGTTATTCATTCTTGGTAATGAAGCATATTTTCTTTTACTCAAACTAAAAGTTTGATTATACAGTAATATTAATGTTAAATGTTAATAGTGGGTGTATTAAGAAAATTTCTCACAGTAAAGGTGAACGTAAGGGTCAGATTTAATGATCAAAATAGATTTGAATGATTAAAATCAATTAATGTGTTGCTCCTAATATAGTACCCAACTAACAACTGCCTTTCAGTTTTTTCAAGTGCGATGGTTGTTGGTGTTTATTTCAGACCCTCTTTTGACATTTTATAGATTTTAACTTTCGTGAAGCCAGCCACTAACCACTATATCTCACCATTGCTGTGATCTCATCAAAGGACTGCAGATAAGCAACGATCTTTGACTTGTGTGCAGGCTCGACACGGGCAAAGCACCGAGCCCTTTTCACAGCTTCTCGCTGGGCCTCTGGAGTCAGGTCATCGAACTCCCTGCCCGTGTAGGCTCTTCCTTCCACATCTTCATCCTCATTGAAAATGCCAATGCGTCTGCAGATGGCCACGGCGGTGCCCTTGTTGTCCCCAGTGATCATGATGACACGTATACCGGCCTTACTGCACAGCTTTATTGAGCCAATCACCTCCTTTCTGGGCGGATCCAACATCCCCACACAGCCAACGAAGGTGAGACTTGACTAAACAGATAATCATATTATGCATGTTATGCCAGTACAGTGGCTTTAGAAAATATTAAAGCTTTAAAAAATCCACATGTAAAAATGTATGAATTTACAAACAAATATCACACATTACTATTGCTTATTTCTTTGCATTTTTGGTTTTCGGATTGGCCAAACATTAATTAAAAAAAGAAAAAGTATGAATCATATATAAATGTCATATCAAATATAAAGTTTCTAACTCTCTCACCTCATACTCTGCAAACTTAGCAGAGTTTTCCAGGTCCATTTTGTCTTCAAGAGGGGGAGTGTCTCGTGTGGCCAAAGCCAAGCAGCGCAGTGTGTCCCTGCCTGTCCCCCAGTCTCTAATAGTGCTCATCAGCTCCTCCTTTACCGCCATGGTCAACGGGATACGGTCTTTACCGACACGCACAAACTGACAACGGTCAATCACACCCTCTGGAGCACCCTACATACAAAACGAATGAAAGGAAAGGCAAGGGTGATGCATACAGCAAAAGTTTACTGAAGGTACTAACAGATGGAAGATGTTTTCAGATGTGTGTTTAAGTTAAAAGTACCTTGACAAACATCTTGCTCTGAGAGTTCGAGCCATTGGGAGTGCAGTAGACAGACATGGACTTCCTGTCTCTGGAAAACTCCAGTGTGAATTTTTTCTGCATCAGCTTTCTGATAATCTAAGAGAAGGAAGCAAAAAAAAGGGAGATAGAGGGAGAAAGAATGTGAGATGTTAGATCAAACTAAGCTGAAACACTGCTGCCATTGTGTGTGTGTGAGATAGGGAAGATGTTATTTTTTAGCTGTTTCAGTAAGCACTGTTTGTACTCAGCTATCAAGCCCAGGTGGTTGAAGAAGAGCTTTACACACAGACTCTACAGTGTGCAACTGCACCGGTTTGTTTGAAGTTTCAGTAGCCATTACGCCAGATGAACAGAAATGTCTTTTAACATTATAAATGTTTTTATTGTCAATTTTTACAAATAAATTAACACATAAACATGACCACAAACAGCTGTATACATGTTTCTAGTGTGAATAAATAAATAAACAATGTATTAAAAACACAAATTTATTATCCCTTACATGTTTCAAAATTAATATAAAAATACAATCCAGATACGCAGGACAAAAATTCATTGAGGCGAGGGATTTAATTTGCCACTAGGTGGAAACCACCTCCAGCACATGAGAACAGAGCATTTATGCTGCTCAACCTACAGTACTGTACGTCATGCTCCGTTTCTGGTTGCTGTCTTTGTTTATGATGTCTCATGACTTTCTTAATACCAGGATCAGTACTACAGATGTTTACACAAGGCATGCATGTGTGAGAGAATAATAGAGTCTCTACTTCCCAAAGCCCCTGAGAACAACACGACGTCACTCCTCAGTAGGGTTCCAAAGCTTTATAAAAAATAGTAACCCACCCTCCTCCTTTTAATCCATCAATTGTGCCCATCCAACTATCTGTCACTATCTGTCTGAAAGTCTGCTACCAATGTGTATTGACAGAACCACAGTAAAGTCTCTTTTGGTTTCATAGGCCAATGAAATTTTGGATCAGAATGGAAAGTTTAGCTAACCTCTTTATATACTCGCCTGGTTATCTAAATATTATTCTTTGCCTCTGGGAGTCTGTGTCACGAAAGTTTCTTTTTTTGGAGAGGAGAAGGATTGCGGGGTCAGTAGAATAAAGGCAGCAGTGCTGGTCATTCACTCTTTCAGAGAAAAATGTTTCCCATGGGGAAAAGGGAGAGATGGAACAGGACTGTTCCCAGTCTCCCTAATGCAGCAGTGTGAGACGTGTGACTGGTTTCTTTAAACATCTACAAGTGTGCACAAACCTCACTTTTTTTTCAGCCTTTCTTTAACTTCTGACTTGAATTAGCATGCAATTTAACATGGCTTGCACAAGGTGCATGCAGTAGGTTTCTTGATGCTGGTGTTTTATCCCAGTGGTTTACCTAATAATACACACTGTGAAGACACTGTGTCATCTTATTTCTTTTAAATATCCTGTCTAGCACCACTAGCCAAACTTTGGCAGCTATTAGATTTCTTCTGAAGCCTCATCCATCTATCCCTCCATTTATCGTTTTCATCACTTCCCGTTATGTTCTCTTTTACTGCTGTCCATCTCATATCCTGGTGCATCCCTCCCTTCTTACCATGTTGCATGCTGAAGCTCGGTCCACTTTGCTGAGTCCGGAGAGTTCAGTTTTAAAGACGTTCATCTTCTCCACCAGAGTCGTCAGCGCAGTTTCTGTGGCCTCGCCCACTTTCTCGTACACTCCTTTGGCCTGCGGGACAACAGAAGCACAAAAGCGCGTAAACATTCAGTGCCCTATTAGTCCAAATAATATGAAGCATACAGCACTTGCATAATCACTTAAAACTGAAGCCTGAAGTAATCCACTTCAGAAATGATTGTTACAGTGCACTTTAAATGTTACATAGAAGCAATGGAGCATGAGAATGTGTAACAAACATTCTAATTCTAGTGCAGCAACAAAGTTGAATTAATTAACTAGAAAATGTGCACATTACCAAGCTTTGAGAGCAGTAAGTTTTAATGTTTTTGAAAGAAGCTGTGATTTATTTGATCAAAATAATCAAATGATCAGTAAAACAGTAATATCTTAAAATACAATTACAGTTTTGCTATATAGCTACAGTTTTAATAGTTTAACCTGTCATGACTTGATTTATTGCACATTAGTGTCACAAAAGCCTTCATAAATCATTTAGTATGATTAAAATTATCCTGGGATTTTAATGTAGCAGTGCTTGGAAGGTGAATTTCTTTAAAGACACTAATTTCTAACCAGTGAAATATTTTAGAAGTATACTGTATATCTGCAATAAAAAAAATATTCTATTTTTTACATGTCTTTATTTTCATGACCTTTCCAAAACTAAATCACAATTTTAAAATCCCCTATTTCCTGGTTTTCCATGACCGTGGGAACCCTGTATGTAACAACTGTATAAAGGCT
This sequence comes from Enteromius mattozi, assembly GCA_032359235.1. Taxonomy (NCBI): domain Eukaryota; kingdom Metazoa; phylum Chordata; class Actinopteri; order Cypriniformes; family Cyprinidae; genus Enteromius; species Enteromius mattozi. The sequence continues at coordinate 6,958,648 of JAUMHE010000048.1, read as the reverse complement.
GCAGCTAAAAATCATAAACGGTGGATGAGTGTGCTCTATAAAAATACCCAGCCTCACTTTGTTACTTAACATTTAAACACATGGCTCTTGTGTTAACATCCATTATGGTTTATTAGATCTCTAAAGTTCACAGTTCACTCTAAGGATTCTCTGTGGAAATATTTGCATTGTTCCAGGAAGCAGGACACTATGGTGGCGGAACATGACATTTAATTATGTAGTGATTATTTATCTACACTAATAAGACTTAAAATATTTACTTGATATGGCAGCCTTTAAAGTATTACTATTACTAATGTGGTTCTTTTAGCTCCATAAAATTAGATTGGGTGCCTTCAATAACAAAGCACGCTTTAAAACTCTTCAGCTTGTCCTAACTTGTGCTGTCCTTTACCCTACCTGACAACCATGGATAAGCACGATATTATGCAACACGGAAACCATGACACCATGGCAATGGCACAGAGGTGAGAAATGCCAAGCAAATGTGCAAAACAAGCAAATTAAAAAGTTGCTCATCTTTAAAGAACAGAGGATGCATGGTTAACAATTCAGCAATGACAGCAGGACAGACTGAAGATACTGAATGAGACTCTTTGTTAAAGTAAATGTGGCATCTGAGCATTAGATGCAGGATGCAGCACACACACCGCTGACCTCATTATAGTCCAGCGAGGAGTCATTGCACAAGGAGCAGATAGTAGCCAGTTCCACCAGGCCATCATATTCTCCACACTGCACTGGCTTTTCAGCTCTCAGCCTAAGGGAGAGGGAAGAGATGTACAGTAAATACAAACTAAGAATGCAGAATGAGTGTTAGATTATTTGGGAGAGGTAAAAATGAGATGATGTTTTGGGAAGGATCAAGGGCTCTGAGTATGTTTGTGTGTTCTTACACTTGTCCCTCAGGAGCATAGGTTGAGCCGGTGATGGTGAACTCATGCAGGGAGCAGCTGGTGTCATCAGCCTTATTAACCACAAACATCTAAGAGAGACAGAAGTGAGATAGGGAGAGAGACTGCATGAGAAACACATGCATATTAACCACACAAACTGAACTTCAGGGTTTCCATTTTTTTGGACAACGAATTTCTGATTTTTTTCTTCATGATTACTGGATAAAGATGGTTTGTTTTTAAGAAGAATACACTCAGAACATGTCACATTTGCTAAATTATCTGAAAAGAAAAAAATCTTATTGTTGAGCCTTGAAACTAAAATAAATTTTGTTCACTACAGAAGCACAAATTTAATGTTTTATTTATTTCCATAACATCCACAGGCTAAGAAATGGCCATTTTAAAATTCCCTGATATTCCCAAGTTTTCCATGAGGAAATCCTGGCAAATAAAGTTCTAAACGCTCATAATTTTACCAATTAAAAAGTGGTTATGGTAACTAAAGTTGGAAAAACAAAAGCACTCCACAACTGTGCCCAAGAAAACATGCTTTCGAAAAGAATAAGCAAATAAGTCCTCTAAGGCATCTGAAAATGGTTACAAACCCAAATTGCATTAAAAAAAGAAAAGAAAAAACCACCAACAGACAGTTATGACTCCACCCAATCGGCTCTGGGGTTTCCCTTATCCTCCGTCCAATCAGAGGCACAGCAATGATGTCATAATGCACTGGCAGTGGGTAGGTTCCTGTGTTTAGTGGCCTGGCATGAGCTCTTGCCTGTCTGAACCAACACACTCACACAACTGCCAACAGACAACACGGACTACAATAAACTACTGCCTCCTACTGAAATGTCTGCTTTCACTGGGCCAAATGAAAACAGATGAGGTGAAAGAGTGACAATCAATTTACCCCTATTTTAGTTTAATTAACTCCAGGTGTTGTACTTTCTTGTGTGCACAACCACATTCTACAACATGACTGAAGCAAATAAAGCCATTCTGAATATTAGAATAAACAACACAAAAGTGTCCAAGAGAGTTAGACAACATGAAGAGGTGAAGATGAGTTCAGCCTGACAACATCAGGTAAATCAGCCGAACCCATAATGCAATGCTTTTTTATTGCTATGACATCCGTCATGCTGAAATGAGCCAGCAGGAGATGTGGCAACACTGGGCGAGTTTTAGCAGAGAGAAGAGAGATCTTATTTCTGTGCTATACTCTTCCTCCAGTATGTGGGCATAGGGGCAGATGAAACAGGTGGATGGTGGAATGGAACTCATAAAGCCAATTTAGCGAACGCCATTGATCGCAGAGCCTATCTTTCCGTTCAGATGACAGGTCTGAAATGGAGGTGCTTGCTGGGAAGGAGTAAAAATGAATCCTGATCTTACGAGGTGTCGTAAATGTTGATTATGCAGTAGGTGAACTAGCTGAAATGTGTTTTATCATGATTAAAAGCCACAGCGGTCAAGCTCAATAGTTGCATGGGTGCTAAAACACACACACACACAAATTCCAGAAGTAGGTTCTTATCAGCATCAGCCCTCTGCTCTATAATGAAGCATCTAAACTTAGATATTGCTAACACAACATTTGTCAAACAGCCATGTATGGGCACTTCCTTAAAGGAGGTCGTCTCAAAAATACACAAACACACAGAGGAAAAACATTCTCTCTTGGCGTGACATCACTCAGACCAAGACTCAATTAAATGTGTCTGATTAAAGAATTAATGAAGCAGTTAAGCTGTAAAAACTTTCAGAGCTCCACTGTACTCCTGCTTCCTGTTTGAAACGGACGCACATACACAAAACTTAATTGTGGAAAACACAAAGCGGGCGGCAGCAGCAGCAATCAGAGGGCTGGATCATGCCCCTAAGCCCTTAAAATAAATGGATTATTGAGTTAGCTTGCTCGGCAGGAAAGAACAGTCTCTCAGACAAAAAAATGTGCCTTTATAAAGCAATGACCAAATTATCATAGCAAGTACTGCCACAAAGTACCATTTCTCTGCATTTGTGCAAGCACAGACTGCTTTTTACTCCATAAAGCTAACATTAAAAAAAAGAAAAAAAAAGTAATGCATATATTTGGGAACATTACAACATGAGGTTGTTTTATACTATTTGAAGATAGGTTAACTGATTCTAAACATAAGTTGCAAAAGTGGCAGGTTCTCTTTTCTGAAGAGCATTATTTGAGGGCATGCTTCTCTAGCCTTTGACAATGCAGGAATCTGTGCTGCTCAATTGCCACAGTCAAACACCATGCAAACAGACATTGTCAACAGGGAAAGAAAATTAGATCCAGTTGTTTACTCACTATCACAATGTACTCCTTGACCTTGGAAAGCTTTGCTCTGACATGCTTATAAGATTTTTGTTTGTAATGGCATCTCTCTCTTTGTATTGTTGCATGTTGCACCAATAACTACAGAAATTCAGATGGTCATCATTCAGCAAGTTACACAAACATGCTCCCAACTCTTTACTATTATTTTACTTTATTGAATATTTTGGCTAATTTTATCGTACTCTGATCTACAGTATCAAGTGTTGAGCTCTTACCATATAGTTTTATCACATATAATGTTATAATCCACTCTGCAGAATAAGAGTTGCTCCTACAATCAGTTCAGAAAATAAGAAAAAGTGTGCAGGTTCTGTGTGACTAGGTGTTTGTCACTATCTGGCCATTCTGAGTATATCAACTCTGGTGATGACTTACAAATCCACTTTGTAGACATTGGCCCGGTTTCACAAACGGGGCTTAGCTTAAGCCAGGACTAGGCATTAGTTAAATTAAGATATTTAAGCAACTT
>JAUMHE010000048.1:6930091-6949226 GCA_032359235.1 Enteromius mattozi | reverse complement strand
CCCCCCCCCCCCCCCCCCAAAAAAAAAAACAGGGGTATTCCTCAGGGGAATCTATCATGAGTTTGAAAATAAAATGCAATTTTTAAGCGACCTCCAATGGCTCGCTTTATGACAGTTTGAAAATGGTTCTGGCTTGGGTTATAGTGCATAATAAATCATCTCTTGTGAATGTACAAAAAAAGAGGTTCAAATCTGTGTTGTTTCAGTTCTATACAAAAAGAAAAAAAGCTCGCAGAGAACCATATGTCAGCAGACAACTGAGAATGAAAAACGAAGCTGTCATCTACCCAGACATAAAATCAAGATCTGCCCGCAGACATCAGTTGTGATGCTGAATGAGACACCAACTCTGCATCTGGCTTGAACAGCCACATCACTCACCCTGCAGACAGACATCTGGTTGGTTGTCAGGGTCCCCGTCTTGTCTGAGCAGATAACGGAGGTGCATCCCAGCGTCTCAACTGAGGGCAGAGAACGGACAATGGCGTTTTTCTTGGCCATGCGACGGGTGCCCAATGCCAGGCAGGTGGTGATGACAGCTGGAAGACCCTCCGGGATGGCTGCCACTGCCAAGGCCACGGCTATTTTGAAATAGTAGATGGCACCTCGGATCCACGAGCCACCGTGAACCGGGTCGGCGAAATGACCGATATTAATGACCCAGACGGCGATGCAGATGAGGGAGATGACCTTTGAGAGCTGTTGGCCAAACTCATCCAGCTTCTGTTGCAGCGGGGTCTTCTCCTGTTCGGTTGATGCCATCTGGTTGCGGATCTTGCCGATTTCGGTGGAAACAGCGGTGGAGACGACAATACCGATAGCCCGACCGGCAGCAATGTTTGTGCCCTTTTGGAAAACATGACAACATGCATATATAAGCACATATACACTTAAATGGAACAAAGCCACCAAAAGACCTTTCAAATCTAAATTTACACTTTTGCAGACTTGGAAACAATAACAGCAGCACCAGAAGTTCCTCAGTCCCATATAATTTTATAAAACGTAGCTTGGAAAAATCATTGACTTGTGTGGAGTTGGCTATAATGTCATTAGAGATATTTTCCCCTAATAGGAAACTACATCTTTCATTACCACGATGTGTTGGAAAATGCATAAAGCTGGACTATAAAAGCATATACAGTTTATTTTAAACGACTAAAGAAGAAAACAGGCAGACTGCATTAACCCTGACGTTATACTATCACTTACTATGCCAATAACCTCACCTGGGGTGTTCCCTATCCCCAGATGATGTTAACGCAACCTAAGTGCGGACAAATGCATGCCTACTTATAGCATCTGAATGACCGCAAATGAATGCAGAAAGGAAGAGCATGTTTAGACTGAACAGAATACTTAAGTCTTATTATACGCTACAGTATAATGACATTCTGCAAACTAGAGACACAAAAAGCAGCAAGAAAAAAAGAAAGAAAGCAAAGAATAATTACGTAATGCATAACAAGAATAAAAATGCTAGTAGGTAGGCAATTCTTATATGCAAATATATATGTACGTGAAACAAAATTCTCTCAAAACAGGAAGTGAAATGCTTACAGAAAACAGCATGTTCTTTTTGTCTTGATTGACAGCTCGTGGATCTGGCACAGGATCAGTGTGTTTGATAACAGACACAGACTCGCCTAAAGAACACATTGGTAGTTTTAAAATCAAGCCATACCGAGAAGTGAGCAGTGAAATGCTAAACTGTTCATCTCAGATGTCCACAGTACCTGTGAGAATGGACTGGTCCACTCTCAGCGTGGTGGATTTGATTGAAGTGATCCTGATATCTGCTGGCACCTTGTCTCCAACTAGAAAACAAAATGGGTTGAGAGTTCATTAAAAAACAGGCAAAGACACTTCTACAATACTGATGCATGTGAGACAAGTCAAAAAAGGTGTGTAGGATATATGCCCGAAGGGTCAAAACTGCAATCATAAACATGAAATAAGACAGGCCACTGCACAGCCATCATTTAAGGCTGTTCTTGACCTCTTGTTTTCCAGGTAAACACTTAATTACAAGAGATCGAAGCTGAGCTACTAGGACACAAAGCCTGAAGCAAAACAAAAAAAGCAACTGAAACAGAAAAAAAAAAAGTGCAAGAGCAAGAAAGACACCACCTCAAAGACTAACTGCAGACACACTGGAACACCGCTCGATAGCCAGTTGATGAGAGAACACGGAGCGATCAATATTCGATTCATGCACTGTGTTTACGAGAAAAAAAGTTTCTGATACAAAAAGAATAGAAAAAACAAGGTGGGAAAACCCAGACAGTTAGATGAGACAGAATCAGTCAATAAGTGTCATTTTCAACTGGGTTTTTTGAGCTCTTGCAACCATTTAGGCTTTGAACAGTAGATATAATATAGTGGCTTGACTTAAAAAAAACTTTGCTCCTTCCTACCTGAGAAATCAAGACAAAGCTTTATATACACTCATCACACAAGCTGCAGGGATCTGCTTGCTCATTCACAGCTCATACAAAGGATGATACAGCAAAACACACACCGAGCATATTGAAAATGAGGAAAGGGCAAAAATTAGCCCTAAGTCCTAAGGCAACAAAGAATATTGGTTTTAGGTTTCAGGACAAGTTTGATGAAAGTATTTGATCTACTTCAAATGTTGATTACTGATGTGTATATATATATATACATACATTTATATATATATATATATATATATATATACACACACACACATACTGTATATATATATATATATATATATATATATATATATATATATATATTCTATCAATAATCTTGCATTGGGTGTCAATGAGCTTGCAAATTCTCATCCTCATGTTATATACAGAAGCTTCTGGACCGGGACAAAGAGGCTGTAGGGGCACTTAAAGGACATTCTGCAGCAATTACAGACCCTTAGTGTCGTAATTATACTCCATTTAAACCCTTAGGCTGAGCTGGAGGTGCCTGGGGGCAGCAAGGCATGCAAGAGAGCAGCCACACTTCCCATTAGTCTCTTACACACCGTTAGACAGGTAGTGGATGAGCGGTCCAGACAGTCTAGAATCATGCTTAAGTGAAACTCTGAAGAAGGTTGAATGTCAGCTTTTTCACAGGACAAAATAAAAAGTTATCATCAGTCTGTGTTTTTGTTGTTTTGCTGCACAATAAATCATTGATTAATCATAGTAACATGATGTTGCATAATATTATCATGTACAGTAAAACATTCTCTCATCCGATCTTTATTTTTCCATTCTTCCTGCTCTAACCCTCAGGACGTGATTTCTCAGCCGTGCTGTCTCTCTGCCTCCCACGTCGCAGGAATGGCTCACATCAGCCTTGGGGTCTCTGGCGAGGGAGACAACACCCCCATCAGGGGCTGCTCTGCGTGGGAGTTGGGATAGAGAGGGCACGGTGGGCAGGATCCTGTTTACGCTCCCAGAACGACAGACCTTTCTGTTCTCTTTCTTGGATTTTATCGCTCTCTCTCCCCCCTCAGCGATGTCTCCCACCCACTTGATCACACTGCGAATGGGTACTGAACCCATCTAAATGCTAATGTGAACCTCTTTTCGCCATACCAAGCCAGAACAATGCAAAGTGAGCTAAATATACACAGACATTATGACAGTAGATGGCAAGCATCTGATAGCAGGAAACAGGCCTCCATGGACATCGGGCATAAACTTGATTAGAACGGGTGACGCATGCTTACTTGTAAATGTGGAACGGTGTAATAACAGAGGCTGGCGGGTTCAAGATGTTTGCAAATGCTGATCAAAACGATCTCTAACAGCCTGTGGGTATGACTAAAAGATGATGGGACTGAAGTGAATTTATTTTAAAACAACACAGTCGATGCTTCACTGTTACTCATCTTAAAGAGCGTGAAAAAACAACTGAAGTCTTTCCAAATCTTCAGGCTTTCTGTAAACCCTTCTGGTTCTTTGGATATGCTAATGGAGAGAAAATGTTATTTTTGAGCCTCCGCAACAGTTGAGGGAAAGTTCCACTTCGGACACTGTGATTATTGCAAACATAACGCTAGCCGAACGCTGACACAATGCTGGGCTGACTGGAAATTTCAAAGTGTAAATAATCTATAAATATCTATAGTACTCATGCATGCAAAAAAATGCCTGAACACTGTTTTCCGCCCTCCAATTCTCTTGGTTGTCCACGCCAAAATTTCCGATGGAATTGTCACTCACGAATGGCGGGTACAGGAAAGACTCTGCAACGAGGAGAGGAGAATGGGTGTTGTGGGTTATATTTTTGGTTGCCATTTGTTTTGATTTTTTTTTCTGTAGTAACCAATTTATAATTCTCACAAGTGCCTTTTTCCGATGTGTAATTTTCATTCAACCTCTAGAGAAAGTAAAAGGGTTTTTAGGTTGGGGTTGTGTGTTTGCTTACACATGTTTGATAGAGCTTAGCAACAAGATTATGTCATCGGCATAGTCAGTTTAAACAGAAATTGAGAAATATTTCAGCAGATGCAACTGACAACACCTCCGTCCTGTCAGTGCTTCCCACTTACTGAACAGGACTTGTTAAACGCTACAACTATAACCAATGAACTCAGCACAAGCAGCTCAGCATGTGTGTGAATGTGTCTACACCTCGTTAGTGGATTCTGTTGGCTATAAACCAGCGGACGGACCTTAAACCTAAGTGGCATCTCGCTTTCCCCCACTACCAATGATAACAAAGTACAGAAGAAGCCGTTTCCACTCTTACACACCTCTGGGGTGGAAACACCTCTCCTCTTTTCCCCCCAGACTAATTCACCTTGTCTAGTTTTTGTTCAGCTTGCAGGCTGGGAAGTGCTCAAGGCCTCAGGAAGAGGAAAATGCCAAAAATCTCACTCACAATCCAAAAATATCAGTCAAACTGACCATGGTGTTTAACTACAAAGAGTTTGTACAAAATGCTCTAAGATCAGAGGTTGTCAACATTTTTGATGCCATGATTCCTAGCTAAGGACCACTTTTCAAAGGACCACTTTTCTTAAACACAAGGCAGTGAAATATATATATATATATATTCTTTATATTTACATATACATTTACTGTGAAAATAAAAGTGATGTAACAGGTGGTAAATATTTCATTTGTATTATTTGGCATTAAGTTTACAAAACATTCCTTGTGTAAAACCAAAGCTGATAAAAAAAAATAGTGCTATCAACATGTTAATAATTCCTATTTTTCATAATAAAAAAATTTAAAAAATGAATTCTATTCTATCGGATTTGCTTTCTTTTCCAGGCACAGACTGCAAAATACTGATGTTTGCATTATCTTTTATTTTATTGCATTTTAATTGTTACCGCCTCCAGTTACTGTACATCTCACTCATCCAGAATCCCATTCAGCATAGCTATTTTTTAACATAGCTTTACATGACTTAAAGTGCCCTAATTATCGATTATGAAAGGGTCATGTTTCGGATTTGGGAGACCCATAACAACAGGTTGACCTGCATCCAATGTCAAAAAACACTTTAATTTTCTTATAAATGTGCGTTTATTTTTACCTTTTTGTTCAACAACTCCCAAACAATTCATTCAACAATTCATTTTTCCAAAACCCCTCCGGGGACTGGTCGATTTCATTTGAAGCAGTGTTTGTGTGTGTTCAATGCTTCAAAAGCAGCACCTAGTGGCAAAAGAATTAATTTGCATTTTCATTCAGACCAACGCCAAAAGACCATAAAGGGGAGGTCAATATGCTAATGTTTCATTTTGATGTCTACATGAAACTGTTTGGGACTTGTTTCAATGATTCAGAGTTGACTATTATACATGGTGCACTTACAGATTTTAAAACTTTGCAGGATGTTTTCATTCACTTAGAGCTGTGTTACACACTGCATGAAAGCTAATTTTTAAAAATCCATAACTTTAAAATTTAGACTGATTGGGTGCAATTTCATCAGACTGTGGCACAATTTTTGCTTTCAGAAAGAACAGAACTTGATGCTGGAAACATCTGGACTGACAGTGATGTCTGGTAGTTACTTTACATGTCTGTCAGTTTGACCTTGACATGGGAGGGACTCTGGGGGCCGGTTACCATGGTGACACAGCCCATAGGTGTCATGGGTTGAAGTCTGACAGTGTGTGTGTGCGCGTGGAGAATCTGGCCGCTGGAATGCGGGCTAGTCAAGGCATAAGACCAAATGGTGCACCTGAACAAAGAGACTCTTGTTACCACCGTGCTAAGACAGGTAATGTAACCCACCTCCCATCCACATCTCTTTAATTCTGCCTGTCTCTCTTTCTCTCGGCATCTTGCTGCGTATATCGCTCCCTCCCGCTCATCTGTCTTTCACGCTTTCGCGCTCTCGCACCGCTCTCTCTTCTCCACCTCCCTCACATTTTGTATCTCTCCGTACACATGTTCCCTCTTGCTCCCCCGCACCAGTCTAATTTTTTCACTCCCATTCACAGTGATGTGGCCGCATCCATGTTTCTGAATGAATGCGGATGCTCTCGAACATGATTCAGGAAATCTTGCGGTGTAACAGGGATTATTAGTCTGACCTTTCTTTTGTTTTCACTGTTATAGTAAAAAGCAGATCCTTGCTGTCGTCTCCTTTCCCATCACCTCTTCTACTCCACACTTGGCTGATGCTGACTGGAGATCATTAGCAAGCAAGGGTTTAAAGAAGCAAGCAATGATTACTTTGAAGCTGAGACTAGCTTTATATGTGTGCGTGTGATGCACAGCTTCAGTCAAGCCATAACAGAAAGACAACAGGTCTGTTTTTATCTCAGTGTCTACATATACATTGGCAGAATCCCTAACAGAGAGTGGGCACGTTTGTATGTGTGAGGGAGGCACTGGCAAACCTGTAGTCAAATGAAGGTGGAGAACGGTGGGACTGACAGTGTGGAAAAAAGCTACGTGTTTCAAGAAGAGGTGAGAGAGAAAGAGTACTATAGTCACTTTTCAGCTTTGTACAATGAACATAGTACACACACACACACACTGATTTTTCCTGCATGTCTCTGCTTGGCACCATCATACTCACAGGAAAGCCACTTACGTAAGACAGTCTGGGATATTCCTGCTCTGCTTTCAAGTTTTTGGCAAGGAGCCCACACACACACACACAGAGAAACCCTCAAGGGCTCCCGTTCAGGGCACAGTTGCGGTGAAATGCACACAAACACACACTCTGGGCAGCCTCACATAGGCCAATGGGAAGACTAGGGAAAACAACAGCCTGTGTTTGTGTGTTTTGGTACAGAGAGGTGGTGATGACTGGAAGAAGGAGAAAAAAAAAATAAATAAATAAAAAAAAAAGGACCGGGCCACCTCCACTGCGTATTATGTCAGACCACATGGGTAAATGTTCAGCAGAAACCTCCAAATGTCCACAAGACTCTGGAGCTGGAAACTGGAGTATCCTTATTGTTCCACAAACAAAATGTCTTTACTCAAGAAAAGAGACTGAGAGCAGATTTGATTTGATAAAAGAGGTTTTATCAAATGAATAGAAAGAGTAGGAAAAATTATGAGGGGGAACTGGAAGGTCCAAGCTTACCAGAAACCTCCACAATATCTCCAGGCACAATGTCCCGAGCTTTGATCCTCTGGACGGCAGTGCGGTTCATGCGGTAGACTTTGCCCATCTCTGGCTCGTATTCCTTCAGAGCCTCGATGGCATTCTCTGCATTTCGCTCCTGAGACCATACAAAACACACAGAGGGATCAGCAAAGATACTCATGCATTGCATTGGTAACAGCCTGTATTTCATTTGCCCGTACATTTGAATGTACTGATAGATAATAATAAATGATTAATAATATTAAAATGAATATCAGAATAGAAAATAATAGTAATAAAAATATGTAATATTAAAAATCATATCAGTTGTTAGCCACAGAACTATCAGGCAAAAGTTCAGCAGAGGCATCATTAATATCATTGATATCATTAGTTCTAACAGGGTGTAACTGTTACTCTTTTCTCAATTTCCCAGAATTCAGAAATGCAATTTCTAAATACAAATAGAAGTCAAATATAGCATGACGAGGATTATAGGATTAATAGGATTACAATAATTAGGTAAATGTCTTAGATCTGTAAACGCTGTACATTGCTGTGTTCAGATATTGTGTTATAAATGTAAATTACATCTCATCCTTTTGCACACACTAATAACCAAATCTGAACACTTCATAATTACTTGTCATGTTTAGGAACAGAAAACTGAGTAGTAGTAGTAGTAGTAGTAGTAATGTATCTAATGTTAAACAGTAGGACATCAAGCAGACTTGCTCTTCATCAGAGAAGATAGATTTGATCATTAGTTGAAATTCTTTGTGGTCCTTCAGTTTCTCTGCCCACACACACACACCCACCTGCCAGACTCCAATGACTGCATTGGCCACCAGAATGAGCAAGATGACAATAGGCTCCACGAATGCTGTGGTTGACTCCTCCCCCTCCTCAAACAGTGCCAACACCTAATGAACAAACACAACATAAATTACTCCTACCTCACATTCAAAGCCCAGTTACTGAAGTGGGAATTCAAGTATTCAAAGTACTTTTAAAAATAAGTAAAATGATACACACACTATATTTATATACAGTTCATCATTCTGTCCACTTATATAAGTTTGGAAATGAAATGAATTCAGAAATTAATTTTAACTTATTTAGGAAGGACACTTTGCATTAATCAAAAGTCTCAAAAAAAGACATTTAAAATGTTTCAAATGATTTCTATATCTAAATACGGGACTTACTGCATCTGAAAATTTTGATTTCCATCATGGGAATTAAATACATTTGAAAATATATTAAAATTGTGATAATATTTCACAACATTACTGCTTTTACTGATAAAACAAATGCAGCCTTGGAGAGCAAACTTATTTCATAAAAATAAAAAAAACATCTTCCATTGGCATAGAAAGCAAAGTATTAAAACTAATAAACAACTGCAAAAGTCCTGTCTGTTAAACCCAGTACCACTATTAAATAAAAATCGCAAAAAACATCATGCTCTGACTGTTATGAAATGAGATACTGGATCATTCCACACCCATTACAAATATTCCAGTGAAATCATGCCATCAGGTACATGCCCCAGGCAGATATTGTATGTGGGAGTTCGGGGTGGAAGGCATTTTCAGAAAAACCCAAGTTACCTTGTAAGGTAAAAAGTAGTTAATGCAATATGCATGATAAGGTAAATTTAGAGTGTTAATCCAGCTGGAATAGAATGCAGAGACAGCTTTGAAGTTCATTACTTTCTGACAGTATTCAACGAAACTCCCAAAAAGTATGGAGTGAGTTTACCTAAAAGATTTGTTCAATGGCATTAGAAGCCAACAATTTTTTAAAAAGAATAGTTAGAGGCAGCAAAAAACCTAATATTCACTTTTTGGATGTCTTAAAGGGTTAGTTCACCCTAAAATTAAAATCCTGTCATTAATACTTACCCTTATGCCACTCCAAATCCGTAAGCCCTTCATTTTCGGAACACAAATTTAGACATTTTTGATGAAATCTGACCCTGATTGGGTTGTTTACATTTAGGAGCAAGCACACTACTTTTCTGGGTCTGTGATCATATCAGTTGCATTGCTGTCTATGCAGGGTCAGAGAGCTCTCAGATTTATTCAAAAATATCTTAATTTGTGTTCTGAAGATGAATGGACATCTTCCAGGTTTGGAATTTCCATTATGGGGTGAACTATCTCGTTACAGTAAAAAATGAAGGGGAGGATAGACAGTGGAAGAGAGCGATGACAAAAAAAAAGGGAGGGGTAAAGATGTATGGCCATGAATACACTAATAATTTTAGGCACTTCATGTACTTTTTTACAGACAAGTTTTCCTGGTGTCCTCCACAGACCTCTTTCATATTATGTATTCATAAAGCACTCCCTCTCATTCTACATAATTCCTAGCACCTTAGATACAGATCAGTCATAGAGCAGTTTGTCTTTAACCTTTCATTACAAACTGATGGCTCCTAAGCAAGGCTTCTTTAAGTCACTGAGTGACCGTGAAATAAGATGGGCAGGCGAATGAGGGGGGAGTGAACGCAAAGACCAAAAATAGTCAAAGAGGCAGAGTGAGAGAGTGATGAAGAGCAAAAAGGAGTTTATAAAACAAAATGGGTGGAAAGATGACAATTACTGAAATATTGAGGAAAGCCACACAGATGAGTGGCTTAGAGTTTAGATCACAGAGCTCAGCTAAATCCTGTCAAGTCATGGCTCTGGGCAACTTGTCTGACTGAGGTCTATTCACTCATAAATATCAGTAGATTGTAGATCCTCTCTGCATTCCCTCGAGTTTTTACACTTCAAACGGAATACAAATGGACTGACTAGATCGGTTTCACTTACAATAGCAAACAAACCACTATTAGTTTGAACATTTTTCAAAGACTTCAAAGCATCTTCTTTTGTGTTCCACAGAGAAAAGTCAGTCATTCAGGTTCAAGTATATGAGGAAGGAATTTTCATTTTTGGGTGAACTATCCCTTTAAGAAACCACATAATCATTCCCCTACACTTACAAGACAACTGAGAGATTTGAGATTTTAGTATCTGATGAACTCCCAACTTTGCTTTTTTTGATCTGAAAGTATAGTGAATACTATACCACAAAGAATTAAATAGTTTTTACACCATCACTTGGTAAGGTTATTCACAGTGACCAGAATTTGACTTTAGGAAAGGTTTCTGATAATAAATTTAGTGGTACCTAAATTCCCAAATCTTTTATATTGAGGTCTAATAGAAAATAGCTTCATAACATTATACTGATGATGCCAGAGATCTTCTAAAGCCATGACTGATAATGCGCAGTGTGCTGTACACCAGCAATGCACAGACGAGATCTACGCAAGAAGGCTTTCAAACAGCTGGCCTGAAAAATGAAAGATGACAGAAAAGGAATGAAAACTTATCAGGACAGAAGCAATACAGCTAGTTATCTGAAATGAAAATGGGCAACCATTTCGGGCGTCTTGGGACCAGCAGTCGCATGGCTGCACATGTAGATCTGTTTGTTTCCATCCAATAGCTCTCATTTCCAGCACATGCTGTTCTAGAATGAGTCAGGCTATCATACCCTCATAACACAACACTTCACAAAATAATTAAATAAATAAATAAATAAAAAACCAACACACTACATTTTTGCCTCTGCGGCTCCCCCGTCGCTTAGATACCAATGGCTTTGTTCTCATAACATGCAAAAAAGTCAGGAAAGCTGAATGCTAAAGATTTTAATATATTCAAAAAGGCACACAAATGAGTTCCAAGACTGGGCTGATCTCCCCGGAGTATTTCCATTGCACCATAGCATTTGTCCAGCACACAACACACACATGAGGCTTTCTGGGAGGTCTAATGCAATATTTTTATCAGTTTCAAGTGTTCCACAGGACTCCAGTGGTCTGAAGACTGGTGCTCGCCTCATAGAATTTAACCACAGTTAAGACAATAAAAGTACGAATGAAAGACACAATGATAGATGACATGAGCAGAGCTCCAAATGTGGATGTACTTGAAGAAGACACTGAACACAGATGTCTGGAAACAAAAAGCATGTACACAAAAACCACAGCAGCACGTCTGACTGTCTGTTCCACTGCGGGTGAGCAAGAGCGTGTGCGCTCTCATGTTATATTACTCTTCACAGAACGGCGGGGGGCTGGAGCGGTTCGACCGTGGCCCCTGTTGCTACAAGTCAGACGGAAAGTTCATAAAAAGGTAAATTCATAAAAGCCAATAAGAAAAACAGACTGTGCTAACCAGTTTAACAAGTCAGAGTTTTGGAAAGTCTGGTGTCCTCCTCAACGGATCCTCAGCAACACAATCATTACGTCACAGCATAAGGATAGTTTATCTGGTTTATAAACTATACTGGTTTACTGCTCAAGTCTAATCTACTCAAATCTGACTCTAGTTTAGAGAGAGAAAGATAAAGTCAGCAAGGATGCAATAAATTTATCAAGTGACAAAAGCTTGACATTTCATACATATGTCTTCATTTCACCCGAAATGTCATTTACGCCCTTCTGGTTCTCATCCCTCATTATGTACAATTATAGTAATGAGTCCTTTTGGGTGGGCAGCAAAAACAAATGCATATTTAATGCATCATAGGCTAATAATTGCATTTGTTGACTGTAACAAAGTTGCTAGTACTTTGAACTTGTCCTTTTACTCAAGTAATTTTGAAAATGAATAGGCCTTTTTATAACTTTACTGGAGTAATATTTTACTGGGGTATCTTTACTTTTACTCAACTACCTGATGTGTAGGCCTCAACCTGATTATTATTATAGTGACTATTTGCATATAACTGTTCATTAGTAGTTATTTCATAGTTATTTTTCTTGAACCTTAACTAGTAGATAATTAAAATGAGTTCCTCAGGAGGTATGACAGAATACATTAGTTGTTGATTAGTTAATTGTTACTTAACACAGTCATAAAATTGTATTATCTACTGATTAGTTAATACAACTTCCTTAGTAGTTAACAGTAGTGATTTAATTGTTAATGAATGAACCTGGTAGTTCTATAATAATTCCTTGTTAGTTATGCAGTAAGTAATTCTAAAGTGTTACCAATATTTTTAGCTGTGGTTCTTTAACAGTCATGAATTCACAGATGTAACTTCTTGGAGAAAATTTCAGCCAGCTGAGAGGGTGCGATGGCTGTTGGACTTTCGACACTACAATCACGAGATGATTTGTTTTTTTAAATTAATCCTATTTGCACCTTGTCTGACAACATCTTGCACCATGATCATTGCATGTTTAGGATGACATTTCATTGTAAAAATACTTCAACTTTTAAAAATGCATAATGATTGTTCTGTCCCATTCTGTTGTGCTGCATCTACATACTGTAAGAGTGTGTCCTACTGTACGCTCCATATCAAATGTTAGGTAAATGAGACCTTAAATGACTTGTATTGTACAGTACTTTAATTGTGTGGTCAGTAATGAAAGTATGTAGTTTTACACATATCCAATTCAAAGACACCACTAAAATAAACTGCTATACCAATCTTGCAGGTGATAAACGTGCAGCGCTGAAGATGCTTTCTTTCCAAGGTCAAACTGAAAAAAATGCTGAGTGCACATCTAGTTTTCTGACATGGTTTATGGAGAAATGAGATTTAACTTTGTCACCTCATTCATTTACCTGTTTTCTCCTAGCGAAAGCACAAGACACCCAGGTAAATTACCTTAAACCACACAAATGAGTCCTGGCGAGGGTTTTACATATATCATTTGACTACAAAGAGAGATTTTAAAAATGAAAAGGGGAGATTAAAAAAAATCCCTCTCTCGCTTAATCTTTCTTCCATGCTCTGATTATTGACAATCATTTAGTGAAATGTGAGGTTTAGCACACCAGAATGCAAACTGGATGTGATAGATGGTGATGGCAATTCATCCTGTCTTGTTTTCTGCATTACCTCACCAACTGCATGAACTATAACCGCTATAAAACTTACGGTGGGGTCTGGCTGTCATACTATTTATTGTGCTGGGAATAAAATACAATTCTGAATCGCATTTGAACCAGAAAGAAAGTCACTTACAAAAGACACGCATGCCGCCAGCAGCAGAATCCTCACCAGGAGGTCCTCAAACTGCTCCACCACCAACTCCCACAGTGATTTACCTGTGAGAGAGACAAATATAAGAACGACAAACTGATAGACAACAAAATGTTAAAGTATTCAATGACAAATAGGTGTCAAGTTAAAACACACAACTTTGACGCAGTGCATGTGTGCATAGTCTTAAAGTTTACTTCTCTCTAGTAAAACTGAATGACTGAGCCCGTGCTAACGGTGCAACCCATAAAGAGAGAGCAGTAACAACATGATGGAAAGATCAATATTTACCTTCTTCGGCTGGGAGCTCTGTCAGTCAAAACACAGCGAGGTAATCCGTTGTGGAATGAGAGGCAGGGTACGAGGGAGAGGGAGAGAGAGAAAGAGAGGACAAAACAGAGGGTATTCTGTTAGAAAGGCCATACGGTATAAATAGTGTTTAAACAGTTTCTTTTACATCACACTGCATTGCCTGTAATGGTGCGAGTTAGCTTCGTTTTTTGCCTGAATGTTAAATACACAGCGACGTGCGATGCAATACTAAACCAGAAAATTACAGATTAGCGTAGACAATTATTGATTTAGGATTAATGGACTACTTCTCTCTGCGGGGTAGATATGAGATTTTTTCAGTGTCTGAGCTATTCCTTGCAAAGATTCCTACATCACAAAACAAAATGCAACACATTTGCAGCAACTCATACTTAAAAGTTAATCTTTAAAAACACAAAAAATTGGATTGCAGAAAAAAGGGGCAGAGATGACTATATCTCAAAATGTATAATTTTTCAATGCTGTATACGTTTAATGTTGTGATGCCTAAATAAACACACTATCATAATGTCTTTTATGCGACGAAAATACTCTAGGATTTTAATATCAGATATTTATAATTTATTAAGCAATAAAATTATTATCTTATAGGTATGGATCAGAATTAATATATCAATGCATCCTCAAAAAAACAAAAACAAACAACAAACAAAAAATCCGTACAAAATATCTATTAAAAAAATTATAATGCAGTGATAAAATCCATAACAGGTTTTCACAAACGGTTCACTAAATGTAAACCACAACCTTTGCATGCAAAGAATATCATCTGGGGTGGAAAATGTACAGATGGACCACCTGTGATGGCGTTTGCTTATTGAATGTGCTTCCTTTCTCAAAGAGGGAGAATTTCATGATGAAACAAATATTTCTGGCATTGTACAAGAGTCATACAGCATAGATGCGCTCTGTGGCCTACACACTGCTGTTTAGTCAGTTCTAGAAGGTTCTCGAGTCAGAGCGTGTGGGAGCCGAAGAGCATGTGGAGAGTGGGAGGGGGCGGAGCTTCACGGACCTCTCTCTTTCACACACACGAATCATAATTACAACACAGATGCCCTCTTTGTTGAGACTCTACTCTGAAATCTTGAGGATTCGCAGCCATTTAGCATGCATGTCCGTCTGCGTGGGGAAAAAGTGGCCTCATTAATAATCAGTTCAGACTGATTGCTGCTATAGGTGCAATTACGACACTCTATTAGAGCATCTGACTATTAAGTGCTTTCAATAACTGACAAAATGTGCGTAGAAGTGTACAAGAACAGTTTGTTTCTGGGAGACTGTTCATGAATGGACCTAGAGAAAGCACAATGGAAAATCCTTGGAACTTATCCAAGAGATAGCAAGTGAAAATACAGGGTGTTCCTGAATTCCAACAAGCATGTGTTTGTGTGTACTTAGGTCAAGTTTAGCCTTGCGTTGTGCAGATACTATCAGGAGTTTCCCTGCCATTCTGCGTGAGTGAAAGCCTGCATCCACATCAGTTCTGATAAGCAAGAACAACTTGAATGCACTTGCCAAGAGACAGAGACTCTGACTTATGGAAAGGATTCCTTTGATCTTTCATTCCTTATTAACACAGTTATTGTCTCACAATCATGCATTCAGGGAAAGGCTGGGAACAGGTCATGCAAGTCATGACATCTTCACGGCTCTGCAGTTGGGAACAGGATCGATGTACGCGCAGTGGAAACCAAGATGAAATTGGTTCATGGCAGAAGACTTGCAGCAGTGAAATTACACAGCGGTAAGGCATCAAGATTCTCATTTCCCATTTAAAAAAAGAAGGCCAATCCAAACAGTCTTAACGCACACATTTGGCCCATCAGTGACTGAATTTCCAGCAACACTTGGAAAAAACTATTGGGGCGGTGGTGGGGGTGGACAACAAATCGTGACCGCATGTTTACTTAATAACGTTCGGTCTTATTCAGCTTTTTAACGGTTTTTCGTAATTAAACAAGACGAAAGAGAGTTCTTCAGATGCAAACGTGAATGGGAAGGGAGGGAGAAAGGCATGAAAGAGTATGTTCTGCTTTGAAGAACAGAGCAGACTATTCTCTTCATCTTTCCTCAGGCTATGAGATCTGTCTGTACTAGGGAGCCTGACAATCTGCAGTCGAGAGCTCCGTCTATGTGATAGGCTATAAGTGCAGTGATGTACTTCAAATGCTCCGATAACTGTGAGTCATTCTTTTCTCTTTAGGGGCCCTGTGCATTCATTACAAAAAGCAAGAATATCCCATACAGTTTTTCTGGCTCCCAGCTACAGAAGCACTGCCTGACCTTATCAAATCTGTTCAATGTTTCGAATTATAGATAATATATTTCTAGTAAAATTCTTCTGATTTCTTTTTAAGTTTAAAATCAAGTTTTTCAGAATTTTCTAGTTTAGAATTATGATTTTTATTCCATTTAGAATTTTGTATTGCAGCTCTGAAATATCTACTTAAGAAATATCTATCAATTTTTTTTTTGTTGTTGTTTTTGAAAGATACAGTAATAGAGTGAGATATTATTACTGTTTTGTATTTTAGTATACTTTAAAATGTAATTAACTTCTGTGAATTTTCAAAAGTCATTACTCCAGTCTTCAGTGTCACATTCCTTTAGAAATTTCTTCAATTCCTTAAAAATTCAGAAATTTCAAAAATAATTTATCTGAATCTATCTGAATTTATCTTCTGCAACCTAAATGTTTTTACTGTTTCTGTTTTATGCATCCTAAATGCATCCTTTCTGAATGAAAGTATTAATTTCCGAATTGTATATTTCTGAGAATTAGAGTAGAACGTTCTAGTTCACTCAGAACATAACAAAAAAAGTAAACAGCAACCTTCTAAAAATAATAACAAACTAACTTATGGTATATCTGCTGTGTATTAAAAATGACAATAAACTCAATAAGATGACCATACAATGAGCCATTGAAATTTATCCTCTTACTGTATACTTTCAAAGAGAACTCAATTTCTGCATCTGCACTGAGACACCTGGTCAACTGTGCAAGAATTTCTCTGATTCATCTTAAGGCACCTTTTTCTTCACAGCATCAAAAGACTGTCTCTCTTTGAATCCTAAATCCTGAACCCAATGGCACAGTCTGAGCTCATGATAACTGTAGCGGCTTCAGCTCTAATTCAACATGATATTATGTAATAGGAATATGAACTCATCTAAAGTCTGTTGTGGAAAGTAATCACCTCGCAGAGCAGCAGCATGTTCCTCCAGTGGTGTGGAAAAAGTGGGTGGCAGGACAGGGGGAGTAATGGCCCTGAGTTTCCCTCTCTTTCCAACTGTGTGTATGTGTGTGTGTGCACATTTATCATGCTATCCTCCTGTCGCTTTACCTCACTAGTTCTAGGTGCAAGTTTCTGCTGATCTTGGTGCATTTTGTCTCGCACATATTGAGGAAATTACTAAATTGACCTCAAACCGAAGAACAAGAGTGAATGTGAATTTTCTGTGAGAAACTAACATGCTGTAGACATTTCTGGGCCCGACCATTGGCCTGAACACAAACACAATCTTTGTGGGAGGAAGGAGGGTGGGAAAGACAGAGAAAGAGAGGAGGGATGGAAGGGGTTCCCTGTTAGGGTGTGCCAAGGATTCCCTCAGAGTCATCTGGGTCGTGTCTGCTTGTCTGGCCCAGGCACATTCCTACATCGTGACTTCACCCTGCCCTCATGCATAACACACACACAAGCTCGATTTTGTTGTCCCCCTAAATTCATCTTGCTCTACTTTTCCAACTATCTTTCTCTCACTCTCTTTCACTCTACAACCGCACAGTAAGTGAAAACAAGTGGCAGTCTGTTTACACACCAGTCAGTGGGAGAGGGGAAACACTTCCTGGAAACAGTTGCCAACAACACACAGAGCCTGTAACAACTGTACCCAGGGAAGTAGGAGGACAAGGGAGAGCATGGCAGCACATGGTAGGATGCAGTGAAAGTGTGACCCAGCTGAGCTCACAGCTAACCTGAACTTGTTTACTTCCTAAATTAAATAAGTCCAGTATTACTACTGCATATGACTCCACAGTGCCATAAAATCTTGTTCAAAAAAATCTTTTAGCAAAACCATTTTCCACCTCTAAAACAACAACGGGCAGGAAAAAATAAAAATAACCTTTAACGTCACAACCTAGTATGTTTCAATTCCACTGATTATAAACACATTAAAAACAAAGGTAGCTACATATCCTTTCTTAGGTATTGCAAGAGCTTATCAAAACGTAAAACAATAGGGCAGAGACTTTGAGGTTGAGCTCCGCACTTAAAAACAAAGGAAGATGAATTAATCGACTTATGATACTTGACATTATAACATCAAAATTAAATAATTAAATACACAAACATAAGCATGGATGAATTTGTTCATAATATATTGTGTTGAATATTTTAAGGTCAAATGTAGTGATGCACCAGTTTTACAATTCTGGCTCATAACGAGACCATCAGTTATTAGTATGTAATGGACAAAATTACAATTCTATACCATGTATGTTTAAATAAAAGCTAAATAAAAATCTAATAGATAAATGCCACAAGTGAATTTAGGCACCACACTGCAGAACGGAAAATGTATATAGCCTATTTTACGTCTTTTCAGGATCTTTGAAGATTACCTATAGATAAGCAATAGACAGCAAGAATCATCTAAATGTAAAAACAGAAGAAAATGAGCATACACAATTACGTATCCAATATTAACCAAACTGGTTAAAAAAAAAACACCACCTATGAAAATCTTTTATATTCACCTACATAAACTGTTTTCTGGTCTTTAAAGTTGCTCCTTTAAATGTAAGCCTATTATTTATCATCCACCAGACAAAAGACAAAGATCTACATAGATACACATATACAGTGCCCTCCACTAATATTAGCACCCTTGGTAAATCTGAGCAAAGGTGGCTGTGAAAATAAATTTGCATTGTTTATCCTTTTGATCTTTCATTAAAAAAATTCACACAATTCTAACCTACCATTGAAGTAAAACAATTGAAAATAGGGAGTAATTCTTGTGATGAAATAAATGTTTTCCTCCAATACTTGTTGACCACAATTATTTGCACCCCTAGAATGTTTTATGAGTAAAATATCTCTGAAGTATAATCCCATTCATATTCACAATTTTGAGCACTCCAGGGTGATTATGAACATGAAAATATCCAGCCCTGGCTTCCTGTTTC
>JAUMHE010000048.1:6883635-6929991 GCA_032359235.1 Enteromius mattozi | reverse complement strand
AAACAATGCAGATTTATTTTCACAGTCACCTTTGCTCAGATTTACCAAGGGTGCCAATATTAGTGGAGGGCACTGTAAGCATTATGGAATGCAAAATTTGTTGGGTGTTTCAGATCTACTTTTTCTGTTTCTGTCAGTTTCTGTCTATTTCAACCACAAAAACATGAAGTTTCAGAGTAGTTGCCATGACCACCTGGCTCATGGACATGGCTGGAACAGCATCTCTCTGTCAACGTTCACCCAAAATAAATGTTACACAACATTAATCCTACTCCTGATTTATACGCACTTCAATTAACACAACAACACTCTACTACTATAAATCAGAAGTGACTCTCGATACATAAAGGCGCTGTTTGAATTCATGCGAACAAGTCTTATGATCAATGTACTGTGCGTTGAAGGCAGAAAATAATTCTCTGCTTTAAGTGCCATTTACAAAGCAGGCATTAAAACAAAAGTTCCAAGCCTCCTTCAGTTTCTCAAAATAACTTGAAAGGAATTCTAATGCAGTCGTGCTGGAGTTATTGACTTCTGCTCAAGATAGTCATTATGGAAAGTACTATGAAAAGACACTGTAAAGTCAATGAAAGTGCAGCCTAACTCTTGTTTATTGTGAATAACTCACTAATAATACTCATATATGATTTGTATGACTGCAGGGCAATGTGTACATACAGTAAACACTTCTAAACACTAGAGAAGCAAACATTCTAATTATTAAGATAAACTTCAAATTGAAGGCCAAAATGCCCGGAAAACCTTTGAGTAAAGAGGTGTTCACACATACAGTAATTAGAGAGGTTGCCAGGTCTCTGTTGGTTTCTTGTGAGCTCTAGTATCTGTTCCACCATTTGCATAAAGTTGAACTCTGCTCAACTTGTTGGACCACCAACGGTTGTTTTTACTCACACTGTCAGACGTCATCACAAGTTCAATCACTTTGCCACTGTATGTATGGACGCCCCTATGAGTCGACATCTTCAGCATAGTAAGCATCTTCCTAGTAACATTTATGCCCAATATCTGGTACTATTAGGTTGGGATGCAAAGTATATCAAGTTATTGGAAAATCAATTATGGAGTGATGAATACTGGGATGTAACTATTTGGCTCATAACACTGCATAACAAAAAAGAAAGGAAATATACCACTCATAAGGTCATATTATAAGGCCAATTTGCAAATTTTCCTTCATTTCATGAGAAGATCATTAATCTTGACAGAAGAAGACAGAAGCAAAAAATGTATATTTATAGTTCATAGTGAGTTATTTTAAACCAATGTTATTAAATATACCTCAAAGTCATTCATGCACACATAGCATACATGCATAACTTTTCTCACTCTCACTAATTTTACATTTCATATTTAATGTTATTTAACTGCCTACTTCACTATTGGCTGTCTGAGGTATTACGTAACAATACGGTTTCTCTCTGAAGGGGAAGCTCTGGTCTCACACAAAGTTTCCACTGACACTGTACAGCAACCCTACTACATCACTCACACAGTGATCCTCAGTTTCAACAGAACAACATTCACATCTGCAACATGCATACACACAACATAAATTATTTCTCACTCAGAGAAATGTTTTTCGGATGTTTCCATTTAAAAACACAGCACAGTTACCAGCAACAGTGAATACAAGGTTCACACACACACAACAACAAAAAAGAAAAAAAAAGAGAGAGAGAACAGCCAACAAGTCAGTGGACTGCCTGAATGACTAACTGACTAATGGGTCTTAAAGGGATAGTTCACCCCAAAAATATCATCATTTCACTCTCATGTTGTTCCAGACCTTTATGAATTTATTTATCTCTTTAAGAAAGCAAGAGTTTGTAGCAAGAGTTAAAGTCAGTAAACATTAATGGATATTTCTAGGGTTTCCAATGCAGAGTTATCTAAGCTACAGATCTGGGAAAATACAAAAACACTGGCAAAAACACATGCACTTACACTTATTCATAAACAGCAGGCAGATAAACAATCAGGAACACACAGCATTTTCTCTTGCAGAGCATGCAACCTAGCTACTTATCAGCATAGCATGAAAGAAAATAGAAATTATTACCATTAACTAAAACACTACACTCATACAGGTTGAGTGAAATGAGCGGTTTGCCACAAGGAGGTGACACTGTGAGCAGAAGTGGGAGGTGAGAATGAGAGCTGATTGACAAGATAGAAGCAGATCACAAATACACAGACACGCACACACAAGATGTGCTAATGATAACGCTGCAGCCTCACATTACTTCCTTTTCTCAAACAAGCAAGAGACACAAAATTAAAAATAAAAACCAATAGCTATTAGCTACTGACTCTAACATACTAACTATCTGGTCATACTAACTATTCTGCATTGTGATGATTCAATTTGTGCAGTATTGCAAAAGGTGTGCTGGAGGTAGGCTTTTTTTATTTATAGTAAAACGATGTACCAATGCAACACAACATTTCAAAACACCTCAGTATTTTACTACTGTAGATTTCAATGTATGTTGCACGCATAAAAGGAGAATTGATGTGGTCACATCTGAACTTGAAACACTGAGGATGGCTTTAGATGAAATGCTAAGAGAAGTATTGGAAAATGCACCACTTGCAGAGCGGGCAAAGGACGTTTTCTGTGGTTTTCACTAGCTGATGAAATTTTCTTGTGGTTATGCTAATACATTTGGCCTACAGAAAATGTTTAAGTGTGCTTAGGTTTGTTGAAACTATTCATTATGAAATGTAAAAACTTTCACAATATTACCATTAACTATTTTTGATCACATTAAGGAAGCCTACAAGACTTCTTTCAAAAACAACAATGAATCTTACTGACCCCAAAATGTTGAATGGTCGTGTACTGTATACTACAGAAGGCCTACAGAAGTTACAACTCAGTGCTTTATTCATGGGGCCAACCACATAGAGAACTGAGAAATTGTGACAATAATACACTTCAAACGTCTTATAGCTTCATTTGATCATGACTGTGAAAATGAAAAATTTTAATCGAACCCACAGTACAACTATTAGGCTAAGTTTCACACAGATGATATGCCTATGCCATACCAAACAAATGCAACTATTTGTAAGCATCTCCATTACAACGTATTCTGAGAGAGAGGAAGACAAAAGAGCAGTAAAATGAACAGGGTTCTCTAAAAAGTCCGTTTTTTTAAAATGGTGTTTACATTTCAGCCCGTTATGTGTGTGTGTGTGTGTGTGTATAGTAGCAGGCATCTACCTATGACAACTGCTTGAATGACATACAAAAACACATGCATGTGCACAATCGCACGCAAAAACCTCTTCAGCAAGGCGCGCAAAACTCTGCACCACAAAGAACGAAACACCAAACATCCTCTTATAGAAAGTCCTTAGATCGCAGCTGTAAGCGAGAAAGCTGCATCTCTTTCACACACACACTGTCTGTTTTAGCAGTGTTGGACATTAAATTTTTTTTAGGATCTACTATGAATTTAAAAGATTAATAAAATGCAACAAAAACTGGACAGTCCTCAAAGGCAAATCATAAAGACATGTCATTTCAAACACAGTATGACCACTAATTTCAACTAAAGCAAATCTGGACCTCTCTACTCCCTACCACAATAACTCTGTGGGAACACTACCTAGCTAGCAAGCAATGAATTCAACCCCAGAGGGTTCAGTCCACCACAGTTACAACAGCATCTAACCATTGTCCTCTTTTTGCACACAGGTGAAATACATTCTAGAGATGACCTCAATTCAGCAAAACCCAAAACCAAGCAGTATAGTATCTTCTGTGCTGATTGGTCGCCCTACTTTGTGTTAAACAGAGCATTTATGATTGTTAATGAAGACCACAGAAGTGGTTGTAATGTCACAAAAACTACTGAATGAAAAGAGAGGCTGGATATGCAGTCACAGTTCCTTGACCTACAGTACAGATCAGGATAATGTTGGATCACAGGTTTTGTAATTATTTACTAATTTCAACCTAGTTATTTTCTTTGTTGGTTTTTGTTTTGTTTTGTTTTTTCAGTGAAAAATAAAAGGAGATACTCAGATGCCCCTTTTCCATGAAAGTGTAAAAGTAAAACTAGTTCAGGTTAATTGTAAGTCACTGATGACAAACACTACTGGTCGTCTCCATTTGTTAAACAAGCTGATGTAACATCTTAAATAGTAATGTTTTAAATCACTTAGGACAACTTATCATATTTTCATAAATATCTTTCTGAGAACTGCTTACTCAAGTAAAACAAAACTGACTATTGGCATGTATTCTGTAAATACAATTTATACTGTAGATTAGAAAAGATTAGATTAGAAAGATTCATCCTTAAATTAACCTGGAATTTTACTAAAATTTCAGCCTATTCCTCACACAAAGCTATTGAATCCCTTAAAGACTTGAAATATAAGGTTGTATGTATATAAGTCGTAAGGACAATTTATTATGACATTGTTACCAAATTTTGTGTCATTTTTTAAATTGTCCTGATTTGCACAATTAGCTATTAACTACTTTAATTGAAGGGAAAAGCACTGCTCACTCTCTGCCTGAAATCTCATTTTGTGTTTCACTGAAGAATGAAGTTAAAGGCAGAGTAGATTTGGTTCAAAAGCATTTTTTGTTATGCTGGTTGAAAGTCTCACTAAGTTAAGTTGTCTAAATCAACTGTGAAAGGCATAGGACCATAAAATGTCCGTACAATCATATCCCTCGGTCTGAGGGATACTACAGTATATGCTGTCCTACCTGACTGTCAACATATGTGTTTGCATACCTCATGATACGCCGTCAGTGCATTCCATTTTGCTATTGCAGACCAAATAAGAATGTTGAATAGCGTTCAACCCTCCATCAATGCCATCCCTCATTATGTTGCTGGGTAGCCTCTGGTCTGCCTGTGCTCGTTCATGTGTTTTGGAGGAGGTGTTGCTTTGAAGAGTGATTTGCAGGGAGGGTGGGATCTTATGCTTTCAAAGCTAGCTTGCTATTGCTAACCTCTTCGAAATTCGAGGGTTCTTCTAGAACTTCGAGATTTTTACTGGGTGATGATAAGAGTAAATGTGAGTAATGACAATGATTCCTTTTAGTTGTTTACTGACAAGCTGCACAAAATCATGTTCATTATCAGAGTGGTTTTGCGCAGCTTGTCAGTGAACAACGGCTCTGTGTAGTAAATGCTGCTCAATGTGAAATCACGCACGTGATGGAATTTACTACTGAATACAAAACCGGCTTTACTGACAAGATGCGCATTACATATCACACAGTATTTATCATGCAGCCCTAATTCCTTTAAGTATAAAGATGACTTTAAAGGCCTGTTCAAAATAAAAGCAAAATAGACAAAGTCAAGGAATTAGTTTTTCTAAACATTTTGGTCGATGATGTAAAAACAGTAAAGAGCTAATTTACGGCAATTTACTCAGGAAGATACTATAGTAAAGAGCTAATTTAAACTCATTTTAAAGGGACAGTTCACCCACAAATTTAAATTCTGTCAGCAAACATTCAACCGCTTCATTTATCTATGACTTTGTTTCTTTTGCAAAATATAAAAGAAGCTTTTTTTGAAGAACACTGACTTGTATTGTACAAACAAAACATTTCTCAAAATATCATGTAGTATGTTACACAAAAAAATGTCCTGACAATTTTCATTTTTGGATGAACTACCCCTAACACTCCTTTTAAGGAAGTTAAAAGACATGCAGTGCAAAGTTCAACTGCTAAACTGTTTATACTGCTATTAGTATGTTATGCAGATGACTACATGTTCTAGTCATATATCATTACAAGGAATGTTGCTGTAACTTTATAAGGGATTTCCCAAAGTACAGAAAGAGAGGAATGGGGGATGTTTCTGGTGGATTCTGATGTTGGAAGCATCATGCAAAAGTCTGTCAGAATTACCTCTGGGGGAAAAAACATGTGGGTGCTAATATACAATAATGATTAATGGCTTAATGGTAAACAAAACCTCCTGTTAGCCTGCATTAATAACGTGCCAGTGTGTCAGAATAATCTCAAAAGGGTTTGGAGCATTTCCCACCCACACACACACACACAAAACAAACACAGAGGCTTTGGACAAAAGCACTGTTACATACACAAAATCCATATAAACAAGGGGATGAGACAAAATTCAAAAACAAAAAGTGCACCAGAGAACACAGAGCAACACCTGTCACTTTAAAGCTCAACGTCAAATTGAGATAACACAACTTTGATTAATTAATGCATTTCTTCAAAAATACAAACCAACTAATTTGCAGCGATGTTAAACACTGGGTGCAATAAAGTTAAAAGGGGAAGGGTATTCCCTGCGGCATTCAGCTGCATATCAAACAGGAAGTTGACAGCTCAAAGCGAGAAAGACATCATCTACAACAAGATGTTACTTTTTCCATTAAGTAAACGTCGGCCTCAGGGCTGGTGTGAATTATGTTACAAATCATCTCACCACCAAGCAAATATCCACTGTTTGCCATCTCTTGCACATTTGTGTGGTTGGAGTTGTTGCAAAGGATATTTCCTTGGGATCAATTCATACCTAATCTTTGTCCATCTTAAAAAGGAACCTTCTTCAAACATCTAATGTCAAGCAGCCCTATACAACAAAGAAAGCCTAACTAAAAATTGAGTATTGCTGAGTGTGTATGTAATGAGTTAATATGCCTGTCACTTTAACCGACCCAAGTGGAAAGTCACGGGACGTTGTGCTTATGCAGCAGTAGAGTCTGCAGGGAGATCTGATGCGATGGGGATTCTTTATTAATCGCTGATGGGTTGTCACACACTGACACTTGCTCATTCTGTAATAAATGACAGTTGATACGATATCTTCTGTATGTTCAATTGGAAGTGTCACTGTTCTTATTTGAATATCAAGCATGCAGTTACTGTATGAACAGAAGTGTTAGAGTGGTGAATGTGTCATGCGTCAAAGTGCAAATTCTGTCATGGAGATCGACATGATAATCAACAACTGCAAGTTAAAGTGGTTTTCAAAAACTTTCTGACAAAGTGTTCAGAGTCACTGCTGTCAAGTCTAAGATTACACGTAAGAAAAACTCTATACTGATAGATAGATAGAAAGAAGCTATGTCTCGGTAACCTGGGTATCAAAACCATGGCATATGGGACAAACACACTTTCCTGCTTGTTCATGTCATTATATAAGGCTTTCAATTACTCGACCCTCCAAAATAAATCATGCGATGCACAGCTGTGAACCGAACAAATAAAGCTTTCACTGTCACATCAGATGACAGAAAAAAAAACAGTAAGGTATAAAACACACACACACACAAAATACATCATCATTATAACTACATGGACATGTAAAGATTGTTATCTTATTAGATACACAGCTTGTGCCACTATTCTAAAGAGCAGATCACATTGCTTAATAAAATCCAACAGAATACTTTAGTACAGTACAGTCTTACTTAACAAAAAAAAGCTCTTTTTAAGTGTCCTCTGAAACAAACAGTAGTAGGGCAAAGTAACCTGACGCGCACTGTTTCTACGTGAACATTTTGTCTCACTGAGGAAGTAGAAAACAGGTTTCTCGAGTTCTATAGCGCTGGTCACTGGTACATTATCTAGCTCTTTATCTCTTGAAACAATATTTCCTTTTCAAAGGGAAGGCTATTCCCTGCACATGCCTTTGAGCCAAAAACTTGTGCAGCTCAATGAAAGCGTGAGCTGGTGGCTCATAATGAGGGGTGTCTGAAATCCTGCAGGACGTGGACACTTGCATCTCAATCCTGCAAGCCAGACGGTTTTCCACTCTGAGGCTCACGGCCAGGTACATTACAGAGCGCAAATCACTTTGGATTTGCCTGAATTCAAAGTAAGGGTCATAAAAGAGGGTGATGGAAAATGCCGGTCTGGTTGGTCATAATGTCCCATGTCATAAAAGACAGCAAGGCTGATATGACTTCATGATTATACATGAGCCTACATGAAACTATCCGTGACTTACAGAAATAAGACATTTCTCATCACGGGCAGACTTGTACATAGCACAAGCTTGATAATTTGTGCTTATTATGTCAAGGTTACTCTCAGTTCAAAACTTAGAGGCTATATCATAATTAATTATTTCAGAGATCTCATCAGCAATGGACCTCTCCAAGCTAGAAACTCATCTTGATCTATTTCTTAAGATTTAAGAGAGATAACGCCTATGAAAATAAAGAACAACTTTCTTCCGCTGTAGTGAACGCGTGTTCTGCCCATGTTCAACTCTACCGGCACGTACATTAAACGCTTAGAAACAGCCAGGTACTGTAAATACACGAGAGCTTACTCACCGTTTGGTCCGTATCTGTCAAAATTATTTTTCACTTGTTCCAGCGTGAGTCCAGTGTTTTCGTTCACACCGAAGTTTGTTAAAACTTCTGATGCAGATTTAGTGTGGGCGTTTTCCATCTCGAGGAACTGTTTACTACGAGCACTTGAACGGCATGTATTTGTGACAAATGACACCGAGATCACTGACGGGCTGCGAGAAGTGGCCAAATTTCCACCGAGGTGCTTTCAGACCGCCAAGCGGAGGTGGTAGTCTGCGCAGACGTCCACCTGCCCCTTCTGCAAGCCGCCGGTTTGAGCCCCGTGAAGCTGCTGCTCTGTTTGCGCTCGAGCGATGTGAGTGGGTGCGCACGCGCTCCGCGTCCTCTGAAGGTGCGCGAGGTGCCCGCCTCTTTTTCCGTGAGCTCGCGTGTTTGAGCGCCGTCCGCGAGCGCTCATTGGCTCGCGTTACCTGAGAGAAGAGAAAGGCTGCAGCTCGCGTTCTCTGTGTGTGTGTGTATGAAAAAGAAAAGCCGCCGTAATAGAGAACTGCGCCAACCTAATTTCCGCGTCAGGAGGAGAATAAAACGGTGATCAGTTTGTCGTGGATGAAGGAAGCTGTCGAGGTGACTCCCAGCGCGTCATCTGTGAGCTTGTCAAACCCGTCACAGCTCAAACTTGTGTCAAGATTGCCTCTGAATCTGATTATTATATCTGGAAGATATTAACCATTAACTGTCCGCGACATATGAAACAAAAGTATCCACAGTGGAGAAGCCTGGCTTTTACTTGCTCATGCGTTTGCTTACTGAATGTATAGACCAGCGCATAGAGTTTACAGCATGTAAAGGATAAACAGTTAAGGGATTTCGATTATATAGCCTTTCCTTTATTGTTTTTCACAACATTTACTAATATTGCAAACTGCAACATTATCATCAAATTATTCACTTGTAATTCACAATTATTCATTGTAAAAGCATCATAAAGCACTGAGAGCTGCCTCACAAGGAAAACAGTGTACTGCACAGAGGGGAAGATGGTTTTAGAACAAGGTGCTCCAGTTCTTTCCTGGCTCATAGTTTCTCATCTGTCCCTGTGCAAAGCCTATATATAGAAAATATACACTGCTAAACTCATGTTAAAACAAGAAACTTTATAGGTTACATCATCCTTGCCTGGAGAAGTGATAGGAGATCTTTGAGAGAATGAGGTAATGGTTAGGTCAAAGCTGGCATCACAAATGAAACTGGCAGCCCCATCTGGCTTGGCTTTTCACCTTTCAGACTGTTTTCACACTTGGTTTGATTGCGTTGTCTGAACCTGAGTTCAGTTCCCACCCATCTCCCCCTGTCCTCCCTGGTCTCTTCATTATACTTTTGGGTCGAACCGCAGTGCGTCATGAATGACACCACCTCAAAGTTTATTTCATTGGTCGATTTAATCATGCATTCACATCAAGAAAAGTTCTTCATAAATTCAGTTTTGAATTCAGAAATATCATGGATCGTGACAGAGACTACTGCTATTTTTAAGAACGCGATACCAATGCAATTATGTGGCTCTCAAATATTTCCCAAATCCCCTTTTTATTTTAATTTAAGAAATGTACATTAGAATTACATTTTGAGGGTGAATTAAAATAAGAAATACATATTTTTTGTTGTTTTTGTTTATTTTAAAGTTTCAAAGCATTGGAAAACATCACACATTGGATACATCTGCTGGTTGAAAAAATAAAAATGCAAAAGTATGCTCAATGGCATGTTGTACAAAACATTTTTTTTAATTAACTATTTTATAATATCAGTAAAACACCAAAAAATAAATACCAATTAAGTTTAAAGATAAATTATTTCTGTTATTCATTTGTAGCATGCATTTGTGCTTGTAAGACTGAAAAAATTGTGAACTTCAATTATAAATTTTAACCTTGCATTGAAAAAAAAAAAAAACAGAAATACTAATCCACATGTAGCTCTGTCCAGTAGTTAAGCTTCTGCGGAGTAATGCTATCTGAACAAAGCCCTCACAGAGAACACTGTGGATACCCTACTTTAAACCCATTGCCTCTAGAACACAATGTGCTTTTGAGGACTATATTTATCTGAAAATGGCCCAGGTCTCTTTCCACCTATCCAGGTCATAATCAGCTTCCACCCAAGTACAGGAGCTCTGTTTAGACATAAGCTTTGTGTGCGAATCTAGGACCAGCTTTCACCGCTGAAAAACATAACCTTCATCATTATGTTCAGAAGCAAAAGGGCAACGGCCCTGTTCTTCAATAATGATGTTCTTAGAAGTTACACTTCATAAATTGAACTTGAAAACAGCCTACTTTACTTCATCAGCGTACTGCACTGATGATCAGTATTCAGACCACTTTCTGCATTTGATCAATTCAGATATTGACTCCCATCTTGACTCCACATAGAGTTGGATGGAGGTCTCCTTGGGTTAAGCCACTGGCTTAAGGTAGCACGCTAATGCAAACTGATGGATCAGATTGCCTTGATGGAAGGAATGTTAATAGGACATCATTCGCATCATTTGCCACTTCCCATTTTCAATACAGTATAAATACAGATTTTTGAAAAGTGACTCAGCATGAAGTTGCAGAAATCTCATTATGTTGACAGTTGCAATGGGAGAGTTTTCTCCCTTGCCCTGTTTTTTTTAAATATATATCCTTTGTAATGAAGAATGTTACCCCAGTCCCATCAATACACACTGACTGCAAATTTATTGGCCACACAATCTCACCACATAAAACCAGTGTGACTATTTTATATTTGACATCAAACCCAAGCCACCCTTCCCTTAAAAAAGAAAAAAATAGAAGGGAGACCCTTGAATGCCAAAGTCCTTACGGAAAGGAAATCCTTCCCCCTTTTCCCTGACTCTTTTACCACACTGGCATACAATGGATGTCTGTGTGAGTTACAGTTTCAGACACCAAATTTTCCACTCGGGTTTTTGAGCCTCCCAGCTGCATTTGCATTCAAGCCTGGCTGGTTTTACCATCACTTTGCATTATGGAAATCGGTTCCTAAATAGGTTTAATTTTCTTTTTTGTATACCATTGTAGACATACGTTGTTGTTGTCCTTCAAAAAGGTATCCCCTTGTGTCTCTTCTTCTCATTATCTTTCATGTGTAAATAAAGGAATGCACCAATTTGCCATAAATACTAAACATACAGTATATAATAATGGCAAAATATAGTTAGAAAATAACAATAAGTAATAACTGTCCATATTTTATTTCTCAGCTGTGTCGTGATGGGAGAGAGGCGCTGTGATATCTGCTACAGGCAGACTGTACTGCGGTACCTTCATTGACTTTGACTCAAGGAGATCTGGAGTGAGACTAATCCCCAAGACTGCAGCAGCTGCACCTGACACAGAGAAAGAAAGAATGAGAAAGAAAGAGAGAGATTGTGCACGTGCTAGCATCCCCTACACTCCATCCCAATCAAATACAATGTACTTCATCTTCCTTTCTCTCTTTCTGTTACACACACAGACTCGAAGCACATTACATCTGTGACGCAGTAGTCATTTCACAGGATGGTACCAGGGGATGCCGGTGCACCGTCTGCCAGTCTGCCTGACGGGAATAACAGATGAGAGAGGGAAAAGGGGAGGAGGAAAAAAAGAGGTTTGTCTGAATTGCAGAGTAACAATTATGTGCAATCCATTTATATCTAATATCCATTTAAGCCAATCATCTTTCTGACTTGGAATTTAATTCAAATAAAAGAAATAAAAAAGATATCACAAATGAGTGAGGGAAAACTAGAGAGAATAAATGAATAACGTTTTATAATTTGACATTGCCTGACCTTTTCAAGTATTTCCAAGTGTGAATATGAAGATTTAAAAAATGCCAGAGAATACACAAACACTTAATTTATTCTGCCTTTTTTCTTGCTGCATATTATACTTGCTCAAAAGAGTCACATCTCAGTGCTTTGCCAATCTTCATCTATCAGTCACCACCTAATGGAATCAAACGGCCTATAATGAACCAATAACTATGCGGTAAAAGTTGTTGACTGTTAAAATGCCAGTCAGCCAGGTGGCCTATTGAAGTGACATCACTAAACAGCCTAACTTGTGCCCTCATCTAATTATAATCTTATTCATTTCAATCTATTGCAAGTGACATGCTTTCCTAGAAGCTGCTGATACTTCCTGTAGAGAAAATGATGAACATTTAAGTACAAAATGAATGAGCGTTCAGTGCATCAAAATATGTATCTTCCAAATGTCAGAAGGCTGCTGATTTTTTTATTTATTTATTTATTTTTTGTTACAGTTCATATATTTTACATTGTGATTTTCTGTAGTTCCAGTAATTTTTACTCCCAACATTTGCAACATATCTCAGCCGCTGCAGAGTTATCCCTCACCCTGCGAAGGGTTTGTCAGACATGAAGCATTGTAATAAGGGCTGTCAGTGCTTCAGCATATGCACTAATGTTCCATGCAAATATAAACCACAGGGTGATGTAAAGTATTTGCAACACAGCAAGAGCAAAAGAGGGAAGGTTGATGTACTGTGTGGGCAAACATTACTGAAATGTATTATTTCATAATGCACTGAAACATGATAAAAACTAACCATCAAAAAAGCACCTCCATTAAACAAATAAAGAACATCACGATAAACTCAGCACCAAACAAATCTAGGGATGTAAATTATATCAGCTATAATTACTCAAGAGGTATGTAGCATGGTACAGAAGGAAGCATGCATGCAGCACCTTGAGTGTTAGTCTGAATCAAAATAATTATCCTCTCAGAGGAAAAACAATGAGAAACCTTCAGTGAGCAATACTATACTCCAAAACATGATGTTCTGTATTGGTTAATCTCATCTCCAGCAACCTGTTGTGTAACTAATCAAACAAGTCAATTTCAGAAAGACGAAATCAAGCCTCTCCCTTCATTCATTTTTTACATGCGCACGCGAAGCAGCTATATATTTGCATTTGGATTTATTACTCTACATCACAATAAAAAAGAAAGGACAATTTATGTTTCAGGCTGACTTTAAATAGTTCCAGACTCTTGTACTCTCCTTGTCTTAGAAATGTCTTCAGTCATTCTTAGTCTGTGATCTTTTTAAACAAATTGTTCATTCATTCTGGGTTGTCAGTCAGCAACAACAACTAAATATAGCATGTACTGCTCTGTTTTCTGCTCTATTATAGTTGCAATTAGTGTGCACAAGTATATACTACTAACTTGATTTTATTTATTTTGTCTCTGTGATTTGGATCAATGATCAAAAAAAGGTAGGGAGAGAGAAGGAACAAACCAAATTGAAAGAGACATAGATGAAGTGGAAAAAGGGCAGCTGAGAGAAAATAAAAGTTAGGCCAGGCAAAATCAGGGATGCAAAGAGAATGTGTGAATGAGAAGTGCAGAGAGAGATTGAATTGGATCTGGTGTCATTGATAACTCAGCTCATACTGAAAGAATGGCCCAGTGGTAAAGAAAAGGCTTAGGTAGATATCGATTTTGAGAGCAGGCTGGTCCTGATTTACAAAGCCAAAGCTGTTTAAGCTGGCCAGTGTGTTTTTTTAATTTTTTTTGGTGTAAACAAAGGCACACTGTGCTGCCAAAGAAAAAGAAAGGCAAAGAAGGGCCTTTTAGAAATGCGAATAAAAAGGATGCAGCACACTAACTGACCAACTAAAATGAATTCAACTTAAACAAATAAAGCACTGAATAATACTTGAGTATGGATGTAAGTCTGTGTAGCAAAATATACAATTCATCATAGTCACAATTGTTTATTAAAAAGGCTGGTACTACGTATAGATAAATATCTCTATTAAAGATACCACTCACGTCCAAGAAGCCTTGATTTGCTTAGTGAGATTAGTTCATTAAGATTACCGAATGTCATATAAAAATCACATTTTAAAATTGTTTGTCTAAGAACAGAGTGAGTGAACCACAAATAAACATTATAATGTATTATTTGAAAGTTAATCATGAGTTCAAAAGGTCTAAATGTCTATAGTACAGGGACACTTTGTGGAACTAAAACAAAAAATAACCAAAAGAGAGAAAGTACATTACATAACAGACAGAAATAAAACGGAGGAATGTTCTCATGGTCAGTCCTGGGCATTTTTTTTCTGACTCTTGAAATATTCATTTATTTTAATTTGAAAGCTCAAGAGTTTTGAAAAACAAACAAAAACATACCAATATAGCCCAATGCAAAAGTCATCAACTTGTCTGTCAAATCTCCAGAGACTGGGACTTATAGGAAACAGATCTGACTCTCTAATTACACTCTACCTCCCTTTGATTACCTGCCCTATGAGCTGAGCACGCTCACATGGGCGACTGATCTTGAAGTTCCCTCTTGATGAAGTACGCAAAGGAGAGATCATGTCCAAGTGATTAGTGTATCACATTCAGGCTTTTGAGCAGAGATACACACCTGTCAACTTGTTGCCAGCTTGTTTGGTTCAAGGATCACTGCATTTCCTCTTAAAACGACCTCTAATCCTTCTCTGTTTTAAATTTGATGTACCCTTGTGTTACTCATTTCCTTTATTCTTTTTCCATTTACACTTTCTCTCTGTACTGTAGGTTACAAGTGTTTCTTCAGTCATATCATTTGTAAAAAGGAGCTGACAGCTGCAGTGAATGTCTTTTTTCTCCCTTACTGTCAGCATAGTAACCACTAGGGAGGTATCTGGCATTTCAATATTATATCGATTTTATTATATCCAGGTCATGACACTATGATTTTGTTATTCTTTTCCCTCTCCCCTTGTAACCACAGAAGAAACGGGTCTTTAAAGGGGTCATATTATCCTTTTTTCCATTTACTTTTTCTCCCTGAGGTCCACTTACATTGTTACAAAGACTTTTTTTGCACCAAAACAGTCATTATTTAGATTTCATGACCACTTTCTACTCTGTCTCTCTAGAATTAAACTGGCTATTTCTTGAGGCTGTGTGTTTAAGCTTAATTGTATTTCTCATACAAAATGTGAAACTCTATGACTGGTTCACAAAAGAATCCAAGCTCAAACGTACCTTTCCAAACAAAAGATCAGGAACAATTTTATAGATCATTTCTGCCATTAACTAATACATTAGAAGAAAATGCTTCTATTCCGAACATTTTATAGGCATTTTGATGTGTAAATGTGGGTGGTCATACTGTATATTATTAATATTTAACTTTTTTCATTGTGGAGGATTGAGTTCTAAAAGTCAGTACTGTATGTTTTGCAACTCTTTCATCTCAAAAGATCAAGAAAATATTAGTTGTTCAACATATGACCCGTTTAATGATGCAGTCCATCTATTTATAAATCAGTCAGATAGCAGCACATTGTGTACAGCCCTTATTCACTGTAAGCTGACTGAGAAAAGAGTTTTTCACCTTTCAAGGAATAGTTCAGCCAAAAATAAAAACTCGCACAACACGTATCACTTTCTTTTTTCTGTACAACCCAAAATAAATGTTGTTGTTAATTGCTGTCAATTGTGAAAACAATCTATCCCATTTTAAAGTAAATCATAAACCTATGATATTACTATCAATCTCTTTCACTTTGTCCGTCTATGTGGAAAATACTTATGACAGCTTTAAAATAGCCTTTTGGAAATGTGTTTTTCACCATTCAGCTGCTCTTTTGTAAAAGCTGATCTCTTAAAAACATGAACATGAACTGTGCATCATAAATATTCTATTATAACAAATTTGCTGTGCAGCTTTGACTCAGAGAGAATAATTTGACATAGTCCCTAAAGGCAGGAGCAAATAAGATGCATTATTGTGTCAATTTGGACAGGATTATTGGATATTTTTCACCTTATTCCTCCTTTTTTCCTCTGTTCTGACAGAACTCTAATTTGTCTTTCTCTGTGTTTAAGGTAATGCTCTGCTTGCACACCACAATGAAAGAACTTTCTCTACTCTAGTACAGCGCGATCATCTGCACAGTCCAAGCTAAGCATCCAGCTAACAGCTAAAGAGGTATGAACTCTGTCTTGCGGCTGTCTTGGTGACAAGGATTAAGTATCAGGGTCATGTGTAAAGAGCATTTACATTCCACTGAATAAAACAGACTGTAAAGTCCAAGTATGTTTTAGTGCTGATATTATACATTATGATATACCGATTTGGTGCTCAAGAAATATTTCTTATTATTAATGTTCAAAACAGTTGTGCTGCTTAATATTTATATAGAGATTAATGTTTTTAAGGATTCTTTGATTAATTGAAGGTTGAATAAAAGCCCCTGCAAGTCCCAAAATGTCTACACTTTTTATAGTGCACTAAAATACTTTTTTTTTCTCAGTTCATAGTTGTAATGACAATATAACCTTAAATACTAAAAATAAAGAATGGTTTGAAATGAGAGATCTAGAAAGTTAGATATGGAACATCTTGTGCAGATCTGGTCATCTGGGATGTGTCACTTAGCTGCCTGTTTGACCTTTAAAAAAATGGTATCTGATTGATGCCTGCACTGGGATGAGAGATTGATAAAAAAGAAACATGAAGGGATTTCATAATATAAGATGTGCTAGAGTGTTTTCATGAAATGAGAAACTGAATCCCTTAAGTAAAATTTCAGCTACTTTTGATCAGTCTCCCAGTATCACTGGGAGATTATATTATTATATTTCACATAAATGCATCAAATATAACAGCATTTCTGGCCATCTCCAATATAACACTAGAAAACATTATTTCAAATGAAATGCAGTGATGCTAAAAGGATGAGATGACTCAACGTTGGAACTACCTTAGATTAATATTGTTTCATCTTAATTTGGTTGTTTCCATTATGATCATGAGAACAAAATTATTTGAGATCAGTTTACCAAAGATGGAACTCACAAACTGGAAAAAATGCCATACAGGGAAGTCTTAGTTGTACTCAAACTAATTTCTATCATTAAAACAGAATTAGGAATGTGAAGCAGAAGGCCCAGACTGCTCTCTTCATTTATCTGGAGTCTGGCAGCATATGTTATAAATGCTGCAGAGAGGAAATGTCAAATAAACAGCCCTCCACACCTTATCAACAGGAAGTAAAGAAAACTTTCCTGTCACACACCATGCCTTTGAATCGCTTCTTTCAGAGAAACACACATACACACAAACAGCAGAAATATCTTCTCTGTAAAGAAGGTACAGATGAATGATTTTTCCACTCTGCCGATATGAGCTGTGATCTATCCAGACTGATGATGCAACCTTTATAACTGTCACACAATTCTCCTGTCATCACCATCAAGTGCCATCCCCATGTGGGCTCTGCAGAAGCTAGTGAATGAATGAATGATCGACCAATCCATCAATGCCAACATTAAAATGTATTTTAAAATTATGAATGAGTTCATCCAAGGTTCACACTAGAGTTATGGAAGAGGGCAGATATGCTTGGCTTGCTTTCCGTAATGAAACTAGACAGAAGCTTCAAGTTCCCCACTGGAAATAACTGTGGATAAAGAAGAGGGACTTATTGCAGAGGAAGAATGAATTTCAGCAAGTGAAATGGGGTATGCGCCTATTTATATGTTCTTGAAGTTATGAGTGCCATGATAATGAATAGAGCCAACTTAATGGATCATCAATAATAAATGATCCAAAAAAAAAAAAAGCACACATGAAACTGTATATACTATATGCCCATACCATATATATCACAAAGACATTGATGGAGTGTACATTAGAAGCAAAACAGTGAAACTGAATTTAATTCAAGTCTAACATGCATGATCCAGGTCTACAGACATTAGCTTGTGATACAAGCCAAAGA
The DNA here is from genome assembly GCA_032359235.1 of Enteromius mattozi. NCBI lineage: Eukaryota > Metazoa > Chordata > Actinopteri > Cypriniformes > Cyprinidae > Enteromius > Enteromius mattozi. The sequence continues at coordinate 6,911,879 of JAUMHE010000048.1, read as the reverse complement.
GCTCCTCCCAGAGAGGATGTGACCCTCTGCAAACAGGATTTAAGATGGAAAATCAAACAAAGATTAGCATGCAAAAGTAAGTGCTAAAGATGACAGCTGGGAATGTTCATATCATTGTATTTCTTAATGTCATGGTTTTTCTACAGTATGTGTCAGTACTTCAGGATTTCAAATTATGGTGTACATTAGAAGACAATGGCACCACTGAAGGAAATATAGTGTAAGATTGAATGCAATATCAATAATAAGTAAACTAGACTTGTCAGAAGTTTCATAAAATTAGATTTATGTTAGTTAATAAGACTTTATGAAGTCAATAAAACGAGATGGACACAGAGTGATAATAGACATTTCATTAAAAAACTCATTGAAGGGCAATAACACCAGTCTGTTTACTGTATATTTAAAACGAATCATATTAGACAGCTTAGTCATCACATGCTACTGTTATTTGAGAAATTTGGACAGCAGTCTGCTCTAGTCATGATTACAGCTGAACTCTTTACTGCAAAAAGAGAATATGTTCGTATGACTCAGCTATAGTACAGTATGTTAAGAAACCTGGCGTTGTTGTTTTTTCAGTCATGAGCCTGTAGTGCTCTTGGTTCAAGAATTTTAACATTCACTACAATCTGACAAGGCTCAAAGGATTACCCCATCAACTGACAACAGATGCATTTAAAAGCCACTAAACCCACAGATAACACTGTTAACACAATTTACTTCAGCTTTGAATTCAATGAGCTGATTTAAAAGATAAAGTTTCTCCTGAGATGCCAATCATAGCTCACAACCATTCACCATCTAGGGTACAAATCTAACCAACTTAAAGTACACAGGAAATGTATTTCAGGATGTGTTCTGTCCCCATTTTGTGCTGTGATTCATGTAATTGTTGTCCTATCTGTTTTACAGTGTATTTTCAGTGTGCTGCTCTCAGCGTTCAGCTTTTGGCATCAGTGGCAGGTGCTCAGTGCGGCATGACCTGGAGGTATTCGAGGGAAATAGGCCTAATTATGTGTTTTGCAGGCTCAGCCGTATGTAGAGAGATATAGCTGTTAGGCAAGTTAAAATTCATAATCGATATGAAAGGACATCAAGGGCATCGCCGGGTTTCCATCCGGATATTTTTGTGTGAAGTTTAGGTTATCACATAAAAAGTGCAGGATGAAAAAAAAGCACATAAAAAACTAAAAGGTCTTAAATGACACCCCCAACCCCCAGGTAAAAATATGCATGCATAAATTACAATGAAAATACATAAATTCCAAGATGATAATCTGTCTCAATGTTTCAAAATAATTACCTCACAGAAAATGTAATCTTGAAAACAATATGTAACTGGGGTGGTGCCTTTTCAAACAATATAGCTTTTTACTAAAAAGGTCCATATTGGTAACTTAAAGGTACATATTATTACCTAAAAGGTACAAAATTGCATGTTTTGAAAGGTACCACTCCATTACTTTTGTGCCTTTTTTCTGAGTTTATAACATCTCAAATGTCGCTCTGGTCTTTCTACCAAGCAGGAGCCAAAGCCTGTCATCAAAGTGATTGGCACGCTGTCACTAAAGATAACCCATCTGCTGCTTGATAGTAACAAAGATAACAAAGTCTGTACTATCTAAAGCACAAGTGATTTTACTTTTTAAAGTAAAGAAAAAAAGAAAAAGACAAATAGTAGCTACAACTCCCATTTCTATTTTGTTTTCATTTTATCCTCAGGTGAATGATTTTGTAATATTTTTTTTCTGCATAAATTAAATTTGTAAATTAGGTGCATATATTATATTATATAATATTATAACAATATTAGATATTATTTAGAGGGGGAAACAATAAATCAGACTAAGTTTATTAAATCAGTTAATCTTATGTTTTGGGGAAAAAAAGATACAATGAAACTAGGTTTGTGTGAATAAACTATTCTTATTGATCATAATAAAAAGAGTTAATTAGTTGCTGTAACAACATCATTGTGCGAATATAAATGCAAATAGAGCTTTCTTAAAATTAAATTTCATACAGAGAGCTGCCAGAGCTCATGAATGGCCTTCGGCACTGAGGGGGAAGTGAAGCGTTTCTCACAAAATGTGCTGTGCTACCGACTGTTTTTTACTTCCTAGGAAGAGGAGGAGGGGAGAAAAAGAGAGAGAAACAAGATTTTTGGTTCTTTTACACTTCAAATGAGTTCAGATGCACACACACACAGAGCGATAAGGGGGCAATCAATCTTCATCATCACAGTTGTTCATTGAAATAGCCATCAAACACTGCGTCATCTTCATGCCTCATTTGGTCACTCCATCCAAACACCCTCACCCCACAGCATCACGTCACCCTCTCCTCTCTTGCATACCCAGCTGGTTTCTCGACATGTTTGTTGTTGCTTGTGATACTGAGGCAGTGGGTGGGCTTTCCTCCCTCTTTTCCTCTTAAGCAGCACCCATTACCAATGCAGCACCAGTGACTCAGCCTGCTTTCTTCCATCTTACACCTCACAAACACACACACACAAACAAACTCATACACAAACAACTCATTTGACACATGCAAAGCACATGCCCACAGTCACCCTTCCCTCCCACACACACAAATACATGCAAACGCAATTAAAACCCACACACAGCCGCTGACCTCTCAATCCCTTCAGATCCCTCAAACGTATAAATAAGGGCAGCAGATATGTCCAAACAATTAGCGCTGTTGACTACTTACATGCCTACAGTCATAATAATGTTTCAGCTCACGCAAACGCAACACTTAGTCAAACCTACTGATGGGATAACAAGTAGTCACGATGTCAGCTCGCGAGTGAGCCACCTCCTGTACAACACACACACTGATACAAATCATTCATATGATTGCTACAAACCTATCATCCAAACATCAGATGTCCACACAGAAAGTAAGTGAACCCTTAGTCACAACCACAGCTGAATGATAGCCTGGTTAAATAAATAACACACAAACCGTAATACATTTTCATGTCTTTTTGAACATTCGCAGTGAAAGGTGGAAAAGATATTTGAATCTTTAAGCTGATGACTCTTCCAAAAGATAATTGGAGTCCATTCAATGAAAAATATTTACAAGCACAGTTATAATGAAGCTACAGCGAGTTATTGACACACTGCATAATTTGAAAGATGAAATACATAGAACATTACCTCTGTCGACTGAATAATATTGTTACTCTAAGTCTGATATTCTGGTTCCAAACACTCTTTTAGATCCCAAAAGCAAACAACAAATAGTGCTGTAGTATTACTGAATAATTACCAGAATCATAATTGGCCATAATTAATTTTTTTAAATATTAGTGTCCAAGATATGGTGAGCCCAGAGACTGTAGTGTACATAGTGAAAGCTTAAAGATGTGCTATATATAGAAATATATATATAAATAACCCTCATAGTATGAGTTGAGAGCAAGATCATATAAGCTGATAGGGCTAAGATGCATCATGTAGATATAATCAGTCAGATTATGTAAAAACCAAATTGGTAAAATGTATAGCAGACCAATACATTTCCTAAAATAGAGTATGTAAAAAGTGCATGTAAACACGCTGTAACGGAAGCAGACCGACACAGGAGGTAGGTGAAATGTTAACAAAGTTTATTTGCACAGCAGAGTTTGTGAATGTCAAAGGAGCAATCTCAATGGTGACTATCAAGTTCGTAGGAATCCTTGAATCAAACAATCTATGGAATATCACAGTCTTTTCTTTTAGAGGAACGATAAGCTCAGGAGGAACGCAGGAGAGTGGAGAAACACACACCGCATCCAAACACAAGCTTTCTGGGAAACACAGGAGAACACTGGAACTAGAGGAAAACACACGAGGTAAGCATGTGTATGCTTACCTCCTGTGTTTTCCTCTAGTTCCAGTGTATAATCAGTCCATTTCCTGAATACGAGCCTGGACACTGACTGAGATGTGGTCTGTGGTATGACAGTGCTGGTGATCAGGATGTTGATGAGATGCAGGTGTGACTTGTTAATACTACGGGGAAAGTGACCGTTGTGATTGGGTGGTGGTTGAGCCTGGCTGATCTGTTACACAGACGCATACTAAAAGAAAATTTCAGATTTTGGTCAAAAACATCCTGTACTAAATTTGAAAGTTTATATTTAAAAAAAACTTGCTTATTGCTAAAAGAATAATTTAATAATCATAGAATAAACCAAAGAACTGTTGACACATAAAGTTAGAAAGGTTAAAAATGGAAGAAATCTCTTTAAAGCTTTAATGTTGATCTGTCTATAGATGGAGAATATTCAGCACTGTTGCTACTCATCCCAAGAGTGGGTGTCCTGCAAAGACGACTGCAAGAGCACAGATGCAAAATACTCAGTGGTATAAAGAAAATTCAGAGAGTGTCAGCTAAAGACTTACTGTACAGTACAGAAGAATCAGAAGCAGGCTTACATCTCTGTTGATGTTACTATTCTATGTTACTATGATAACTAAATAAGAAAGGAGTTCATGAGAGGACACCATGGAGGATGATGGTGCTATTCAAAAGCAAAACATTTATGCACATCTGAAGTTGCAAAAGAGCACCTGGATATTTCATAGTGCTACTGGCAACATTTTCTGTAGCCTAGAAAAACAGGAGAAAAATGGGCAAACATAACATCAAAACTTCATCGCAGTGGCCATGATAGTTTGGAGCTGCTTTGGTGCCTCAGGGCTTATATAGCTTGCTATCATTTGCGGAAAAATGAATTCTCAATTTTTTTTTAAGGACATTTGCAGAGGAATGTTAGCCCATCTGTTTGCCAAATGAAACTCAACAGAAGTTGGATGATGCAACAGGAGTAATCAACAACAGAATGGCATCAGCAGAAGAAAATACGCCTTCTGATGTGGCCCATGATCTCAAGAGATCGCTTCACACCAGACATCCGAAAAACATTGCTGAACTCAAACCGTTTTATAAAGTGCACTGGTGAAAATGTCCTTCTGACCGTTGTGCAGGTCCGATCTGCAATTACAGGAAACATTTGCTGGAGGTTATTGCTGCCAAACAAGGGTCAGCCAGTTATTAAATCCAAGAGTTCACATACTTTTTCCACCCTGCACAGTTTATGACGTGTTTAATGAAAGACACGAAAAAGCATCATTGCTTTTGTGTTATTTATTTTATCAGACTGTGTTTGTCTGTTATAAATTTCTTGACCATATCAATTTGTGTAGACAATTTATGCAAAAATACCTGTTTAAATATACAAATAAAAACTTTTTTTAGTCAAAATTGATTATTACAATATACCTTTTATTCTGGAAATAGTATTTTGGTGGCCAAAACATGTTGCATACTATTACTTAAACCCTTCCTTCCTTCATTGCATAAAATGCTGTGCTGGCTATGTTTGTTCTTTCTCTTTATATCGGATAAGCTGTGCCGAAATGTCCCTGTGGAACACAAAGGCAGTTGGAGGCTTTAAATAAAACGATGGCCTGATTATGAGAGAGAGGGAGAGAGAATGAAAAAGGGAACGAGGGAGAGAATGAGACATTGGAAAGCAGGACCAAAGATAAAGCACATAGTCTAGGTGATTGATATTACTAATTTTGAGTTGCAAGTGTGAGACAAAATACAGTTTTTTGTGGACATCCCAAGAAGAAATGTCAGAACACTACCTTTGAAATGATGGATAGATGCATGCAGAACTGAGAAGACGACGGATAGATAATGCTGATTTGCAATGCAAAAGATCTCAGACATGCAAATATGCTTATTTGGTAGTAGGAGAGAGCAGAAGGCCACACAGATCAATGGTTAGAGAGTGACAATTATCAAGCATGCTGGGAAATGTAGTCTTAAAACCGTAATCTGCACCTATAGCTCAACTAGTATGCTGCCAGCAAGGGATTGGGTGTTAAATTCTTAAAGAACACACATACCTGAAATTCACTGTCAGTTTGGATAGAAGCAAATGAATGAATGTAATGTTTTCCCCAAATTCCTATATTGCCAACAAACATGAGTTTAGTTCAACAAAGTTTGGTTTGATGGTATTTTAAAAATTAAATCATGGCCCCAAACACACAAAATGTTCCAGGTTAACCTGGGAATATCAAATATTAAAACTACTACAATAAAATAATAAAATATAATAATAATAATAATAATAAATAAAATCTCTAATGGTAGCAAAAGGACTTTTGCAATAAACCTTCTTAGGTAGGTATAGTTTTGGCTACCTGGCCTCATAAAAATATGTACCTCTGTGTACTTTTTGCAACCGTGCCATTTCAACTTCCTTTTACAAAGATTTGAACAGTTTTGTCGAACCGTAGTTCCTCGCCTCTCAAGTATTTCTCCTTACTCCGCGAACTACCGAACAAACCTACTGTCTATGAAAATCCATCGATATGAAGCTGAAATTAAGGCTTTATTAATCGAAACTCTATAAATCTGTGTTGAAAAGGAATAAAAGGTGTTTGAGTTTTACTGCCTCTAGTGTTCATTTCTTTTGGAAACTGCATTGATATGTCCTTGTTGTCTCGCTAAAAAGTTCAGGGATGAAAAACTGATTCAGCAGCAGTCTAATCAAACAAAAATATATAGTGTGTAAATTTTACATAATTGTAAAATTACATAATTTTATAAATGTATAAGTGAACAGGGTATACGCTAGGATAGTAGGTCAATCTAATAAAAGTCAATTATATTACTGTGATCCAAGGTAGATTGACCAGCTCTGTCATGAGTTATCTGTGGATAACCTCACTTGTTTTGATGGATTATAAAGACACAAACATTTAAAAGCCATTTTCCAAGAGACATTACAGACACGTCATAATTATACCTTATCAAAGTATGATGAACTCTCCAGCAAGCAGTTTATGGACTGCGATGTGGAAGTTACAAAATGAATTCATCATCCTGATTCAGTTCAGCTCTTTTCGGTAAGGTCCATTTCGCCCTCACACAGCCCACATGTGCACGACTGTTTCAAACAAACAGGTCAATATAGCCGCTAATTGCTTTAATTTCATAACTAGCACTCAGTGGAACCGCTGTACAATACTGTAATGCAGGGAAGAGCAGTGAGCTGGAAAAACCTAGCTAATGGCTAATTCACTTACAAGTCGTAGGCATTAGATGAGCTCCACTGGCCTTGAGAAACCACTGAGCTTTACAAACTTATCTGTATTGTTACTTATTATAAAGTTTATACGTTTTTGATTTAGCCAACCTTTTTTTATTTGTAAACAATAAAAGCAGGAGTCAGTGGCACCTTTTTTACCTTTTACAATGTCACAGTCATGTGCATGACACAGAAGCTGCATATTTAACTTGTTGAACATCTCTCTTTGTGAGCACGCAGGTGTTCTTGACAGATCCTTTACTGCTTTGAGGCCAGCTGTCCATGACAGATCATACAGATGGTCTTTGCTCTTCTTCCCTCCTAAGACACATGCACATGAACCCACCGAGTATGCGCTCTTATGTTCCCCACAAAACAGATGCAACAGTACCACCAGCTTCTTGGCACGTTCAAGGGTGCCGGAGTTAAACTTTCATGAAGCCCTTTCACTATCATGTTCTGTTCATCATTTTTCAAGGTCAGCACTTTATAAGCGAGACAAAGACCACAGAATAGTACATAGAGAGTGAAGTCGACAGAGCGTCATGTTTCAGCATTTTTAGCTGTCTCCTCTGGAGTGTGCAGTGTCAGGTTCTAGTCACGCAGCGTGAGAGCTTCAAACCCCCTGTTCATCCGTAACACTGCTGCGAAGCATGTGCTAATTAGTCTGTGTCTCTCTTCTGAGCATGAGGTGAAGTCAGTTCTAAGAGAAAGACCAATATAGTAGTGGAATGTGCTTTGGAGCAAGACACAAAGGACACTGTTGTGAAATAAAGCCAGTTTTTATGCAATAATTCAATTGTATTGCATCTGAAATGAGATGACGAGAACTTGTACTATTCTAGTGCTGTCAAACGATTAATCGCATCCAAAATAAAAGTTTTTCTTTACATAATATATTTGTATGTACTGTGTATATGTATTAAGTATATATAAATACAAACACATGCATGTATATATTTAATGAAAATATGTTATGTTTATATATTAAATATATTTAGATATAATATCAAATATAAGAAAATAAATATATAAATGCATTTACATGTAAATACTTTCAAGATATATACTGTACGTGTGTGTTTTAATATAAACATAATAAATAAACACAGCATAAACACATATTATGTTAAGAAAAACTTATTTTGGATGCGATTAATCATTTGACAGCACTTATTAAAACCTTTCTATTTTCACCTTAAAGGGGTCATATGACGCAATTTCAAATGTTCCTTTCTCCTTACTTCTTTGGAGTGTTACAAGCTGTTATAGATAAGATCCCTGAAGTTGCAAAGATTAAAGTTTCAAACCCAAAGAGATAAAGTTATTACACCCCCATACAACGGCTCGTTTGAACACGTCCCCCACTTTCCTAAGTCACAGAGTGTTTTTATTTTTTAAACACCACCCAAATGTTTACGCAAAGAAGGACGGCCAAACTATTATTGTTGCTGTAGTGTTGCTGTAGGTGCCATGTTCAGGAGACGATAACTAGAAATCAGTGGTTAAGTTGTATTTACAACACTGTTCCAGAAAAGTTCAACCCAAATATTAAAGCGCGTTCAGCGCATTTACGGAGGACTGACTCCTAAAACCTGCAGACCTATGACAAAACAACAACAACAAAAAAATAATAATTTTGGGGTGAACTAGCCCTTTAAATAATTGACATTAAGTTGTTTCAAAGACATTTTGCTGAAGAGCATTATGCTTCAAATGAGGCCCGATGCCAAAGAAATTGATCACTTCTGAAGGTGACCCCCCTACACAGCTAAGAGAGCTAAGAGAATATATGCTTCCTGCTCTGAGTGAGATGAAAAAAACACATTGTGATGTAATGAAGGTCATGGCCAGTGGCCACCACTGAAAACCAGTTACCATAATAGAAACGCACCAAACTCATCCGGAAAATCTTCCATTGCCTATATTACTTCCTCCCCTCCATCCCTTGTATTTTGCACTCTCCTTTCCTCCCTCCTACAATTGCTTCCTTCTTGATATACAGTCTTGTTGTCATTTGTTTGAACTCATTGCTCCCAGCAGCCCTCTAGTTGTCTTTCTCCTCCCTGGCTTTTTTTGTCCTCCCTGCACTGCTGGCGATTTCAGTGATGGAACAAGGACTGAACCACATTCTAATCAGAGGAAATGTAACATCAGGGGGAAAATGCATTAATGTGTTAAGTGTATTAAAATGTATTATCAGCAACATTAGCAGAGACAATGCTTCAGTATTTAAAATAATTCAAAATATAGTTTATTAATGCATGTTACTGGTCTTATTAAGAAAGATTCATCACTTTTACATTTTTCCATAGAATCTTTGTAGAAAAAACAAAGTGGTCTAGCTATGTTCTGGTATGCAATGACCAATTTTACTATCCAGTCAGTTCCTAATGAATTCCCAAAGTCCCACCCAATTTTTCCTTAGAAGCACACTAGCAATCAATCAAAGTTGTGAGTTGTGAAAATAACTGGATTTTGGACATTTACACAGCAATGCATGCCAGTCCCTCACAACCTTGTTAAATTCAGTATAGTGTCTAACCTGATTAGGGCCAATTAGAACACCACCAGCATAAATAAATAATGACTGAATTTTCATTTTGGGTGAACTATCCCTTTAAGTAAAATGTGTTGTGCATGGCAACTCACATTTACTAAGTAAATTAAACAATAGGTTCATATTGGTCAAGTGGGTGTGTGCCATCTTCTTAACTTACATAAAAGATATCAGTAGTGAAATTCTAAATAACTATACTAATATTCATTATCACTACATGTGACTTTCAATAAAATGAATATACACCCACAGAATATACAGAAAAGTCTGGTTTTCCACAAATAATAATAATGAGACCAACAATAGCGCAATTTAACACTCTCACACAGGAAAAATATCAAGAGCTGAGGCAAAGTACTCTCTGTTCCACTTTACGCTGTCTGTTTTAGGCTTGGTTTGATATCACTGCAGTCCTGAAGCCCTAAATTTCTGTAGTCCTGATGTTTTGAGGTTACCGCCCCACTGCAGAGCTGTGAAGCTATCTCATGTGAACATCACAATTACACATCAAGCTCCTGCTCCAGGCATTAACAAGAGTGTAATTTTAGTATCACTGAACCATCAGCCAGTCTTTCCAAATGACACCTTGTACCACTGTCAGAGCACTGTAGTTTCATATCTAGAGATCAGCTAGAGGCATCATAATGACATTTGTTCACAATGATAGTTACAGAGAAAAACCATAAGGATTGATTTCATAAATGCGTAAGAGAAGCAGAGGAAGATAAAATATAGAATTAACTCACCCTCCTGTCATTCTAAACCTATATATTTTTGTGAAAAAATACAGCAAAAAGAGTTCATTCTTTCATTTAATTTCATTATTTATTTTTATTATTATTTTTTTTTTTGCTGAATGTTTGAACTGGTCTCCATCCACTTCTATTGTATGGAAAAAGAGCAGCTTGCACATTCTACTAAATTCCTCCTTTTGTGTTCTTCATAAAGAATATAATTTAGGTTGATAAGTGACATTTTTCTTGTTATTTTTAGGAAAACTATCCTTTTAAGGGCAGCTTGGTGAGTTAGAAATTGCACTTTCTACTGAAATCGTGGCACAGTAAACCAATGAGTGGATGAAGTCAACAGAAATACACAGCTCACTGAAGAACTTCACCTCAGCCTCCTTAATAGCAACAATGGATATCATTGCTTCTGAAAGCACAGAGATTCTTCAAAACGATTTGAAAAGATTGATAGTAGATACAAACCTACGAAGCCTAAAATTAATATATTTTCCTTCTGTATTATGTGAATTTGTATGCGGTTATGAATCAAGCTCATGAAGTATAGCCCTCAAGTGCTTTAAGTTCAGGGAAGTAGGTGGCATTACACAACACACACTAGGGAGTCTGCAAATCAGAGGAAAAGTGAGGGAACGTGTAATTGTGAAAGAACAAACAGAGCTCTTCAAGAAGGTCTCCACCCACAGTTTTACCTTGAGCGAATAGGCATTTGTGGGTAGATGAGAAGAAAAGGTCAAGAAATGTTTCTGGACTTCTTACTGGGTCTTTCTCTTTCATTAACCTCTATTCCAGTTCTATCAACCCCCAATCAACATTCTTCCTCTATATATCTTCCTCATGATTCATTTCATTTTTATGGAAAGAGGGATGTAGATGATACCACATTGCGTTCCATTTTTACTATTGACCGACCCACTCTGAGAAGATGTAATCATTTGTACAAAAAAAAAAATCACAATTTGTTTGCACAAATAGAAACTATCTATGAAATAGATAACCATGAAATTTGGATTGGATTAAACTTCAATGTAAGTAGTTATGATCCCTTTTGCTATCTTGTTTGAATGATTACAGGTTACTGTTTATTGCCAACCCATTCTCATAAGCAGACCTAATAATTTGCAAAAGATGGCATATTCATAACTTTTGAGCTACAAAAGTTGCAAATCCAAACCTAACAATGATTGTAATATGAGAAAAACTGTGGTGTGTTTACATACGACCCATACCTTATGACACATTTTGCCACCTTGTATATGAATTATTCAACCTGGTTTTTATTACATTGATATAGGTATGTATTGCAGCTGTTCAAAATTGAAATATCTGCAGACTGTTGCTAAAAGTTAATGCTCTATCATGTTGGAAATATGCCCAACACCAAATCTACGCCTACCTGATAGTGTTAACAAATGCAAAACTGATATAAAAAGACATTTGTTGATGCAATTGCCATTTCAACTACCTTTTATGCAGATTTGAACAGTTTCAAACCAGAGCTCCTCACCTCTTAAGTACGTCTCTGTACTCTGTGAGCTACCGAACAAACTTTGAAAGTTTTTGAAAACTTTCAAAGTTTTCAAACAAGTCTTTGAAAACCCATAGATATGAAGCTGGATATGTGTGATGCTAACGTTCAAAAGCATCAGTTTTCAAATATTCCAGCATATTACTATTGTTTTGAAGTTATAACATGATATTCTTCAAGTAATTGTGTGAAAATTACACTTTATTAATCAAAACTCTGTAAATTAGTTTGAAAAGGGATAAAATGTGTCAGAGTTTTACTGCCTCTATTGCCTCTTTTGGAAACTGAAGTGATATGTACTTGTTGGTACGTATTTTGTGTCTCGCTAAAAAGTGCACCAAGTTTATGCCATGAGACCAGGTAGGAATTATTAAAGTGTGTTGCTATCTGGCCCACTCTGCTGTCTTGCAATCAAGACTTTGTTTTTAGGTGGAGAACTGAACAATTGCATGCAGCACACATCAGATTGTCAGTAAATGCACTGTTCTTGGTTTCTTCATCAACTGAAAACCTGTGCTGTGGTCTTTACATCTTTGCTATTGACTAGGGCTTGTGTGGGCTCATTTCTTTGACGATTAAGGAAAGGAATGAAATGGATTATAACAACAGGGCCCCCATGTTAGACACCAAAGCCCTTATTAAGAATCAAACATATACTAAAGGAGAAATCAAATCTAAAATAGTCTCCTGCGTCTCTCAGAGCAATCAGACATGTCCCTCTGTGATGTCATTAAATCTGGGTTAAAAGGCTGAGTGGGGTCTCGCTCTCATGGGTTATTTAAACAAGCCAATTAGCAGGCAGGTCTCTGAAGAAGTGACACTTGGGAAACAGGAAGTAGGTCTCATTAGTATTGCGATGGGGCATTCCTGTAATGAAGCTCTCAGATGTGTGTGACATCTGATGTGATGTCATTTCTGCTGCAGTGGAACGCTGCGTTTGATTCTCTGAAACATTTGGGGTGCCACATGTGAAGCTGGGTTTAGAGTTGGGATCTGAACAGAGCTTGATGCATCTCATTCTGTTTGTGAAGACATTACTATAACCTAAAATGTTAAGTGTTGCAAATATTAACTCCAACTTTACATTTAAAAAACAAATATATTTTAAAAAGTATTACATGACACTTTGCTGTATAAAGAAGCTCTAGTAACCTCATTGCAATGTTCTGAGGAAGGACAAATGCTGTAAAAAAAAAGAAAAAAGAAAACACTCCAAGGACAGAAGAAAGGTGGTAAAATAGCTATGAATTCCTCCATCATATTCAGGGACACTGCTAAAAATAGTTTACATAGCATACTGTCATACTATTTATTTTTCAATATGTCTATTGTGCACCGTATGCAAAATCTCTGGATGCATAGAATTCCTGGATTACCTATGCAAATGTGTACTATACAACCATACGCTGTGAGGAACACTGTCCCACAATGCAATATGCTTGATATGATGGTGTATTTCTGAATCAATAAAAAACACATCAATTATTTTTAGAAAGATGATATTTGAATGCCGTTTGCTGAACTCAACATTCATTGTAGTGAGGTCAAGTTACAGCAATGTACCATCAGTCTAAAATGGTCACCATGACACTGGTGTTTAAAAGTTCATAATTTCATACGTTCAAAAACTTTTTTCAGCAACAATACATTAAGTGACAGCATAGTATAGTTTAGTTTCTAAAGGATTATGTAATGGATGTAAAAAATTCTGCTTTGCAGGTATAAATTACATTTTTAAATATATTCAAATAGAAAACCTCTGTTTTAGACTGTAATATGTCACAATATTACAGTTTTCACTGTATTTTTGATCAAATAACTTAAAAACTACGATTACCAGCCCCAAACGTATAAACCATGATGTATGCAAATTCATTTCATGCAGTATTACAAAGCCATAGGCAGAGCGACAGAGAGAAACAGAAAATTTTAGTCTAAATCTCAATTGCAACGCATAAAGAGAAAGATATTCACAATGAGGATTTTTATCTTTGCCTAAGGCAAAGAAAAAGAAAAGTTAGCCGCAGTGTATTGACGAAAGGATTTCTTCATTCGTCACAATGAGGTGTGTGTGTGTGTGTAGTTCTCGAGTGTCTCAGGAGACGAGGCACTGAGGGCAGCTGACTCCAGTGTAGCAGAGCTCACCTTTGGATTCTCTCAGCCCGGCCCGGCACTGCCTATAGGCATTGCAAAGGAGCTTGACATCAGAGAATTGAAAACAAATGCAAATATTCTCTCCCCAAACACACAAAACAAGCCTTTACTCTCAGCCTCTTTCTCACATACAAGAAAATCAAACCTGCAGCGTTTGACAGAAGTCAGAGAGTAGATCATTGCTTTTCTCTAGAGCACACTCACAGCGATGAGACTCATTTCACACAGCTCCTCGCCTCAGCTTCATTTCGTGACTGGACATTAAAAAGACATACCGCCAGGATGTGAAGAACAAGAAATAAACAGTGTCGGTTAATGAACAAGAGGAGTATTTCAGTTCAGTTCATTTAAACACATAACTCACTGGTAAACCTTTGCAAATACATATTAATCTATAGCTAAAAGTCCACACAACATTTAAATAACACTTCCTTGGTCAAACATATAACGTGACTCTACATACAAAACCATATGGTAACAAGTTTCTATGAAACTGTCTCAGTTTTCCTAAGAGTCTAATGCATAAAAATCATAAAACATCCCTAATGGCAATATAGTGAATACAAATACAACTTTTTGTTTTTTGTGCATCTTCCTGCAGTCTTGAGTCAGAGTTCTTTAATTATACTGGAACTAGTACAATGCTAGTGGCAGACAGCCAATGACATCCACAGCAGAAGAACAGTTCAATTACAGTACCAAAGTAAACCTAGACGTAGACAGCACAGTTGCTAGCTAAATTGCTAACCGGATGCTACATAAGGACTACAAAAACCACAAGGATGTGATTCAGTTTCCATCGTGCCTTTCAAGTGGAGTCAGACATGCCATAATCATGAGTCCTGAGCACATGAACAGATGTATTTACTAGGAGGAAACTCAAAATTGTAGATGACATGCGAGTTGCCAAGTTGTGATGGAAAGGGTGTTTGGATGCACGCCAGAAACACTGACGAAATACTGAACCCGTGATGCTCCTAATTCTGAATTGCCAATTTGTTTGTGTGAAAATGTCTCGCATTCAAGTCAAAAAAAGAATATAGACATTAATAAACAATCAAAGGACAACAAGAGACAATATGTTTTCTACACTGAATTAAAAAAAACCTTTATGTTTGTTGTCTAGAAGCTTTTTTTGTAGCTATTGCCTTAATACTATTATTGAAAGTCAGCACAAAAAGTTAAATAACTATTTTAACTTATTAATTACCATTTAAAACAGAATTGTGTACAGATAAACAATATTTAAAAGGTTAGTTCACCCAAAAATTTTAATTCTGTCATTAATTATTTACCCTCTTGTTCCAACCTACCCATATTGTTCCAAGCCCGTAACACCTGTGTTCATCTTTGGAACACAAATTTAGATATTTTTGATGAGATCAGAGATCCATCTGTCCCTCCATTGACAGCAGCACAACTGAAATGATCCCAGATCCAGAAACGTATAAAAACACCAGTAAAAAAAGGTCCATGTGACATCAGTGGATCAACTTCAGTTTTGCAACAATAGGATATTTTTTTTGCACAAAGAAAACAAAAATAACATAATTTACTTAACCACTCTTCTCTCCTGACTTACGTCTTCCGCCATTTTAGAGAGTATCACAACACACTGCATACGCAAGCTTTAATGTATTTGACGTAATCAGCCTCGTTTACACCCGGGGGAAAGCACACACATGTAGGTAATCTGTGGTTGTTTACGCTTAGAAGAAAGCGTACGCACGTGTTGTTATACTCTCTAAAATGGCTGAAGACGTAAGTCACGGGAGTAAATTATGTTATTTTTGTTTTCTTCGTGCAAAAAAAATATCCTATTGTTGCAAAACTGATGTCACATGGACGGTTTTAACAATGTTTCTGGATCTGCGATCATTTCAGTTGTGTTGCTGTCTATGGAGGGTCAGATGGCTCTCCGATATCGTCTAAAATATCTCATTTTGTGTTCCGAAGATGAACGAAGGTCTTCTGGGTTTGGGACGACACAAGGGAGAGTAATTAATGTCAGAATTTTCATTTTTGGGTGAACTAACCCTTTAAAATATAGGGAATCACCTATGATTCTATGTTTCCCAAGTGTAAATTCTTGGTTACTTACATGCTTAACGAATCAGTTAACAGTTGTTATGTGGTCTGAATATGAATGAGTAACTGGTTAGCAACTACACCCTTAAAAGTAAAAGTTTCAGTGATTTTTTTTTTTTGGTGTGATGCCACATAGGGGCGGAGATTTCGACCGAGGGGGATTTCAACCAACCCCAAATGCTCAGCCACCGCTGACAGGTTACAGGCCAGGCTAGTGAAATGTTCCTAAAACTGTTCTTTTTCTTAGTGTGAAGAACACTTTATTGGAAACATTTTTGGTGGAAATGGTTTTCAAAGAACCGTGGATACCACTGAAGATGATTTACTTTTAAGATTGTAATGTGTTTAAGGTATGCATGCAATTCATGTTGTTGAACAAAATGCGTAAACCTCAATCTCGTTGAACATTATTCTTCTAAAAATGGGATATTCCAAAGGGAACCCTTGGCTATTAGTGCTATAAACCAAAGAGCTCAATTCTGTAACAGGCATCCCATACTACTGCATTCATGCAGCGGAGGCCCTTACTCCCGCATAACATGACACTGAGCCAAAACACAAATCATCTGCTGTGAAAGCACCATTAATCCCGACTTATCTTCAACGAAGCCTGAATCCAAGCCTCCCACCCTTTCTCGAAAAACCTTCGCATCTGCAGATTATCAGTTACTCCGTTTGTCACTTTCCTCATTTTCCCCCCTTTCATTCTTTTACCCAGATCTGAGGTGTAGGTGTGAAGAGAGTTTCGCGCCATTCAGTTTTCACAGGCTATTTATACTTTCTCAAACGCACTGCCTCACATCCCCACCGGATGACTTCATCATCATCATCATCACCACCACCATCATATCCCCCCATCTGTAGGGTCTTACTGTCGGTGTCCAGCTCGTGGGAAGGCAGGGAGCTGGAGAGAAGGTGGGTGGGGGGTGTGAGGAGAGCTGACTCACAGGGAATGAGGGGGATGTTACAGCTCAGAGCGCCTCTGAATCATCACAATCACCATCATCATCTTCATCAATGACACATCCATCATTCAGTGTTTCTGTGAATGGGGAGAGAAAGAGGGAGGCAGAGAAACGCTGGTGGTACTGTGAGGCAAAGCGGTCCATATTTATTCGGGAAGATGAGTTGAACTAATTCAAAAGCCAGGGTGTGGCTGTGTCACGGGGCGACCGTGTTTGAAAGCGAGAGACTATATTTAGGCGAACGGTTATAATAAAACAACAGATGGTTTACATTCTAGGAGGGAAGAAAATGCTGACATGGGAGGGACTATTTGTAGTGTTAAAGGGAGGGCCCATGTGTTTGCCAAGTCAAAACACAAACACATAGACGTGACACCTCAGACACCTCTGCTGTCTGTACTCAGTTGGATCGGGATGATGAGGATGGTGTAAATATACAATTGGGAATCGGGCAACTATTTTTTAAATGGACTCATAAATGTTGCATTTTATTGAAGTTCAAGTTCATAAAAGATGGATAATGTGTAATTTAGTGTAACTTAAAGCCTCGAAAGTGGCACGATACTTAAGGCTCCAAATGTAAGCCAGTTCCCTTTTAGTAGATCAAATCATAAATAACAGGAAATGTCTTAATAACTGAAATAAGAAATGTGATGGCTTTTGTTTAACAGCTGCAAAAATTATATGAAATTTTTAGTATAGAAAGGGTTTTGAGCAAAAACATTGAGGAATATGAATATGCCAAAAGTATGGCAAAAATTAAGCTTAAAAATGGAAAATTGTTTGTTTTTTAAAAGAAAAAACAAATAATTCTTCTTCAGTTCATCTGTCAGCCCAATGTAGTATTATTATTATTATGAAAAACTAGGAAAACTGAGAAATATCTTCAACTAAAGTTATTATGACATCAAAAATAATCGTAACAATTCATTTTCACGTTAGGTTTTGATACATAGTATAAAACGTGAATCTTTTACAATTCACCAACAATTTCCAAAAGACTGAATTGTCATCTAGTAGATTTTGACTTTTAAATGACTTTCCTTAAAAGAGAGGGAAACCTCCAGGCACATGAATTTGCATATCTTGTTTTTTTAATTAAAAACAAATGAGCAATCAACCCAAAGCAGTTTTGTTGTTTCTTCTTTTGTGTGTGTGTGACATAGCAAATCAATTCAAGTGTAAACTTACAACAATATAGTACATTATTCTGACATTTCTTAAACGTGGGGGGCTGACATGAAAAATCATTTTCATATGAATTATTTATGCAATTATCCATATTCACAATTATATACATTCATGTCAAATTCAAAGCAACTGAAGCCATGAGCTCAGAAACAAAAAAGACATTCATAAAAATAAAATAGATAGAAAATGCTCCAAATTAAACTATATCATTTTCTTTAAAAATATAGTTGAAGAGAGGACCTTTACAATGATATGAAGATTAAATTAAGATTGCTTCATTTTAAACATAGGCACATCGTTTGTTAATATCTGAGGCTTTAGAGTGACAGGAAGTTTTCCTGGCAGCCATTTTGAAACCCACCCGAACTGAGGCTCCATGCTGTAAACAAAAACATCGAGGACTAAAGCATCTGTGTCTGTCGCTGGAGCCCATAACTTCAACTTTCTTTTCTATTATAACACCACCACCACCAACCACGCCAACATTAGCCTCCTTCAGGAAGATAAATATGAATTTCTATGCAAACAATAATGATTCTTTGGCATAAATAACCATCTGTCTCAATTCCTTTCCCGCTAAAATGAAATCAAACTGAACTAAAAATCATCACAGATCTGAATACCCCTGTCAAGAACAAAAAAAAAAAAAAAAAAAATACTACTACAACATTTAATTAAAAAACGAAATGTTTGGCTACAGGGTAAACAAAAAAAACTAATAAAATACTATTTAGATAAACAATGGTTAGAACTAAGAACACCCTTTACCTGACCTTCAAAATGACAACAAATCTCTCTATTAGCCAATCAAATGCTTCACTTCAGATTTACCCAATAATGTCCCTGTAATAATAATAAATATACAATTTAAAGCAACACAACTTTCATAACCGTATCCATATCAGTCAATCTCAATTGCTAGATGAACGATCATTATGATTATCAAGTTCTGCACCTTAACACCATCCACTAAACCAGTGTCAATCAGCCGATCAACCGCAATAACATTACAGAATACGTCTATTAAACATCAACCGATATGTCACTAACAGTAATAGACATCATGGTTTAGTCCGGTGTTGCATGCAGCACAACATAAAGTGATATTTCTGTACACAATGCTCTGTATTTCCTTGTGGTATGCAGCATTAAAAGTGAGTTTGCGAATCTGGGACATGACAATGTAAGACACAAGCGCTGACATTCCTCTCGCTAGGAAGCGTTAAAGCTTTGCTAACTGACCCACAATCAGTCGCGAGATCACTTCGAGCTGCACTCGTAAGGCAAACGGCGCCTTATGGACTCACATGGCACGTCAAACTCTTTTTTCTTAACCTACTCACAAACATCAACTGACATTTGTCAAGAAGCACAGTTTTCGAGTGTAACTGCTAGTACTGCAAGTCCTGACCAAACATCAGCTAATCAGCCAGTACTGAAGGTGAACACAGAGAAGGCCCCACGGTTTCGGAGAGATATCCATATATTCGTTGTATATGTAGTCTCGGGCCACTTTGAAGGATGACACTGCGCCAGTAGCTTTGTATTTTTAGGCAACGTGTCCAGGGAGAGTGTGTGAGGCAGGGAAAGGTGACCTGCTTTTTACTTTGATCGATTGTCTTGCCCACTCTGGCTTTTCCGAAAAAGAAAACGAAGGAATTGAGAAAGAAACATATGCTTTTGGGTGAGAAAACTAATTTGGCACAGCCCGCTAAACTCGCATTGTTAAACCAGATGAGAAATGGCGATTATTAAGAGACACGAGATAGTCGTGCCCCCTACTTTACGATTAAACAGCACAGGGGTGGGTTTTTCTGGAAGACGATATGTGGCCCGCTCCTGCCGCAGCCGTCGAGAGCAGAAGGCCATTCCCGTGAGCCTCTGGCAAGCTTCCCTTCTCTCATCACGATCTCTCTTTCATCCCTCTTTCACGGGGACAGGTTGAGCAGCTTAGTGGATTTATTTGGGTAATTAATGGCCAGGCTGATGGCTGCGATGTTCTTCAGCGCCTGTGCAATAAAACAGAGGAGAGAACGATATAAAGAAAAGTGAATGAGTACAGTGGGAGAATGAGAGAGAGGAGAGGGGGGGGGGGGGGCAACAATGGCAGAACAAAAAGTCAGGGAGAGAGAAAAACCATTAAACAAAACATTGTGGGTAATTTATCAAACGGTTTCACACACCTGTGGCCCTCGAAGCTCGGCGAAAACACCCACACACAAACACACAATTATCACACTTCAAATATGTCACCGTTCAAACTTTTTTGGCACAAAAACGCTTTTTTGTTAACGACATTAAACCACTTGTTTGGCCGTGATGAATATTACAAGCTTGTTTTTATTGAAGCTAAAAAGGTGCTCGGGATAAGATAAAAATACAGAGCATTAATCCCGTCCCACACAACACAATGTGTGTCCCTGTGCCGGAGATGAGGCTGCGCCACACCAAACACTATAATGGGGTTAATGACTAAATGCAATAAAGTTACCCACAACCCACACACAAACACTCTCTTTCACACACATATATGGAAGAATCGACACAGGTGCTTTCTGATGTTCAGCTGGTTAGAGCCGTCATGTGATGAGGAGCACAAATATGTATTTCACCAAGGCAATTTTGTCACTAATGCTGTTATCTATCTGTGTGAAGAAAGATCAAACACTTTTACTTTCAGAGAACTTAAGTATTTTCCCAAATCGCAAGTACTTAAACGAACGTCAGTGCAAAAGTGCAACATGAACGAAACAAAGAATTGGGATTAGCTACTGTACAGTAATAATAAAACACACTCATGAATTTTTCATCAAGTAGCTATACTGTACAATGACTGTCAGCCATCATTGTTTGCAAATAAAACAAGCTTAACACACCATTAGACATTATAGGATCATTATAACTCATAAGGCGGGACATTGGATGCCTCAGTCCATTTGACAAACATTCACCTCTCCACTGTGCTGCGGTTTCCTGTCCTTCCTGTGAATTAGCAGCTTTATGGCATAAGTTAATGCACTAGGCTCTGCCACATCTCATTTTAAGCAGTGAAGTAACACCACTGAAATCTTTTGTGGCTCCTGGTATTTATGTGCACTCATTTGAACACGGCTGCAGCAGTTTATGTTCATCTTTGATGGCAAAACCTTTACTAACTGTTTACCAAAGTCATCTCTCTTCCCTTAAGTCAAATTATTCATCGCTATACACTGATTACAAATATTATTACATGATGTGTCAATTAATCAAATTCCATAAAATCGCCTTTCACTGGTACTATTCATTTTTATTAAATTAACAAGTTAAATGGACAGGTCATATTTAGTTATGATTTAGGTAAACCTGTTACTTCACTGTTACAAATGTGTTGTTTATGGCACAGCTTCTCAGATATGCTCATGACTGTTCACCTTCTGTTATCATTTACTTACCCTCTAGTAGTTCCAAATCTGTATGAATTTCTTTGTTCTGCTGAACACAAAGGAAGATATTTTGAAAAATGTTTGTAACCAGGCTGTTTGGTCACCATTGACTTCCATACCATTTTTTCCCCTACTATGGAAGTCAAAATATCCTGGTTACAAATTTTCTTCAAAATATCCTGTTTGTTTGGCAGAACAAAGAAATTCATACAGATTTGGAAATACTCAAGGGTGAGTAAATGATGACAGAATTTAATTTTTTGGGTGAACTATTCCTTTAAGCCTGGTCTAACCTAGGAACTAGTACATTTTCATTTACTTACATTCTTAACAGTTTCGATTACTAAATGACTCTTAAACAATTGAAATGAAACTTTTTCCTTCCATCATACTTGCTTTTTTTTGCATTGTAATCATATTTTAGCCTGGTCTTTTTTGCGGTCTTCCCTTGATTTAAACACTGAAAAGATACTAAATTTTAAAATAAAATTAAAGTAAAATGTACAAGAACACTACAGGGACTGTGGTAGTCTTACCTGTGCAGTGCGCACTACTAGCTGTTCACTGGTGGTGAGAGCAAGAAGGTACTCTTGCAGAACGTCCTGCTCCTGATGGACAAATGAAAAGACACGTGACAGATTTAGTACTCAACTACAACATGAATATGACACATTTAGCCCCTTTAAAGATCATCGATATAGAAAACCAGCTGCAAAAAATGCTGAAGTCATTCTCTAGCACTTGCCAGGAAAGCAATCTGATGATAGGTCAGTTAAATTCAAGGCCAGTTATACTGCTATTCACCAGACCTGTAGCTCAACATGAGCCGTTAATCTGGGGTTTGGAGCAGCACCACGCTGTTGATGACATAACTCTGAATCAAACCAGACACCGTCTAAATCAGCCCTGCCTCTGCTTTCTAATTTCCTGAGGTAGGAGTATATACACTGTTCCAGGTATTTCACATTGATCATGTCTAAGAGTCCAGAGTCTCTAAGTAAGCGTTTCTGTGTTATGCAGAGACTGTTATACAATCTCTGGAGAACATTTGAGGAAGTATAGTGTAACCTACCAAACGTAAAGCCCATTTAAATGTGTTATGTGAAGTAGCCATAACAACCTGGTGAGCCAGGTGCAGTTTAAAAAAAATTCTCACTATTAACTAGTTGCTTATTAGCATGCCTATTATTAACATATTGGCTGTTAATTAAAGCACATATTCTGCATAAGCATATTCTACATCATTACCCAATACCTAAAATTAACAATCTTACTAACTATTAATTAGTAAGCAGCAAATTGAGGCAGTTTGTTATTTTATAATAAAATATTTTATGATGGCTTGTTGTAATATTTTGTTGTGTTTAACCCTTTAAAAAAAAAGTGAACATTCATATCAAGGTACACTTTCTATTGTAACAATATACACAGGCTAATGCATACTTATGCACAGATTGGCAAGAATCAGCCATACACTACTGAAATATTTTTATGAAATCCAGATGGCACATTAGTCTAGAAAAGTGTTAAGCTAATGACAAATGAAAAACTGAACAAGTGCAGCACCAAAGATGTGTAACTGTAGATAAACATTTAAAAGGAAGCTTACACCCAGATATCATATTAGTGTTCACTGAAGTTTTCATTTTGCTGTCCTTCCTAATTTTTGTTTGTATATTTTCTCCCTTGTACTAAAAGAAGAGAAGCTGCAAATAAACATTATCTGAAGAGATTATATTATATACTGTAGACTACTCAAACTGTTTTTTTCTTCTTTTTTTTAAAAGAAATAAACACTTAATCAGCAAGGACACATTAAATGGATCAAATGTTTCCAAAAGTGTCATTTATAATGTTACACAATATTTCCATTTCTAATAATTGCAGTTTTTTCTTACTTTTTATTCGTCAAAGTTTCCACAAAAATATTAACTGTTTTTAACATTGAAAAGATATTTAACATTGAATTTCAGAATGATTTTTGAAAGATCATGTGACAAAACTGGAGTAATCCTGCTAAATATTTAGTTGTCATCATCTGCAAGAATTGCATTTTAAAATATAACAGATACATCTTAGAAACAGACACACAGTATACATATATGTATGTACTGTATATATGTGTGCATAATAATTAGCTGTTTTGCTAGAATGTACAACTTTCTTTCCTACAAATGTTTCTTTTCATTAGGAAGTGATGAACAGAGAAAGTTACATACATAAAAAAATAAATAAAAGCCAACAACACATCCAGCTCAGTTTTGATGACTTTAGTTGGAGTTACGACCGGAGTGTCAACAACACTTTGGGTTAACAGAAGCTGCTCAGATTTCACTCTACCTCTACCCCAAAACGAACAACATCTAGATGTTTCAAAACACTTCTCAACACCACTTTCTGTAGACTGTGGAGAGGCTGCAGCTTTTGTCATGTCAGAACACTTTTGAAACCACTTCCTCTGTGAAGGAGGGGCCTTTATCATCCCCCAGAAATGAGTGTACTACACTACAGGAGAGGAAGACAGAACTAGACTGACTTCTTATCGGTTTTTTTTCTTCTTTCCGCCTCATTTCCGACTCAAACGGTGCAACAGCTGAGCAATGACATGTTGAGACTCTCTTGCAAATGAGAGCCGACAATCTCCCATTAGATCAGCCTCCTGACCCCACTGTCTAGCGTTGCCTTGCTGAAAATAAACAATTGATCAGTCATTATCATCTGGCTGCTGAGAGGTCTGAAATCTTTATGGTCAGTTCTGAGAAGTGCAGAGGCTGTGGGAGAGATTAAAGCTCTTCATAATGAAGCCAAACAGCGCTGAGCATCTACTGGTGTAACCACTCAACACTCACAGAACACTCACTTCATCCATTTGCCTGTCAGCCCTTGAGACTAATGCTCACTTAAACACATCCCATTCAAACACACACGCAAACCACCTCATATTCGTGTCCGATTTGGCTGTTAAAAGATTATGGCTCAAGGATGAAAAAGCATTGTCATAAAAACTTTCCTCCCATTTACAGGCTTAAAGAAAGAGAGCCATTCACTCAGGCCTGATAGTCGAGGCTTCACACGACACAACGGTTTATAATTATGTGTGCGTTTCTCTGAACACTATATGTGACTATATCTGTCCTTGAAGAATATTTTGGCTTTCTTTGAATACAAGGAGATGTGTTAGTGCCCTCTAGTGCCTGGTTTTTGGAAGCTAAAGCAACTCATATTAACAAATGTCTTTGCATTACATTACATTTTAAATGAAGTGTACTTTATTCTTTTTAAGAAATATGGCAAAACACAATTTCTAAGTGAAACATTTCCTCCCCAGATTTTTGTGGCTGTCAAACGTTAAAGTACGTGGTTACACTGCTGTGAAGCTTGAGAGAAACTGACTACAAACATCCACTTAAAAATTACACTGGAAGCAGTTGTTTAGAAGTCACTTCAAATAGAGCTAAACAAATTCAATGACTGATGTGTTTTAAATGACTGTACATTCACAAGACAAGGAAAGACTTATATAGAAGACTATGT
This sequence comes from Enteromius mattozi, assembly GCA_032359235.1. NCBI lineage: Eukaryota > Metazoa > Chordata > Actinopteri > Cypriniformes > Cyprinidae > Enteromius > Enteromius mattozi. The sequence goes on along the minus strand of JAUMHE010000048.1, from coordinate 6,886,583 downwards.
TGGGTTTCATACATTGTTTAAGTGGACCTTGCAACAAAACACATCATCAATCCACATATAAACTTCATAAAGTGGATATGACAAAAAAGGATTTAGGACCGTTTTGGATTATACACAGATCCAAGTATACAGATTATCTAGGAGATCCATTGAAACGTAGTGTAAGCTGAGGATCCTCCATCGGTAAATAGGACCAGCGTTACGGAATCATAATCATTTATCATTCTGAAGTCTCGCATGCTACACCACGTAAACACAGTCATTAAGGTTAATGTCAGGCCTGTAAGTTTCTAAGCGGGTGTATTATTTTGGAATGTGAGTGTAGAATACAAATGCAGTAGAGCTGTGCGGGTGGATATGAGAAATAGTAAATCATACGAGTGGAAGACTCACTTTAGTGGAGCTCCCCTGACAGATGCTCACACAAACCCTGACGTGATTCACACTGAATGAAGTCTGACATTAAACACCACCTAAAAACCTAGTCCAGTTTTTCAAATATCGTCACAGAATTATTTCTTTGTGACAGGACAAAATGATTATTGGATGCCTTCCAAAATTCTGGGCTCTGACTTTTTTTTATTTTTTATAAATGATTAGTCGTATTTTATCTTCGACACTTAAAGAACAGAGCAATTTATGTTTGTTATGCAGCATATGCGTAATCCTAAAGACATACCAAAATAAATGATCAAATAAAGATTAAGAAACAAAAATGTATAGACATTATGAGTATGAAATAAAAATAATTTACTATTGATTTCAACACCTCTGTTGGCTTATGAATGAAAAGATAATGGTCCACAGAGAGAATATTTTTTTTTCTTAAGCTCACTTAAGCTGCATGTATTTGACCAAAAACAGTGACATAATTACATAATTACAAATACATAATTATTTCAATATTCAGTGTCACATGATTCTTTAGAAATCATTCTAATATGCTGATATGGTCCTCCAGGAACATCTCTCATTATTATCAATGTTGAAAATGGTTGTGCTTCTTAATATCTTTGTGGAAACTGTGATACCTTTTTATGCTTCTCTGATCAATAGAAAATTCAAAACAACAGTATTTGTTGTCACTTTTGATTAATTTAATGTGTCCTTGCTGAATAAACCTATTAACTTCAATATTACTGACCATATATTTTTGAGCAGTAGCGTAAATAAATGTATTACTTTACTCTACCTACTGATCTCCTGCTGTCATTTACATATTTTCTCATGAATGTTCTTAAAAGAAAGGAGGAAGACGACGGTCACTAACCATGGCCTTAGCTTCAGCGATGAAGAAGAGCTCAGTGAGAGCGCGATGGAGAGGAAGGAGGACCGTGATGCTGGTGGGGTCCTGAATCAAACCACTCTCCATAGTAGTAAAGAGCTGCCACAGTGGCCGCAGAAGTGTAAGGTCACAACCCCTGCGTTAACACACACAACAAGCAAAACGTGAGGCCATTACACTCTAAATGACCTTAGGCTTTATTATACTCATATTTGAACTATATGGCCATCTCATTCGCCCGGTTAATGTTCCCCTTGCGGTGGGCAGATGGCCATTTGCATGGGCTATTCCTCAATCTGACACCACAGGTCCTTGTCTCCATTTCTCTAATACACACTCTGTCTGCTGATGATGATGTAACTGTGTCCAAACACCATGGAAATCATGCAAATCACCCTGACATGTGACCTTGTTGCCATGGGAACAATCAAGGCAGAAAGCCATCGTCAGATGCGTTATGCAAATGCTGTGTAAATCTGAATGCTCGCCAATACAAAACACACAAATGAATGAGCAGAAGTTAATACAAACCGTTCAAGAAGTGCTTCTGAGGAAAAACCGATTCAGTTTTCCTAAACTCACCGCTCTTCGGAAACACAACTAAAGTTGCAGAGCGGAAAAAAGATCTCGAGGCTTGTTAAACTGGGCCATGTTGCACCTGACATCCACAGAGAGCAGAACTGACCCGACAGGCCAAGTTTTGAAGTTGAAGTTTTGTTTTCATCTCTTTAGAATAGTGGGGCAGCTTTAAAGCACTGCAGGATGAACTAACTGCCTTTTGTTGGGTTTAATAAATGCTGTCGGAGCTTTACAGAAAGGCAAGAAGGGACACACCATTGAGACGGACACTGCAGGAGCCGCAGCAGAAGGTGAATGGCTTTCAGTCGCTGGTTTCCTGTTTGCCGACAGGCTACGCCCACCTGCCACTCCCAGATGTCAGCCAGTGGGAGGTGAGTCAACGCCTGCTCATCTGCAAGCATCTGCTTCAGGATCTCAAAACCTGTTCATAGAAGTCAATTTATTAGCCAACTTGCAAACTGAAAAAAGAATATAAATTAAGAAGAATATAAATTCAGAAGTGAGACTGCTTGCTTTCTCTTGTTTACCCTCTTAAGCCTCATCTGTGAAACAGCAAATTAGTTGGCAGACCCTATAAATGAGGCACTGCTTTCTTGGCTGAGAAACCCATTTGATATTCCATTACAGAATAATAACATCAGAAACAGAGCAGAAGGTGCACGTCTATTAAATCTTTGATTAAAAGGTGGACGAGACACAGGAAAGGAGTTCAAGCTACTCACCCAGTACTGACAGACATGATTAATCTTACAGTACGTTTAGAACTACACTGAATGTGTTTTAGTAATCTGCTTCGCTGCTTTCGCATGTAAACAAGTGCTAGACAGACATTTTTGACCAGTGCGCTCGTGATATTGTGTTATTAAATAAATGGCCTAATCAGAGCAACTTGGTTGAGAATTCTATAATGGATAAACTTTAAAGTAAAGAAATATATAGGTACAATGTCAGTTTTTTTTAGTTATCAGTATAAGTCAATGTACTTATTCATGCTTATTTTTCCTATTTTTACATTTAGATCACCTTTACCGTCATCCAACAGGGTTATAATTGTTAACTAAAATCATTAAAAAAACAATTACTT
>JAUMHE010000048.1:6862331-6876405 GCA_032359235.1 Enteromius mattozi | reverse complement strand
AAAGTTGCTTAAATATCTTAATTTAACTAATGCCTAGTCCTGGCTTAAGCTAAGCCCTGTTTGTGAAACCGGGCCATTATGTTTAACCATATGTCATGCATCTAATCACACTACCTGTCCAGGCACACTGCTCCCAGACTGAAGAGCAATTGAGTGGTCTTCCAGCCAGGAACATCAAGTGCTGCTCCATCTCCAAGGGTAAGTAACTCAAATTTGTCTGTCAGTGCCTCTGCCACAGCTGCATCAGCCTCCGCAGGAGAGATCCTTAACAGAAGCTGTCCCAGAAGGCCTAGTGTCAGGTGGTATGTTTCATTCAGACAGCCGGCGTTCGAGATGACCACTCTGAACAGCAGTGGCAGGATGGGACTCAGGCTGGACAAAGATATTGAGCTGCCCTGTGGAGGATTAAATGTGTATATTAGCATATGCTGTGTTTCTTGGATGTGAATGTGAGACAAATAAATAGGTAGCAGAACTGGCTTCATTTCAGGTTACAAATTAAACATTTTCTGAAAAATTGGGCTACTTCAACACTGTTAAGGTGGCTTGTTTTCAAGTCCGTGGGTTGAAACGAGCCAAATAATGTGATATTTAGCCCATGCAGTGCGAATTTTACCAGGGGAACATTGCCAAAAGACTTGTATTTTACCCTCTCAGAATGCCACTGGGCTAGTTTTGAGTAGCAATTGGCCAGGTTTTGTTGTGAAACTACAAATTCAACTGAAATCTTTGTTGTTACCCGTTTGGTTGCAGGCAACATGGCTGCCAACAATCCCAGAATTCTCTCTCTGGAGCATTCGGCAAACACATGTTCCTGTAGCGGCCCTCGGGCGGTCTTTTCCTCCTGGTCTTTATATGCATCCATGTTTTCTGAGGTAGGAGACGTAATGGTGTCTCCACTTGACTCTGAAACTGAGATGGAAAAAAAAAGAGATAATAAAATTTTAACATCTGTACTTTGCAGTTTTTGTCCCCATTTACTCCTATTGTCTTCATTAAATCCCACAAGACATTCAAAAGCAACAAATAACTTTGACTAAATAAAGATATTATAGATCTCCTTGATTACTGAAGGGTACTAAGAGGCAGGCTCACCTCTGACTCCAGGAGACAGTGTGTCTTCACTAGACACAGATGGAGTCTGACTTGCACTGGATGAGTCTGACGTATCCTGAGAGACAAGCTTCCTCCTCCTCTTCTCATCCCCTTCTGTATCTGGTTCCTGCTTTTGTGGTTTCTTGTGAAGGGGAATAAAAGCAAGAGGACTATGAGGACTTGTTTAAAAAAAATGTAAACGGTATAAAAAGGCCAAAAGCTTCAGTAAAGTACTGACTCTGTCTGTAGGTAGCGATGGGGAGCAGATAGCTGTAGTGCTGCTGGGAAGTGAGGAGGTGTCTGTGCTGCTGATGTCCTGAAAAGAGCCAGCCGTCGCAGGACACAGTTCACTCTCAGTGGCTGATTCGTTTGAAGAAAGCAGTGACAGCAGAGCAGAGGCTCGTAAACCTACAGGAACAACAGCAACTCTGATTATACAGACCTATCAACCAAGACTTCCGTTATATTCCATCTAATTAACACATACACAGCTTAATTTTTAATAGATCATGTGCATTCAGGTATATTGATTACCTTTCCCAGTCTGTCCCTTCAGCAGGCAATCATTGATGATGTCAGAGCAGTGGGTTTGCAGTGCCCTAGCGTAACCGAGCGTGACATCATTCAAAGGCTCTCCATCCTGCAATCTTTCGCTGATCAGCTCAGATGTGAACAGGGCGAGTGCAGCAAAAAGAAGCCAGGAGTAGTTATGTATATAGGGCTGAATGAGTCTGTGGCGGTCACTGATGCGAATGGTGACCATAGGGTACACTGTTATACGGTGGGTGGGAAGATGGCTGGAGGCAGAGGAAAAAATGAACAGTAGTAGTATAGAATAAAAGTCACTCCAAATTTAAAAAAAAAAAAAAAAAAAAATTATATATATATATATAATAATATAGGTTTGAAAATTTGTTTGCAAATATTTTATATTGTCATGTTCATTGTTTAGTTGCCTTTAGTGATCTTCTCATGTGTATTACCTGTCTGGGTATTTTTTGGCATTATAACAGCCAAAGCAGAGATCAAAGTCCTCACAGACATTACAGTTAATCCTGCTGCCCACGATAAGGCCCTGGCAGTGGTCACAGGCATACTCCATATTCACCATCTCATGGTCATCCTCATGGCCTTCTGGTTTAGCACCACCTGAACCAGGAGAACAAAGCTTTTTTTAATACACACACTCCAACTTATTAAGTGTGCGAGAAATATACTTCTGCAATAAATTATTTGTGCATTGTCTAACTTAAAGTGAATGCAATAAAAAAGGGGAAAAATGTTTGATTAACATTTAGTTTTTCCTTAAGCCCCAGCAGACTGTGATTGTGTGACTCACTGAGGAAACAGGTCTTGCACAGGTCCATATCTGTACACTGCAGGCATCGGTAGCGATGCCACGGTGCGATCCGTTCGCAGCCGTCACATGAAATCTCCACATTCAACAGGTCGCAGTAGCGTGCAATGAACATGTGCATCTGCACAGATCAAAAGTTAGTGAAAGAGCACCAAAAAACACACAATATTCTTTGCAAATAACATTATTTTAAGGGCTGTTTGCATTATCTTGTGTCTGAATATGTAAAATGCAGTCGCTCACGGTTAAACAAGACTGACTAAAAAGACTAAAAACAAATCCAATCCAAATATTTGTTCTACCTGAATAAAGTGACTGTCTTATGATTAGGCATTGACATTTGGTGCTGACATTTGCTTGTGTTTGCACAGATTAAACATTGAATCGTGAAGTAAAAAAGTTCGCAGGAATACATTCAATAAACATTACATGCATAATAATACTACAACTCCACCCAAAGGTTAGTTTTTCTGTTAATTCAACTTACTATTTAACCGTCTCTATTATCAAAAGAAATTTGTAATTAGCAACAGTTTTTTTCCCAAGGAAAGCATTTGTTTGATTTGATATCTGTACCTTTCTCTTGTCCTCCACTGAGGCCTGGCTGATCTTGTCAAACCATTTCTCAAACATGCCATCTAAACACTCGTCCATCCATTCAGAGTTCCTCTCATAGTCAGCAATCTCATCCTCCTCTGTCCACTGGCTACAACAACATGTCACACGGAGAAAATGACAGATGAGAAGTCAAACAAGCTTAGTTTGTGATATCAGACTTAAGTGTAGATTAAGAGTGTCAACATCACAAGAATCACAACAACGAAGCTCACTAAATGTACCCTCAAGATGTTAAACAGTGTTTCTCAACCAGGGGTTGATTTTTCTTTTTTTTTTAAGGTTCAAGTTTCTAACACAGCATATGCGTTCTGATCCATGTCTCATACCTGATGGCAATATCATGCACACTGATGTTTTCTTGGGACATGGTGAGCAGAAGGTCAGGCAGTTTGATGTCCAGAAACAGCGACAGATCTTCTGCTTCCCAGCTCATATCCAGCAAATGCAGGAGACATGTTTGTACACATGACAGGGCAGGCAGCAGGGCCCTAAGGACACAGAACGGGCATAAGACATAAAGGACATACAGAATGCATTGGGCTTGTGTAGCATATGTATTATAACTAACTTCTAAAGCACACAATGATTTCTTAATTCACATTCAATTTTTAAAAACAGCACAGAACCCACTTCTCGTTCAGTGCATTGAAGCTCTGCACAGCTTCTACTAGCATAAGAACCAACAGATGATACGAGTGTCTGACCAGCTCCCTCATCTCCTGCCCACTGCCCACCAACTGAGAAAAGTAACTGAGAAAGAAACACAGGTCGAGTTAAAAATAATCATATTAGGAGAAATGACACCATTTTTTTTATTTTATTTTTAGATAAGTGGGTCTCAAACCTGTCCTGGGGACTCCCAACCACTGCATAATTTGTGTGTCTCCATCATTTAAAACACTCTTCAACTCATTAAAAGAGTCTGCAAGGCTTGAATTGAGTGCCGCATATGAAGGAGACATACAAAAGGTGCTGTGGTAGGGGGGTCCCCGGGACAGGTTTAAGAACCAATGTTTTAAAAAACATACTTGGTGAAATCTTTCTGACATGCCAAGAGTTCCTGGAGAAACAAAATACAGGGTGCTTGGAAGAGGTGGGGTTTCCCCAGGGTGAGTATACACTGCTGGACGAGCTCCAGTACCTCACACACACTCAGAGCCTGGGCCTTCTTCAGAGCCAGAGTATGAAGAACACTGAACACACACAGAAACACACTTTCTCAATCACCATATTTCTGCAAGTAGACACTGAATATCGGGAAATAAACAAATAAAATTAGAAATAAACTGAAATATTTGTATTTTTTGATAAAAGGAAACGGGAAACAAAATATGCATATATACGTATAATGTAAAAAAATATACACCCTGGTCAAATCTTTGGGATTTCTTTTAAAGAAATTAATACTGTTAGCCAGCACAAGCACCTTCAATAATGATAATTAAAAAACTGCTTTTTTGAGCAACAAATGAAATCTCAAGGATCATGTGACATTCAAGACTGATGTAACGGCTGCTGAAAATTCAGATTTACCATCACAGGAATAAATTACATTTTAAGGTACATTTAAATACAAAACAATTCAAAAATATACATAATATTTCAGCAGCTAATAGCTGTAATTACAGTCACAAAGCTATTTTATTGTTTCAGAAGGAAACAAGTTGTAAGGGCTACTTTTATAATAATGGTCATTAACTTTGGAGGCCTTGGTTACTATTTACCTTTATTTTGTGGAAAAGCCAACAGATCACCGGAACACCACAGTAGCCTATCTACTTTTATCTTACAGCATTTAGATCAACGTGAAAGAAAGTAAACTGAACTATAGCTTTAAAAGGACAGTTCAGCCAAAAATTAAAACTTTGTCATCATTCACTCATGCTCATGTTGTTCAAAACCTGTATGAGGGGAAAAACACTATGAAAGTCAAGGAGGACCAGCAGTGGTTTGGTTACCATCATTCTTCAAAATATCTTCTTTTGTGTTCAGAAAAAGAAAGAAATGTATACATGTCTGGAACAACATGAGGGTGAACTATCCTTTTAAGCCTATCCATCAAAATCTGTTAGCATCATGCATCTAGCCATTCACACCATGAGGGGAACATACCTGCTCTCATTAATGACCATGTCCTTCATAAAACTGAGGATGTGTTTGAGGATGGGGAAGCGATCTTTAACAGGGGGTGCCATGCGAGGCTCCTCCATAGATCGTAAGGAAAGGAGCCTTAAGCGGCCCCGACTGAAAGGTGCTTTACGTGGGAAGACTAATGGGGACAGAGGCTCTCCTGTTTGAGACTGAAGACTTTCTGAGGAGCCTGTGGCACCCTGAGAACTGATGCTGCTGGAAGGTCCAGCATCCACTGGTGCGGAGAATGTCCCTGGGGGCGTCGCTGCTTCTACTCCCTCAGGAGTCTGGGAGATAGAGGGAACAGAGGGGCTGGGCTGGAAGTCTCCCTCTGAGGTGGAAATCGATCGGAGAAGAGGAGCAGCACAAGCGCCATCTTCTGGTCTGGAAGTCTCTTGTTCCAGAAGTGCAGAGGTTCCTCCACTCGGACTGAATCGGAAGAGGAACAAACTTCTACTGATGCAAATTTCAGCTGTTGAGAGAGTGAAAAAGATAGTGATAATCCAGAAGAATAAGTTTAAGAAACTTAAGCGTATTTGTAGCATCGATATTTACCAAGTGACTCCATTGTAACCTCATTCTGTCCATCTTCTTTTTCCTCTACTCCATTCATTTTACCCATAAGGTAGCGCTGTTTCATTTCCAACTACCAAGATGGATCAAAAGGGAGAAGTAAATAAAAAGAAATATTGTTATTTTGCAACCAAAAATTCTAAGCTATACTTACCATCCATGTTCTGATGCCATCAGCGAGGGCGTAGACCTGCAGAAGGTCCTCGCTAAGACTGCTCTGGCCATTTTTAGCAACTAAGCCAGAGGAGATAAGAAAAAGAAACATGATCAAAAGGACTGGGACTGACATGTATGACCAATAAACTGTCCTGTTCATAAAAACACCTCACAGAAACAGAGGTTTGGATGGTTTAACATGGCCCTGGAGTTTTAGGATTTTCACAGTATGAAATATTATGAAATAAAACCAACAAAACAAATATAAGATTCTGCACTTTTTGTCATTAACCAAATAATGTTTTTTCTGTTTTATTTGATCTATATATGTATCTATATCTATATCTATATCTATATATATTTATACACACACACACAAACACATATATGCATGCATACATTCATACACATACACACTAATACATAAAATTAATAAACAGCAATAAATGATTACATCTAAATGTTTCAAGATTGTGTCAGTAACATTTCTTCTTGTGTTTGCTCTGATGAACTTGTATAAAGTTCTTAAAATGTTTTTACTTACTAAAGCTTCTAAGACTTTGATAAAGTGCTGGTGTGTGATACACCATGGCTGCCCAGGTGGCATTCACAGCCTGGTCCACTTTTGAGCCTGCAGCAATCTCGTTCCTGATTGGCTGCTTTTTGCAGGTCATCAAAAGGGCCCTCATTAACTCCGTCCTGCCATCAGAAGTATCCTGCAAAGGATCCCAGCAGGCAAAGTCCTTAAGAAATTCCACCAAGTCATCCCCCGAAGGAGCTGGCTCTTCCTGCAGAACAAAACAGCACAAGAAGCACAAACATGATGAAACTTTTTTTTGGACTGAAACGCACACATAAAGTCGTAATCCAGGTACTCTCACCTGATCGGTGTCTGGGCTGGCCAGAGCTAGCTTTTTTTCTCCAGGAAGTCCACTCAAACCATGTCTAAACACAGGCTTCCATAGAGGACAGGACAGGACATGGTTCATCAAGCCTGCAGGCAACTCTTTAACGCCACGGATCTCTTCAAGAGGAAGGCAGACATAACACAAAACCATCATTGTAAGTCAGAGAGTTATCATTATATTTATATTCAATGTCAGTCTATGCATTCACTTCTTTTTTCTACAACCTACAATTTATTATTTCAAAGGAGAAGACTTCTTGTGCTCACACACACATTTATAAATTACATAGAAGGGATAAAATTAGTCTTTTTAAAATAATTTAACAGAAATACTCAAAAGTACTCAATTATCACACCGTAAGGTGATTTTAAAGCCATGGTGCGGGAGGCCAGACGGCCCATTAGCCTGGACACAAGGAGCTGCAGGTCTGAGGTCCAGGACACGGTGACGTCTGGCAACCCATATGCTGTCACTGTGAACTTGTAACCCCATTCATTATTACTGCTGTCTGAGTGGAACAGAAACTGCAGCTGGGGACCCGCTTTAAATGTCACTTTCTGAAGAAAAACAGCATGATTTATTGCACATAAAATGTATCCTTCTTCAAGATATAAAAGACACAGAGTAAAAAAAAATTTAATCACTTTCAAGCAAAGGCTAAAATTAAGGATTATTGATTTAAACAAATTATCTTTAACATAATTAACACATCAACATACAACTATAGTAGAAACAGGCCAGTAAACCGTACCTTTGGCCATTTCTCCGTGCCAACCTTCATATCATATCTCACTTTTCCTCCTCTAGCATCAGTGAATTCCAGATAGTCATACCTACCAAAAATAAATAAATAAATAAACAAAAAAACACCCAATTAGTGTAAATATAATACAAACTTCAAATCAAGCCAAATGTATCTGTAAAAGGAAAAGTGTGAGTTTGATTCCTGTTTTCACAAGAAGGTGGCAGTAGTATTGTAGAATAAGCTCTTCACACCTTTTCTCTGTTTCACAACGTTCATCAAACTCCACCTCGAAGGACGTGGCACCAGGACAGACAAAGACGGTGGTCTCGTGTCTGCTGTTTTCATAGTTATGAGGTGACTCCATATGCCAGGTCCTTAATACAACAGGCTGCTGAGTCTGCTGACAGCCCTCCATATCAACCTACAAACACACAGGGATACAAACTAATAAATGTATAATTCTTACCAACTGCCATTCAGTTATTAGTCAGTTGGTTTGACTCCGAGTCAAAATGCTTTAAGACACAGAGTGAACATACTTTAGAGAAGATGTCCTCTGCGTCACTTGACAGCTTCTTGAGCAGGTCTGCCAGAGGATAGAATCTCTTGAGGAGCACACAGTGAGGAATATCCAGAGCGCACAGCTCCAGCAGGAAGATTGTCTAACAAACAGCACATAATCCACACTTAATATATACATATATTCAGAAGCATAAATAAATGAATGAATGAATGAATCATAAAATAAAGATAAAGTGGGATAAAGCGGTCTGCTACCAGCTGTCTTGTTGCCATGGCAAGAATGGATCCACTGAGTTTCTCTATGATGTCAGCTCCGGAGAAGCGCTTAATAAGAGGACTCAGTATGTCTCTGGTACCTGACAGGAACTGTTCCACATCTAATTTCCAAAAGAATCAACACACTGCATCAGACTACTGGCAATAATCACTACCATTCAAAAGTTTAGGGTCTGTCTTACAAACTGCTGTAAGGCTGCATTTTTTTTTTTAACTGTAAAAATATTAATATTGCAAAAGTTTATTTAAAAGCATTGTTTTGTATTTTATTATATAAAATTCAATCCCTGTAATTTAGCAGCTGTTGGTGTAAAACGATCCTTCAGAAATCATTCTAATATGCTGGTTTGATGCTCAAGTAAAATTTCTGATTATTTTCAATGTTGCATAGAGTTGTGGTGCTTAATATGTTTGGGGGAATTATACTCAGGATTCTCTGACGAACAGAAAGTTTCAAAGAACAGCATTTAGAATATTTCTTGTGACATTAAAAATGTTTTATAGAAATAGTTCACCCAAAAATGAAAATGTACTTATCCTCAAGTAGTTTCAAACCTGTTTGAATTTCTGTGTTCTGCCTAACACAAAGGAAGATATTTTGAAAAAAGTTTGTAACCAGGCTGTTTTGGGTCACCATTGTCTCCCATAATATTTTTTTTCCTACTATGGAAATCAATGGTGACCCAAAACAGCCTGGTTACAAACAGAATTTTCCTTTAATGTCATTGTTAATGTGTCCTTGTTGAATAAAAGTATTTCATAAAAAAATAGTGCCTATGCACAGACTTTAGTTCTAGACTAAAAAGTGCAAAAATACAACGTAAAAACACATGAAAATGCATATAAATAGGGTGCCAAATTAAAACGACAACTCATTCTATTGATACACAAAAATTGACTTTGATGTACATATGGCACGCAAGTGTTTGGAATGCATATAATACACAGTCTTCACATATGATATTCATCTAGCCCATCTACCCCACAACCCTAATCCAAAATCCATTTCTGCGTAACTATACCACAAGTTTTCATTCTTATTTGCCATTCTATTTATAAGCACATTCACGAGATTGAGTAGTAAAAACACACGGAACTGGACTGTATCTTTACAGAGACTGCAAAAGGACAGAGCCCACTGAAAATTAAATAGTCTATTCTTCCATTCAGCTTCATAACTGTTATTCTCATGATGCAATTTATATTTATATTTAACATATGCAGTTTTAGCACTTTCACAAGTGGTCTCTGTATTTCGAAAGGCTCAATAAAAGCAGACTGGAACACCAAGTAAAGCACACTAACATTTCAGCAGGATTTCCCTGGCCAGATCAGCAGAAGTGGCCGTTCCTCCTTTGAGCTGCAGGAAGCACCAGGACAGCAGGCTGCCCTGTAAAGCCCAGAACAGAGACAGCAGGACCCTCCAAATGGACCCTCCTCTGGAATCCAACATCAACACCTCACACTGAATAAAGGGAGAGAGGAATTGTACAACATGGATTAACATCACATTTCTCTTTGTAAAGCTAGACAAGAGAAACCTATTAATGAGTCATGCAATGCATTACAATATGAGTTGTCAGCTAACACGTCAATGCACAATGTAAGCATTTAAAGTATGTGTCAGCTATTTGCAGGAGCTTATATATGTGAGCTGGAGTGACCAGATGAGGTTGGGTGTCAGCATGGAGCAGACATACCTCTCTAGTGGCCACAATGAGCAGTGTGTCCATGACGGTCAGGACAGGTGAGATGTCAAAGTCAGATGGGGCTCCTTTAGGGGGCAGCAAGAGGAGACCTTTTGGGTCCTGATCACTGCAAACAGAGATTAACCAGATTAACAATGTGTGAGAGCAGGAAATAAGATATACACTTTAACAGGACAAAAAAAAAAAAGTAGTAAAAATACTAGTTTAAAGGGAGGAGTCTGTTACCTGAAGTAACTGCAGAGAGACTCAAATGTCAGTTTAACAGACTCTGGCTGATTTTCTTCAGTTATGTTTTTCTGGAAAAAGCAGCAACAACAAAAGATGTTTATACCATAGCAATTCAATAAAAATATTCAGTAAAGTCAAGTACACCCTCATCTTACCATCATGTGGAAGAGTTTGTCCCTCCGGCTCGGTTTGTCAGGGAAGAAAATGGCAGCTCCACTGAGGATGGCTTTCACAGCTTCTTTTCTCAGAGCTTTCTCCACTGCAGTCTGTCCTTCAGGGCCGTCCACCACTGCGCAGCACAAAAACTCTGGGTTATTCTCTCAATCGCCAATCAAAACACTATGGCATTATTATATGGCTTTTAACCAATTTAACTCAATGTCTCAAAGATGTCACTGTGCTTTCAGCCATCAAATTTAACTGATATTTTTTTGTAAACTACAAATTACACTATTGTTCATTTTGTGGTTGGTATGTTGTTTTTTTATTTACACAAGACAAATTAAACTGATTAAGTGACAGTAAAAAATGTATAATATAACAAAAGTTTTTCTATCTTTTCTGAAAAATAAATCACAATTTTTGTAAAAATATTTAGCAGCACAACTGTTCTCAACATTAATAAAAAATATATAATTAAGCACCAAAACAGAATATCAGAATGATTTCTGAAAGAATAATTCAGCTTTGCTACAGAAATAAATTTTATTTAGAAATAAGAAACTGTTATTTTAAATTGTAGTAATATTTCACACTATACTACTACTGTATTAAAATAAATGCAACCTTCGTTAACATGAGACTTCTGCAAAAAACATTAAAAAAATACAGACTTTGATCAGTAATGTTTACTACAATGAGAGCATCAAAAAACTTCTACTTCAGCTTAAACGCTGTTCCAACAGATCAACATTTATGTTTCAAGTTCTGTACTTCACTGCTTGTTCTCACAGCTGGTTTCCAGCAGTTCTCCACAAACACAAATCACACTGTACATACTATACAGCAGCAAGGCATCACAATCAAACCACTGAAGTGTGTCTCAATTTGCCACGGTCATGCCATTGAGTCATACAGAGCAAAAAGTCAGTCTAACCTTGACACAAGTGACAGTAGAGCTCTCCGACAGCTTCTGCAGGATCCATGTCTGCGCTGGCTGAGGGTGATACTGAAGCTGAGGGTGATGCTGAAGCTGATGCTGAGGTTGAGGCTGAGGTTGTGATGTCTGAAGACTGTGACTCTGTCAGGCTGGGCAGCATTGGGAAGCAGTTCTGGAGCAGTTGAAGCAGGAGAACTCTTGTCTTTACGGCCTCTTCTCCCTCACTGAAAGTGTATGCACACACAAGCATGGCAGACATATTGGAAAACATACATTTTAAACACATTTTACCTGCCTTAGTTCATAAGAAAGGTTTTCATTTTCATTAGAATGAATTCTGAAGGATCATGTGACAAAGAAGACTGGGGCAATGGCTGCTGAAAATTCGTCACAGTAATAAATGACATTCTGCCAAATATTAGAAATAAAATTGCTATTTTAAATTGGAATGATATTTCACTATTTTAATGTGTTAATGTACTTACGATCAAATAATTGTAACCTTGGTAAGAGTGGGAAATGTATTTTGACCCCAAACTTTTAAACAGTTGATTTTACATTAATAAAGTCACACTACTCTAATGTCAAAGTGTAACCCTTGTGTCTAGTCTTTATTTGACACATTTGGACAAATGTATTTTGAAAAGTACAAAAAAAAAAAAACATTTCATGAAATTGTTATTTCTAAAATACCTTTTTTTATATTTTGTTCTACATAATTTACAGCATGTCACACCATAGAACTTTGCAGTTATAGCTTAACATTTCATGTCAAGTGGACTTCATAAAAATTATAATCTACAGGAAGCAAGAACATCTGACCATCTGTAGAGAGAGTCACATAATCAGTGAACTTATCAGATTAGTGGTCTATAAACAGAAAGTCAAGAGAGTCTTTATGCCATAAGGTAAAGTGAACCACTGATTTTTAACATATACTCTCTGTAACCCCACCATTTCAAATAAAATCCATGCCGATTTTAATCGAAACATAAATTCTCATTACAGCTTTACTCACATAGATCTGAGTTTGCGGTAGAAGTCCCAGAACAGCAGCAGGTTGAGGTCACTGAAGTCCAGCAGGGACTTCTGCTTGGACAGAGACACATCCTGTAACATAGGCTCAGGGTTTATACAGTCCTCTTTAGAGAGGCATGCAAAGTTTTAAAAAAAAAATGCATTAAAAATTTCAGAGTTATATTTTATTGAATTAGGTCACTCGCAAGAGGACATTTGATGGGTGTACCATTTCTCTGGTGAGCTGCTGGATGAAATAAAGGGTTTTCTTCATGAGCACAAGACCCGTAACCAGGCCTGAAATGCTTCCTTCGGCCTGAGCACTCAGATCCTCCACATCCTCCAGCCGCTCTGAGTCTGGACACAAATAACCACTGAAACTCATCTGCTGAACCCCCAACCGCTCTGCTGTGTCCTGCCTAGAGCACAGGAACTTCACCATCAGAAACTACACACAGAAAAACAAAAAGAATAGATGTTAATCAAGTGTGCGTTGCAATTGTTTTAAAGGATTTTAATGAAAATGTCAAAACTTGCACGTGATATGATTAACTGCAAGCTCACATTAAGATCTGTCTCCATCGAATCAACAACCAATGGATTAAACCCAGTCTCTGCCATACATTTCTTTTTTCGATTTTCAATATCAAAGAAAGAAAGAAAGAAAGAAAGAAAAAGAATCCATACTTTTGACACTCTGCATTGTTGCAGCTTGATCTCCACGTCGTTCCAATCCTCCTCCACTTCAAACCAGCCAATGGGCTCGTCCTCACTGGTCTCTGGTATCCTTGTACTGGAGTGTGTTTGTTTGTGAATGTAATACATGTGACAGCGTGTCAGGTACAGAGGCAAATAACTGCGAGAGGTCAATTGACTCACAGAAACATTCTCACTGAATTTACAGCCATCTTGGCCATGTGCACAAGTTCAAAGACCAAAATACACACACACACATGCACTGGGCAAGACAATGCATTCTCACGTTATTATTCATACAAGCTGCGCTCTCTCACACACTCCTGAACAAGAACCATTTAAAGTTCATGTGATCAATACTGGCTGTCTTTTATGAGCAACAATGTAACATTAACAAATCACTGTGACATACCTGTCTTGGACAAATTCTTTATAGTCTTTGTGGTCCCAGCTGTCAAACTTTTTGAATCTTTTGAAATGTTTATCTGCATCAAATGCCTCGCTGTCATTGTATGCAAACACCAAGCCACATTTAGCACCAATAGCTCCTTTACGCACCTTAAAGGAAGACAACATATGGGTAGATAAAATCAGTTTGAATGTTTCCACATTTATTTGATTTGATTTCATGTTTAAGTATAAAGCACAGTTCTCAAGTGTGTACTAAAGCTTCTCTCACTTTTATCTTGATCTGCGTGACCTGGAAGCAGCTCTGGTTTTCAGTAGACAGAATCACACTGGCCTTCCTCTTTCCATTCTCCGTCAGAAAACCTGCATGTACAAAGGAAGTATTAAGAGGGTCAACTTTGCATTTGTTACTTTCTAAGAAATACAGATGACCTAAAAAAAACAGCTCAACCATACAGCTTTTCTCCACAGAGAAAGCTATTCTTTTAAAGCACACAACTGTTTTAAAAGACATCGCTATTCACCCTCACTCTTTGG
>JAUMHE010000048.1:6848317-6862231 GCA_032359235.1 Enteromius mattozi | reverse complement strand
AGAAAACCTGCATGTACAAAGGAAGTATTAAGAGGGTCAACTTTGCATTTGTTACTTTCTAAGAAATACAGATGACCAAAAATTTCTCCACAGAGAAAGCTATTCTTTTAAAGCACACAACTGTTTTAAAAGACATCGCTATTCACCCTCACTCTTTGGTGATTTATCTTTGAAGCACTGTATCCAAATACAAATCTCTACATCAAATACAACCAAAACCGTACCATCTCCAGTGCTGGGCTCTGTCAGCATGTTTTCTGGGCCAGACTTCTCCTCTTTACTCTTCACATCACATGCTTGCAGATGGAGCTGGATTGGTTTACCTAATTTATAACAGTAATAAACAAACAAAAAAAACAACTAGATTACTATTATTAGCGTTACATTTTTATGTATTAAATTTTAAGCAGTAGTAGTAGTAGTAGTATATATTTATTCAATGGCATGTCAGTTATTACTAAAAAATCCTTTGAAACCACTGTGCATTACCATTACGGTAGAGTAGTCTTAACCGGACAGACGCCATCGAGGCCAGCAGTGAGGAAGCTCTGTACTCTGAGTCCAGATGCTCACAGATACCAGACAAAGAGATGAGGACTTTAGCCACGCTGCCTCGAGCCAGAGCAAACGCTAACAGAGTCAGCTCAGCATCAGGAGACACACAGCAACTAGAGAGAGACAAGACGATTCAAAGCAAAGCACTTCCGTTAAGCTTTCTCAGCAGAGAAAGGCAATGTCCAATTACGTTCAGAGGAAACAGCTGTAATTATTCACTGATAGGAAACAGATTTCCATTACTATTAAGCTAACTCGTATTGTATAATTAAAACCGAAAGGGGTTTGCCACTATTGCCCTCCATGTCAGCATTGTTTTGACCTAATAATAACATATGTAAGATACTGAGTTGAGTTGAGCTTGTGCTAGTAGAGCTTGATTCTTACTCTGCTATGCGCAGTAAAAAGCCGTCCACCTCTTCCAGAATGTTTGCAGAGAGGAATTTGGGGAACTCCATTGAAGATGGCGTTAAGGACAGGGGTGGCATGTGCTGTAAGGCTTTCCTAGAAAACAAAAAGCATAAAAAACACGGTAAAATAAATGGTTCTGAAAACAAGAACATTGTTTTGATATACAAGTCTTTTGTAACATAAAAATCTTTACTGTCGCTTTTGATCAATTTAATGCATCACTGGTGAATAAAAGTACCAGTTTATAAAAAAATATACAGTTTTGAATGGTAGTGTACATGTCTCAACAAATTTAATCACAATGCAATAGGCAAGAACAAAAAAAATAGCAACTATCCAGGACACTATAGAAATCAAATTTGTGACTATAACCCAACAAATATTACTGCTTTTGTGAGAAGCAATATTCATTAGTCATTTCTCTTGACTTACTGCGTGCTCTGTAGGACGGTCTGCGCAAGCACAGGGTTGGTTTCCATGGAAGCGGTGACCAGAGATGTGAGGAGCGACAGATACCATATAGCCGAGGCGTCAGATACTGAAACTTCTTTACTCTTGGTTATCTGGTAGCCCATTGTCTTCAGACCATGAATACGTGTGTCACAGCCATCGCTAAGGCATCGCTTAATGTTTATCTGAATATCTGAGAGAAAAAAGGAAGATCAGTGTAAGGGCTTTTTGATTCCTAACATTCATGTTGATAGGACTAGTAGTATATACTTGGGATAAACAGAAATCACAGTCTCGGTTTATATTCCACTCACAACATGCAACTTCTGTGTACATATATACTATCATTCAAAGGTTTGGCTTAAGATTTTTTTAAGATGTTAATAAATTGACCAAAAGTGACTGTAAATATCTTTATAATCAGTTTTCTATTTAAAATAAATATTTTCCACAAAAATATTTAGTAGAACAACATATTTCTACACTGATAATAAGAAAAGTTTGTTGAGCAACAAATCTGGATATTAGTATGATTTCTAAAGCATCGTGTGACACTGAAAACTGAACTAATAGCTGCTGAAAAGTCAGCTTTGTCCTTACAGGAATAAATTACATTATAAAATATATTAAAATACGAAAAAAGTATTTTAAATTGTAATAACATTTTACAAGATTATCGGTTTTACTGTATTTGATCTAATAAAGGCAGCCTCTGTGACCATAAGAGACTTCTTTCAAAAACCCCAAAATTTTGAATAGTAATGTACAAACTTCAAACAGAAGAGTGTATGCTCACAAGGATGGCTGATGTTGGCGTTATCCAGTAGCGGTACGTAACCCGTGACATTACTGGGGATCCTCACATCTCTGATCTCCTGCAGGGAACGCCGGTTCTTTCCTACAGCTATAGACACCAGCTGTGGCATATAGCTGTGGTCATTAGACGCTACGGCAATGGCCAGACGCCTCAAAACTATGTCTGGCTTCAGCTTTAACCTGTGAAAGTCATGGGGGTAATATTTAACTAGTTACTTAGCGAAAATAAAACAATGTGTTACATCATCAGCTATATTTTAATTCGATGAAAATGCACCAATGAAATGGCAGCTTGCCTTATCCAGTGTGAGCGAGCGCTACCGTCCGACTGCCAGAAAGACACGGTCTCACCATTGGTCAGCTTGTTGATATCTGCACTATTGGACGAAGCCTCGATGAAGCTGTAGCACTGGGTGACCACCTTAACTTTATCCACATCTGGGTCATGATTGAGCTCAGCTCTGTACTGGATGTCTAGATCTGAAAGGAGAGTCAGTAGAATATGCAAAGGAATGGAGAAAAATGTTCTCGTATAAATTAAGCTAATTTTAGCTAAATTAAGTATTCAACAAACAAGTTAACATTTTTGCATATGATTTGAATGGGTTTTTGATAAAAAAAATTAAAGGGGTCATGAACTCAGAAATCAAAATTCCCTTGATCTTTTGACACAAGACTGTACTATACTGTACTATAAAAACATCTTGTACGTTTCGGAACTCAAAACTTTGTTGTTTATCAAAACAAAGTTTATATTGGAGCCAGTTTGCCTAAAAGGACAGCTTGTAGAACGTACCACTCTATGATGTAATAGTGTGGCTAAACACAGTCTCCGCAGAAGATGATCAACGCCTGTTTCTACATTACTGCCTGTTTAGCCCCGCCCACTGAACTCACTGTATTTATCGTTTTTAACCTAAATCACAGCAGCGTTGACAGGAAACCAGGTGATTCTCACTTCTGCATTGGCTTGCAAAAATATATCATCCCTGCAGCACTCTATAATAATTGTTATTACCACTCTTCCCACTAACCACCATTTACCTTTCTCCTTCTGTAGCAGGTAATCCAAGAAGTCCTGCACTACAGATGACCTCATGGTGCAGATGCTGTTGTAGCCTTCCAGCACGGGGAATGGGATAGCGCTGCTGGGGATGCGATTCCGGTGCAAGAATTTCAGGATTTTGGAAGCATGTGCTTTGAGGCGGTCTTTGGACTTTGCGAAGATATCCACAAACCCTGGATGAGCATGAAGGGTAAAAGAAGACAACTGGGTCAAACAATGAGAATCATTTGCATAGAAATCTGGCACGGTCAACTTCAGACATCTGAGCTTGGGTGGCCATTGCATTCAAATAAACAAGAAAGTTCACGTTTGCTCCCCACCTGGTGTCAAAGAGCACGCCTGAAGCTGCCTGATCACATGACTGAGTTCTCCCTGCAGATTGGCTCCATTGGAGTTTTTCAGTGCCATGAGCATGTTCTCCACATCTACAATCCCATCACCCTCAGCATCAAACTGACCGAAGGCCTAAAGAGCAGAAATGGAAGGGATTATTTTTTTCTGTCTGTGCATTCTGTGACACAAATAATAGGCTGAGGTATCACACAAAAGAGAAGGCAAACAGAAAACAAAAGGAGGGCAAGAACAACTAGTCTCTCTAGATCTCTCAAACCAGTTGTCCATTTCACCTATATAAACACACTCGAGCCAGCATGTGAATCATTTGTAAAGCAAATGAAAGCGAGTCATATTTAACTCAGTATAGCCACCTCCAGAAAGCAACACACTAACAAAATGCAAAAAATATGTCTGAAAATACCATGTAAATAACATGAATTAAGTAATCATTCATCACCAAGATATATGTATAAAGTACCATAAACCATTGACACAATCACAGTAATGTGACTGAACTACTTTAATTTGTCAGGATTCTGAAGTGTGCTGTAAGCCAATCCCAGAAAAATAAAAATTGTCTCCACCAAAATATTAATTACTCTGAATAGGCTTTACATTTAACAAGGCTTGGGGGGAGTTGTCCTGGGACTGTGATTATGTATACTTACTAAACTTCTCTATGGTTTATATATAGCTTGAAATGAAATCTGTAAACCCCAAATCCACCTGAGTTTCTGACTGTTTAAAGACAATATGTATACAAACAGAAAAACTGTTAGTTTGTTTATACAAATCGGCAATCATAATGTCAACTGTAGAAATCTGTGTCAAAAGTTACTGTCAAACTTCTTTTGCTAAAGCATTTCTTATAACCTTTTCACTGAGAAGTAGTACAGCACAGCAAGACCCTATTCTATACTGGCACTAGATGATTTGACTACTCTGCGGTCAATATTAGTGTAATAAAATCCTATATCTACCAATCAAAAAGAAAGACAGAGCAAATCTAATACGACAATCCTATAACGTGCTGAAACATGGTCAAGATTAAAAGTGAACTAGGTGGGGACAGCCAATAAACAGCCTTTATCAAATGTGTGATACAAAGACAGAGATTGCACAATGTAACCACTCAGAGCAGAGAGCAAGCTACGTGGTCAATTATACAACTTTGTAGTTGTTTGTCACAGCTAAATACTACTTATTTACTCATAAGTCATTCGGGTGACAGGGGCGTTTTGCTGAAGTGCACTACAATGAGAGTTGTAATGAGAGTTCATGAACCATCCTTCTTTGGTCTTGAACCTGCAAACTCTCAGTTATCAGCCAAGACTTGGCATAACCCACTAGTTTACAGCAGGTCATTGCTCATCTGAGTGACATAACGTTATCTGATCACCTCCTCGCACTCATCTCTGGGCGCGTCTCTGCTCTCCAGCATCTCGCAGAACTGTTCCAGAGTCACGGACTCCTCTCCGCGGCTCAGCCGCTCCTCTAGCCAGCGCACCAGAGCGCTCTCGTTGCGCGCCAGCACCGACTCCGAAATGGCGACCCATGAGTCGCTCATACGGGCCGCTGCCTCTCGCAGCTTCACCTGCTCCAGCAGGGCTTCAGGAGTGGGGAGTCCATTGCTCGGGGCTGGCGGGTTCGCCGAGCCTCTTCCGCTTCTCCCCGGACCGGAGCCTGCCGCTGCTGCTGCTCCCCCTCCTCCATTACCACCACCTCCGCCACCGCCACCTCCTCCTCCGCTACCGGCCCTGGTGACTGTGGCCGCAGAGGCCGGGCTGCCCTCAGCGAACACGGGGCTCTCCGTTTCTACATCCTCATCGTCGCCGCTCCCGGCGCCACAGCCGCCCTCCGCGTTCCCCATGGTGTTCTGCGGCCTCGGGCTCTCTTCCGATCGCCTTCAGCCCAGGTTTACAGCTGAGTTTTAGTGTCAGGGTTGATTAGTCCAGGGTGCTTTTCCAGTCAGTGCGTTCCTCTGCTGTCACTACCGCATTGACTAGCCCCGCCAGCTGACGTCATGTTTGTCAGCAAAAAACTTTGGTCCCTTCCGTGAGCTCAGAGACACCCGCTGCGCCGTAAACACGCCCCCTAGCGTATTACCTCCAGTATTCGCAATGAATTATATTTTTGTTCTTTTAAATAATTCGAAGCTGTTATTCAGTCATGTTTAATGTTTAGGTCACCTGGAAAGCTAATTCCTAATATAAAAAATGTAAAACAAATTTCGTTTTAATAACAAAGATATCGAGTATCCAACAAAATAGACCTACTGCAAGATTTATTATGCATGTTTTTGGAAAGCTAAACATTTCATATACACGTCATTTCTGTTGACTGGAAAAGGCATTTTTTTTATAATTGAATGTAGATAGATTAAAAGAAAACTAGGGTGTGTGATTTGTGTATTGCATTTGATGTGATTTGTTTAACTATTATTATTCTCAGAATCACATTTTAGAATATGAAAAATAATGCAAAGATATTACAATTGATAATTTTATTAGAAAAATATCACATAAAAAGTATGGGCTTTCTTACAGCTAAACCTAACCAAATTGAAAACAAGCAAACAAATAATTAAGCAAAAGAAATCTGCAAACAAGTAATGTTTCCAATAGCATTGAAATTTGGGCATTGTTGTTAATAACGTGACTATATGCATACCTATTGTTCTTGTGGCACTGAATGTAAAAGAAAAAAAAAAACCTTTATTTCACTTAGCAACTAGCAAAATAAAAAATTAAATAATTTACAGATTTATCATACAAAATCTCTTACATTTACTAAAATATTTTCAGTCTTATTCTGAGAGTAACCAGGCTGTCCTTTGTCAGTTCAGAGATTCAAAAGGCCATCACGAGCCAAATCATATTTGAATTCTGTGTAGGCCTAATTTATTTTTAAATTTGTCTGCGTGTACATTTTAATTCACATTTTTTCATTCGGTTGTTATCTAGACTATAGCGTTGATTAACGTTCGCTGAATTAAAAAAAAAAAAAAAAACGTTCAGCCATAAATCTAAAAAAACCTTATGTTTTCCCAATAGATTTGCGCATGCGCAGTCACATACCCGGAAACATGTTGATAAATGTGATATTGTTAATACCGATGTGTTGTGCGGTACGGAATGCTTCTTATTTTAGATGCCGACAGCTTGACATTTCGTCCTAGTCTTTATACACTGTATGCACAATGCTGAAATATTTAGTAGCTCTTATATCAATGGTCCTGGCCGTATGGACGGTGCCGGAGTGGCTCACATTCCCGATCTATGGCAGTGTTGTGAATGTGCTGGGATCTTGGCTGCGGCAGCAGGTCAGTGATGGGCTAGCATCTGCTCCGGGGCGCATGCTGACCGAGGATGAGCTGTCTTTATACAACGGAGAAGAGAACAGTAAAGGATTGTACCTGGCGATCTTAGGACAGGTGTTTGACGTCGAAAAGGGGCGGAAACATTACGGCCCTGGCGGTGGATATCACTTCTTTACAGGTTAGTTCACTATGCAATTTACAGGTCAGTTTTGATGAATAGAGATGGCTGAAACGTGTGTTGTTTGTGTAGGGAAAGACGCATCAAGGGCGTTTATTACAGGCGACTTCACAGAGACTGGCTTAAGTAGCGATGTCTTGGATTTCACGGACTCCCAGATTGTAGCTCTTTATGACTGGCTGTCATTTTATCAGAAGGACTACACTCCAGTAGGTGGGTATCAAATGATATTCGATTACCAATTTTATATTCATAAAGAAATTGGAAAGAAAACACTTTTCTTTTATTAAATATTGATACGTTTCATTTATTTAAAGAACCTAAATAGCTCTTTTATGGTGTAAAAATTTGTAATAAAATGCACTTTAGTTTATTGTAACTTTTTTAGAACATTTTGTATATTGTCTTTATGCATGTAAATATTAAAAACATTGAAGAATTTATAATTATGGTATTTTAAAGCTAAAGATGACGGATTTTTAATTTCAGAGTGAACTGTCTCTCTGCATGGCCTTTGTTCTGCAGGTAAACTGATAGGCCGATTCTACACAAAAACTGGCCAGCCCACTGATGCTTTGTTACATGTTGAGGCTTTCTTGTCTGAGGGGTTGAAGAAAAAGGCCCAGGCTCAGAGTGAGATGCAGCTGTACCCAGCCTGTAACTCAGAGTGGAGCGAAGCCAGCGGAGGACGGGTATGGTGCTCTACAATGAGGTAATTTTTGGACTGTTTAATCTATCAATGCTTTGACTAACATTTGATATAAAGTAACACAACTTTAAATATTTTTGTAGCGGTGGCATTCAAAGGGACTGGGTTGGAGTACCCAGAATGCTTTTCTCCCCTGGATCAGGCCATTCCCGATGTGTGTGCATACGACTGTCAGATCCTGTTCACACTGAGAACCGAAACCTCAGAGAGTACAAAGACTGTCCTCCTCATGCAGAGTCCTGTCGTATCATCAAAGACTGAGCTACAAGTATTCATCACACTACAAGAGTCATTGTATTTCATTTAACAAATTTTTCATTGAAATTTATTGTAGCAGGCACATTCCAAGTGACTGATGCTGCTTGTTGTTTATATAGTTATGTTTCTAATTTAATTTCATTGCAGTTTGTAGCCAAGTATATTACTTGTGCCAAAAAAAAAATCTAAATTGTTCAATAAAAGACAACTTTATAGATTTTTTTTTTTTTTTTTTTTCAATCGTCCTTTATGTAAAGTTGTCCTCCCTTTCTTGAAAAGGATACTAGAGGCGGCGACAGGCTAAATATCTGAGCATACAGATACCATACAATGTGCAGAAAGATTAAACAGAGGCCAAATTGTAGGTTTGTCACATAGACAAAAAAGCACAACCTGCATTAAGTACAAAACAGTTGTAGTGGTCAAAAATATTATACATTTATCTGTACAATTTAACAATACCAATAACAGACTGTGGACTTGGCCCTCCCCCCACAAACAAACCAAAAACTCAATCACCTTGGAAATATGATCATAAATGTAAAAAAACTTTGATAAAGTGCACCTGTTAAGCATGGACATGAAAAAGCATTTAAAATATGATAGGTCAACATAATGTGACACGTTACGCCACAGAGAAGACTTTTGAAAACGACCAAGCGAGCAGCTCCCCCAGTGCTAGCTTGCAGGGCAAACATTAACTGGAATGTATCCTTTGGTGATCAGAAATTAATAAAGTGTGATTATGATGCAATGATGAATACCAACAGGCTACAAATGATGTCATGCATATGCATAGTAAGCATGTCCGAATTATGCACTTGTATTTCTGCACCTGCCTGGCTTAATAGAATCACAAGAAACGATTTGAAAGCCACATCAGAACACTACCACATCTGAAGTGTTTCTCAAATTTTAGTACAATGTAAACGAACGGATCAGTTAAAACAAAGTCCACTGAATATGCAGATTCATGAATGATTAAGTGACCATGTTACTAATAACATAACATTAACCTAGCAAGGAATCATTTCTCCATCTCTCTCTTAGTGTTTTGATTTGAACTCCAGAGAAAGAGAAATGTCCTTCCAGAGAGGTTAAAATGTGTTCAAAACCTCAATACAACAACTGAAAGACCCTGCACAGTATGATTAAGGCTTCACACTACTTAAAACATGGCTACCTTTCACAGATCCCTTCATATCCAGCAGCATTTAACACTAAGCACACTTCCTTGAAATGTTCACAAGACGTTGTATCTACTTCAAACTGGGGTTAATCAATCTGTAAAAAAGTGTCAATTGGAGTACGCCATGATTGCACGTGGGAATCATGTACTAGTCTTGTCATATTGATGGAAAATGAAGTACTAATAATAATCATATAGTGTCCATATAGAACATTAGCCCTCTATAAAACACCTACGGTTATTTTTATAGTAGTTGCCCATCTCCTATCACACTTGGTTTTTGCCAAAAGCTGAACGTGGAACTACAACTTTCATTTGCATCAGCATTCCACTAGTTTTAATCTGGATCCTTGACATATAATAGTTTGGTTCTAAAAAGTACTGCTAGAACAAACACAGATTGTTATGGTTGTATTTTTTCCTTTGACAAGAATGGAATGGTTTTGTTCAACGGCTCTTCCTGTCTTTGTGTCTTACTCCATTTCTTCATCCTCCGAGGCCCAGCCCGTGAGTTCATGCTCAGCTCGACTGGTGCCTGTCCTTCAACGCTGCTGTCATGTGTTAGGAAACGCCGCCCAATGTCAGCACATCAAAGCAGATGTCGCATACACGCACAGGTTTGTTCAGGTCAAATTTGATGATGGGGATCTCTTTTATAGAGCACTTATGGCAGAGCAGACGCCCACAATGGCGGCTAAGAGAGAAAAAAAAAGACAATGAAGGATAAGCATTATTAGGTGGCAGGACAAATAAAGATTCTCATAAATGGAGTCATGATTTGAATAGAAAGAAGGGTGTGTTTTTTTATACAAGTAAAAAAACTGAACAGTTTATGTAGCCTACATACCAGTGATGTTTCCTGGTGGTGACTCCAAATTTGGTCATACATTCATAGCAGTTTGAACCATCACACCATGGGGGCTCTTTGGATAGCATATCTGAAGCGTTCAAAATGTGATACATGAGAATAGTTAGACATAACTACTAGCAGCATTGTGATTGACTTAGAAATACTAAACCTGTATCTCTTACCTAGCAGACGGAACAGAAGCTGCTTAGTGGCAACTTGATAGTTGAAGATGTTGGTGCCCTGGTTGTTATTAACACCGAGTCGGGCTCCAGCCCTCACAATGGCACGACACAAGTTAGCATTTCCTTTCATATAGGCCAATAGAAGCACTGGAAAGAGAAAAGCATCACCTATCATTAATCCAACCAAAATGGCATGTTTGCTATTATTATGGGAAACTGCCCATTTCCGTATAACCAAACTGGTTGTACTTCACCAACCTGTGTTCCCCTCATTGTCAGGTTTATCGAGGGGATACTCAGGCATGCACTCCAAAAACAGCTCAAAGATGGCTGCTGCGTTCTCCTTCCCGTACTGACCAAGGACATGCATGGGAGATTGACCTCTAGAGAGAAGAAAACAGAGCAAAACTATTAAAGTTAGTGAATGTCAATGGAAAATGCACATTTTGTGATTTTTATTTTTATATATTTGTAGTGCGAGTCATTCTGAGTCAAACCTGAGATTATAGGCCTCTGCATCTATGTTGGACTCAGTGAGTAGAGCACGCACATTATTCAGTCGCCCCTGCATCACGGCCAGATGAAGTGCTGTTAGAAGGAAATATAAGGAAATGATACAACAGAATTCATGGGTATTGGAATAGTGTAATAAATGTATTTCTGTGCTAATATTTTAATGATTTACTGAGCTCTATTACAGCAATAGTTTACCATTGTTTCCATTTTCATCTACCGCAGTGAAATCAACACCATTCTCTATCAGGACAGAGCAGATTGTGGAAAGATCCTGTTGTGCAGCGAGATGCAGTGCTGTCTGACGATGCTTGGTCAACTCGTTTACTTTAGCACCAGCCAAAAGCTTCAATCCAAAACACACATCAATAAAAAAAAAATAAATAAATAAAATGAAATGAAAAAATTAAAAAAAAAAATCTATGCTTTACCAGATTTCTGACAATGATCTCTGATCCCGCCTGTACGGCCAGGTGTAAAGGTGAGAGTTTGGCACTGTCCTGCACTCTGGAGTTCACGTTGGCCTGTACGCTAATGAGGAAGAGCACACTCTCTATGTCTGAGTTCTGCACGGCGACATGCAGGAAGTTCCGA
Organism: Enteromius mattozi; assembly: GCA_032359235.1. Taxonomy (NCBI): domain Eukaryota; kingdom Metazoa; phylum Chordata; class Actinopteri; order Cypriniformes; family Cyprinidae; genus Enteromius; species Enteromius mattozi. The sequence goes on along the minus strand of JAUMHE010000048.1, from coordinate 6,850,805 downwards.
CCTTTGTTGTCCACCTAAACAAAGAGAGAGAGAGCTTTGATCCAATGCCTTGTGACATCACACATATATTTCTATATCTTTGTATGTGGATATAATCAGGCCTGCACACCTGTTCGGCAGCGCCAGGCTCTCTCTTGAGGATGGCTTCGGCAGCCTTGTTGTTCTTATGAGTCATGGCACAAGCAAACGGCGTCATGCCTTGTCTGTCTCGAATATTCAACCGGATTTCAGGGTGGGAGATGAGCAGCTGGATGATGATGCTTTGCTGATTGCTGATGGAGACATGGATGGGAGCACGACCCTCTGAATCCTGCATACAGAGAAATGGATACTGCATTTATCAAGGCATTTAAACTGTATATCTGCATAAAGCACCTGTTAATATGCGTTCTGTCATCTAAAGGAAAAGAGAGTAGAACTAGAGTGACTGTATGCATCTGTAAGAACCTGTGCGTTCACATTGGCTCCAAACTCCAAAAGGCACTGTGCCACCTCCTCCAGACCCCAGGACGCAGCCAGGTGCAGTGGGCTCTGTCCATCCCTCGCCTCCTCATCTCCCTCACCATTAGGACCAGGCCTCCTCGCGCTGTTCACATCACAGCCACTGAAAACACATGTTGAGATCAATGACATGGAAATGATATAGAAAAGCCACATTTTGGAATGTCTGTTTAATCTGTATTCTGTATTAATTTGTTCTTGTTAGTGATTTTTCTGTACAATGTGATGATGTTTAAGGTAAGCAACAACCAATGTAGTCCCATTTAGCCATTTTTTAGCCTTTAGTCCAAGACAAGCAAAAGCACACATGCACAAAAATTACAAGAGGCATGTGTTAATTACAGTACCTGTGTCATGCAAAAAACTACAGGAAATCCTAAAATGATAACTCATTTCTGGGCTTTGGCCTACAAAAATATGTCATCAGCACTCTGTAGGAATGAAGCTAATTAGTTGGTGGTTTCTATTGAAAACGTTGATTTGAAGATCTGTCATGCTCTATTTTTGCAAGCAAGATAAAATGAGAGTTTCTGCAAACCTGCGTATAAGGAAGCAGGCAGTGATCTCGTTGTTCTCATCGATGGCTCTGTGGAGAAGAGTCTGCTGGCATCCTCCAGGACCTGAACTCCAACAGGTTGCATCACACCCATGCCTGACCTAATCCAAAAATCAAAAAAATAAAAATAATCAACAAGTCAAATATACTATATCGATGTTTACAACAATATGGAAAACTAAATGTTTCAAGATCCACAAGATATTAAATGAGGATACAAATATTAGAATGAAAGCAATTGCATTTTAAAAATCCCAATGGTAAATGGAAACAAGTTCTTACCAATGTGGAAGCGATGTCCTCCAAACCATTTTCTAGAGCCAGCCAGAGTGGAGGATTACCCTTCTCATCCACCACTGACATGTCTGCTCCTCTGGTGCAGATGGCGTCCACTACTAAAGGAAGCTGGTTACTGATGGCCAACTGTAAAGCTGTCTGCCCCTCCTGGGTCCTGAAACAAAGCATGATTTTTCATAAGCATATTGTTTTTTTACATTTGTCAACTCTTTCAGCAATACCAGAAAGGGGATAGAATTGAGACACTAACACGTGACTTTAACGCCACAGCTCAACATGTCTGAGGGATGTATGCTAACCAACTGCTTATAGATGTTGTACCTGACGTTGATGTCGGCCTGGTGCTCCAGCAGGAAGAGGGCACTCTTACTGTCCTGTCTCTTTATGGCCATGTGCAGTAGTGTTTGTCCATCAGACATGGTGTCATTAATAGCCGCTCCAGAACCCAGCAGTTGTGCAGCAATAGTGTGCATACCTAGTAATGTAAATAAGAGAATACTTGAAAAACTGGAAGATCTGCATAAGCAGTGAAAACGCAGGAGAAGACTTTAAAAGAACCCACCTGTCCAGAGTGCAAGACCCAAAACGGTTTGATCCATAGAGTCTTTCAAACTGAAGTCAGGGATGATCTGCAGGTTATTGGTGGCATGTAGTGCATTGGCTATGATACAAATAAAACACAGTTATAAGATCTCAGTATAGATGTATAGATCACCACTGAAATCAAACATCCTCTCTCATCCCTCACCTTTCTGCTCTAGTATGACAGACACCACATCTGGGTGGTTGTGAATGATGGCTAGGTGGAGCGGACTCTGCAGGGAGACTCCTTGGCTTTTTTCAACTCCATCAGGCAGGGCGCTCTCAGTCTGCAGGTTAGGATTCGCCCCCTGCTGGAGCAACTCTGCTGTCAGCCCAGCCAAGCCACAACGGCAAGCCGTGTGGAGGGGGGTCTCACCCTAAAAAAGAAAATTTGATCCAAAAAATAATCATCAACCTCTTTACTACTACTCTTCTGTTATTACATGCAATTAATAGATTTCATATATATATATGGATACAGGCAAGTCAACACTTTCGGAATGAATAACTTTTATAAATGACAGAACAGCACAAGCCGGAAGCCGGGCACTA
>JAUMHE010000048.1:6825023-6841324 GCA_032359235.1 Enteromius mattozi | reverse complement strand
CCTTCCTCTTTCCTTGAATTTATTTCTGCGTGTCTCTCTAGAATGCTGAGGTTACACTTTGCACTACATATAAGCTTCTAATAATGTGTTACCATTTGACATTTTTAGGAAAATCTTGGAATGCTGCTAAAAACAAAGCTGTAATTTTTGCGAAAAGAAAAGTAGCCATTGCAACCAATTAATCCTGTGTGCCTGTCAGCAAAGGATTAGCATGTTCTCAGTTTAATATGTGAGCCATTTGACTTTAGCCTAGATTCAAGAATCCAGTGTCCTAAGCAATCAACAACTCAGAACCATTAAAATAGGTCCCATAAAGTATTTAAAAAGCTCATCAGTCAATCAGATGACAGGAAACCTCGAAGCAGTAACCTGCCTGCAACACCGACAAGTAGCTATTTACATGAATTACACTTCAATGAAGAATAAATCATTCTCGATTATCTGGAAATGGTGTAACTAGTATACAATATTAATCTTTATTTAGAAAGAGGTACAGCCTTCCAAAAACACCAACCATGGCTTTAACCAATATGCTCTTGACTAACGTTACATGTTTGCATTATTATAATACAACTGCACTCGACTGTCTGTTATTATTATCAAGGTCGTCTTTTAAAAAGAAGTCAACAAACTGTCAGAATTATTGTTAAAGTGTTCTTAAGCTATGTGAAGTAGACGGCATTTAAATGTATTATTTCACAGCATGTTGTGGAAAGATAAAGAAGGGAGATGTCACATGAGCTGATAAAAGTAACGGTTGCAACCGTCTGCAATAACGACATTTGCAAATTATCCGTAAATAACAACAACAATGAAGAGCAATACATTTGTTTTCTACTGTTACGGTGTCATGTTATATTGGAATAGATCAAATATAAAGCGCAATACATTGTCAGATTTAAAAACCAGCTTAAACAGTCAGGCAAATGTATCATTTGAGATTAAGAACAACAGGATAAAAGACTAATAAAGGGGGTAAGTTAATCTAAAGAAAAAACGACTATGAAGGTAAGCGCGAAATCACATAACCTTATATGACAATGTTTCCTAAATTAACCTTTTCCATTTCGTTAACGTTACCTGTTCTGCGACAAATACAACTGAAGACATCTTAGAAAAAGCATTTATTTTATATTTCTTTACACGACAGCTCAAATCACCCGGCAAATTATTATTACCACCGCCCAGCCCACCACCTGACTTGCAACCAGCTAGCTGGACAAAAAACTAAGCAATAATGTGGCTCATTTCAGAGGTACGCAATATTTGTTGCCAACTGGCTGTGGTGACATCAATTAAATGCATTATTAGGTCTGTCTATCGTGTAAAGGTACAAACGCCTCATGTGTTGAACAGAAAGGGCGTGAAAAATAAGAAAGAAACCATTCTCATACCTTCCGCCATGTTGGATCCGTGGCTGCTCGCCTAATACCGCGAGAGACCGCGGGAGGAAGGTTTTGATTTGGGAGGAGCGTGCGCGTGTGCGGGTGTGTAAGCACTGAGCCATACGTTACGTTTGTAAAGTGTATTATCAACGACAGTGTAAATAATATGCAAGTCTGATTGCCAAATAAACCAACCGTACATGGGGTCTTTATTATGCACTCTTATTTAAGTTTTATTGTGACCAAAGGCCAACGTGGTCCTCATGATTGTTCCAGACATTAGGGATAAGGAATTACATTTAGATAAATGCCCTCTTTGGCTCACATCTCCCAAACCCTTTCTAAAAATAGGGCCTAATCGGTTGTATAAAAGTCTCAGTACAACTACATGGCACTTACACCACCCAGCGTGGCATCCCTTGCACATTAGAAATGACCATTTTCTTAATTTCAATTGTTTTGATGACAGCCAAGCAATATACACTAACACTAGCCAGTGTTGTTATTGTATTATAAAACTGTTAAAAACCTTTTTGTGAAACTGAAAGTAATTAAAATGATAAACAAGAGATAAAATACCTAAAACAAATAGCAAACGTTGACTTGGCATCCAACGCATATAAATAACTTGTAGCACTAAAACTGCGGTAACTTATAAAAATAAAGATAAACAGAACAAATATGCCTTAAAAACTACAGAACAGTAGATACACTTTTTAGCCAGTGGTTTATATAAAATTGTCATGTTTTGAAAAGAATAATCTTGATAAAAAGCCCATACATTTGTAGTTATGCTGGTATTGATGAATTTCATAATACTTTAAAGTTTGTGACAACATTTTAAACAGACAGCACACTCAAACAAGTATTGGAAAAAAATTATATTTTAGAAGAACTCACTAGAGGTGACAATTTCCATAACATGAAAAATATACATCGGTATTTTGTCTTTGTACATTACGCAAAAGAACTGCAGTAGTCTGTCAGAGCCAGAATAAAATTAACCAGAGAATTAAAGACTGTGGGAGGAGAGAGAGTGGGATACAGGCATGCGCACACACACACACACACACACACCTCTGCTCAATCGCCCTTAAGCACACACACCTCATCTGAAATCCCAGAAACTGTTTGCAAGAAATCTACATTTAAAGCATGGCTAAGAAACCTATCAAAGAAACCACACAAAAGAGGTGTCAAGCCCAAAAATAAAAAATCTGCTCTGATACAAGGGAGAATCTTTACTAGAAATCGCATATGAATATCCAATTTTAATATGTCTGCACATTATGTGGGCAAAGCAGAGTTATTGCTACACCAAAATAATGCTGGTACAAGGGTTATGAAAAAAAAAAACCTCACATTCACACAAGCTTGAGAGGAGGTTGAGCAGTTCCTCCCTTCAGCTCCTGTTTGATGCAGGGCACATAACAAGCCAAGCGGTTTAAACTGGAGGCACTTTTGAAAACAAGAGAGAACTTAAAACATGCAGAAAAAGAAGAATCACATCTGATGGGTTTCCTTGCAATTGCCTCCCTGCCTCAAATGGACGACAAAAGAGAAAAGATGAGAACCTGACACTCAGAATGCAGTCATCCTTTCAGCCAAAATAAGAGCACTCCCCTTCCCCCCGCCCACCCCATTTAAAACCAAATCAGAGAAATACCTTCATGACCCCTAATTAATAAGAAAATGACCGTGCTTTACAGCTATTTTACCTGAAATGTCCCGATTGAGAAAGCCTTCCATCATGACGCGCATGCTTTGAATCCTATCGATAGCTTACCCCTGCCTTCCCCACCCTAAAACTGGATCGAGTTTGAGTGAGAAATGCCAAAGCAGACTTTGTTCACACTGACAAGTGGGTAAATGAGGCCACTTGCACCTGTAAGAGATCTGATGCACACTAGATGCGAGGCAGCCAGAGGGGGAGGGTGGGAGATGAACTATAGTCTTCAAGAACTTTACATGATGTCACACTCCAACTACAGAACTGCTATTTTATTTGGTACTAAGTCTTGCTGGATGGATAGGAACAAGTTATTATATATTATCCGGTTTTTATGTCTGTGCTATGTACACATCTTTACAATCTCTTCCTGAAAAGTTGAATCAGTTCATAGACTTGGAAAAAAAAGAAAAAACAAAATTTAAAAAAAAAGAAAAAAAAAAAAAAAAAAAAGTCCATAATTGTTTAGGTTTTTTGTTGTTTTTTTTTTGGCACTTGCTTGGCGTATTCTGTCAGCATCTGTGATGGCCGTATGTTCTATTGCAGCCTATTAATGCCAGTCTGTTACTGCCAACATTCAATGAAAACCAGTCCAGCAATAGGGTGGTAGAGTGCAAGAAAACAGTGCCATGTTGTTTCTCAACTGGAGACCTGTGAAAGACAGAGACACAGATATTAAGATAAAGATATTAACAAATGTCAGAACATAAACCATATGCCAGAGTACCTAGACCTAAACAATACCATGTTTGGGGCCGGATCAATTTATTATTATTCTTTTTAAAAATTAATTCATTCTCTTATTTAGGAAGGATAGCCTATATAGATCAAAAGTGACTCTAAAATGTATAATGCTCTTTTTTTTAACTTTCCATTAACTGAAAAAATCTTTAAAAATGCTGATAATAAGAAAAGTTTTTTTAAATATTAGAATTAGCATATTACAATCATATTAAAATGATTTCTGAAGAACACGGGTGTCTTAAGACTGGAATAATGGCTGATGAATATTCAGCTTTGCCATAAATTAAATACAAAAATAATGGAGAAAAATTATAATATTTTATATTACTGTTTTTATGGTAACACTTTACAATTATAATAATGCATTAGATTATGCTGAAATTAACATTAACTATGATTAATAAATGCTGTATTGTTCATTTTTAGTTCATGTTAACTAATGAACTGTATTGTAAAGTGTTACCGTTTTTACTGTACTGTCAAATAAATGCAGCCTTGGTGAGAAAGAGACATCATTTCCTACCAACCCAAAAATATGTGTGTACCATTATTAAGGAAACTGTTACTGTGTAAATAAAAGACAAACAGTGCAAACATTTCATAAGCCCTGAGAGGTCTATAGCTTACCCAAGACAGTCTTAGCAGACAACAGAGACACTAACATTTGCTAACATCTTAACACTGAACCTACATTTTCAACAAGCTTCGGGAACTTGTTATAACAGGTTAGCTCACATGATTACTATGACAGAACTCAGACTGACTAAAGCTCTATTCTGAGGGGATTAACCCTGTATGGTAAAGTGAAGCAATTTAATTTATTTAATTTATTCTTGTAAAAATATCAGTAATATTTTTCTGACTTTCTAAAACTTCCGCATCATGCAGATCCATTTTAACACATCATACAATCCAGTGTAAATCAACAATGGTAATACAAAGCCTGTAGATCTACTCTGTGACCACATCCAGTCTGAAGATGGAAAATGCCACCATTTGTCAAGGATAAAACCCCATTCAGCTAAGGGGTGGCTTTAAAACCTACAATAATGGTTCTTTGCAATTTCTGGCTCTGCGTTTAGTTGTCTGTCAGTCAGTCAAGTTGGTGGGAAAAAAAAAAGTCACAAGACTTTGGCAGTAAAATGAAATGGTAAAAGTCCACTTGCTTACCCTGAAAATAGTGAAGCTACAAGCTGCTAGATGAATATCACTCGAAGGCAGTCTCTTGGCTCTTTCTTACACAGCGGGCAACTTTTCTTTTGAATTCACCATGTCTGTCTTCCCTCCACTCTTTCTGAAATATTAAAAAGATAAAAATAAATAAAATTAATATACATGTATATACCAACAAAAAAAAAAAAAAAAAAGGTGAAATATAATTTCTCATTTATGGTGAAAAGTACAGCATAACATTCAGCTTAAATGCACAAGATGGAACTTGAAGCAAATTATTTATTAAATATCTACTCATAAACATCTATAGTCAGTCATGATCAGCATTAGACTTACTGCTGCATCAACATTGGCAGGGGAATCTCCATTGGGGTCAGCTAGCATTGAGATAACGCTGATCATGATGGTTTCTACGGTGTGAATGGGTAGCCAGCGCTCTTCTGGTTTCTCATAACCGTATTTATCCTCCCCCGGCTCGTGTAATATCGAAATACAAACATCACCATTTTTGTCAACTGCAAACAATGCAGAGAGAAGACATGAGCTTTGATGTCAGTTATTACAGCCTTACTGTTAACCACTTTCACTGCTGCATTGTATTTAACAGACCAGTGGAAATCATAAATATGCTAACAATAACACACAAGTTGCAGAGAATGTGCGTAATTTGAAGGTTAGATCATAATTGTATGAGGCTATGTACTATGTGGTTTTTTTACATTTTTTTTAACATTGATGAACACTGATCTGAAAAAGATACAAATTTAAAAGGACCAAGTGCAATGAATCCATACTTACCATTTGGATGCCATATTTCTGTTATGAACTTCATTTTAGGAGGCCTGAGAGGATAGTCTTTGGGAAACGTAAGATGGGCTTTAAAAACACCACCCTCACTATTAAAAAAAACCCAAAAAACAGCAGGTTTAAAGTGTTATTCAGCAGTAATATTGTAGTGGTACATTCACTGGATGCAATGTATTTAAATGTTTTGCATGAAACAATTGAAACCGATTCTATAATACTGAAGTGAAATTAAAATTCTGCCATTTACTCGCTGCATGTTTTGCAAACCTTTTCCAAGTAACAGAAATTTTATTCTGAATAACTGCATATTTCCTTTAACCCATGGCTCATAACAGTTTAGGTTTAGTGAGGCATTGTGTGACATGGCATTTAATAAGATAACAAAGACTTACTAAAGTGTATCAGGAGGGCCGATTATTAGCACTTCCCATCTGTAGAGGTCATTATCATCTATCAAACCAGCTGAAAAACCTTCCACAGGATTTTTATTCAGTTCTGTTAGGAAAATAGGACATGAAGATACTGATTAGCCGTTTTATAAGACAGAGGGAAAAACAAATGTGCCATTTCAGGTCAAAAGGGGCATTTGTGGTTTCACATGGGTGTTGACAGAACACCCTACAACCACAGTTGCAAAATCAAAACTGTTTTTGCATCTGTGCAGCATTTCAGAAAAAAGGAATAACCAATTTGCCTTATTGTTAATAGATCATCTGAGCCTGAAGCCAAAGAACACTGGTCTATCGGTGCCTTGGGTCTCAGACGCTCTTGTCTGAACTCCTGTGTTCTAACAAGAGAGAGCAAAACAAAATCACTGGACCACCTTGTTGACAAAAACAAGCTGACAGCTGGGTAATCCAGTCATATAGATGTGTCACTTTTATGAATCATTAAGACAGTCTATTCTTACTAAGTGCCTCTACACTGCAACACAAGAGGACAAGACAGTCTTTCACTGCTGTTCTGCTCTGAATAAATGACTCAATTTAAACCACATTTGCATCAAACCTAATTTCAATGCTAAAGCACCGATTCATGTTTTTTTTTTTTTATTGCAAAGCAACTATGCACAATCACTCTAAAGAGCCTGTCTGTCACACCAAGGACAATGACTGTAAAGTTTTAGCAAACGTAGCAGTTCTACAAGAATAAATCTACATCAAAACTACAATGACATAGAGAAACAATAATGACTGGAATCACTTTCAAAAAGATTTTTCTAGCTGATGCATAACAAACATTGACAACCAATCAGAATCAACCCAAATATATAGAGCTTGTGCATTTAAAGCAGCAGACGGTATAACTACAGTGTGCACTTGTATTTAACAAAACATTATTGTGGACACTTGTGTTATCGTTCTTGGTGTGAACAGGCCTTCGCTTTCGACTTACGGAGTTAAAATCTCACAAGCTGTGCCTACATTTTCCTGGCCCGTATCTTTACAATCCAGCATAAATGGATGTTGTGAGGCTTTTGTTCCCTCAGAGGGTTCACTGAGTTTAGAACAAGGCAGATGAGTTCACCATGCTGGTTCTGCTGAAAGGAGACAACCAAAACAGCCCTGATCCCCTGAATCAGTCAATCAGCCACAAGGCCACCACAGAACCTGACGCCATGACAGGCCCGGGGTGCCGCTCACTCTGTTGACCCTTGGAAAGAAATAGGCAAGTTGCCTCCATGCATGTGTAAGATGAGTAATTTGGGGGGGGTGGGGTTGCTTGAGCTGTCCACGCCGCAAAGAGACAGCTGTCATGAACCCGATCTAACATTTGTAAACACGGTCTGACATGTACATCAAGTTTAAACCAAGAAAACTCACGTAATCTGCTTAGTTTGACCCCTTTGCAACTAATTCACTTCACTGGCTGCACTGCGCAAATGGGGCCCAGTGGAGAAATCCTCCTCTGGCTTGAACGGAGTAAAGCTGAAACTCACAGATCATGTTGCTCAGCGTGTACTGGACAAAGAACGGGAGAAACAGACTAACAACGACTCTAATAACAGCATGTTAAGTACATCACCATAAATAAAAAATGAGGTTGGTGTTATACGCGTATGTACGTGTATTACGACAGTACAGTTGGACTGGCGGGTCTCTAGTTCTCGCTGTACCGGGGAGCTGGTGTTCAAACAGCAGCCATCAATTTGTTAGCTTAGCCTGTTAGCCAACCTAGAAAAACAAAGGGATTTGATCACCCCGCTGCGGGGACATGGCACACAATGTACGGCTTAGAAATCTCACCTTTACGCCCTGTGATAACAATTCGTGATAAGGTGGTGAACGGAAACGGGGCCAATGACAGAGCTTCTCTGCGTTAATGAGACGATATACCGACTGCTGGTGCGCCTATGTCAACTGCGTCCGGACACAGATGTCAAAACACGGGCTAGCCGACTGCGAACGGCGCCGCCGGTGTGACAGACTCAAGTGCCTCACTTTAATACATTAACATCACCAAACTGAATAAAATCAAGAGAACGCACGCGTATTGTCACTGGCATCTTCACGGCTCACAGATTCACGTACATTCGTAAGACGTACCAAACAGGCATTCAGAAATAACAAAAGACGGCTGAGTTAGCCTTTAGCCGGGTATTTTAGCTGCTAACTTGCTAACGAACGCGTTAAGATAAATACAGCGAACGTTAGCAGCTAAAATAGCGGCTAATGGCTAACACCTCCGTCTCGACTGCATTGGCAGGCTAAATGATCACCGGCTCGTTAGCATGGCTTTGCCAACAGCCTTTCGAAAATTACCTGCTAGCTGTCTCCTGAGTAACAGTGCTGACTGGGGCTCCGTCATGTTCTTAATAAATTATATTCTAGGTCGACAGTCGTTCACTTCGCTAAAGAAAAAATATGTTTGAATTTGCTTGCGCGTCTTTCCGTTCCTGCTCTAGTCCGTTTTGCTCAACATTCTGCTCCGATGTGCGCATGCGCTCTGCTCTCTGAGAGAGCGCTCCAGGGGTACTTATGGGCGGAGGATTCGCGCATGTCTTAAACGCATACACTTATTCATAACAAACAGTAATGGCCTTGACTGCGGGATTATATGTATGCACTTCAGAATGTTGAGTCAAAAACAATACTGACAAATCCACACAGAAAACGATCAGGGGAAAATCATTAACTGTGTGCATATTTTATATGCTCATTATAGCTTACTGCTGTAATTAGACAGTTTATGTTTAGGCATTAATTATTTGCTCTTAATTTTTGCAAGTGCCAGTTCCAGTGAAACGTTTTTGATTTTATCGAAAGCACTGTGTCATTTAACCACTAGGTGGCAGTAAAGAGTAATAAATCTAGTTTAAAGGGAAAGTTCACCCAAATATAATTTTTTTTTTTACTCACCCTGAAGATATTCCAAAGATTATTTTTTTTCTGTTTAACTCAAAAGAAGATATTTTAAAGAATATGGGTAACCAAACAATTGGTTGTCCTCATTGATTTTGATAGTATAGAAAAAAACTTTGTTTTTGTTGTTGTTTTTTTTTTTTTTTTTCAAAATATCTTCTTATGTTTAACAGAAGAAATACATTTATACAGGGTTGAACAACTTGAGAGTGAGTAGCTTAATGATGCAGAATTTCATTTTTAGGTGAACTATCCCTTTAATCTTTTAATAGGCCTACCGGTCCGTGGACTCCTACTACATTTCTTACAGGTGATGTACCAAGTCATGTACTACAAATGACCGGATTTTTTTGAACAGTGACAGTTTGTTTCAGCATGGTTTCAATTTGATGTTGCTGAATGCATACCCCAAACTACTTTTTTCATGACATCAGTTAATCACTCATTGCAATCAGCAATACAGGAAAGATTGGGTGACAGGTCACTGTGCTTACTGTACACAAATACATGCAGTGTCTCTCAGAGAGTAGTCTAAGAGAATACGTATCGTGTTACATATGGTCCAGTATATATATACAGCGTTTTAGATTTTTTATAAAAGCTGTCAGATTATTTCCCATGAATGACAAAAGTCTGCATAATCTGGAAAGCAGAATATGACATCTTAAGTTTCACAATTCTGGTCTAACGAATCCTTGTGGAAAAGCTTAACTACAAAAAATACATAGTCCAAGCCAATATGAGACTGACCCAGGGCCACTACTAACTGAATAGATCTTCTCACTGCCAAGATATCACTAGTAAACATGATTACGGCTTATCTAGGTGAATCTTTCTGTGCTAGAAGATTAAGTCACATTTGAAGAATTCCCCCACTGCGTGGTGTTTATTTTCTGGCAGCTTTGTTTGTCAGACCTTTGTCCTGGTGTTCAGAACACTACTGAAATGTAATGCCAAAAAGCCCTGGCAGATCTGGGTAACAGTGTGAAGCAGAAAGCATGAAGCGAGCATGGAGATGAAAATGTACTGGTTTGTGGTCAATTGCAACACAAGGAGGAACTGTACTGCTGCGTGTGACCAGAGAAAAGGGGGTAGGGCTTGATTCTAACTTGATAACCCTGCAGTGTGCTGTATTCACAGAGGAATGGTTTTCTGTTTCTACATGTGACATCTCAACAAACATACCAAAAAAGAAAGAAAGAAATGGATTAGAGTGGCACTGGGCATCGGAGCACATCAGCTAAAGTGTAAGTAACTTTGTGTTTGAATTATTGAGACTGTCGAGGTAAAATGATCTTCTGATGCAATGTTCCTTCTGAATTCTTACACAAAAAAGTGTTAGCTTGAAAACTGAAATAGAGAATAACTTCAATGTTTAATGGATGAATTCTAGATTCACAGCTAAACAATCGTATGGCATTGTCTTGTTGCTGTCATTCAACTAATCATCACAACAGTGGCATTGTTGGCAGTCTGCTGAGGAACTTAGTCCTGAACTGAACCTATCGATTGATACCATTTCTTTACAGACAATATAACTTAAAAATATAACAAGATAAAACATTAATATTACTTAAGGTTAACGATGCTGGCCATACAAGATATGAGACGATCTTCCTCTATTAAAAGTGCTGTTTCTAAAATAGCATCAGCTTGAAAGTTGTGAGAATAATGGTGTAGAAACAGGTTAGGAGTCTTTTTGTTACCCTCTGCATTTGGTTGTATGTTAAATCATTACATAAAAGCTTCTGTTTGCCATTATCAATTATAACTTTTCATCATGACCTTATTTCCTGACCTATTTACTCAGGAAGTCTAACCACAGTTTTACTTTGCACGCATATGCGCTAAATGGCCTATAAATAAGTCAAATTTAGTCAAACCTAAACTTCCTAATGACAAATAAGCACAATGGCATCAGGACTTAAAATGGTAACAAGCTAATAGGTTAGCGACACAGTTATTAAAGAAATAGCATCGCTGGGGAAGCACAAACATCTTCTAGACATCAAAATCAGATACTTGGTTCTACATCATTTGCATTAAATACAAGCTACATTTTCCCAATCCAGCAAAAGCTATACAATAATTATTTGATAAAATACTGTTGAGTGTTTAAGTCTATATAAGGCATTTTTCACTAGCTGTTTTCAGTGATTGTGAATACACTCCAGACCACTGCTTTTCCTAGTTGCTGTGGTTACCCAAGCATTGTCCAGTGTCCTGGAATCACATGAAAACCACATGAGGTTTATGCCACAGTTTATAAAGCATTCATCAGTGCAAGAGGGCTTGAAAATCACAGTGTTTGGGCACATTACCAAGTCCTTCAAGTTATTGTTCTTTTTACAGAGGTAAAAAAAAAGATACATTGGGCATCATGACCTCCAACCAAAACAGACCAAGAACCCGCTTCAGCCTCCGCTCAAACACAACTATACGTTACGGCTCCATGAGCTCAGAGCATCCAGATAGCAATGCGCCTTCCACGCAAACAACCGTCATCTCTCAGAAACGCTCCTACATCGCAGTGGCAGTGCTCTGCTATATTAATCTCCTCAACTATATGGACCGTTATACTATAGCAGGTGAGCACACCATCATCAAAGCCGTATCAAACGGAATGGTTCACAGAAAGTCACTATAAAAAGTTATAGCTGTTGTTTTGGTTCTGTTCCAGGTGTGCTGCTTAGCATCCAGAATTACTTTGGAATCCCTGACAGCACATCTGGCCTCCTGCAGACAGGTACCAGTTTGAGTTTGTAGTACATTACGCTGACAGCACAGTAGAAAGAAAGTGAACATTGCAGAACAGGATTTAACAAGAGTACTTCCTTACTGGAGCTGAACTAGTAGTTTTTTTCTGTCATTTTTGCAACAAGCCCAGAATTACGTAAAAGTACATTTGTATGTGTAAATGATGCAACAAGTTTTTGAGCATGCATTACTTGAAAGAACTAACAATTCTAAACTAATCTCAGATTCACATTTGCAGTTTCATGTCACTAAACTATTAGCTGGCTGGCTGTTCAGCTTACTGACAGTCATTAAAAAAATTAATTTGTGAAATTGTGAAATCATGTGATACTGAAGAGTGGAGTAATGGCTTCTGAAAATTCAGCTTTGCCATCATAGGAATAAATGACATGTTAAAATATTTGAAAATAGTAATCAGTTATTTTAAATTGTTTCAAAATATTACTGATGACCTTGATGAGCATAAGAGAGATCTTTTAAAAACATTTTAAAAAGCAGCAAACCTCTGAACTGCAGTCTATCTTTGCTATCAAACCTGTATTAACATATTTACAGTTTTTATCTGTAGCTTTATGTTCTTGGCGCCAGTTTTTGGTTACCTTGGAGATCGCTACGACAGGAAACTTATCATGATCGCTGGGCTGATTGTGTGGATCGTCACAACATTAGGCAGCTCTTTTGTCAAAAATACGGTAGAGTACTTTAAAGTATGGATTGCCAGTGTAATCTCTGTTAGGTCCCACAATGTTAGTAATATGTTTAAACGTCTACCTACACTTTTGACCAATAACTCTTTTTTTTTACTGTATTATATGATGTATTTTTACTATCCTTTTAAGTGTTAGAATTTTAAGAACAGATAATAATTTAGTTTATGTTATATACAATATTTGTCTTTTACCACAGCACTTTTGGGTTCTGGTCCTGACGAGGGCCTTGGTTGGGACAGGAGAAGCCAGTTACTCCACCATAGCTCCTACTATCATCGGTGACTTGTTCACTGGCACCAAGAGAACTCTCATGATCTCCTTCTTCTACATCTTCATACCAGTCGGAAGGTGAAGGCCTTACTGCAAACTATATATAAAAGCTCATTCAGACTTTTCACTGTTTGTATGACTCTGTTTGTCTGTGTTTGCATGTTCCAGACAAACTGTGAGTCTGTGCTTTAGTGGTGGGGATTTTTCAGTGACTTTTTCTGCAGGTTACATCGGCAAATGAACGCCTTTATGAGTATGTCATTGACTCATTTATTCAAATGATTCATTCAAAAACAAAGATTTGTTTAGGAACAAATCATTTCATTTACTCAGATAATTTGTTCAAAATACTCTTGCTCTGAGATGTGTAGCTTTGTTTGGAAATAATTTCTTTGCCGCATAAAAATATACAAAGTAAATGGCAAAACTGTGTCAGCATAGGTTACTTAATATTAACCTCTTGTTATTGAACAGTTGTATACACAACCACAATCATAGCACTCTTGTTTGTGTGGTATTGTATACAATTGTTCCTGCACTGACATGAGTTTTGTTGAATCTTTTTTACTCTTTCTGACTGCATGTGTTCCTTTATCTTCATTCAGTGGTCTTGGATATATTTTGGGGGCAACTGTAGCTAATGCAACAGGGGATTGGCGTTGGGCCCTAAGGGTAAGTGAATATATGTTTTCTAAATATATATTGAGAGTGCCAACATTGTACAGAAGGCACTGTTACAGCTTTACTGTGTAAGATTTAACATAATCTTGTTATAATTCAGTCAACTTAAATGTAGGCTCTGTACTGCATTATATTTTAAGGGTCTAATTGAATTTCCTTCTAACTATTGCATAACTGTACAAAAACAAACAAACAAGTGAATTAGAGTTAAAGCAGTTTATATGCTCTGTTCTCACTTAAACATTGCTCTTATACATGGGGTTCAAAGCCGTATTGTACAAGATCTAGCAATTAGTTGATCTTAAACATCATAAAATGAAGTGTATGAAACAAAAATGCAGTTTTAGCTTGATTTATTGATTCACTCAATTAAAAAATATTATTTAATTAACAAGATTCTGTACATCATTACTAATTGTTTTAATGGCTTTGCAATGTAAGCATATATTGATTTAATATAATCAAGACATTTATAATGCTACATTTATAAAAGAATGTTAAGGGGGTTGTATAAATATTGGTTCTGATGTAGGTCAGTCCAGCACTGGGAGGGCTGGGTCTGCTACTTCTGGTGTTTTTGATTCCTAATCCTCCTCGTGGAGCTTCTGACAATCAAGGTGGAGCAACCATGGAAAGCACATCTTATATTGAGGACATCAAGTACCTCCTGAAGAAGTAAGTCAGATGTTGTACAGATTCAAGTTACATTAACTTTACATTTCATTCAATCTGGCACATGCATTAGTTTCTCATGCTATAGGGCAGTGGTCAATGTGTGTACACATGGTGACCTGAATTTATTTAATAAAAACGAATTAAAATGCTAAAAACCTGCAATGTGATATGATGTGTTGTAAACATTAATTGTCTTTATTCCCCCTTAAAGGAATAGTTCACAAAAAAAAAAAAAAATAAATAAAAAATACTCACCATGCTGTTCCAAACCTGTAAAAGTTTCTTATGTTGAACACAAAAGAAGATATTTAAAACACCATGAAAAATACTATGGAAATCAATGGAGACCATCAACTGTTTGATTACCAGAAATCTTCAAAATATCTTCTTTTGTGTTCAGCAGAACTCATACAGAAAAAAAAACTCATACAGGGTTGGAACAACATGAGGGTGAGTAAATGAATGCAATATTTTCATTTTCTTTAACTGTTATTTTTGGATCTGTGCCTTCTTTCCAGTCGGAGTTTTGTCTGGTCTTCTCTTGGCGTTACTGCTATGGCTTTTGTCACAGGGGCTCTGGCCTTCTGGACTCCTACCTTCCTGTCTCGTGCACAGGTTACTCAGGGTCTCAGACCACCATGCAATGAAGAGCCCTGTAACCCTTTAGACAGGTACAGCAAGTCTCTTTCTTTTTGATTTTATATAACTGGGCAGATCCTAAAGGGAAGCAGTGAGGTTAGCAGTGGTCTAGTAAATGTGAGATTAGCCAAAGATTGGTTAAAAAGCAGAGACTTCGTCTGTGAAAATGTTCATATCAGCTTGATCCATGGTTAGATAAGACATATTCTTGTGCAACTGTTTTTGCTTTAGCAATCCTGTCAGTGTATCCGTTTACTATGTTTTTCACCATTTCTCCAAACTGAGTTGAGAGTATTGACGGGTTTGAACAAGTCAGACTGGTCTGGTAGGTTCTGTGATAATCTAAAACTGAAGTTGATCATCACACTGTTTCTTCTTTCCTTTGTGAAAGTTATATTTTTGGTGGTATCACACTGGTGACTGGGATTGTTGGAGTGTTTCTGGGCACCTACATTTCAAAGCAGCTGAGAGACAGAGTGCCCAACGCAGACCCTATCATCTGTGCTGTAGGCATGCTCAGTTCCTCTCCCTGCTTTTTTATTGCCATCATCCTGGCGGCCTCCAGTATCCCGGCCACATACGTAAGCAAAGATCAGCCACGTTTCTGCAGTTGACTGGATTAGTTTGTGACATTTATCACATGACACTAATGAAAACATGATTAAAATACCTTTAAAATAACCCAATGTGAGATCAGTAATAAATTCTGTTTTCCTTTTAATTTTATGGTAACAGAGTTGATGTTCTAAAAATAACTCCTGGTGTAAGAAGTTTTTAGATTAAAAAAATTCTCAGAGAGAGCACAGATACTTCTCAGTGCTTCAGATCTTATCAGTGAGTGAAAGTGACAACGTTTCCTGTAACTTGCACAATTCTTTGAGATAGTTCCACCAGTTTAAAGGCAAAATATGGTGTGGTAACAGAGCTGACGCAAGATTTGGGGACACACATTTTCCTAAGAAAAAAATAAATGTTAAATAACTTAATGAATTAAGTAACTATTTAGGGCTTTTATAAATAAAATGAATAAACTGTCGCCAAAAGAAAAGTACTATAAAATATTTTGATTGAACATTGATACATCATGGAAAAAATACACTGACTAAATTGGATAAGAAGAAATCATGATTTTTAGCTATTTAAGACACGTTTAAAATAAATTATTATATTGTTATGGACTGTAACATCTTCCAATTCATAACAATTAGTAAAGAATAATAATAAATAAATAAAAATAATAAAAAATATAACCATTCTAAAAAAAAATTATTTTTGCGGGGAGACCAAATGTACCCGCAATTATAGAATCACCCATATATATATATATATATATATAGATATATATTGTTTAATTAGTGAGATTTAGCCA
>JAUMHE010000048.1:6798293-6822501 GCA_032359235.1 Enteromius mattozi | reverse complement strand
GTTCACTGAAAAAAAATGCACTGTTTATACTGTTTTCAAATATCTTACATCTTGAACAATGTTTTGAATTAAAAAAAGAAAAGCATATCAATCTATGTTGTGGTGTGAGGTCAAGAGGTCAAAAATGTCACCTAGTGGCCTTTGTTGGTATAGCAACTCACAAAAATATCATTTTTTTGTGATATCAGTCTCAAATTCGGTACACAACTTCTTTAGATCTATGGCTTTCATTTCATATAATTTTTAGGGTAAACCAAAGTTTTATTTCTTTATTATTTTATTTAAAATATAAAATTACAATAATTAATAAAATTATTACAATAAACTTAAACAGCTATAACTTTTTTGTTTTTTATTTTTTTAAACTTTAAGTTTTTTTTTACGTTTTTTTAAAAAAAGTTTTTAAACTTCAAAATCTCTTTTTTAAAACAAGACCAGAATGAGGATTGTATTCAAACGCGTTTCATTTTAATTTTGACATTACCTTTGCAGGCCTACACTCAAAAATGGGCGTGACAGTTAACAGGTTAAGCTTATAAATCATGAGTATAAAGATTTCCTCTCTTCTTTTATATTTATAAAGAAGGAAAAACAATGAGATTAGCTGTAAACCAGTGCCACCAGTGGCTTCATACCTGCTGGTTCTCCGTTTAGAAAGAACAGAAGATACTGTTTACTGCAGCTCTTTCTGTACTTGTCAAATTTCTGATTTATCAAGGGCCGAAATCTAATAATATCACAGTCCAAAGCACCCGTTTGGAAATGTGAAAGACTGTCAAGAATGCAATCTTGGAGCTGGTTTTGGGTGTTACTCCATAGCGATACATAAATACATATATTTGAATAATTTTCTTCCTTTCTGTCTTCTGCAATCCAGGACAAGCTCCTGAACCACCAGGGATATCCACAGAGTCAGTGTGAGCTTTTAAACACCAACCAAGACCTTGGATGAACTGTGCCACATCAAGCAGACACTTGTTATTGCGTATGTGAATGCATGTAATGAGACACTGATTAATGGAAAGATTTTAAAATCTTTGATTATGTGAGAAACATGTACAAGTTTACAACTCATAAACACTGGACTGGAATCTTGCTAAGAAAAAAACATTTCAGGCATTGCATTTTTTTTTTTTCTTTTTTACATTTTTGTAATTGTAATGCCTTGCATACACTTGTGACTTATCATTGTCCTGCTTACACATTTTCCTTGTGGGAAATTTTTTTAATTTTGTCATTTTTACCCATTTAGGTTAAACAAAATGTCAGACAAAGCTCGGGATAGAATGTACTTGTCATTAGAAGCTTTTGTCCTGCTTTTTTCTCTTAGCAGCTGTTTGCTACTAATGAGAGCCTCAGGGGAACAAGGGGGAGAACATCCCCTTCTGGACTAAAACTGAAAGCTTGAAATACTGTATGTACCAAATTAGTCCTCCGGTGTACAGTCGGAGACTTGAAATGTGTGGCAAATTAATAGGCTATTTAAATGTCATAATTATTTTTATTGTACTGTTTTATTTCATATACTGTTGAACTTTTTGCTTTTTGTACAAAAAGCTTTTAAATAAATGCATATGCCTTTTATTTTCATGGCTTGTCTGCAATGTAATTTCCATATACATTAGCTGTTAAATTCTGTCATACCCCTAAGCAACAGTAGGTGGCAGAATGTACTTAAGATTAAACCACGCAGAACATGTACTGAACCATATCCTGAATCCTCTATAACAGAGGAGGAAGTGTCAATTAGACTTTCTAAATATGAATATTTCTATTTTCAGTGGTTGATAAGGCACCTCAGAATAAACCTTAGGAGGTCAAGAAAATTGTAATGTTTTCTATTCATTTCCTAATGAGTTTTAAAAAACAAAATTTAAAATGTTAAAAATTCAAATGTATAAATTAATAGTTTGTTTACAAAATAGCAGTTTACACAAAACAAAAAAATATGGCAACTGAGATCGGGACAAGTCCACAAGCCGGGATTCGAAGTCAGGATGCCCAGAGCCAACATAAATGCTTTTTGTAATTATATATTTAGTTAATGATTAAACATGCTTTTTACAACAATTAATTGAAAAAAAGGTCAAAGTCAGGACCTCTGAAGCCAAAATCTTTTTATGCAAGGTGAATGTAATGTTAGAAAATAGTTGATTAAACTTATCTAATAGGTGTCAGACCAAAAAAACATGGTATTTGTGCCAAGATTCACTAAAGTGCATGATGTGCCGTTACTGTTGGACCTGTGGTAATTGCCTTGGTGGTCCTAAGAGATCCTAACGCTCATTAGCACACATAATGAAGGTAATTAAAAATCTATTGGAGGTATAAGCCAAGTCCTGTAGCGTGTGTTAAGCAGATAAAATACTATAGTAATTTATAGTATATACTATAGTGTTTTTACTTGAATTAATTTGTTGTGGTAATTCTATAGATGCTGTGGTAATATAACAACTATAGTAATATAAACAAATTATTTTACCCAATACTATCAAGTTTTCTACAACTATAAGATATATTACTATAAAAAAATGTTAAAAACTAAAGTAAACTACAGTATTTATTACAATTTATCAGGTCATTAAAGCTAACACTACAGTATTATTGCTTTAATGGAGCTGAATAACTGCTGATATTTAATAAGATGCATTAGCCTTAGCTGTCCCTTAGGGTAAGGAAATAAATCGGCCAATCCTATTTATGTCTCAGTGTGTGCATCTTGGTATCCGATGCCTGTAAGACACTCTGCCTTTTTTCAAACAGGGAACTGTCAATCATCCAGCTAAACCCAGCGTCAGTGTCACTACACATGAGCTCACATACAGACAAGCCCTAACACCCCCAAACCTCACACATATCATATAAACCATAAATCGTATAAATATAATGCAGATACTCAAACACAGACCTCCAAACATAAACTGAGCCCCTTGCTTCAGATAGGCAGTCATTTTGTCATCACTTATACAAATAGACCTGGGACATACTGGATTCAGAACTCATTCCCAGGGTTTAAAATTAGTCGTGAGCTTAATAGATGTCAAGATATTCTTGTAACGGTGCAGTCTGGCAGTATTGAAAGGACAGATAATATTGTTTTCCATTTATGTAACCAGTAGTCCAGTGCACACCCTTTCAAACACTTTCCCCATAACACTGAACTTAAACTCGGAGTGCTATTGACCGCAGAAGGTCAAGGTAATTCATTTAAAGCCATTGTCGCTCGTTTGTTTGCCTTTGGCTAGAATCCATTTCCTCTAGCCTGTTTTGTTCTCCTCATCCGCGCTTTCTTGTTTTTCTGACCTTGCGGTCGGAATTTATAAGCCTTTTTAGCGACAATCTTCATACTTCAGCTTGAATGAGGAGGTACATGCCTAACCACACTGAAAAAACACAGACACGCGTACATAGACACAAATGTAGACGCATACCTGAAAAACATTCCACTCGGGTAATAGTTTGACCCGCAATTAGGACACAATAGGTATTGTGAGCCCTCCCTTTATCTGAGCAGTTGTGTGTTTCCCCTGATCGCCTGCTGAACCTGGCAGGAAGCTGTCACAATGGCTAATAAATTTACAAGGTGATCAATGAGAAGCGTTACGGTGAGCCAAGAGGAGAGAGAGAGAGAGGGAGAGAGAAAGCATACATGTATAGTGTTTCATAAGCACACACTCGAGGCATGCAGTTTAAACACACAATATTCTACACACAAACAGACTCATACTTTCATAAACAGTAAATTATTGATGCGCTTTGCTTTATCTGGCATCCGAACAATACAAAAGAACAAAGTGCCTTGCAGTAACTCTCTGGGTGAACGTGAGATGTGCTGTATTTTCCTGTGTAATTTGCTGTGCTGTTTATTCAAATGCCCTTAGCTATTGCATATGTTGAATTATGATGATGCTATGGCCTTCATAACTCAAGTTCTGCTTTACAATGCTGTAATTATTGTTGAATTGCATTTTGCTGTGCTGCTCTAGAGCATCATGCTGTGTCATAATGGTGTTGGGGAATAACTAGCTAAAATGAGCGTTAGCACTTTCTATTCTATTTATGTTTATTTTTTTATTGACCTTCTGACACTTGCCCTCTCTATTCTATTTGTATTCTAACTGCTTGTTTTCTTTTTATTTAAAGAGGTCATTGGGTTCCCATTTTACACAAGTTAATATGATTCTTTAAAGTCTAAATAAAAAGTCAAACATCTTTTTTTTACCCTGTCAAAATCAGCTCTGTTTTCATCAAGACATTCTAGTCCGTGTTGCTTTAAATGCTAATGAGCTCTGCAGACCCCGCCCCTCTCTTCTGTGGAGTGATGAGCCGTTGTGGTGACAAATGGACTCCCCCCTCGAAATTCGGTTCCATTAGGACCCCAAGCGATCCCATTGGCTCAACTTTTAATAGGTACTATTTTGACATTAATTTTGTTTCATTATGCACTATGTTGTTCTATTATGCACTATATAGTTAAGATTATGCATAATATATAGTAAGATTTTTATATTAATATCTTTAAGTATTTATTTAGGAAACGGGATCACTAAGGGTCCTAATGGGACCGGATTTCGAGGGGGGACTCGATTTGTCACCACACCGTTCTCATGAGACTGTGGTTGTATCCGAAATTCACTCACTCGTTTTCATTCACTCCTTCAAGTCAACTGAATGAGTGGACTAATGCAGGGAATAGTGAGTGAGGGTGTAGGGGGCGATCTCGGATACAGCCTGTTTACTTTAGTCGCGGAAATTGATCTAAGGTAAGATGGTTTTGTAAATGAACTACCATGGGAGGGTCCTGTGCAGAACTATGTTATTCTGCCAGGAATCTCAGAACAGCCTGATTTGAGAAAGGGGATTTTAAATAAGGGATTAAAAAAAATATATATATTATAAGGTGGATGTGTACATACACTTCCAACACATATTTATGTTTAGACAACTTGTAAAGTGAATTTTGCGTCTGATGACCCCTTTAAAAAATATCTTTTATATTCTTATATATTATAATATTCTTTTTCTATTTTTTCGACATGTTTTCTTTTGTTATTGACCCTCTCATTCTATTTCTAATCTATACTTGTTTTCTTTTTATTTATTATGAAAAAAACCTTGCTATGTGTACTGCGTTAGACTAACCACATCACTTATGTACTATTGCTTCTTGTTGGTTTTGATTGCTTCTATTGTCCTCATTTGTAAGTCGCTTTGAATAAAGGCGTCAACCAAAGGACTAGATGTAAATGTAAAGTAGTGAAGTCCTTTAGCAAACTTTTCCACTATTCTATTAATCAGCTACCTTTTCCACTGAGTGAACACGACCAAAACCTATTTTGAATATCTAAACTTATATATAAAACTCTTACTTATCTTACATTGTCTCTTCTTTCTCACCTACTTAATCGTCCCCTCTTATTTGTAGCATTGTAATTTTTAACTCACCTCATATGCATCGTTGGAAAATTCAGATTAATTGTAGTAAATAGGTTAATTCAGAAATATTACATAAGTTCAAAGCTATATGTGTCTAGCTATATAGGCCCCAGATGGCACAAGATGAAAGACTTGTTATCAGTGTCTCGCGTGTTGGGGAGGAAGAAGCCACTCCCTTTCTTATCGCTTTCGACCGGGGGTCCATGACATCAACAGAGGGCCCTACAATGCATTTGATCACTAATGTGTCTTCATTATACTGACTCATCTCACTGTCCTGTCTGCTCAGAGCAGAGGACATAGATGGAGCTATGCCAGTACTAATTTCAGTATCTATTTTTATAACCTGGGTAAATCGTTCAGGCCACACACATGGGCTGACACACTAGAAAAGTTTGTATTTCCTTGACACATGCAATAAAAACAAGCATTACCCAGATTCAAATGGTCAGCATGAAATTGCCTATTTACTTTTTTAATGCACATATTTTGAGTGATTCATTGGCAAAGTGATGCCTTGGATTTAAAGTTGTAGTATATAGACATATGAATAGTCCAGTCAGTGTAATATATTCAGTGTTTTGTAGTGAGCTATTTTTTTTTTACCTCTGCAGCATGCATGTGTTAGTTTCTCTTCTGCTACTCTTAAACCTGTTGTGAATGTGTTGATTGGGTTGATTACAGTCTGCTAATGAACTGCAGATCTCTAATACTCCTGGCAGGATTCACTTAAGAGCGCTGTTCTGAGATCAGCCCTCAGTATATGGATTCCTATTAACACTGCAGTGAAGCAGCTTAGAAAACTGTTCTCAGAATGAAGGGTTGTTCCTGTTTACTTCATTGATTGCTTTGACAAACATGCAAAAGGAAATTGTTACATCCCAACTTTTTGGGGGAACTGTATAATTGTATATGTTAATAAACCAACACAGTCTCATGACCAATTCGGACGTATTCATACAAGGTGAAAAATTTATGCTAATTTGTACAACCTCATTCGTACGATTTGTCTAAACCCCAGTGACGGGTAGGTTTAGGGGCGGGGTTAGGTGTAGGTCATTCGTACAAATTCATACGAATTGGCAACTCGTAAAATACGTACGATTTAGCCAAAATCGTATGAATTCACACGAGTGAGGTCGTACAAATTAGCCACCTCGTACAATATATACGAATTGATGTGAGACTGGGCTGGAATAAACATCTACCTACAATACTAGGGTTGGCAGAAAAATATGCATGGAAAAATTTATGATATATACAGTACTGTGCAAAAGTCTTATGCCACTAGTATTTACACCAACAAACAATGGTTTTAAGTCGGTTATCATGTTGTTGAAGTCTTCATTAAATAACCTGCTCAAAAACCTTTTTATTTATTTATTTATTTATATATATGTTTCTGATTCACTAAAAAGAACCGGATAAAATTTCTTCATTCAGACTATATTGATGGTGTTATGTTTGTTTTTGCATACCGTTTCTGTCTTCATGATAATGTCTTAGTAGAAGTTCCTTTCCTGACACCATTTTGTTAGATTACATTTAATAACAACTACAAATTCACAACTCATCATCTAGTCATCATCGAAAGGCGGTAGTGGAGACACAATAATTGTTCACCTCAAAACCTACTTAATGGATAGTACCTGGATAGGATACCACTGATACATTTAATTATTTAATTAACATATAAAATTTTCATTTTGTGTGAATACTGCATCTCGTTGTCATTTCTTTATGGTCAGTCTTAAGTTTTTTAAATGCCAGTCTTTATGTTCCCCCACATTTAGCTCAGAGCACATAAAAAAAAAGCTGAAACCCAAAAGAATGAGACCAAAACTGAGGTCAGGTTCTTAATCACACAGTGTATCTGTGGTGTGTGCTCTCCCATGTATTTAGCATTCCTGCATGCAAGTTGCTTTTTTGCGTTCCTCTTCTTTTTCCCCGTGTGTTTCCGCCACCATCCAGAAAGCAAACACATAAATGCAGGAGGGTAATTACAAAGAACTCAGCGACTAAAAATATTGAACACAACTGCACTGCAAAGCGATGCATTGAGATCAGATTACACTGGGCCCCCATTCTATAACTAACTGCATTGCCCAAGTGTGCACTACAGAAACTAATTTACACAATAACTTAAAAAGTTTACTATACATCACACCGAAAATAATTTATGCTGAACTAAGTCACTTACTCGATTTGTTGCAATTTCTAAATCGGTATCTGCAACACAGAGGGGACTAGCACTCTCACACATTGCCTGCATGTGTGCATCTAGAAATATCCTTTCCCAAACACACACAAAGCACTCCCTGTGCGCACACACACTTTCATTACAGCCTTATCGATCATCCCCCTCTTGTTCGTCCAAGGGATTATGACTTCACATAGCACCCCTCAGTGCCTCTACTAGGCACCGTGAAACAAAAACTGTGGGAAGAAGTATGAGGAGACAGACAGGGAATGTAAAGAACTACTTGTCTATATATCTATCTGTCTGTCTGTCTGTGGTTCACTGAAATCAGAAGGCAGACATTAGAATTCAGCGCACAGGCTGTGAGTGTGATTGTGGCGGTGAGCAGGGTTAGAGGAGGACAGACACAGTGTCTCTGAAGGAGTCTGGATGGAATGACGGACACATTACCATGACTGAGCAGCCTCGCTGCAATGAGACTTGTCTAGGATGTAGATGCTTGATGCATTATTAAACTCGGTGATAAAAGACTCTAATCCTATCATCTATGCATCTCTAGCCTTCTGCTGGCTAAATTTAGTGTCTTTGTTCAAGTACAAAATGCGGGGGTCTGGGGAGAGAGATGTCAGCTCTGATTTATCTGAACTAAGCAGATTTACAGCAGAGAAAACATTCAATGAGAGTTTTTAAATGTTTGCATGGTTTTCGTGTGTGTTTATGACAGAATGTGATGGTAGTGAGAGTAAGAATGGGTCAAAAGCAAAAAACAATGCGTATTTTTGACAATATATATTTTTATATAAACTAATATTTGAGGGAGCACTAGAATTTTTTATCACTATTATAAAGTTGTAAGATGTGTTAGTATTGTGTAATATTGTAAGATATTATTACAATTTTAAATAACAGTTTCTATTTTAATATTTTTTTTTAAATGTAATTTACTTATTTTAGCAGCCATTACTCAGCCATTTCTTCAGTGTTGAAAGCAGTTGTATTAATATTTTCTGTGGAAACTGATACATTTGTCTTGGTCTCTTTGATGTATTCAGAAGAATAGCATCTGAAATATAAATCTTTTGTAATAAGGTTTTAATTGTATTTATTGTTACTTTTGGTTATAGTACATCCTTCCTGAATAAAGATCTTTTTTACTTTCTTTCTTTTTAAAAAAAGGGTCACACTTTATTTTAAGGTCCAAATTTTGCTATTGACAAGCCTTAATTTGCTGCTTATTAATAGCTATGTTGTGAAGTTTAGGCATTGGGTAGAATTAGAGATGTAGAATATGGTCATGCTCAATATGTGCTTCATAAACACTAATAAACAGCCAATATGTTAATAAGCATGCTAAAAAAACAGCTAGTTAATAGTGAGAATTGGTTCCTTTACCAAAGTGTTACAAAAAAGTACTTCTGAATAGTTGTATGTGTGTGAATTTTGTATGAGTGTCCATGTTTGCTTTGACCATGAATGTGTTTTATGTGAGTATCCTGCTGTTTTGTGATGCATGTTGGTGGTTTGACGTTCTTGCCTATTGTGCCGCCTTGATGTGGTCACACTTACATCCTAAAACAGCAGGGATGAGAGGGTCAAAGGTCACGGAGGTCAGCAGTGACATGGTCTTTACTTTCCTGCACAGCACACTCCAGACGCCTCCTTGGCTCCAAAAACAATAACAAAAATGCATGTGTGTGCATATGTGTGTGTCCATGCCGGCCTTTGTCAGGAGCTTGCAAATGACATGACCGTATATGTATGCTATACATTTCAGCTATAAAAGTGGAAATAGCTGCAGCTACTCAACAGACTTCAAACATGCTCATGATTATTTCTACAGACAGAAAGGTCAGAAGCATTGTTAGTCTGATTAAGGGATAGCCACTGTAGGCCAGCAATGAAACTGATTTAATCACCCTTATATTGTTGATAAATTTGTACGAAAAAAACAGAATTTGAAAAATATAAAATGCATATATTTGTGGTTTAAGTTTAATACTTAAACTTAACAACTACCTTACTAACTATTAATAAGCAGAAAATTAGGAGTTTATTGAGTTTATATGTATATATATATATATATATATATATGTGTATATATGTAATATATGTTCTCTATTCTAAAGTGTTACTATTTTTTGTCAAATGAAGGTCAATGTGCACTCAAAAAAATTTCTCCCAACACTGTTCAGTTTATTAAAAAAAATATTTTCATTTAACACCATTATATTGGTTCCCTATTTAAACAACTGCATTGTGTGAAACTGACTTGAAACAGTTCAACTCAGTATTTTCATTTTGAAAGAACATAAATGATTTTACTTGTGTAACTAAGTGGATTTCCCCTTCCCATCATGCTTTGCACAGGGCTGGATAAGCATTGTAAATCTTGAAATAAAATGTTATTTTAGGCATTTTTATTAAGATGATAAAACTGGGAGACTTGTTAATGTTTAATTCTCTTTTATGTTTGTATTTAAAAGACCTTCTGCTATGTTAGTGTTTTTGGGGGTAACTATTGTGGACCTGCTAAAATGAATCAAAGATGTTTTAATAATAATAATAATAATAATATAAATACTTTTTTTTCAGTGTAGAAGGATGTCTTCCAATTAATTTATTTTTCGGTTAAATGTCTTAGTTTGAGTTCAACAAGCATAAAATGTATCAATTTCATTAACACTATATTTGATCAAATTGAATTGACCCATCTCAATTAAATTTCATCACATTAATTTCTATTTTATGAGTTGGGGCTACACATATTTATTGGATGGAAATTCTGCCTTCAATTAAATTGAGTTCATCCAATGAATCATTTTTTTGAGTGTGGTCAGATGTTGTTTGAAAAGAACCTCGTACATATTTGGAACTACACAAGGATGAGTAAATGATGACAGAATTTTCATTTTTGTATGCGCTAACCCTTGAAAACAGATCAGGGCAAAGAAAGCAAAAGAAACAAAGGGACCTCGCATATTCAATCCACATCACACTGACGCTGTGAAGCCTACAGCCAAAAGTTCTATTTTGATTTGCCACTCTGCGTCCTTGTGGTCTGAAAATGACCAGGCTGTCCGGAATATTGTATTCAGTCACTTATCTGTCTGACCGCGTTCATCTGTATGGTCAATAGCAAGAATAACTCTCCACAATGTGACGATGTAGTGGGATTGAAAAACAGCTTGGGGTTTCTTGTGTTTACGTGTCCTGGAGTCACTCAGAATGACAAACAGGACGCGGTTGAGCATGGAGCTACAACAACAAGGAGATAAACATCAGCTGCCTCGGTAATGATACTGGCCATGAACTGGACAGGTATCAGTTTGAGTGTACTAACTAGTGTTCAGTTATAGAACAATCCAGACAGATGATAATCTGCGATAATACAGTAATAACTGGGAGTTAAAATGTGTTTATCTGCACTTGTATTTGGTTGCTGGTCAATTTGACTCATTTAGATTGGAAGAGTTGAAAAAAAGCATAATAAATAGGTAACATTTCGACAGTCCACTTTAGACATTCTACTAACAGTAAGTAACTTACATGTCAACTAGCAGTCATTAGAGTATTAGTAGACTGTCTGTTTAACACCTTTCTACCACTTTATTTTGATGGGTCCACAACATACAACATACTGTCTGTAAGAAACTTTACAAGTGTATGTCAAATTATTCTACTAACCCTAAACCTACCCTACTATGAGAGTTAGTTAGACATACAGGTGCAAATTAATGAGATTTAGTTGACATGTGGTTCACATGTAGTTAGTAGAATGTCTGTAGTATTATTTAGAATGTCTAAAGGACTACTGAAATAGTGTGTAACCAAAAATAGTTTTAATATTGTTTGTAATATTCACAATTTCTGAAAACAAAAGTTGTTTTATTAAGTAAAGTACAGTTTTAAATATCACATGCTCTTATGTACTTCTTGTAATGTGTAAAACAAGTAATATCAGTTTTAAACTTTTTAGCTTATTCTTTTTTGTTCTTAGTAGAGTGATTTTTTTTGGTGAAATGTATTAAATCCAATTATAGTCAATATGATCTCAATTGAACCTATTTGTTTAAATCTAACACTAGGCTATGCAAACTCTCTTCCATAACTCCAGTTGGCGCAATATATTCTGCTCCTCAAAAGCCGTGTGAGCTTCTGGATGGAATGTAACAGCACAGAGCCAGCAAAACCAGAGATGAAACATGGGCTTCAGCTTTCTAGAACAGAATTTCAGTAGGATGTCGTGGCAAGTACTAAATAAATTGGCTAATCAGACTGTATATCCATCAAGTTGGAATGAGCTATTAGCGACTGGCTTTGAAAGAGATGTCTCTTCAAATCGGAATTCCTGGAATGCTTTCCCCCAGAGCAGGTGCTTCCCGAAGCTTCAGCCAACGCATGTGCTCCTAATCGAAGATCATCTGCGGGACAGTGAACTCAAGACTGTACATAAAGAGAGAATATTAATAATGTCTATAAACAGTTATCAGTTATATCAGAACTGCTAAAACACTGTTAATTGTAATAGATTTTTTTTGCCCACAAGTGAGCTTTTCCATCTAAAACATGGTAGATAGAACACACCAGGGGCCTCATTATCAGGTTCATACATGGATGTGTTTAAAAGGAGCCCCAATTTATCATTCAAAACACATTGTGGCTGGAGAAATGATAATGTATTATCTCTTATACAGCTCTGTGGCTCCACCACACAGGAAGGAAGGCATCAATAGGACGGCCAACTAGGCGAAGGATGTCCACAGAGACAGTATGGAGCCAGAAAGACATGCTTTAAAGTCACTGTTTATTATTTCAATAGAGGTGACTGGTTTTTTTTGAATGTCAAAATCATCTTATCTCCCTGAAAGACAGCAAAAAAATGACATCATAACGTAACAACTCATAACCTATTAACCAATTGTAACTTGCTTTGGATAAAAGCATCTGCAAAATTACTAAATGTAAATGTAACCAGCTCTTTGGAACAGACCTACTTGATTTTGATTGGTTAATTGTGGCATTTATTTGTGATTTGTCAAGGCAATGCTGTCCTTAATCAGTTCAGATGCCATATTGAATTCAACACAGATGAAAACAAAACTATGAGGGATCGACTTGGCACGCACTGTATAAAGGCCCTAAATCACATGATTTTTGCACACTCACAACTTTCAAAGCTGTTTTGGTCTACAGATTTAGTTTCAGAAAGACGCCACGTCAGCTGAACAATAGGCACTGTATATAACTACTTTATTTCT
Source organism: Enteromius mattozi (assembly GCA_032359235.1). Classification (NCBI taxonomy): domain Eukaryota; kingdom Metazoa; phylum Chordata; class Actinopteri; order Cypriniformes; family Cyprinidae; genus Enteromius; species Enteromius mattozi. The sequence goes on along the minus strand of JAUMHE010000048.1, from coordinate 6,809,607 downwards.
ATCCCTCTTTTTTATCTCTGTCAAAAATTAAATATGGCACTATACCCTAAGACTAAGGTCTATGTAACCAGTGCTACTTCCATTTCTCTCATATCATTTCACATACTTAGCCTCTATCATTATATATGCAACTGGTTATCAGCTATCAGTATCAGTATTTTCTACTGAAAAAACCTTTAATATAAAGACTTAAAGTATAAATATTACAATAATATTGTTGCATTCATTTGTTTCTCATCCAGTTGTTTTGTATTTTGCAATGAATTTGTTAGCTTAAAAATATTACAGGTAAAATAATGTTTCAGGACAACATATTTATTTAGAATCCAATAATAATGTTTTGCAAGTGGGAAAGTCAATAGAATTACAGTATATCACTGCTGTGTCTTGGCTGGATTCATAATGCAAAACAGCTAACAATAAAGCAAGTTAGGGAATAAATAAAAGTTTAATGGGTAAGAAAGAGGGAATGAAGGTGAAAACAACCAGACTAGAGATAAAACAGACTAGGAAAACTAGATATGTTTCTGTGATCTTGAGTTTGATCTGTCAACACAGAATCAGAATGAAAATAATAAACAGAACCAGATAGAGGAGAGGAGGGAAAACATGGCCAACGAGAGAAGAAGATCAAATAAATAAACATGACATGGTGAATGAGTAATACTAATACTTATGAAAACAAAAGAGAATCGTATATGAGGAGGCTAGATCACATGGTCATGTGGAATAAAAGCTTTTAATCTTTGCAAAGTCTTGGATATAAGTAAACACATTCTGCCTTCACTGGTGTGACCTATTGCTTTTATTTCCCTTTTCTGTTAATCAGTCTCTCTCTCTTTCTCTCTCTCTCTCTTTTATGCACAGCCCTTTTAGCTGAGTCAGAGGCCATTCACCACTTGGGTTCGTAACACCCTGTGACAGCTAAAAAGCCTGTAGTCTCCAGGCTGCCAGAATCCTCTTATTCACTGCATTGGTGTGACCCCGCCACTCTCGCCCTGGTTACAGTCACCAACAAGCATCATCATCCAGGTCTTTGCACAACCCGACCCAGCATTACAAAAGAGTATAAACGTTTATCTATTCCATGTTAAAAATACAGTGGATTAAAGAATCCGCTCTGACATTAGTCTTTAAATGATTGATCTACCAAAGGCCAAATCTCTGTGTTGGAAAAAATGAAACATGAGGTTGAGTAGTATTAATTGCTATCAGTGGCCCATTCATCTTCTCACAGCAGTAATTGTGCAATTTAACTTAATGGGGAGAACATTTAGCTCATTTCCTTTGAGGCTAATTTAAATCTTATACTAATACTTTTATTAATACTTCACAAGTTAAACTTTTTCATTTTTTTATTTCGTCACTATGAATGACCAGAGGCCCTTTTTGACTTGTTTTTACGATTTTGGGTGACTTTAGTGCTACAATAAGTTCTGAACTGATGTTTTTACTACAAATTAATGCTATTGCTGATTTTAGTACTTATAAAGCACATAAATTGCATGCTCATATATCCCTATTCCTACCTAATGCCTAAATTTAACAATAACTATTAATAAGCAGCAAATTAGGAGTTTGCTAAGGCAAAAGTCACAGTTAGTGGTTTGTCAATAGCGGGAATTGGACCTTAAAATAAAGTGTGACCATGAAATCTAACAGCGCCTTATGAAAGCACCAGTATCAGAACCTAAATTCATTAAGGTTTGATTGTATATACACTTCCTGTGTAATGATACATAGCATTTTGTGGTTCTGGCTGATGTAGATACACACCATCAAAACCAGTCTGGCTTTGTGCCACATTGCAGTTTTTTAAAGATTGTTGTGAGGAGCATTTAACCTGCTGATACAAGCATAAAACAAATAATTTGATTCATTGTGACCAACTGTAATATTCTAAGAAGCCTATTAATTTTCTGAGACATAAACCAAGTCTGTAACAATTACAAATTATGCCTTGGCTGTAACTGACTGAAATATAGTGGTGACCATATGTGTGTTTATTTGAACATTGGACAGGAAGTTAGCTGTACTGTAATCTTTATTCCATTTAGAATTTTGTATATATGTTGTTTCATAAATTCTGAATGATTATAGAAATTTACATTTTTAAAAATATTCAAGTCATTTGCTTACCCACTATTTAAATGGCCATTGCCTTGCACTACAACCCTAAATGCATGTCCTCTACAGTGCACAGATGTATAATCCACGAAAAGGAAAGAAAGAGAGGGGGTTTTTTTTAGAAGTGTAATCACATAAAGATTTTGCTTTCCTTTGAGATGAATGCATTACAAGGTTGTTTTGCCAATTACAGTGCTTTTCATAACCAGATTTCAGCATGCGACTACAGTCAAAAAGCTCTGTTTCTACAGTAACACAAGGAATCCTTATTCAGTACAGTTCCTGTTTGTTTAAGGGGGTAACATTTACACAGTGACCCGGAATGCATTCTTTTACATTAATTAAAACTATTGTTTTGACCTCACCACATCATCTCTATCACTCATTCTAGCTTGGCTTCTAACAGCTTTCCTACAACATAGACCAGCAGGTCATAACACTTCCCCATCTGTTTCACTTAGTCCCACTCTTTCAATGTCCCTCCTCCTCCTCCATGCTTCCATGCCTCCATATTCTCTCTATTTTCATTTATTTATTTATTTTTACTTTATGACTGCTTACCACAGCACTGTTATTAAATGCATTTCTTTTAAGTGCTCTTGCTTAAAATTCTATTCTCCGCAATCAATATTTGTCTCCCTTTTTATCTTTCAGTTGATCGCATGCAGCAGCTGCTATCAAGCTTGTTCTGTTTGTTCCTATGTTATGAAAATTCAAACAAACAGCTGAAGTGTGATCTTCTGATACTCCCTCCGTCCTCAAGCATACTATGCGAAACCTAGAGAAAAAAGTGGGTTCATTACTTTCAAAAGTCTATCTAACGAGACTTATTTGTCTCTGGTTTTGATGAAATCAGTCTGCAACAGCTTGCTTCTATCATCTTTATTTAAACAGTGATTCAATGAAATATTTAGTGCATTATGAAATAAAGGTCTTTAAAGTGTCTTCAAGCACGCACACACTTTTCTCTGTACTTTGATTCATAAGTCAGAAGTTCAGCGGCTTAACAAAGAGGAATGTGAAGGAAGATAAATGATATTGTGGAAGTCAAACAGGACCAGCCCCTTTCCCCTTCCATCTCACAATGCTTATCACATCATTATTTGAGGGACAGGAGTTACAGAGACTTCCTTTAGTGATAGTACCACAAAAACAGAATACAAACGCACATTCCTACACAAATGCCTTTTATTTTCCTCTGATTGTGTGTTCCTTAAATATATCAGTTTAGGGCATACATATACTGATACTGATATGCAGTGCGGAACCAAGCCTACCAGAAGGATTCAGGATTTGTGTATGACAGTCTTTAGGTATTTGGTTTGTTTTAGTTATCTGTGATCCAGACTTTGCTAGGGAGCAGCTGATAGACAGCAGGAGACAGATAAAGATGCTTGGTTCCTTATTGCACAGCCACTTACCAGTAAAAAGGATGTGAGATTTGCTGGCATGCAGATCACTCAGGAAGGTTACAGAAGACCAGAAAGTCATTTAAACTGTAGGCAGTGAACTAGAATACTGACTCTGTGTTACACTGCACTAAGAAAGACTCACAAAGAGAAGCATCACAAAAAAAACGAACTTTAGTGTCTGTGGACATTAATAATTATGTTTGCGTCAATCAACCTTGCTTTTGAGTTTGTTGTCACATTTCTGAACTTATGTTGCAGTGTAAAGATTTTATCGGTTTGATCTGTATATTTGAATAGAACGTTTGATTTGTAAGAAATCTTACGTAGGCAGTTGATTCAATTATGCCAGCCTTCTTCATACAGTCATGACCATCTTTGTGCCACATTTACTTCTAAATGGTACATTTATTACCTTAAAGATATATAAATAGTTGACAAATAAAAATGGGACTGTGTCCTATGGTGGGACAGCAAAAAACTTAACACACAAATAACATGAGAAAAATATATATTCATTCTTAGAGTTACAAATAGCATTACATATGTTAGATTTTTTTATTTTTATTTTGTTTTTTACATTTTTCTGTCACACCATAGGACACATTTATACATCGCCTACACATATATTTATATTTGTGCATAAAATGTACATATTAGCCCTTAGTGAGAGTAGATATACTTAGAATAATTATGTAGATTAATTCAGCTCAGAAAAGCCATAAATATGTTTGACTTATATTTCTTAATGAACTCTATTTTATGTGGATGAATTAATTCATTATAAAGTCTTTTTTAAAACGCTTTCAGAAAATATTTTCTTGCCTTTATTGTCTAATTTTGTTAAAGTATTAAGACTAGTTCATGTAGAAAAGCACAAGAGTGGCAGGACAGAAAAAGCATCATATTATGTTATACCATTAACTCTTTTAGTTTGATTTGTCCTGACAAGTAGCATACCCTCTAGGAATTAAGATGAAGGGGAAAAATAACAAACGAATAACTTCCCTCTTTTCCGACAGTAATTTGTCTAGCATCTTTCAGCCTTCTCTCACGAGGATGACCCGCGCACTTCCTAAAAGACTTTTCTGCACTCAAGATAAATCTTAACTACAGTAAAATCCCCCACACTTCTGACATTTCCCAAAGGACATTCAGAGTCTTGAGAAAACAGTTTATTTTAAAGATAGTCATTATAACAGGGGTCAGACACGTTTGCTGTCTGTCCTCCAGAGTTTCACAATGTGTTAAGAAATCCGCGTTGTCAAATACAAATGATTATCGCTTTAACAAAAGGAGGGGAAAACTAAGATGTACTTAATGACGTGATTTGATCTAATCTTCGCTAATTGATGGGTTTCGGTGAAAAGCGGACACAGATGAGCCAAAAAGTGATCAATAGTAGGCTATACTTAATTAATTAATCCAACAACACACAGAAGTAAATAAAACGATTGACAGTAATCGCATGCTTAGTATAATCAAATAGTTTCTAACCACAAACTGTAATGTCTGATTAATGTTTTCCAGTAGCCTAAATAGTTAACAAAATATTAATCAGTAAATGCATTGAATTTTATAAATCACAGGTGAAACGGTGTTTATTCTGTAATTCTGTGTGTCTGCAGATAGAGATAATGAGCTGTCCAGAGTGCTGAAGACCACGTATCGTTTACAGATGAGGTGTATTATTACTTCGTAAACCAACCACGCTAACTCTTTCACACGAATTGCTAAAATATTGTATCCTAAACACTGTGGGATTTGACAATCAATGCACTCATCATCTAACGGGTATTTCACTTGTATGTTTTGAATTGCAAACATATTTAAAGGGCAAATTCCATGTGTACGAACAGGGTAAAGGTCTTCAGTGATGTCATATGAAAAATTTGTTTCATAGCATTAACGTCAGCGTAACTAATCTCATATAAGCTAACATCGAAGCGTAGCCTAGGATTTGGATTTGTTAGTAGCCTATGATTATTTTATGCATACAATACTCGTGATTCATACATCTCACATACTAAACTTGCTGTGCCAATCTACAATAAAGTGAAAAAAATGACTTATTTTGCCGATGTAGCCTATTTTTTAATACCGGTCCTAAAAAGTCCTCTAGCGGCGTTCTGCTGCTATGGTTACCTTCATCAGGTGAACACATTAGCCTACTATATCTGGAGACAGGTGAAATGCTGAAATGAATGAAACCTATTTAATACACTTTTAACATTTGTTCTGTCATCCTGTGGGGGGCTTGACGCTTAGTAGGGAGGGTCAGACCCCCCAAAAGCCCCCGTCGCACCCCCTTCGAGTCTATTAAAAAAATACAATTAACCGCTTCCAAGCGTAATATTTCCCCAAGGCTCTTGCGTTTTGGTTTTTGCATATACACCTTAAATGAAAAGAGGACATTCCACGTCTTTTACATCAGAAAAACGAAAGAAAGAAAACAACAGAGACAAAGCAACTGGGTGCGCTCTGTCTCTACTAAATTTCGGTGACATTCTCTTCCTTTACACGAGCATTCCGGCGTGAACACAAGCGCTTCATTTGCTCAGATCTGGAGGGCGGGGCTTAAAGCGCTACAGAGTGAGCGAAAAGCGCTTCCCGAGCGCTCAATCCTGTCACTGTACAGACATGAACCGAGCTCACCGAGCAATAACCAAATCAATGATTTGCATTCTTCGCGATTAACAGTTAGTTTTTCTCCTTCTTCGCTCAAAGGTGCTACACTTTTCCGTCACAACCGTCCTGTCTCCGTTCAGAAACCGTTCAATCGTTTGCGCTGGATCTGTCGTGCCAGAAGATGTGCGTGGAAAGCGATGGATGTGAAATCGAGGGGTGCAGCAGTTCGGATGAGGTGCACACGCTGTCTGGAAGCATGAGTCCGGCTCTTAAATCCAGTCCGGACCTGCATCCCTGCAAACCTGGGCAGAAATTCCGTGCCGCATTACTCCGATGCCGGTCTCCGCTCGTTGCCGCCGGGATTCTGAGTTTTGGAAATGTGCTTAATTACATGGACAGATACACCGTAGCAGGTAAGACCAGTATTTTCTGGGCGAATGGACGCTCGCTTTACTATCCGCCTCAGGAGAGCGAAAACCGCGCTAGTCATCATTTGTATTGTTTAATGTTTCACTCACAGAGAGGTTTTAGGTCAAAACAGTGACTAGGAGAATCACAATTTAAACATTAACATAAGTCAGGTGATCATTTGTGTATCTCGCTGCACACGTGCTGAGTTTTATCGAGCGGTTTAAAGACGGTCTTATTCTGTGTGATTTAATCAAACCATCCGGATTGAGAGGTAACCCGTTGTGCTAACATTATATTGATTGGCTACTATGGTGAGTGATCTTAGGTCAATCTAATCTGACCCTCCAAATGAGGGAAAACCCAAATCCTCATGACAAGCGGTCCCATGCATAATTTTTTATGTCTATTACAAGCCCTTTTCAAATCAGTATCCACGTTACACATGAGGCTCCTTTAAAAAAAGAATGGCAATGTGCACATACCAGCAGCTCCAAACAATAATTAAGTATTAGCTTCATTAGTATTGTGTGTAAATATAGGCTACAGTGAGACTCAAATTCACGTTACGCATTTATCAACCCATCTGATCAGTGTAAATGTAATGGACGTTAATTGTGTCCAAAAATAATACGCGTGCACATACCTACATATAAATACACAGACCCCAGTTAAAGCAGTAGTTAAATACTCCAGGACATTACAGTCCAAAGTAATTTAGAGAGATGTATTTTATATCAATGGTTTTATAAATAGTAACCTCAGTAGCGCTCCACGCAAGATGCCCTTGGTATCAGGAATCAAGTTATTCGGGAATAAAGGCAGAGCGCAGCCGCGGTGTTTCCATAGAAACTAGAACAGATTTTATCTACTAGTTTTTCTGTTGTGTAAAACTTAGCTTCCCTCAAAAAGTGTGGATTAGTGCGTTTACTGGATGGGTACTCGGTGATCCGAGGGGACCTGTCAGCTGACATTCGCTCCAGCACACTCTGAAAGGGGTAATTTTCATGAATAACTAATGATAAGCGATTAGAGATTTGGAACAAGGCAAGAGTGCGCTATTAGCTAGGGATTTTTGAAGCGCGGGATTTAGGATAACCGTCAATACTAGATAGGCTTTCCTTCAGCTATATAACTGTGCGTGTTTCTTGACAAAATTACCACATTGTAGTTTTCCTAAGTTGCATCCTGAGACACAAAACAGGCTATTTTATATGCAATTATTTTGTGGAGCTGGTAAATTAAGATGAGCAGTGTTGTTTATATTTTATCCATTAATTAATCGGAAGAAGAAGAAGAAAAAAAAAAGCATAATTTTCTCACATTATGTCGACTGAATAAATGAAATGGAAATGTTCGCAGTGCCTGTTCTTCCCGCGCTGAACAGCGTGTTCCCTCGAGCGCGCGCTTTACTCTTTTGACAGCGCGAGATGCTTGAATGGCGCGCCGCTGCAGCATTTATTTTTTTTGTAACGGGGGGCTGTAGTTATTAAGCAAAACCCGGGATGCATCAAAAGGATCCGCTCCAGCAAAAGATTCTCTTATCCCTTTAAATATATGCAAAGGTGCGTTACTTTGCCAGATGGTCGCGTGTTGCATCACGCAGACGAACAATTTAAGATGTCAGTCAATAATTCATGGAGTGAAATTTGCGAGCACTTGAAAGCATAAAAATTAGCAAAGGCAACGTTATCGTCCCGTGGTTGTTTGTAGCGCTGGTTACTACAGAGTTCAGCAGCATTACATAAGTCAACCGAGCTGTGATAACGTTATGAAAAAGATGTATTTACGTGGGCTATCTTATCTAATCCTGCCATCTCTAAAATCAATCCCTTTTCCTGAATAGACAGAGTTATCATCCTCTTTCATAGATAAAAGTATCAATGTAAGCTAAATTCCACCATTTATACTCAAGTGAGGTAACAGATACACAGACTTGTCTATAAAAAGGAGAATCTTTTGTCATGTTGTGATAAAACATACCCCGTTAATCAACCCTTTGGCTTCTAAACATGAATGAAGAGGGTGAAATGGAGAATATATACGTGTGAGAGGATGACTGCAGGGAGATTGCAGCAAATTGGTCAGTTCTCAAGAGGAGTTGTGTAAGTGTATGTGTTTGTCAGTCAACGTTGTAGCAGCAACGTGCATGTTGTTAAGTGTAGCATCTCTTGAAGTCTTCAGTTCCTTATTGATCATGCATTCTGGGATGTGTGTATATGAGGATTAAGCCCCCTTCTTGAGTAAATAGGACAGGGGAGAGCTGACGCAGCCATCCTGCAGTGGTGACGACCACTCTTTAGTATGAGAGAGAGAGAGAGTATGATCCACATGGGTGCTGAGACAGAAGTGGATGTCCTGCTGTTCAGTCATTTGTACTGCAGTCAGACTGACACGGGCATCATATTAATGACTTTCAGCAGTGGCTTGTTTGTGGGTTTGTGTGTCTGAGTGTACATCAAAGGTACGGTTCACCCCAAAACATAAATTCTGCATGACTTCTTAGTGGACGTCAATGTTGTTTGGGCTTTCAAAAAATCTAAAAACGGGAAGTTATACAGGTTTGCAATGCCACAAGAGTAATAAAAAGATGACAGCTTTTTGTTTTGAGATGAACTATTTCTTTAGGGCTAAAAGAGAGGTTAATCATAGACCAGGGGTGTCAAGCCCTTACAGTTTAGATTAAACCCTAATTAAACACACCTGATCCAACTAATCAAGTCATTTAGGCTTAATTTTAAAACTACATGGTTTGTGTGATGGGCAGCAGGGTTGGAACTAAACTCTGCAGGGCTACGGCCCTCCAGGAACTAAATTTGACACCCCTGATCTAGACATAATTCTTAAAGCTTGATGTTTCAACAATTGCAACAATGTAGTACAAAAATGGTAAGCTGATCATGTCCTCTTAAGTTTTAGATCAGCGGTACACTTGAGGCTGCTCACATGAACTCACAAACAAACAAAATAAAAATAAAATGTGCATGAAGTCCTTGTGTTTAACACCAAACAACTTTGCATTACATTCTCAGTTAGTGTCTAATTAATGCCGTTCCAATGACTGAAATTGAATCTAATAAATACTGTCACTGTGAAAACACTTAATTTTGTTGCTGTTTAAGTCATATTCATTTACTGCCAGTTTTAGTTTTTACAAGCAGTTCTAGGCTGTGGTTGTCTTGGAATCTTATAGCATCAACCGAAGTCTCTCATCACTGTTAGCCAGAACCAAATGTTAATTCTCAAAAAGGAAGGGGTAAAAGCAGTCATTTTAGCCTTATTGGTCTTGTGTTTAATTAATTGACGTGTATGTGTGTGAACGGGAACAGCAAAGCTCTAATTTGACTGTTTTCTCCACCTAAACTAATGGGTGTGCAGTTTTTATAGCAAAAGAGAAACAACCAATCCCTCACGAGGAACCGCAAAAAAGAATGGAGAAAACAGAGGAACAGAGGAAGAAACCCATTCTATGTGCTAAATCTATGGTAAAAAAAAAAGTTTTGTGCTACCTGACACAGGGTATCTGGGTGTACTAAGGATGCATTATAGGTCACTATAGAATATTGATGTTTTTGGGGGCTAGACTATCTGTCATAACTCGTATCTGGCTAGTCAAAATCATAGGAATGATTTTATCCTTCTTTATGTTTAGCCCGAGGTGTATTTCTGCTACGCTGAGACCGATTTGCCCACTTCTTTCACTCCCTGTTGGCCCATTATATTTGTCCACTATCTATATCTGTCTCTTTCCGTCTCCAAAACAGCCTCCAGTGGGACAGAGAGATCAGATTGATGGGACTGAGGTTGTGAACCATTTAGTTTGATTAAATTTGTGGTTTGGCTATGATGGCTCAGACCCAGGGAGGCTGGCTGGCAACAGTCCCTCCAGCAGACAGACTGAGCTCAACAACAGATTAGGGTTAAGACAGGGATTAGGAGGCGTGGGGAATACCACAGGGATGTACAGACGGAGGCCACTTAACATTATTTGATCTAAGATTCTCCATTGAGCCACCGGCCTGATGCCTGCTCTAATGAAGGCAGTTCCACTGGTAATCTGGATTATGAGGTGCAGCAGAAAGGTGCAGTTTTTTTTCTTAAAGGCATCAGAGGTATGAGGATGTTTAATCTCAAGACAAGTGCTTAATTAAGTGTGACTGGTAATCCAGCAGCCAGAGGAGCTCCCAGAGGGAAAATGAGCATGTCTGCACATTCAGATACACAGGCTCATAGTTTACGAGACTACAGTACTGTACGTTTTACTGCATTGCTTTTCTGCAACTAGATGGTCCAGTCTAGCTGGCTCAGCTCTAGTTCTGCCTGGACACACTCTTTGGCAGTCCATTCTGTATGATGCACACACACACACACACACAGACTCTCTCTCTCGCACAATGTCATTTCCATTTGTGCCCCTTGTGGTATGAACTGAAGGTGTGATAAGGCCTATCAGCAACAAAACAGTGTGCCGTGCTGAAGGAGGTCAGCAGCAGTAACACGTAGCACATGCGCTGCACATATAGTAATGACACCAGAAAAAGTATTACATCATGTCAAAAGCTCCTATACATTTATGTTATCAAGCAAATTCACTGCACTAACCAACAGATAGGTGCTTGATTAGAAAGTGACTTCTGTGTGAGCAGTGCTTTATACATCACTATACTATTGACAATAGACAATGGATGTTTTTGGGGTGAAATTTTCTGTATGTTGATGAATACAGCAGTCTTATATATTTT
>JAUMHE010000048.1:6784105-6798193 GCA_032359235.1 Enteromius mattozi | reverse complement strand
TGGGGTTGTATTTAGCTGATGTATGCGCTGCCTGTGATAGGAGTGGTTGGAATTAAGACTGTACCTCTTCCTCCTTTTGACACGGTGCTTTTCATGTGGCCACAGCATCCATTACACAAGCACAAAAAGCCATTACGGTGACAGCAGCTACTTCCATGCAGACAACTTGGCTTCTTAAGCCTGACCTAACCCTAGAAGTTAGGCAAGAAAGTGAGCGAAAAGAGCTTACAGTCTTTTTGAATCGTTTATTTTCAATCATCTGCCTCAGCTGTTTTCTTATAAAGAGCACACAACCATGCCGTTCTGACCTCAACAATAAGGTCAGTGTTTAAATATATATAGACACGAGTGGTGTTCAGGGGTACAAATTCTCATCTCGCGCCGGAGAGGCTGTATTGGGCGAAGCAGCCTGACGACTCTCAAAATAATCACTGACACAATCAAGTCCGTTAACAGCCTCTGAGAACCAAGATGCGATTTTCCCAGTTTATTTTTTAACGGGCTTGTCTTTCATTCGGCCCATGTGATGTTCATTTAATGTAGCGTGGATGACCCAAACAGGGAACAGTGTTTGTTATGTTTTTTCCCTCAGACGTGCTTGTTTGAATGGCATTGACCCTGTTAATATAATTGGTGGCCTGCTTTTAGCTCATTGCATGTCCAAACAGATGTGTGGTATGTGTGGGTGTTTATTTGTATAAAGAAGGGGATTCGCCGTCATTCTCAGCCTCAATGTGTCTTTTTGATGGAGTGTGTGTCTAAGGGATTAAGGGTGGAGAGTTTGACAGACAGCTGTACAGGAGGGTGAAGGAAGAAAGGGGAGGGTTGCCTCAGGGGGGAGCGCACCTGTGGGATTTGAAGTCTCAGGTATGTCACTGTGTGTTAGATCAGGACTGTTCAGAAATGTATGATTTTGAGTCTGGGAGACAATTTTTAGGCATGACCTCTTATCAATAAACAGGGCAGAAATGTAACAACATATTTAGTTGTCTTAAAAAATGAATACTTCAGTTCAGCAAAGATTGCATCAAATTAATCACAAGTGCCATTTATTTAAACTTTTTATTCATCAGAGAATCTGGAAAAATAAATTAATTTAAAATATATTAAAACATATAATCAAATTTAAAAATTTTAAATTAATAATATTTGTGACCCTTGACAACAAGTCATAAGAGATTTATATAATAAATATATCCTAATAAATGGAGAATAAATAAGCTTTCCATGGATGTATGTTATGATAGGACAATTTTTGGCCATGATACAACTATTTGAAAATCTGGAATAAAAAAAAAAATCTAAATATTAAGAAAATTGCTTATAAAGTTCAAATTAAGTTCTTAGCAATGCATACTACTAATCAAAAATTACGTTTTTAAATATTTCTGGTAAAAAAATTACAAAGAATCATCATGGAACATGATCTTTACTTAATATCCTAGTGAATTTTGGTAAAAAAATAAAATAAAATAATAATAATAATTTTGACTCATACAGTGTATTTTTGGCTATTGCTACAAATATACCCGTGCTACTTATGACTGGTTTTGTGGTCCAGGGTCACATCTTACCTTACCTCAACTTTTCAAAAGTAGTATAATATCCCACCTAATCTAATATAATCTATAATTTATAATCAAATACTGTTGAATTTCTCATTTATTTTGCATTTTTGTCCTCCATATATTTACATGCAGAGAGGACAAACTCATTGACCTTGATTTCAGTGTTTCCGGGTGCAATGTAACAGTGGCTAAATCATCCTGAAAGCATAGCAAATCCTCAAAGGTGCTACATCATAACAGAGATACCGGAATTTCTTATGCTTGACCTGAAATCATATTTGAGTAGTTATTCCAGTTTTATGAGGGTGGATAATATTTATAGATAAAGCAGATAATCTGTTGTGTTTTTAGATAAGAATTCTGTGTAAATATTGACCAAATCATAAGTAGGGTCAGTAGGATAAACTACTCTACTAAAGCTCAGCTTTGTTTCTAGAGTAAGCCTTCAGAAGCACTCGACATTGCTAGAACAAATATTTAAACTGGACTTTACTGCATGTCTGTGTTTACAGAGTCTTATTGAGGAGGAAAATATGTCATCTTTCCCTCTATACAATTGTGATTGAATAAATAATCAGCCACCGGTATTATGTAACTTGTTATTTCCCAGATTTGTAGCCTAAGTGTGTGTATGTGTGACTACACAGTGTAACACAATGTCAGTCTAGGTAAATAGGATCAGACCTTTATCTCTTTTGTGATATATTTATTAACAAATGGGCTAATGGAAATATCAGTTTTATGTGCATTCCTGTGAATGTCATGTTTTTATGCTTAAGAACCCTTGGTTTTGTTTGTCACCCCGACACGTTACATGTCAGAAACACTTTCGCCTCAGTGGGAAATCTAGCTCTGTTGTTTCAGTGTGTGTGAAGAATAGACATCCAGGGTTTAAAGGCTCAGGTGTGCACAGAGAAACAGGCTGTGCTTTCTCAAAACCTTAGCATGGACAGTCACATGTCAGTGTCCTACCCTGTACATTTAAATTCCAGTGATTCTTTAACTAGGCTCATTCATTTCTCAGCCATTCATTTTGCAGTTCTAAAAATAACCCCTTGCATACTATAGAGACAAGTATGCCTTTATGTATACTGCTCGGTACGCAGAAACAGACGGTCATAGGGAGCACGGGAACTTTTCCTGGTGGCCTGGTTGACTTGAAGGCCTGTTTAAACCAAATTTGAAAGCAATTTTGAAATAAATAGATACTTTCATTCAGCGAGGATGCATTAAATTGATCAAAAGGGACAGTAAAGACATTTATGATGCTACAAAAGATTTCTACTTCAAATAAATGATCTATTCACCAAAGATTCAAAAAAGTATGAGTTTTCACAACCATATTAAGCAGCACAACTGGAGACTGGAGTAATAGCTGCTAAAAAATGTAACTTTGCCTTCACAGGAATAAATTATTACATTTTAAAATGTATTTTAAAAAGACAATTCTTGTCAAGATAACTCACTGCCGTGCCTCAGCCACTTTATTCATCAACATAGAGTAAAAATATACATGCTATATATGAACTACATAATATAGCAGGTTAAAGTTTGTGTTAGATTGACATAAGTCTGTTTTTAGGCACAGTCCATCCCTGCTATATGATAAATGCTTCAAGACCTTAGTTTCCTTTAAGGATTAATTTGGTATTTGTAGCAGGTAAGCCACAATAGTTTGAGTTATTTGGCCACACCAGAACATAATAATTACCCTGAACTAACGCCTAAAATACCTGCGTGTGTGTGTGAGGTGTGTGTCTCCACCTCACTGATGTGGAATGTGGAGGTAGAGCTGGAATTCCAGTGATGCGGTTGTTTTGTTTTCCCACAGTTGCTTTACCTCCAATGTATAGTTACAGTCACCAGCCCACGCTACAGAAAGACGCTTAACAATGCAAAATCATTACAAAACATCTAAATTTACACGTTTCTCTATGACTCTTATAATCTCACACCTTCTTTCCTGCTTGAAGGTTTCTCTTGGGTTTCTATGGCGGAACGTTTTGGTGGGCCTGCAGGATAAAATACAAATCTAAGACATACTGAGAGTGTCTCTTACTGTTCTGCATTAAACTAGACCAGGAAGAAATTAGATTTATCTCTAATTCATGAAGGAGAAAGTGAGATGGATCACTGTGCTGCAGAGTCTCAGCTGTTCTCAGGGAGAGTGGATGAAAATAGTGCTTTGCATAGCTAGAAAATAGATGTAATAAAAGACACTGGGACAGATAAAAATGATCAGGGGGTCTGTGTGTGATTGTGTGGGTGTGTGTCTGTGCATTGATTGGATAGAATAGAGGTTTTTGGGGCTACAGTCAATTACTCAGACTACAGTGTCCCTTGAATACATGCCACATGTGGTTCTCCTGTAGATATTGATTTCAGGCAACCCAATTCTGGCAAGCACTTTGCGTTCACCACAGGGCTGTGCGACATTCAGAATTGAACTGAGAATGCCTTTTAATTTCGAGTGTAAAGTAAACGGATTCTATGCACATAGACACAGTGAGCTTCAGGTATAGTATTCTCCCATAGCATAGTAGGAAACACTTTCTGTCATATTTTGTGCATTTGTCCATTTGAATTCAGAGAACAGTTAGACAGACAAACCCACATTACATTTCTATCAATTGGCATTTCTTAAATCTCATTTCCTATCAATCGGTGAGATATTACATACACTAGGAATTAATGTTGCACTAGGTGTTTCGCCACAGGAGTCTACTGAGAGATCAAACAGCAGAGCCCGTCCATGCTGAGTCAAGAGGGATTGATGTCAACTTTCCCACCATATAGCACTTTATAGGTATTACTGTCCTGTGTAGGGTTCTCTGGGGTTTGAATGCTTTATCTTCTCTGAAACAGCCTTTGACCCTATTAAGTATTAAGTTGAATAAAGAATTCTTAGTAGCAAGGAGTCATATTTTTTTAAAGCATGGCTATAAATGAACTGTGCAGCATAAGTCAAAAGAGAAACCCGTGAAACATTTATGTGTATAGTTTTCACTCGATTGGTCATTATAACTGACTGCAAAACTTTTTTTTCTCCACACACATTTCTCCTATTTCCATCACCTTCAGCTGTCAGTTGCCTAAAGCTCATGGCCACTCACACAGAGCAGTATGGCTAGAGTCTAATGCTAAATTGAGCTTGAAAGACCAGCTCTCAACACAGCTTTTTCAGCCCTAAGTGTGCTGAAATGCCTCGTCCAATTTGGCGCTCTGCTTTTTCCCCTCTTCCACTTTTCCCTCCAGTTTTCAGTCTCGTGACACCTCTTGACTCTCTTCTCTCTGTTGCTCAACACTGTCAATTACTGCGTTGAGTATAGCTCGGCTCGCTATGCCGTTTGAAGCTTCATTGATTAAGCTCTTCTCCTTTGACATTTTCTGAATCAAAGAGCTTCGCAAATGTTTCACCCAAAGATTGTATTTTAGTATTCAAGCACTGTCCTTTGCCACGATCAGGTAATTCCTGAAAACTCTGAGATTTGAAGTGTCCAAATTATTCTTCTAGAACTAATGCCACGATTAATGCACAATAAAAATAACGTAAAGAAAATAAATTCAATTTACGATCTCAGAGCTAATTAACGATGCTTTACTCTAGGTTTACACTTCGAATGGGAATGGCAGTAATTACGAAAGATAATCAAGCACTTCAGCACTTTTATTCAGGACTAATTATTGTTCACAGAATCGGGCACTGTTGACGCCCCCCTGGGTGAGACCCACCCCACTCCTACACAGCTCTTACAGAACAAAGAGAAGAAAAGGAGAATAAGCAAAGAGGCATAGTGAGCGAGAAAAGCCAAATCAAATCTCATTACAGGCAAAAAAACAAAAAGCCCTCATAATTACAGTAATCCCTTTCTGTGTCATGTAAAAATAAAAAAAATAAAAACAAAGCATCAGGATTAGGCTACAAATGAAGCACGTCTAATGTCAGTCAGAAAAATGTTAAACCGGTTAATGGCTCGACGCCTTCAGAAGATGTTTAAACTGTTGGTCCAAACAGTTGGTGATGAGATTAGTATTAAGGTATAGCATGAACACCAACAGGCAAATGTTAAGGATCTCATAAAATCAAATTTCTCTGAATAGTAGTATGTGCTTCTAAATTTTACAGAGTGTTCACTCAATACTACTTGCTAAGTCACAAATAATATTCATGGCTGTAACTAAAGTAGAACTGGCTATAAATATGGACCAGCCCTTTGATATATCTCACCCAAATCTGAAAATACATCAATGCAGAAAAGAAAACTGCTCATCAAGTGATTTTATGCAGTCTTTAGCATCAGAATCTGAGGGAAGGGAAGGTAATTGAAGCTTCTGTCTGGCAGTTAACATTAACACATAACCAACAGAATGCTATCAGATCAGGCTGATAGTAAGGGCAGCTGTAATTGCACTCCAGTGTCTGTCAGCTGCTTTCTCTCCTGCTAAATTGCTCAGTGTAGTCAGGAGCTCATTTAATGAAACGAGCTGCTCATTTAGAGCCTCTGCGTGTAATATCCACTATATAATTGTATATAGTAAAACATTACTGCCGATGTTTACTGTTGCTAAACATCTAAGCTCATGCATCTCAGTGTCTGTGCATGTTTAAAGCCCAAAACACACTGCACAATTTTTGACTGTCCCAGGCGAAAGATTGGCATCAGAAATCGCTGCGATTGTTTCACAATGCTTGTTTGCATGCAGTGTGTTTCGGGCTTACACTAGAAAATCACTCTCTGTTTTTGTGTATAAAGAGTAAGTGTAAAACCCTACATTTACTGACCATACACACTCCTGATGTTGAGGGGAAACCAGGCAGCCTGGGGATTTTTCTGCGCTCCAGTGCATTCGGACCACTGCACAGCTATACGTCTGACACATTGGCTTACACCCCAGAGGATAATTCTCTTATGAATTATTAATGCACAAATACTATATGCTGTTTCTGCATTGCACATCTGCAGGAGAAAACCTCTCCCTCTTTTTATGTAATATTTAAAAGCAAGTGATGTGGTCTAGACTAGACTGACTGAAGAAGCCTTGCTTATTTACACTCTTCAGGCAAGTATTTTGGTATAAAGGAAATACTACTGAATATATTTTCTTTGCATTTGCGATTGAATATTCATAAATGGTACAATCTTTGTTGTTGTGCACACACAAACACTTAAAACTAGTCTCAGATCAGCAGTGCACCGACAAGCAGCGCTGGCAGTCCGCCTGAGGGTGAGGCTGTAATGAGGAACTACTGGTATAAAATGGTAAGGGAATTTCAAACCACCCACACCCGCAAACGCCTGCTAAAACACACCCCCGTCCTCTGACATCTGCATTGTGTTTATATGGACTCTGTGGTGGTTAAAGGCCGAGTGGAAAAAGCATCCGTCGTTTGCGGGATATGTATGGAACCGGAGGTCAGGAGCTCGCCGAGAACAGACAAGCATACTTGTGGTCAGCTCTTACCCTGCCTCTGCACTGTAGGTTTGGCGAGGTTTTGGAGAGCAGACATTTTACAGAGGAGCCGGGAAGGGTTAACATGGGAACAGTATTTTTTCGCTTTCGCACATACATAACTTCTGTCAAGGTGTTGTTATACCAATCCCTGTGACACTTTTGAGAAGGATCACCCTTAGCTGATGAGAGAAGCAGAGAAGCAGGGGATGGGAAAGGAACTAAGGAAAATAGAAGGAAGAAAGCTTCAGGATGTGTCAGCAGCAGTATAGTGTACCAGTGGTTTGGTAGAATGAAAAGAATGAGGGAGAGAACTTCATAACAGAGCAGAGAGGAAATTCTCTTACCGCAAAGAGTAGCATTACACAGGATATGGAAATTTACATTTGTACTGCAGTTTGACCTACCACACACACGCAGGGGTAAATTCGAAACAGTCGTGCCACTTTTGAATGCAGTACTGCAGCACAAAACCCTACATCTTATTTACTAACCATCTGCATTCCAGTTTAACCAAGTGCTACTTATTTTGGAATTTTTTTAATGTCAACAAGTTACTGCTTTTTCGGTTGCACTAAACTGAATATTATTTAAAAGAGATGTTGTGTAAATTGCTATTGACCATGACTGTAGTAATTAATCAAATATTGATCAAATGATAGTTGATGTGCACTGAAATTGATTATTTGCTGTTTCTTTAGTTAATCGGATGCTAAAACAACACACACAATAATTTTGAAATGCAACCCTGTTTACCTATATAGCAAATGCTCCTGAAACGTTCTGTTTGCCTTCTTTTTTAGCACAAATATGGCATTCAGTTTATACATTTTATCAGCTCATGCATTCCCTCAAACCCATGACCTCGGCGTTGCTAGCTCCATGCTTTACTGTTAGAGCTAAAGGAATGCATACAACGTCTGTCAGATTGTGCATTATTTACTAAAACTCACTTGGCGTCTGGTTTGTACTAAACTGAATTTCATTTAAGAGTATTTAAGTATTTGTGTACATTTATGTTGATCATGGCACCAGTTATTTATGAAATTATTATCAAATAGGAGAGCACTATAACAAAGCTACTGGATTGTAGAGGTGAAGCGTGCTAATGAACAACAATACAGCAGATGCAATTCGTTCTCAGTAAAATCCCCTCACAGAGTTCTGCCTATATGAAGCTTTGCTTTTCTCGCAGTTGCCTTTCCTCTCACCTCTCCTCGTCTTCTCAGTTACAGTATATAGGGCGGCCAGCCTCTGTTGCTATGCCTTTATCCTAACCTACTTCTCCCAGCCCTGAAATAGCACCGGGGGTTGCTCAGGTCTATCATTTCTCTTTTGGGGATTGCAAAATGAGGTCTGTCCTATCACTCAATGATCCTCATTTTCGTTCTCTCTCCCCAGACGACTAGACAGTCCTCTGGGTCTGTACTGTGACGTGTATGTGTGTTTACAAAAATAAGAACAGGGTGTTGTATGCTTAAATGCAGCATTCCCAACTTAATGAGCTTTCGAGTTTGTATTCAGAGAAAAATGTTTGCCATTGTTTAAGCTTCCGACAGTTGAATAGGTGATGTTTGCGTTTCGGGATCTGACCGCACTGGAATTTCAGCCAGTGAACCACTTCCTGTTTAAGTGAATGGATGGTTTTTAGATGCTAATGGTTTTTTGCACATAAAATATATCACCAGTTCACCTTAAGAGTAGGGTAGTATACCAAAACTCAAACCTCTTGGCCTTTCTTGGCATGGATTCATAGTCAGTTCGTAGTCTTTAAGAGAACACTCAACCCAAACAAGCACTTGACCTTACTTCCTCTTATCAGATCAGACAAATATGGGTCCAAACAATGTATGTCTAAGATAAAATCTTGTGTAAATCAAATGCAGGAGGGCTGCTCCTCCAGCTTCCAGGATCCATTAAACAGCTTCACTCGAATGAACTCCCCTGAGATTGGAAATAGCACTAGACGCATTAACAGAACTGATTTGCTCATCCTGACCCTCTGAGCTTTTTCAAACACGCCATTGGTCAATCCACTGGTCAATGTCCAATGGGTCTCCTGGGGACGGCACTATAGTGAACGCATTATATCAAAAAGCATCTTTCAAATGCATCTCATATTAGAATATCGCCATTTCACTGCACCAATCAGCTGATAAGATGGAGACCCACACGAATGAGTCAATGTTTCATTAGCATTTAGGATAATGAAACTAGTGTGCTAGAAAACAAAAGGCGCTCATTCTCACACCACAGTCTGTTTGCATTGCAGTTTTACTGTGTGATTTGTAAGCAAATGTTAAAAACTAAATTAGCGAGTTTGAATTACTTTATTACTAATCCATGACTTCATTAATATTATACGGAATGAGCATTAGAGGCAAATTATTTGTTGAGCTATGGTTAAATAACAATATAGTATGTTGATGTTTTTATATATACGGTATATATTTTTTTCTCACATCTTCCCGTTTTGTCAACCACAATCCATAACCACTAACATAAAACATCTTCCATAGGTGCATTTATCTGTTATCAGGTAAAACAAGTTTATTTTGGATGATCGGATTCATTAATTTATAAAACCGATTGTATCTCAGTCAACCTTATATATAATTATGGCTTTTAGGGCTGGGTATCGAATTTACTTTTTAGGTACCAAACGAATTGCCTCGATACAACCGAGTATTGAAAAATGTCTCGTGGTTCGGTACCCAATTTCAATACCTAAAGGGGTTAATCTCATCAATGTCAGTGAGCCAATAAGACTGCAAAAAATTATAAGGCTATTGTAAAAATAAATAATAATGCACTAGTGTAAAGGTAGCATAACAGATGTGTAAACTGAAAACTATTTGCACTTTATTAAAACTAATTTGCGCTGATTTATTGTGTTGGATATATTTTTTTTAGTGCAGTGGCTCAAGAGATGAGGTTTTGAGTCTGTACAAATGTCAACAAGCTGAAAAAAATGTTTTTTGAGATAATGTAATTTTGTTAAAAATTATTTCATAAAATTGGTATTGAAAAAGGTATCGTTCAGGAACCGGTATCGAACTCAAGGTATCAGTATTGAAATTTTTGGAACAAATTTACACTCTGTAATTTTACACTCTGTTCAATGGCTGTTGGTTCTCTTAGTAACTCGGTGATGTGTTTTGTATGCAATAGATCAATCACAACAGGCAGGGCAGCATTCTTTCACCTTCAGTATCTGTTGCGGTTTCTTCATTTTGGTAAAGCAACTGTAAAATGGGCTGCAACAAAGTGCAAAGCAGGTGACAGTATCAGCTAACCCTGGTAGACATTTTCCTTGTAAGAATCAGATAAAGTTTTTGCTAATCAAGATCACTGCATATTTCTTCGTTATTGCAGTTCCTATTGCAGACTTGACCAATCGCGAGCCGACCTTTTCCTCCTCTGTGTGTGTGTGCCCGTGCCGTGTTACTATGGCAACATTTCACGGCTGGTGGCATCGAGGCGGACACTAGAAGGTCGATGATTCTGCTGGTGCCATTTGGGGCATTTGCATCACCTGTGGCATCGCCCACATTGCCTACCGTTTTACAGTATGATGCAACATGTAGTCAGAGCGGCTGCACCTCAAATGCTTTATGACAGCTCTCTCTGAAAAGTTTCAAGGTGTTGCCATGTTTTCCCTAAACACTGTATCTTTATCAGAGAGGCAGAAGAAAAGATAGAGAGGGAAGAATTTAGGACAAATCACATACGGACAGTATCGCCTGCCAAACACTGAACATAATTCACTAATGTGATAGTTGCTCTCATGATCTGGTGTTGCGCCGTGCGCACACTGACCTATTGGTACCAGTCTCTTCCAGTTAAAAGTCCTTACTTTATCATCTTAAATAACAACATAGTAAATCAGATTGTTACATGGTTTGCATCAGTTGTGCTTGTGGGAGTTTTGGTGGGTAGAGCGTGGTGGTTGAGGTTGTGTCTTTGGCAGGCGTGAGGGTGGGCAGGTGCAGTCTCGGTTGAAAGAGGAGAAACACAGCACCATCTGGCACAGGGATCCCCCTCCCAGTGGGAGGAGAGGGAGAGATGGAGGGGTTGAGGGATGGGGGGCAACGGAGGAGTGTGACCAAGGTAATTAGTACACTGCCTCAGATTAGACTGATGGAAAAAGGGCGGGACCACCCGCTCCTGAGCATAGAGGAGGATTGTGGAAATCCACTGCCCTGTGTCTGCCCCAGATCCAAATCAACATGTTTCGCTATAGAAAACGAAAAAAAAAAAAATCCATCAAGTACTTCAAGTTTATCAGCAGCCTTTTAAATAAAAGGAATAAATAAAAGGAATTTATAGTTCATGATTAGGGATGCACGGATATGAAAATAATTAATTTCAAATGCTGCAAGTACATTTAAGAATCTCAACATTCTAAGGTTAAGTATGAAGAATGGATGTTCAAGTGTTTCGCAAACTTTTCTGTTAGTGCTTTCATTAACCAACATTAACAATAATGAATAAATACTGCAGCAAATCTATTGGTCATTGTTAGTTACTGTGGTAACATTTTAGTATACGGACTAATAACTAGTTGCTTATTAGCATAATTGACATATTGGCTATTTAATAGCACATAGTTTGTATAACAGGGCTGTCCAAACTCAGTCCTAGAGGGCCGGTGTCCTGCAGAGTTTAGCTCCAACCCAAATTAAACACACCTGAAGCAGCTAATCAAGCTCTTACTAGACATGTTAGAAACTTCCATGCAGGTGTGTTGATGCAAGTTGGAGCTAAACTCTGGCGGACACCGGCCCTCCAGGGCCGAGTTTAAACAGCTCTGTTGTATAACCATATTCTACATCCCTAATCCTTCCCATTACCTAAACATAACAACTACCATACTAACTATTATTAAGAATAGAAGGTTTATGTTATGTCATAATTTTCTGTTTAATAGTGAGAACTGGACTTTAAAGTGTGATAATTAATGCGTTCATTAACATTAATAGACCTTATTGTAAAGTGTTACTGGTATTTTTAAGATTAACCATGAGTGTTACATGATAGCAAAAGTGATCTAAATGTCTTTTATTCAGTTCATTAGTAATCATTCTTAGAAGACACACATCTTCTGTATCATCTGACCATATCACGTTGCTGTATGGTTTGTTGTGTGTGTGTTTTGGCCAGGAGTCTTAGGAGCTCTTGATCAGGGCATTACTCCCGTTTTAGTGTAATTGCAGCTTTCGTGTTGCTGCCTTTAAATCTTCAGTCTCTCATCTCCACATTCCTTCTTTCTGATCACTTTAAAGTGAGAAATTAAGCCTCTGGAGCTCTTTAACTGTTTAACTCTTCTCAGACACACTCTTTGATCTTCCATTTGTGCAAAGCACACAGCATTCAGACACTGGCCTGTGACTGACAGCCAATGAAATTAGACAAGAGCGATAGAGATCTAACATGCTTGACATTATCTCTGATGTTACATCTCTCTAAATCACTGAACAGTCTTGTACGAATAGAGGCAGAGAGAGAGAGACATCCGCTTCACAGGCTTCACGCACCCAGATCAAACACCCAATGCCGCCGAACTGTCTCTTAATGAACTTTTCAGCATTGCCTGGCTAATTACGTCATGCTTTTTAATGTCTTGTACAAACACAGACATATAACACAGGAGTGGCTGTGAGAAATAAAAATAGCAATTTGTTTCTGTTGCTGCAGCGGCTTTAGTCATCTTCGAGTTTCGCCTTGATCGGTTTGCAGTTTCCCATCGCCACCCGTTTTGACTTGTCACTGGCACGTTGTAGCAAAGACGTACTGAGAAGAGGCACTTTGGCAGGTGCAGGCTTGTCATATAGTGACAAATGCAACATTCCTGTCACACGAGTCACGCCACCTGCTCGCATTCCACTGCAGCCAGTGTCTTTCCTTACTGCCTGCAAATCAAGGTACATTCAAAGTGCATTTCTTTCTCTTTTCTTTTTTATTCTGAGGGCATACCAATGCCTTTGTTACGCTTCAGCACAACAGGAACTTTGCATTTTATATTTCTGACACTGGACCACAAAACCAGTCATAAGTGTCATTTTTTTCAGAAATTGAGATTTATACATAATATGAAAGCTGAATAAATAAATAAAGTTCTTAGCAATGCATATTACTAATCAAAAGTAAAGTTTTAAGATATTTACGGTAGGAAATTTACAAAGAGCAACTTATTGTTATGGCCAGTATTTTAATATCAGTTTTGGTGAAAGATTACAATTACTGTCAATAATGTGCACCCTAAAGAACATTTATTAGGAAAGTCAATTAAAAACATGCAGACTTCATACTCAAACAGCCCAGAATAGTGTGTGTGTTTGTTCATCCATAGGATCCCACATAAGCCTATTATTGTTCTGTTATCGAGGATCACAAGAAAAAAGTGTAATGAGAAACACCTGTCAATATTTTTAATTCTTTAAAATGCTTAGCGCTGAGGTCTAAAAGTTTATTCACTTATAATTTCTTCAAAAAGAAACTCAAATAGTCTTAACACTAACTGTTGCACTTAAAGGCTAAAATTTATGTCAGAGCACAATTTCTAATGTTTCCCTGTCTCGGTTTCCCAGGTGTCCTCCTTGACATACAGAAACACTTTGAGGTTGGTGACAGCGGAGCAGGCTTGTTGCAAACAGGTAAGTCTCTCATAATCCCATAATTACGTGGTTTTGCAATCATGCAGTGTGCACACACAGACTCACTGACTTATATCACTGACATGAGGTGGAAGAGAAGACTAAAATCCATTAAGCTCCCTGCTGCCGAAGTGACAGGGTTAACAAAGGAGGAAAAAACTGTGAATGAGGTGCTCCAGCTCCACTTCCCTCCTTCCCAAAGCCAGTGAAATTGACTGTGCTTGAAGCACTTGTTAGGGTTTAACAAAACAGAGGACTGCCACAGTTGTTTGGATTGGACGGAGACCCACCCTGCACTGCGATCTGTCCATTATTCAACAGTGCAAGGACATGACATACATTTTCCAATATTTCTATAAAGGAAAAAGACCACAGTAAAACTCCAGTGAGGTACAAGGGAAGCTGTAAATGTT
>JAUMHE010000048.1:6733886-6780065 GCA_032359235.1 Enteromius mattozi | reverse complement strand
ACTTCCTGTCAACTATGATCTGTCCTATCTAATAAAGGCTAAAAAATGCCAAAAAAATAATCTTTAAAAAAAAAAAAGAAAATATGATAAGGTATGTTTCGCTTTTCTTGCGACACCGTAGAGACTCTAATTAGACTGTATTGCCCTAAAGGTCAAGGGGTCAGTGCCCTTTGGTCAAAGATGGCAGCTCTTGTCTGCATGTGAGGTGTGTGTCTGCCGTTGCCTCCAATCCCATCTGTCACGGCAGGAGCGGACGCTGCTTTTGAATCCTGACACGACTCCACTGAGTCCATGTCTTCGTCTAGCCTCTCCGTCTGGGGCATGTGTTGTATATAGCTGCAGTCAGTCTGTGGCCAGTGAATGACTGCAGCCCAGGTGCTCGACTACATCCACCCAGACAAAGAATGCGCTATATTGAGAAGAAATTTCTGTGCGGATTGTGACCGTCAGGATATTGGCTTACATAGCCATGAGCCATTAAAAGACATTATTTAAAAAAGTGAGATGTCAACCACAGACACACAGGCCTCCCGTAGTATAGCACTTCCACTGTATGTTTACACAGTCACAATTGTCCCCTTCTCAGCTTTCGTTTTAATGGCGGATCTTACAGTTTCTGATTTCTTTGGCCTGGACAGCGAGGAGTATCTACTGTATCTGTGTATTATCAGCTGTTCACACTCAGACCACAGCTGTACTATGATATCCCGGCTTTCTTCTCCTCTCGGTATCATTAGGTTTCTCACAAGACATTGCTCTGTAGCTGTTTTTGCTGCACTGTCAATTTGACAGGCGTCTGAAAAATGAATAAATGGATTCCACAGCAGGAAAAAGACAGCGGGAGGTGTGTTCGAAAGAGACGGACATTGACTAAGCGAGAGAGATGGAAATGAAAGAGGGAAAGCGCAGCACCTGCTCATCATTCCCACAGTCAATGGCACAGAGATGTAATGATCCACAGCCGTGTCAATGCGAAAACTGAGGGAAAAAAATAAAAACCAATTTCTCTCTCCATCAGCCTGGCTCTGACACTGGGTAATGAGCAATCAATACAGCAAATCCACATCTCTGCACATGCTATGAATATATATGTAGGTCTTACAGCTTGAATCTGCTTTAGATCAGCCAGATGGGTGAATCTCACAAAGAAATGTCAAAGTCATATTTATGCACAATTTTAAATAAATGAATAGCAGAATTAAAGCATATATTATGTGTATTTTATATAATGTGTGTAAATAAGATAAAAATTGGGAAATTTTAGGCCATGTCTCAATAGGAATGGGGTCTTTGCTGATCCTCCTTAATGCTTGCAGAGCTTTGTGTCTATCAAAATCCTTCAGCCAATCACAGCAAGCATTAACCCCAAAGTCAGGGAATGGCCCGCCTCAAATGAATTTCACAAAGCATCCTCTTTTATTTAAAGAGTCTGCTTGGACATTTTTCCTCCGAAAATGGAATACAGGAACATGGAAAAAACAAAAAGACAAAAAACATCAGACCCAATCTTTACTAAATCTCTCTCAGTGGTCAACACAAGAAAGCATTTTTGACATTGTCCCAAAATAATCCTCCGGACATTAGAGTTGGATTAGGCTTGGCAAAAACCTTGAGTATTTTTTTGTATGTATGACGAAGACATGCACAAATCAATACGAAGCAAGGGTCTATTCTTCTGTGTCCCCTGTGGACTCAACCACCCATCCACACACAATACATCTCTCAAGGTCAAACCGTTTATTACAGTACATTCAGGGAGAGACAACATGGGTGTGATCCTTTGATATATTATGTGTGTACGTGAGGGTTTGTGTGCATTTGCACTTACCAACGTGAGTAAATTTGTCACATTGGCCTCAGCATAGACACACACACATTTACACACACTGTCATTTGAATGCTGGCCTATCATTAGATGCACAGCTCTGGGCTCGAGAGGAAAACTCCACACCCACTTTAAAAAAGCCCATATCCCACGCTTCTCACACACCAGCTCCCAGCTATAACACCGAGTCTAACCAGCCGTAAGCAAGGAAATTACAGGATATTATCTTTTCTCGACTCAATTCTGGTTTCTAACCAAGGCCTGTACTGTAAAAATACAGTTAAAGCTCCATTTCCCATGTACGGTTGACTTCTTTTACTTTTAATGTCCACAGTGAAGGAATTTGAGTGTCAGAACATATTTTCTGTGCTCTACTGTATTGGGAAATAACTGACTGAGAGCAGTGATGAGAGCAGTTCAATAACATTTTCTTACAGGGTGACAGTGTAGCGTGACAAGACGCTACATGACTTTTTAAAAATATCACTTTATATTGTGCATGAAGCTTTAGAGTTGAGCGAAGTGAGTAAATCACAAATTATGCCTTTCAGGTAGTCTTGGGAAATGCGATTAATAATAGTTTGAACAGTTCATTCATTCATTGCATAAATTTGTGTTTAAAGATTGATACTTTTAGTGACGATTGCTAAATTCATATTTTTCATGTCATATTGGTGAAATGAATCAAAAGATTCTAGTTCACTCGAAATAGAAAATAAATGAAACTCTCTTGTAGTTTGGGAAGCTAGCTTCAAAACAGCTTCCCTAACACACCAAACTGATGAAAATTCTGAATATAAATCTTCATCTGGATTCGATTTAAAATCTCAAGTGGACATTTAAAACGTCTAGGCTGTGGTATTGTTAGTCTGTGTGTGGAAGGTTGTAAAAGTGCGACTGTTTCTTCAAAGAAGTGTGTTTTTGTGCATAATGTGTGTCTATGCACCATGTAAATGTCCCACACACTCTCTGTGCTAACACTATGCACCTGGAAAGTGTTGAGTTGATCTTCCCTTTTATCACCCTCCCTATCAGATCTGTTGAAAGGCACTCGCACAGCTGAGAGCTAATAGTGAGTGGTGAAAAGCGTAATAACCTAACACCATTTACCACAACTTCCACATGTGGGCCACACAATCGCAAGGCTTCACCCCAGAACCTTGGCAGCGCTGATCATGGTGTATCAAAAAAAAAATGTCACTGCACATTCTGGTAAGCTACAAACAGTGTGGCCTATTTCATTGAAGCTTTACCCAACAACTTACACATAATAGGCCAAAAAACATGTGTTCTCACACACATAAATCAAACACACCCACACCGGTAAGCCAAGACTACTGAAGCCTGAAATAGTTTCTTTGAAATGGTTTGCAATGAAGTAAACGAGAGGAATGCTGGTGATGTTAAATGGGTAGGCAGTCCTGTGTGTTTGTGTTGTGGTGAAAGCACCAGCTAAGGCCTTCACTGAGGGGGAATTCTGACGGAGGTATGCATGAGCGTGAAGGTTAGGTGAGAAAAATTCTCACAAATACATTCGTCATGATGGCATGACAGCAGCTTCTGTCTGTATGCCAAATGTCAATGCAATAATCTAACAAACAGTACAGGAATGGCCTGTGAGCAGTTCACAGTAAGTGTTTCCAAAGTATTCACAACATCAAAATGTATTTGCAAAAAAAAAGAAAAGATCGATCGCCATTCTGATACGCTAAACCTTTTCTGGCAAAAACAGCCAACTTTCAACATTTTCTGAAAAACCTTCGTAGAGGTTTAAAGGTGAAGCATCAGGTTTTATATGTTGCATAATTTTACAGGAAAACTGTAATGTGAACCGAGAAGATAGCGTAAAAAACCTCCCTGACAGATTTACAGTAAAGAGGAGAATCCAGGCAGAAAACTGCAATATTTTTCATACTTTCAGTAGCGGTATGCAACAGGTGTTATGTGAATATGTTTTTGGGTGTCAAGCTTAGTCACTGTGTCATTTAAAACGAAGCTGTCAGTTGCAATAAGACTTTTCACAATAGATACTGTTCTGAAGCAGATTTAGTAGGATTAATGCCTTGCATACTTTTATGTGCATTTTTTCATTGCCAGGTTTTACTTTACAAAAACATTTTGTATACATTCTCTGTGTACACTCTCAGACCGAAAACATTAACTAAGAGAGTTCCACTCCATTAACATCATCTTCATCATCTCTGTTCTATACTGGACCTATACAATAACTCTAATTGGTGTACTTTCAGTTTTTTACCTTGTAATATTTTTGCTAATTACTATTTTGCCTTTTTTTGTATCTAAACATGACCTTGCACAGTTCAGCCTGATTTACCAGCACTAATCTACAAACTCTTCCCGCTCTCCGTCCCACAAACCAACACAGACCCGCATTTTTGTTTCCAACCACTTTCACATCAGAAGTTAAGTTAATATGCGCGTATAGAAACAAAAGCACCCTCCAATTCAAAATGATACTGCATGCTGTAAACCACATGAAAGTGCTTTGTGTTATTTTTCATTCAGTGCTCAATGTTATTCTCATTTTTATTAAGGGAAACCTCCAACTGTCTACAAAGCATGTTTATTTTTTTAAAGCTGTAGCTTTGTGAATTCCACAATAAAGTGAAAGAAAAAATCTGAATGCTGAGTCAAAAATTGTCACCACTTCAGCCTTATCACGATATAACTGCCTCTGCTGTTTGACATCAGTACTTTTAGCCATGTTTTAAGGACATCTCTATTAAAGTTTGCTTCGCTCAAGCACATTTCTAATGGGGGATGGAAAAAATCTTTATGGAATATCCTTTCTCTGTATATGAGGAAGTGGAGGGATGGATTGTGGGTGGCTAATTCGTGGACAGGCTGCCCCTGAGCTAATGGCCTAGCATTTGTCATCAGCCTTTTGAACAGTTTTAAAGAGAACAGACAGTCACTTGAAAGCTTTCCATCATCGCAGCTGTGACGCATCCGTTTTCCTTGCTGCTAGCACTAAACATTGACAGAAGTGTATTAGAAGTGATAGTGGATGGTGTATTTTTGCATGCATGTTTCCAGTGGCTAAACATTTATGTAAGTTGCAGGATTACGAGTATCAGCTGTTAGCTATGACATCAGAGCATTTTCTGTTTTAAAGACAGATTTATTTTCTACTTTAGAGCAGCAACTAATATAAACTATCTATTCTTTTCTCCCTAAAGTGATGTATAGCATTTCAGTTTTAGGACTATTTATCTTATTATATTAGCACAGCATACACGAGGTGACCTCTGTTTACTGTGTTATTATATCCTCCATGAAAAGCTGAGCTTTGAATCTCTTTGTTCAGCTTCCAGTATACTTTCATCTGTTTGCTTTGGCTTGATTCATTGCGCTGTCTTTTTACTCTCAAACAACTCAACATCCTCTCATATTCTATTGAGGGCTCTATAGATTGTGAACACACAATGAGAAAAGACACATGCAGGTATTCAAGCACATGCACAAATATACACAGACGTCAGACGGTTTCCTGTTTAATGTCACTTCCTCAGCATCTGTCTCTCTGCACCTGCAAAGTCCACAGACTGTCATTTGTCTGAGCAATGCTGAAGAATGAATGGTTCGGACATGCATAATTTACTGTATCCGTTTGTTCTGTGGTTTCAAGCGTATTACAGCAAACAGTTTCAAATTAATAGTAGAGTACTAGTCTAATATTTTCTATGAAATTTGTAAAATTACAACCAAAAATTCTTTAGCTAATTAATGTACACTGCATTCGTTTTTTTTTAAAGAAAGAAATGTATATTTTATTCAATGATGCATTAAAATTATTAAAGGGGACAGTAAAGATGTTTAAAATGTAACAGAATATTACTATTTACAATAAATGTAGCTTTTTAACATCCTATTTATCAATGAATCCTGAAAAAAATAAGGTTCCCACAAAATATTAAACAGTACAACTGATTTAACAGAAGAAGAAATTCTTCCCGACCAGCAATTCAACATATATATCATATTAAATTATATTAATAATTTCTGAAGAACTATGTGACACTAAAGACTGAAGTAAGGATGCTGAAAATTTTGCGCTGCAGAAAACAGTTCTTAAAAATTGTATTCATATTTCAATATATTTTATTTTAATCAAATAAATGCAGATTTGGTGGGCATTAGAAACTTCTTGCAAAAACATTTACATATCGTAACTCATGCCAAACACATTTTATGACAGGGGTTAATGAACTTCAACTGTCAACAATTAAAACCCAAACTGCATTTCCTGGAATAAGTGTGACATGCTGAAAACTGCTGACTAAGCCCTTATTGTAGCCCTTATTTGTTAGAAATGCAGTTCCCGCATACTTTCATGCACCTGACTCAGTCACTGTCCAGTGAAAATTAAGTTCAGGTATGTTCAGCTAAAACTAAAACGAAACTCAACTTCAGTGGAGAGAGAATGCACATTCCTTGTCTACACTCTCTTAGCTAATGTTTGAGTTCCTCTCTTACCCACACACAGCCTCTGAACCATCTAAGAACTTGTTTTTCATCTCAAATATTTAAAATATTATCCCCATGATCATTACCTGGCATTGTTTAACACAAGCAGTTCCGTAGAATCAAAAAAGAATGTCACCAACATTTCCTGGCAGGTAAAACGATCCTCTTCGCAGATCAAAGCACAACATACTGCACTTGTTACCATAAGCACAAATATGCCAATAATTTAGTCTCAATACAAAAGTTACAAACTATCTCCAAATGCTTTATTGTGCCATTTATAATTGGGCTCTCTTATAAGCAAGCACCACTAAAAAACACCTCAAACACTGCTGTACTTGTATAACAACAGCTGAGCACTGTCTGTTTATATTGATTGAACATCACATTTAAAGGCAAGGTCTGTCTATTAGATTACCCTGAATGCCTGGCTATAAGATTATGAGATCAAAAAACATTTGCAAAGCTGGAGAGAACCGATAAGAGAAGTGTGATGATTTAGTATGATGAACACACTCCACTGGCTCAGTGGAGAGATTCCTAACAGAAGAACAGAAGGAGGACAAAGAAAGTGTGCCCTCCAACAAGGTCAGATCATGGACTTGACTGTCAACTAAAGCGAGTTTAATAACTTGCATATGAAAGTAAGCAGACCTACATTCACACAAAGACACACTTACATAACAAACATGAACAACTGTGTCTTTGACATGCATTTTACTCTCTCTCTCTCAGAATAACTGCAATAAAAAGAAAAAAGTATCACTTTTTTCACACTCTTAAAGATACAGGTTTATCATTAATGGTTCCATGAAGAACCCTGAACATCCATGGAACCTTTCAATTGCAGAAAACGTTCTTTATTATAAACGATTTTTAAAATGCATTCATGACACAAATGCATTTTTCCCCCCTAAACTAAGCCTTTTTAATCCGGGGTGTCCCTGACACTTTCCAGCTAATTACGATGTCTTCACTGAGCTCAGCCTTCCCCTTATTAACCTGTTGTATAACACTCTCCATCTCAATTCCAGCAATTTGCATGCGAAAGGTTTTATAACACGTTCTAAATGAACTAGTGGCCCTGACGGCTTTGCTTTCAGAAAGTCAAAACTCTTTCTGTGCATTTAGCAGTGGAGTGAAAGTTGTGTTGAATAGACCCTGAGGTCCTGTGTTTGTGCGAGTCTCCTCTTGGCCTGATTCTGCTTAGACTAGCTAGTCACGATTTTTTACAACCCACTCACACACCGTCCGAAAGAAATGATAAGAGGAGAACAGGAGTCATTATTGTCACACAGGTGAAGGTTTCATGGCCGAGCGTGTTTCTCCTTGACGGCGGGACAATGCTGGGTAAAGCTATGGTAATTCTTGTAGACTGAGTCACAAACTGCACAGTGCAGCACAGGTATAGTCTTCTGTTGTCATAGTAACATGTCTCTAATAAAACTTTGGTCTTTGATCAAAGCAAGCGTTAGTATCCTTCGATTCAGGCGCTCATTTAGATTTAATCTTATCTGTTCAATTAAAATGCACATTGATTGATAACGATTTGTCTTGAATCTAGGTGGCTCATTGTTTTCTGAGGCTACTCCTACACTTATTACATCACTCACTCCTACTGCGATTGAAGGCTGAGTCACGAAGTAGAGGTGTTTTTGAACACTGCCAATGAGAGATATCCAAGCAATTAAATGCGGTGTGATGTCATTAGTTTAGTCATCCATAGCTATAGCCCACCACACATGACCCACTTCTGCCCGTTAAATTACACTCACCCACACTGGCTCAAATCGCCATTGGCTGTGAGGGGAAGGCTGAGTAAGAGCTCGGGATGCTTCATTCATTTTGACAGAGCCCAAATATGTGTTGTCTAGAAGTGTAAAATCGCCTAATGAGCCTATTAAAGCAACTTTTGAAGAGCTTGACATTACAACACATCAGCAGCGTAATGTTTTTACCACGACGATGTGATTTAAAGCGGATAATTACAGCATGTAATTTGCATTAAACAGAAGCAGGTTGGGTTTCTTCTGTTTACAGCGATTCAAAGGTAGCGGAATGCGAACTGGCATCTCTGCAATTTCATTACAGAGTTCTGTTGTCAAGAATCAACCGCAAATTTGAAACTGAGATGTTTCAGGTGTGTGGCATCTCAGGTAATGTGGAAGAAATCTATTTGTTCTTTTAGCCAGTGTTTACTTAAAGAAAATTTGCACTTCTTCTTTCCAGTGTACAGCAGCGTTTCCTAAAACGTAGTAAGAGTTTTTGATAAAAGTGTGTAATGTTCAACAAGGCTGCATTTTGTCGATCAGAAATACAGTAATAAAGTGAAATACTGTTATAATTTAAAAATAACTTTTCTATTTTAATATAGTTCAAGATGTTATTTATTTCTGTGATGATAAAGCTGAATTTGGATTCTTTTATTAACAAAAAAGTGTATTTATTGGAAATTTTTTTACAGTATAAAAGCCTTAACTGTCACTTTGAATCAATTTAATGTGTCCTTGTCGTGTGAAAGCATTTCTTTAAAGAAAACAAGCTCTCTTTCATTGATTAAAAAATAGCCACAAAAATAATTATAACTTGCAGTTCAGTAAGTGAGTCACATGCTGATTTAATAACTTTAATAAATTTAATAAACTGATCTAATCCAGCTCCTCAAAGTTGTGTTTTTGAACAGTTCATTAAAATTGTCTCTTAGGAGTCATTTGTTTGTGAATGGGGCTACATTGTTCATGCTGTATGTTTTTGATTTACGAAATAGAACCAGCTTATAGTTAATAAATCAGAAAAACAATGTGCAGTAGATCATATGGAATCATGATACTAAGAGACATTTCAGATCATCTAAAGGACTGTATTTAGTCGATCTTTAAATAATTTCATTCAAGAAGCATTTATTCACCAGCCTTCATGCCATTCTATAGGCAACATTCACTTATATCCCCCATTTGTCTATTATTAGTACAGCGTGAATGTCACATGATAGAGAAGCATTCACTCCCTACAATGAATCACTCTACCACAATTACTGAAACCATTTCTTCCACTGCAAACACACTGTGGATACGATAGAGTATATACAAATAACCTACTGTATATATTAAGCAACGGCAGTTAGTCTCTTTGGTTCCTGTTGCTAAAAACACAGCATGGAAAACAGCAAACCTGTCATAAGACTAACTATAGCAATGGGATATAAAATTGAAGAACCAGTGGGCTCCTGCATGAAAAAGACCAAATATGAAGGGTCACCACACTCTGACAGACAGGTTAAAGAAAGCAAGTAAGCAAAGGGTAAAGGTGCAGTGTTTGTCATTCTCTGTCAGAACTGTGACGGGATGTAATCCATCTTTATATCATCTTTCATCCCTCAAGGAAAATAAATGAGGAGGATAACAGAGGAGTATGAGTGTGTACACTCATTTATCTGGGAGCTTTTCTGACAGTTTCAAGACAGCATGAATTTTAAATAGAAGGCAACTAGCGGTGAGTGACAGAGGAACATTGCGCTCTGAACAAGAGCGAATCTAGAATGACATTTACAGGCGATGAATCAGCCGCTTGAAACACATTACACAGTTGCGTATGTTTTCTTAATAAACAGTAGTCACCTGGACGGACAGGTGAGGTGTGTGTCATGCCTCAAGGCATCTCAGAAATACAGAAATAAAAACATTATGAGGAAGTATGTTCCTGCTTCAGGGAAATAACTTCAGGTCAGAGCAACATTAAATAAAAATGAGGAAATTTAAATTAGTGCTGTCAAATGATTAATTGTGATTAATCACATCCAAAATAAAAGTTTTTGTTTACATAATATATGTAATATAATAATATATTTATTATGTATATATATACTGTATATATATATATACACACACACACACACAGGAGTACATATATTTTTAATTATTTACATATATATACACATTTATATTTCATTTTATTTGATATATAAATATATTTTATATACAATGTATTTTCTTAAATATATACATGTATGTGTTTGTATTTATTTATAAATTATATATATTTATAATAGTTACTCTTAAAATATGCTTTTAAGTCAAATGGTTGATTGGAGTAATGGTCAATATACTGTATACAGTTCCTTGGTCATTGCAGAAAAAAAATTGGCTGCAAAAGATGACCAATCAAAATGAAGTATTCTTCATAAGAGCTTTTAATTTAGTTTGTTTTAAAATGGTTTGACCAAAAGAGCAATAGCTGTTTTTTTTATCTAAACAACGCTAAACTAAAAAAGCTCAAAGTGTGCACTTGCTCTAAGCTTGTCTTGTTTCTCATTTGTAAATCGCTCTAAATCGGCATCTGCTAGATGACTAAATGTAAATGTCTAGTCTTTGTCCCTCTGTCAAGAATCTGTCCTTAACATGAAACTCACCCTATTAAGAAAGAACCTCCTGATCTGTCTAGCATGCTAATTCAGAGCAAAGAGTTCATCAGGGAAAGCTCAGCCATGAATATTTCAGGAGCCGTTCACTGCACACATGTTGTGTGTTTGGTGCTGGTCCATATGTTCACTGTCTCTAGATATTGTGTGTCTCTGTCTCTGTCTCACAGTCACACACAAGCACACAGGTGTAATTGATGTGCAGTGTTATATGATGTGATGAACACAGACAAGAAGGGAGGTCATTAACAGAGGAATTAGCAGAGGACATGGCACAGACAGCTCAGAATAATGGGAGGAGATCAGCATCTCAGAAAGGAGGAGAGGTGTTGATTGCTTTAGTTGAGCTGTGCTTACATGGATCTGAGCCTGTGGGATTCTTTTCATTCAGTATATCATCTATGAAAATGTATCCTCTGATTAAATGCACATTATAGACGTTCATTTCAATGTGGTTGAAGAGAAATGGAAGAAATTACATGCAAAGAGTTGTGAGACTTTTTTTCTTGTCATTAAACAACAAAGTGACGTTTTGATCCTCCTGTGTCTTCAGTTTTGAGACACTGTTGCACAACAGAGCACCGGGTTTGCTATCATCTCATCCTACAGCACCCTCTTTATCAAATCAGACCTATGTTGTTGTGATCAAGTCCAGATTTGACTCATTTAAAGCACACAAACTTAGTTAGCTCACTTTTGTGTTGCATTCGCTCAACATTGAGCTTTCTAAAACCTTTTTCATTTTTGGAACGATTTTCGAAGGCAGCCTAATTACAGTCACTAAGCGAGACAACTCAGGGATGAAATAGCAGATCATTTAGCATGTGCTGCTGTAATTTGTAGAGATTCAAGTGTGTGGAGAGAGTTCTGATTTCCCAGCAGGCTTGGTGTAGGCTCCGTGCCTGTTTCTAGAGTGGATATACTCAAGTCAGGTCAGGCTTTGGCTTGAACTAGCAGCCAAGGATAACACAGGGCGATGTTTCCGGTGGCTTCAGCAAATTCAGCCTTCCGCAAAAATGGGGAGTTATTAAATATCCAAACATGGCCATTGATCAAGGGTGGTGGTTCAGCCCAGACTCAACACAGCACAAAAGATGTAAATGTATCACAGATGGCACTTGTGATGCATTTCTCCTGTAAGCTTGCAAACACATCCTCACATGCTTAACACAAACACAACCACTTCAGTGTTTGTGCAGATGGCAAAAGAACCCTCAAAATCTGAAGTTTTCATATTAGCATTAGTACTTTGTGTCATCTATGCAAACTCATTATGAAAGCACTTCAAATGTAACTTCTGCAACTGCAGGATTAAGAAACTTGTGATGCTATTACGGTATCTGGGCACCTTTACAGGAATTATTTACATTAGCTACATACTAACTTGCTCTAAATGTGCTTTCTATAAGCATACAGGCGCATATTGTATATAGTATATAATACAAAAGAATCGAATCTGGACATACCACACAAATTCAGGACCTTATTGGAGTGCGTCAATCAGATATCTAAACATAGAAACATAGATGTAGTGGAGGGAAAAAATTTAACCCTAACCCTAACTGGCACTGAACAAAAAAGTAGGATAAATAAAAAAATTAACCTATGAAAAAAAAAATGGTCAAAAAAAATATATATTGAAATTTACAGTAATGGAAAACTGCTTGGTTAAGCAATCCTGTGATAAGAACAGTTGTGTGAGTAGGTTTTATCTGGCTATTAGTTAATGTGCAGTTATTCATAAGGGGATTGTGGGTAGGAAGTAAATTAGGGAAACAGAAAGAGCTTCCTTCTCATTTTAAAGAATAAGTATGTGGATTCACATCCTTAGTTTAAATGGTATCCGCTTTTTAGTTTTCATCCGCATTAGTGAAACATTTTTAAAGAACTGACAATGTCATTTTGATCTTTACTGCACAGAAATGCTACCACGTATAACAGAAATATGAAACTGAAAGTTAATTGTGTCTGTCTCTGTTTTACTTTCTAGTTTTCATCTGCAGTTTCATGATAGCTGCACCCATTTTTGGTTACCTGGGGGACCGATTCAACAGAAAGATCATTCTGAGCTGTGGAATCTTCTTCTGGTCCTTTGTGACGCTGCTAAGCTCCTTTATTACCAAAGATGTAAGTGTCTTACTCTCCTTCTCCTCTACACACAGCAGTTTAAACCTTGCTCAGAACTTTAAAGCAATCTTGTCAATGTGATTATCATTTTAGAAGAATCTTAAATTAACAAATGTTGTTTGTTTTTGCTCAGAAAGCGTTAGGTTTGTTCTTGCAGTGCTAGTTGGATATTTTTAGAAGCACAACAGCAACCCAGCCCAGCGGTAGCATCTCTAGAGCTCATTCAGTTTCTGGCTCATTTGAGAGCACTTTAAAACTACACTGGAGTCATTCAGCATAGCAGGACATTTTACATGTAATAAAAAAACTCAGTGTACTTTATTATTTAGATGTCTCTCGCTCTGGCTCTCTCTTCTGCATTTTGCTTTTTTCCTTTCCCTTTTGCTAAGATGAAATTATTAAATGACATGCTCACTTAGCATAACACTAGGCCTGTCTCAGAAGACCCCTTGTTATAGCTCTACTGCTGTTCGTCATCCTCTTTGCCTGCTCTCTATATCTTATTCTCTGTTTTACCTAGGAATCACTCGCTTATGCCATTGAGAGCCGCTAAAATTTGTTGGCACTGTAGTTAAAGGAACACTCCACTTTTTTTGGAAATAGACTCATTCTCCAACTTCCTCAGAGTTGAAAAGTTGAGCTTTACCATTTTTGAATCCATTCAGCTGATCTCTGGATCTGGCAATAGCACTTTTAGCATAGATCTTTGAATATGATTGGACCAGAAGCATCTTGTTTAAAAATGGCCAAAGAATTTTGATATTTTTCCTATTTAAAACTTGACTCTTCTGTAGTTACATCGTGTACTAAGCCCGACGGAAAATGAAAAGTTTTCTAGACTGATATGACTAGGAACTATACTCTCATTCTGGCGTAATTATCAAGGAACTTTGCAGCTATACCATATCACACAACGCCTGTGGAAAATAGTCCCCAGCTTGATATCACTGTGCCTGGTATGGTACAGCGGCAAAGTTCCTTGGATTCAATGAATGGATTCAAAAATAGTAAAACGGAACTTTTTAACTCTGGGGAAGTTAGAGAATGAGCATATTTTCAACAAAAAAAGTATAGACTTCCTTTAAGATGATTAATAAGAAATCAAACACACCCCTTTCTATGCGAATTAGGCCGATAATAACAGAGTGTGCCTTTTTCACAAAAACCAAGACCTAGTTGCCTGCTGCTTTACAAATCAATTTAACAAATCAATTTATTTTTAATTTTCCTGACATTATGTTAATAATTTCTGT
Source organism: Enteromius mattozi (assembly GCA_032359235.1). Classification (NCBI taxonomy): domain Eukaryota; kingdom Metazoa; phylum Chordata; class Actinopteri; order Cypriniformes; family Cyprinidae; genus Enteromius; species Enteromius mattozi. Next base: position 6,765,955 of record JAUMHE010000048.1, on the reverse strand, counting down.
TGGATTTGAAGTTTTCATATTAGCATTAGTACTTTGTGTCATCTATGCAAACTCATTATGAAAGCACTTCAAATGTAACTTCTGCAACTGCAGGATTAAAAAAACTTGTGACGCATTATGTTAATCATTTCTGTTGGATTTAGTACTACAAAGTGAAAACATAAATGTCAACAAATACATTTCAAACTACATTTTGTCTTTATAATAGCATTAACAGTATGGAACTTATATTTACTTTAGCTTTCAGAACCTTTGCCATTATATAAAAAGAACAGAAAATCTGTTTGACATACAGGCAGTATTTAAGCTACTTATTTAAAATGTATGAGAACAGGACAATAAACCTATGCTAAGAGGAAGTTAGACAACAGTAAAGCCAAACTGAGTAAGGCAGGCCAAAAAAACATTAATATTAAATTGATGCTTATTATATAGAAACCCTCACAGAACATCTCAATCAAACTGTATGTGTGTGTGGCCAGTCTCCAGGGAGGTTATTGCAACAGAGATAGAAAGTGGCGGCTAATTAAAAGGCCACGTTAATGAGAGGAAGACTGCAAAATGACAACGAAGGAATGTTCCTTGTGGCTACGCTAACTGATTTTAGTGATATCTAGTGTGTATGTGTGTGTAGTTTGCTTCCCATTAGCCTTTTGTGTTTTGTCAGTGAGCATGTGGAGACTGCATTTCTATCTATAAGATGTGTGTATGTGTGTGTGGTCGGGGTATGATTGCCAAACGCAACGGGGGGGTATAAATGCACTAATCCCCTCGATCTGCAATGCTGAGTCGATACTGACAGGCCAAGCCACTCTGCATCAAAGTCACATGATTCTCCAAGACCGCACACACATGCACATATGCATACATGAGCGTGGAGACTGCAGATATCCCTTTATCTGTCAATCATCCGACCCAGGGCGGTGGGCTGTTATATAATGTTCTCCACCAAGAGAAATCTGCAGATCATCTCGTATTTACATCAACATCATAACCATCACGTTAATGTTACCTTAACATTGCTGCAAGGTCTGCATTGCATTAATGATAAGAAGAGTACTGTGTTTCCTAAGAATAAACTGAAATGATGAAAAATACTATTACAAAAAAGAAATCAACTCATGGGATAAGAAATCTGGATGAGGTAAAACTGTTCTTAGTCTGATGAAAGTAATAGGCTGTCCAGCACTCTACTACTAAATCTCTGTATGGCTTAAACTGACCTCACAACCTCTTGCTGATCTGTTCGTCATCTAAAATCCTTCGTAACTCAATGTTCAGCTTCTTTTAATGAGATTTATCAGGGCTTTGGGAAGAGACAGTCAATTCACTGCAATGTGTTGCTGCAACAAGATTTAAAGACAGTTTTTGTGTAAACATTAAAATCATGATCCTAAAAACATAAGTAAGGCATATGAAGGGAGACTTACGGATGCCTGATTCCCATGACATTTTTAACATCATCTTGTCGCTTTTGTCAGATGACAAGAAAACAAAACATCAGGGGGTGTCAGTGGTGGTTTTTCGTTAGATATGCACATATTCATGCAGCATGTATTTGAAAGCTCATGTTTATGTATATGGTTTTGAAGGATGAGGGAAGCCAGACGTACAGTCAGTCCTACAGGACTGCAGTCTCATGAATTGGTTGTGGTCTGGAAAGACAACAAAGACAACAAGGCAGATGCGTCGACTTTGTGCATTTCAACCATAAACTCAAATAAAAATTGTAAAAATCTGATCAAATAATTACAAAGAAATTATAGCTGAATAAATACAATTACATCCATTTTGTCGAGACAACATTGAAAACATTTATGCATTTTTTTTTTTTTTTTTTTTACATTTTTACAATTATTTTTAATTATTAATAATATTTTACAGATATGCTAAATCATTTATTTCTGATTAAGTATTGTGCACTGACAAAATAAATGGCTGTTTTTTTATGCTTTTATATTTAGAATTTATAATACTTAAGGAATATAAATTATCATAATATATGTGCACATATTTTAAATATATATTTTAAGTATAGTATAGCATAATATATATATATATATATATATATAAAGACCACCATCTTCAAGTCGCTCCCCTCCATCTTGCTATAAATCATTTTTCACTGAATGGCACATTAATGTGTGCGTGTCTCGCCTCAATGAACCATTGTACATTGTACTGTATGTTCAGTAAATGACAGCCAAAGCATTAATTTTTCATGGTGTGCGTGTTTTGGGGTGAAAGAAGAAAAGGTTGTATAAAAAACAAACAGTCAGTCATCCACTTTCCCTCACCGCCATCTCTCTATTCTCTTATTCCCTCACAGCACTTCTGTCAATAAACAAGAAGTACATAGCTTTTGTCATTTTTGAGCAGAGTCATGAAAAGCAGGAAAGAAGCTGAAAGAGAGAGTGAGCGGGAGGGAAAGGGAGGGATAGAGAAATCCTCTCAGTGCCAGAGGATAACCCAGCTTGCTGCAGTCTCTCATTGCTGATTCCTGTCACGTACACTAAAGAAATTCCCCTGCTGAGAATTATGTAACATTCAACAACAAGTAAAGTTGTTTTTCTTTTGGCTGTATGTCGTGGGGCTGCTGTCAGACCAAAGACTGTCAGGTGAAAAAGAATAAAGGATGAAAAGCAGGAAAGGGAGTGAGGGAATCCTTGTAATACAAAGTGACCATCGAATGGCCGGAGGACATGAAGATCGCTGCCTCTGTTTTGAGAGCAAGAGATGAATACATAGTAAATTCATTCGTTTAGCATACATGTTTATGTAATGTGTGTTACAAGCAGAAGCCATTAATAACTGCAATACGTTGTTACAAAAATCTATTTTAAATAAACGCTGTTTATTGGAACTCTATTCATCAAAGAATTCCAAAAAGAGTTTACAATATTGATTGAAAAACTAAAACATTAAAATGATTTCTGAAGGTTCATGTGACTGCTAAATAGCAGCTAAAAATTCATAAATATATTTAAATATATTAAAACTTAATTTTTGATTAGTAATATACATTGCTATGAACTTCATTTGGACAAATTTAAAGGTGATTTTCTAAGTATTTTAATTTTTATGCACCCTCAGATTCCAAATATTAAAATCTCAACCAATTATTGTCCTATACTAACAAACATACATCCATGTAAAAATTATTTATTAAGCTTTCAGATAATGTTTAAATTTCAATTTCTAAAAAAATGACTTGTTAGTTCACAAAGGTCTGACACAACAGCATCTGGCTGGTCAGGTGGCTTTGTGAGCCCCCTCAGGAGATTACGCACATGCAAATCTGCTATGACAGATCTGTATGTGTGTGTGTCTGCTGTATATGTGCATCATATCATAATGGGATGACCTGGTGTCTCTAGAGGGTGTCTGTGTTTGCTCCTCACACTTTGTCTCAGTCCATCAGTATTGGGTGTGGCTAGACTGAGACCACCGGTGACATCATAATAATCAGATATTATGAAGCAGAGTGAGAAAAACATAAAATAAATGGACTGTAACCACAGGTAACAAAAAAAATCTATAACTTGCCTCCTCAGTTGGGCGACTGCCAGGTTGACCCAAATCCTCCACAGCAGTATGGATGTCTATTCCACACCCACAGTTAAACGTCTTCACAAGAACGACTATATAAAGTCTAGGCCATTTCAGGGAAGGGTGGTTTCTTAGTCTGGCTTCCTTTCTCACACATAGAGGTCAGAGGACAACAGCCACATGTTCCCACTGTTTGAGAAATGTAGGACACTTGCTCCTTTGCCACTTATGCATGTTCAGTTTTGATAAGCAATGTTAAACATCTAAAAAGCCTCAAACTTAAACGTGTCAATAGATAGGTTTATGAAAATGTTTCAGGGGTTAATGAGCTGTGTTTTCTGTGTGATGTTAACATCATTAACATCATGGAGAGAAAATATGCCATGAGGCTATTGCCAACTGAATACTTTATAAAAGAAATTCCTTCAGCTTTACTAATCATACGATCTTTTCTTTTGCAGTATTATTGGTTGTTAGTGCTGTCCAGATGCTTGGTGGGTATTGGAGAATCAAGCTACTCATCAATCTCTCCAACCATCATTGGAGACCTGTTCACAAACAACAAAAGGACCGTAATGCTCTCTTTATTCTACTTGGCCATCCCACTAGGAAGGTGAGTATCAATAAACATTAATAATAAGCAATACCATTATATATTTCTCTCAGTCTATTACCAGGTACTATCAAGGTCAACCAATACACATGCATCTATTCATTTTCACCAAGAAAATACTGATTCCTAATAACCAAACAAATCCACCTATGTTCAAGTCTCCATGCTTACCTCTAATACCATCAGAACTTGCAATAAACGAAATACACAGGGAGTCCAGGTGATTTAATTTTGCTTAAGCTATTTAATTAAAGGTGTGCAGATGTTAGCACTTTAGCATTGTAAGTCATATAGTACAATCTGTTATCCAGCTTGGTCATTTAATTGTTATTTAATCAGCAATGATGAGAAATGTAATGAAAATGAAGACATTTTTTGTCAGGTTAGGTGAACTGCATCTGAAGGGAACAGCTTATGACAGATAATCTCAGATACCATCTCAACTCAGTAAAGGTCAGTTGTGGAGAATTGAGCTCAGCATTTTGTGTGGTCACCGCCTCAGATGGGCCAAACAGACAACGGTATTATAAATCTACCGCTGCTGTAAAAGACTTTAAGATGACCTATTATAGTCAGTTAATACAGGCATTTTCTTTTGTTCACTGAACTGGAAAAAGACTAGAGAGAAAAGGGGAAAATAAACAGTGGAAAGGTGATAAAAAATTCATGACTGTACGTGTGCAGCATTTTTAACTGCATTACGTTCACATACAACATCTTGCACTTTAATTGTTAATCTGATATGGAAGACAAACAACAACACAAAATGCTAGTACACAAACTAGAGTTTTATACAAGCAGTTAGATAACACCCACTGAACTGAGGTCAAGAAATATCTGAACACAGCAGCTGTCGCCGTAAGACTTGTTCTGAGGCTTAGTAATAGTATCGATGAGAGATTGAACGCAGTTAGAGGAAAAGACGAGATGGAAAAATAGCCGGCCCGGGAGAGTTGAGGTATTTGCAAGCAAAATGGGTTCGCCCCTATATGCGATCGACAGTACGAACAATAAGAGGTGAAAGACTAGAGCGCTACAGTGTGCCTCCTCACTTCCTGTCTAGTGCACTGTTTATCTGCAGTCAGGTTGTTACTGTGTCCAGGAAGTGACTTCAGCCACTAGAAAAAAGTTTAGCAGGACATTTGAGTCCTCTTATGGGCATGGAAAACATTTTAGTAACTAATAAACATGGAGATACAGAGTATAAAAATTTACAGACATATATCTAATCATAAATTAATATCTAAAACCTCTCATCCAATTAATAACAACAGTAAGTTACCAAGTGGCCATATTCAATGAATAAACAATTAAATAAATAAGTTTAATTAATGGGTTCTTGACATTGAATGAGGTAAAGTGGATACATTCATGTTGAGAGCCTTATGTATTTACTGATAAGGTCCTATTGTTTGCTGGGCCAGGTCAGAGTAGTCCATCAGTGTGATATGCCAGGGTGCAGTCAGAGATAAACAATGTGGTTTACCTGCTGAGCGACAGCCTGGCGCGAGTGTCTGGGAACGCAGGAAGTGGGTATGAGGCTAAATGCTGGGAGGGACACTCCAAATTTAAACAGAAAGATTAAAACACTGCAGTTATTCCATGGCCTGATGTGAAATACAAAATGAACAACCTCCAAAAACAGTATATAGAATTCCTTAATAAATGTAAAATACCATTTAAAAGGTGGCATCAGTAAAACATTGTTTTTCAAAATATATTCACCAAGGCTGCATTTGATCGACATACATAAAACAGTATTTTGTAAAATGTTATTTGCAATAACTGTTTTCTATTTAATAGTGTTTTAACATAATTAATGTGATGCAAAGCTGAATTTTAAGCAACCATTACTCAAGTCTTCAGTGTCACATGATCTTTGAGAAAACATTGTAATATCTTTTAATCAGTAATGTTACTAATTAATACTATATGTGTTTTACTCAAATCTATGACCTTATTTACACCTGATTAAGTGGTTGTAACATGAGCTCACACAGCTTGAATGCTTCTGTCATTAAAAAATACTTTAGTTTCTATGGCTTCCTCACACCTTTATAAGTGCACTAGTGACAACATAAAACCTTAAAATCGCAAAAACATTTCACTTTCTTTTGCTTCAGTGTCAGAGGGTTGGCAACAGGTGTACAAACATGGAATAGAGACAGACAGATAGTGAGAATAACAATGAATCAGAATACCGTGGAACTGAAATAGAGAGCTGATGGAAACAAAAACAGTGAGACACCCAATCAACTTTTTTAAACTGACTATGACTAAGAGAAGAAAACTATTTATGCAGTACCCTGTGAAAGGCGGCTTGGTCAAATAACATTCAGTGATAGTCTCAAACCAGATAATCTGCATACAGATAGCATACAGAAAGAATATTTCATGTGCTTCATCTAAACTGAAATCATAACAGACAATTATGAACTTCATCAGACTGTAAACAGGATGTAGAGCTGAGAGAGTTTGGTCTACGTCTGAAGAGATATGACTCACAGATTCCTCAGATTCCAGATCCCACCTTGAGTGGCCGTCTTCCTCTTTTCCTTATATCACTCTCTGTCTTGCTTTAGAAGGACTTAAAGGAAAGTTCACGAAACACATGCTCTCTGAAGCCGTATCCTACAACCTCAGACAGGGATTCTCAGAATTAGGTCACCCGAACGTTTGATGTTCGGATTTCACCACAGTCCCCAAATCCAAAAACCCAAACGACACTGTGTGGGAAGCTGGCGTCTCTCCCCAGTCATCTCCCTTTCGCTTTCCCTCGGAGCTGATCTGTCATTGTAAGCCCCTGAGTAATGCTAAGTGGTTGACTCTCTTACATAGCCGGAGGTGATGTTCAGTGTAAAGCCATTATCAGCGGCATTAGTATGCATGCTGGGTTCAGCCAGCCTACCCAGAGCATGAAAGTTTTAGGGTGTATGACACAGCTTTGGGTGCGGAAGACAGTCAGGAAAAGAAGACAGTCACATGGCAAAACAGCTTTAAAAAAGCTGCTAAAACCATTCTAAGATGGTCAGGCTAGTCTGGTTTTGTTGGTTTTAGAGGGATTTTGGACACTTGTCAACTGGTTAGGTTGGGAGACCAGCTGACAGACCATAGATGAAAACCAGTTGGGGTTAGCTGCTAGATCAGCTTACACTAGCTAAGACCAGTGTTGTTTTAACACAAAACTACACAACTAAAACTAAACAAGCATGTATGAAGAGTTTATTTGCAAAAACATTTTGGAAATTAAACAATGCAACTAAACATTTTGTTAGTTAGCTGAATTTTAGCCGTATTTTTATATTCTTTTTACCTACTCAAAATAATGAAAGCATGTGCTAAATGACTAAATGTATATGCAAAAATGAAAATGCCAACAGACAGCAAAAACTAGATTATGCTGATAATACTATATTTCTACATTTTAATTTAACTAGTTATCACATTAAGCAAATCAAACAAAAACTACTTTAAAATTCAAAACTAAAATAACCCTGGCAATGCCCAGCAAACCAAACTGAGAGTGTTTGTTTATGCATGGAATATGATATGTCTGTTTGCGTATAATGACATGTTTGGCTCTCTGTCCGCAGCGGTCTGGGCTACATCCTGGGATCCATCGCTAAAGACGCTGGAGGGCATTGGTTTTGGGCTCTGAGGGTAAGAGTTGTTGAAACGTCTCAGTGTGTTGTATCAATATTTTAGAGGAAGCATACCCAGCCTCCACAAATACACACCATTTCCTCTCGTCCAGGTCAAAAATATCCCTAAAACCCATGGCAGACAGGTGAATCCCAAAATACCTTCGGCCCGTCTCTTGAAAAAGCAACATAGCATTCCTGTCCCCTTTGAAGCCTGGGCAATTGGCACTGGCAACCCAACTAGCTTAAGTGCATTAATTTAGCATTACTTCCAGCGCTCTCTCATACACGCTATCCGTGAAAAACAAGGTCTTCACAGTTCTCACTGCCGTCTTTGTGCTGCAGAGACCCAGGAGAAGACAAGGCTCACTTACACAGATCCTTTTCTTGTGGGATATTCCTCAGCAGCCTTGATGTACCACAGCACTAACCAAAAGAGCCAAGCCGAGCACCTTTAGTGCAGCTAAAATTACTAATTTATGAAATGTTTGAGTGAGGGGAAGGGCTGTGGCCTATAACTTTTTAGACATTGAAAGAGAGAGAGCAAAAAGCAAAAACAGCTTTTTTGGAGAAAGCAAGAGGTCTATTTTTTGTCTTTCATTAGCTCAGTGCTGTTTTAAAACCAGCCGCTTCACTTGTTCGGTTTAAACTTTAACAGTAGGGCGTTCCTTTCGCTGGATCATAAAGAGTGTCTTATCATGAACTTGAATTACGCTTGATGTGTGACTGCCTCTTAAAACTGCAACGAGGTTTGGCTGTCAAGCTCTTAGGCCTAAAAGGAGACTTGTTAAACCCTCTCAAGCTTACAAAAACTCCTCTCTGCATGACAGTTATGTGACCCTCAGGAACATGAATAGCTTTATTTGGAGCTAGTTTGTCGAAACACTTTTGCAAACAGTAGCAGAGCACCATTGTTTGAACTCTTGGATCCAGTAAAACATTCCTTGAGAAGACAAAGCTTATGGCTCGGTGGACTATTAATCATCAGTGGCACTTTAAATGTGTATAAAAACAACAGACAGATGAAAAAGTACTCTGTATCAGCCATATCCTGTTCTGAGGAGGAAAAAAACATTTCGTGCCACTTTCCGCTTGTTTTGCAGGGCCCTAAAGAACTCAATCGCCTTCCGTTCTCGAATAGGGAGCGTGTTTTTTGGAGTGGAGGATTAGATCATAATTATTGAGAGCCATATCAATCTTCTGCAGGTCGGAGAGCAGAAATGCCAGGAGAAATAACGCTTTGATCTCTCGTTCTTTGATTGCACTCAACAAGCACGAAAGAAGCTACAGAACTAGCTTCAGATCCTGACAATACTATGGTAGAGTGCGGGTCAGAGTCAGAGTTCAAGATGACTGATCAACGTAGGCTTTGATATGAAACTAGACTGGGTGGCTGCAAGGAATTTCCTCGGTGTGACTGACAGAAAATAGGTCCACTGCAAAGACCTCTTTTTACGGCTGCTGGGTTTTCTAGTTATGAAGGGATAACAAGATCAAATCCAGGCTTTAGCTAGACACTGCAGCTCTGTATCAAAAGCACCGCAGAGCACAGAGACACATTCAGTCCACAGAATCAGAAAACAGCAGCACGTCAGCGATCTGTTTAATCTTGTTGTTTACTATAAAGATTTATACAAAAAAAAGAATAATCATTTGTAATTAAAATAATAATTAATTTTTATTATTTTCCAGTAGAATAATTTAATATCCTTACATATAAATAATACTTTTTTTTTAATTCAAAAAAATATGTATAGATAATAAACATATTCTTAGACTAGTATTTGGAGACTTTATCTTGAATTAAGTTTATTTTTGTTACTCAACTGTATTTTTTTTCTTGTTTTAAAAAACATAAAATATATATTTTAAACGTTTTTAGAATTACACTTAAAACAAGAAAAAATGCCAGTGGCATTTATATACATAAATATGCAAATATAACTTAGGTGTTTTCTGTTTCTAGATGCTTTAAAACATATTTTTGCGCCTTTGACATGATACTTCAGAAATCATTCAAATATGCTGATTTAGTACTCAAGAAACATAAGCCTACTTATCAATATTAAAAAAAAATTGTGTTGCTTTTTATTTTTGTAGTAACTGAAGCATTTATTTTAAATCGGAACAATAAAAAAACAATCTTGCCAAATCCAAACTTTTTAAATGGTATATTAAGATATGTCATATTATCTTAAGTTTGCTTATGCAATTAATCTTATTTTAAATTTATTTAAAAGAAAAACATAGTGATTGTGGAGCGCAGATTACTAGATTTTTACATGCACACACCCATAAGAGACACAATTTTGTGCAGAGCTTTGCATTAATGTGCTATAAATGATCTCCAGGAGGATTGCGCCTGACAGACAGAATTGCTTTGGCTTTCACAAGCGACGGAGGCGCTTACGCTGCTTCCATGTGGGCGAGCGTTGCAACGAACACATGCGTGCACACATACACACACTGCTGTGCTGTAGCCATCAGGAAGGATGATAAAAGAGATAATAGCTCATGGCCTGGTGGACCGCAGCTGCTCCCACACAAGGGAGAAAACTGAGAAAGAAAACGAGAAGACAGAGTAAAGAAACATCACCTAATGGAGTCCACTTCACACAGCAGTCTAGTACACTGCCTACACTACACACCCTGACGTGAATATAAATAAACCTAATCTGTAACATGCGAAACCATAAGCTCATCACAAAATAACACCGCCATTATGGACTCGGCGAATAAGTTGCTAGACCAAACAGGATGCGAGACAGATTCTTATTGTTCAGCGGACAAGATTTTGTTTAACAGACGGCACAGGCTTGCAGTAATACAAGCAAAAATGTTTAGTCTAGTTATAGCACTGCAGTGAAAGCATTCTTAAGCAGGATATTTGCAGTAAAAAAAGATGTGATTTATATAATACAAGAATACTAGATTTTTATTTATTCTTAACAAATTATCAATAGAGTAGAATAAATACATTTAATTATATATATATTCACTGAAAACATCATAAAATCTCATGTAGTTTTGTTTCAAGTACATTTATCTTGTTTCAAGGATGTTCAAACAAGACATAAATACATTATATTTTACAATCTTGTTTTTCAATCTCTTTTTTTTTGTCTTCTGTCTCAAGGTTTCTCCGATGTTGGGGTTGATTGCTGGGTTCCTCATTCTCATCTTTGTCCCTGAGCCAAAGAGAGGGAGTATAAGGACACGCACTTCCTGGCTCTGTGACATGAAAGCTCTTGCCAAAAAGTATGCCACTTGTTTATTCTGTTTTCCTATCCATCACTCAAAAAAAGTAATGAACCAAATATTCAGGATTGGGGCATGCAAGATGTAATCACTTAAAAATCAGCCATCAACTGAATCCCTCAAAGCCTATAGTTTTTATGGCCTTCACTGAAATTTGGTGATAGTGTATTGGAGCACATAAAGTTGTTTTTACAGTATCTTGTGGTATAATTCAAGTATAAATTAAATAAAACTGTTTCGATAATAAAAAAATGCAATAATTTTAATTGATTGCTTAAAAAATGATTCATGCTGTTCTTTGTTGTGGCCAAATTAATGAAGACATAAACAGCAAGTGCAGAAAAACGTATGCATATTCATTCGTTTTCTTTCTGCTCCCCAGTCGCAGTTATGTATTTTCATCTCTGGCATCGGCGGCTGTGTCATTTGCCACGGGGGCGTTTGGGATCTGGATCCCGCAGTACCTGGTAAGAGCTCAGGTGGTGCAGAAGACAGCAGAGACCTGCATCTATCAACCATGCAGCAGCAGAGACAGGTAACGAAATGCATATACTGATGAAAATGTACTGTACAAATACACACATTACATTTCTGACAATGACTGCATTTCTCTCTCATCTCCAGTTTGATATTCGGAGCCATCACCTGTGTGACGGGGCTGTTGGGAGTGGTGATCGGTGCCGTAACCACACGCCTCTGCCGCCAGAAGACGGAGCGTGCCGACCCACTGGTGTGTGCGGTCAGCATGTTGGGCTCTGCTATCTTCATCTGCCTCATTTTTGTTGTGGCCAAGAAGAGCATAGTGGGAGCGTATGTAAGTAGATCTATTTTGACTTCAAAACGTACTTGTGTATGTGTGTGTATGTATGTGTATATATAAGATTTTTTATGTTTTTAAAGGCGTTTCTTATGCTCTAATGCATTTTGTGAAATATTATCGCAATTTAAAATAACTGATTTCTTTTTTAATATACTTTAAAATATCATTTATTCCTGTGAAGCAAAGCTGAATTTTTAGCATCATTATTGCAGTTCTCAGTGTCATGTGATACTTCATAAAATCATTCTATTATGCTGATTTATAATCAGTGTTGGAAATAGTTGTGCTGCTTAATATTTTCGGGATCTGTGATATTTTTTCAGGATTGTTTGATACATAAAAAAAATTTAAAAGAACAGTGTTTATTCAAAATAGAAATGTTGTTACAATATACACTACTATTCAAAGGTTTGGGCTCAGTAAATTCTTTTTTTCTTTTTTAAAGAAATTAATACTTTTATTCAGCAAGGATGTGTTGGATAAAAAGTGACAGTAAAGGCTTATATTGTTAGAAAAATTCTATTTTGGACAAATGCTGTTCTTCTGAACTTTTTATTTAACAAAGAAAAAAGTATCACAGGTTCCAAAAAACAATCACTGATAATAAATCAGCATATCAGAATGATTTCTGAAGGATCATGTGACACTCAAGACCGGAGTAATGGCAGCTGAAAATATAGTGCTGCTTCACAGAAACAAATTATATTATAAAGTATATTATAATAGGAAACCAATTTTAGTAATATGGATATTATTAATATTATATTTCACTATATATATATATATATATATATATTTTTTTTTTTTTATAAATAGCCTTGATGGGCATAAGAAAGTCACACAAACAAGTTACACTAAATATCTCCACTAAATGTCTTCCATGGATTACACATCTGTTATTGCTACAATATTCACATCTCTTATTATATTAGTTGCCATGGAATTGTGGCATAAACACTGAGATTCTCCCCAGAAAGGTTGCTTAACACTGTGCCCTGCATATATCTCTAGTACAACTCCCTTCTGACTATACTTGTATTATAATGAGTCCTCTCAGTTAAAGTCAAATAAGGTCACTTCTATTTAGGATTCAATATAAGGCTTTAAACGATATAAAGTCTGTTGCATTCAGTAGGTTTAACAGTTGCTTGGCAGGGTTGTTAGGTCCAAACCCAATACTAAAAGAATAAGAGCGACGGGCGCTGTGTACTTGTTTAATTGGCATGTAAAGCAGGAAAAGGGAGCAGTTTTCACAGTTACTGCTGAGAAACAATGGGCTGTGGCATTTCTGAGTCACTAATAGAAAAAAGTTATACTGTATAAGAAAACAAAAAATTCTACCAGGTCACTCTCGTTCTTTTCAAATAACAATCAGGTCAGAACTAAATACAATATGCTCCCCAAATGGGACTGGGAATCTCGTAAGTTATGAAAAGAAGCCTGATGTTTGTCTTTCCTATAGACAGAAGAACCCAGTGCACTGTGATAATGCCATCTATCTGGTGTTATGTCTGAGAACCCCTAAGCTTGCTCAACATTTGCCACCTTATCTTAAATATGAAAGACTGGTTATAAACTGAACCCTCAAACACACCTGGTTTTGCAACCTCTTGTGCCTTTGTTAAAAACTGTAACAACTTTGAAAATATTTCTAATAAGGCAGACGGTCTTACCTGTGGGTAGACCTGGCTGCTCAGTTGTCTAGTTTGGGTCACATGAACACTACCTTGGGTTAAATGGAGATCAGTAAAGGACACAAGAAAAGAATAATGATTTATAGTATAATAAAAATCATTTAAAAATTATATTAAAGCAATTAATATTCAGTAAGATGTACTTAATTGATAAAGTGATGGTAAACACGTTTATAATGTATAAATTCTAATAAATGGTCAAGAACATTAACCAGATAATAATAGGAAATTTTTCTTTAGCTCTATATTAGAAATATTTTGATGATTTCTGAAGGATTGTGTGACACTGAAGACTGATATAATGGTGAAAATTCAGTGTTGCAATCAAAAAAGTAATTTACACTTTAAAGTGTATTACTTAATTGTAATAATATTTCACAACATTACTGTTTAACAGTATTTTTTGATCAAATAAATGTTAGTGAGCATAAGAGACTTCAAAATATGCCGGCTCAAAATTTTTGAACAGTGGTGTATATTGTCATTTATCACTTTATAGTGAATTGGAAAATGTGGAAATAAAATAACTGAAAGCCTGTCAGTCTCACTCAGAGCAACAGGGCAAATTTTAGAGTAAATGATCAAATTTAAGGTATTTATAGAAATGAATGACACATCATTTGGACCACCGGCCCTCATCCCATCTTGTCAAACAGGTAACATTGCAGTGTCAGTTCTGGGTAAAAATATACCCAGCTCCCAACTAAAGACACAAGCGCCCTTTCAATCACTTGTCCAGAGGCTTCTGTAATTACATCCAAATGGAGCATACGAAAAACAAGGAATCCAAAACTTTAAGGAGGGAAAATATTTGGAGTGAGAAAATTTGATAGTGACAGATGTGCAGTCTGAGAATGTGACAGCATGCTGGAGCTCTGTCAGGGTCTGTTCCAGAAGGGACAGCTGCTGTCTCGTCAGCACACTTCAGCCAGTTCTGCCGGGCTTTACAGTTTTAGCCTGTCTGTCCATCCGTCACGCTGTCTGAGCCTCAAGTCACTTTGCGACAGAGTTTCATACATGTCCGAACACACACGCTTTCATTTCCTCACCTTCAGATATTCTTTCACACCGACATATAAACGGAGGTTTCTAGACCCGTGAACTAATACCAACTGTTTTACACCCTGAGGTCATCCCTCTGTCAGCCCTGCTCACCATATCACTCTGAGCCCAACATAAGACCCTGTCAAAGTCAGAACGGCCACTCGAACGATCAAATTCCCCTTCAGCCTTAAGTTCATCACACAATCCCATCTGGTTTGACCCCAGCAGCTGCCGTCAGCAGCATTCTGAGATGTGGAGAGACCATCTACATTCTGTCAAGTCACTAAGATTAGTGGAGATATTCAATCCTTGTGTCTCAATCTCCCTTGAGCACCTTGAAAATCCAGTCCAGACACTGAGGGGTATCAGTTAATTTGTGTGGGAATGCTGAATTCAGTTAGTCTGTTCTTGTGAGATCACGTGAGTCTGTTAAAATAACTTCTTAAATGTAACACGTTTTCAGCCGCCAGACATTTTAGGTTCCACTCTAGTATAACCACTTGTCTCTTTTTAATGGTTTGGAGCAAGGTTCTGTTGCACTTAAATCAAAAACTGCATATAACACAACCGCAGTATAATCACACGTTTTCATATTCCACAACATTTATTGGGGTTTTTTGATTTAGTAGATGAGCCGGGTTAATTTAGCCTTTGGCCAACTGTAAACCCTGCTATCTGTATGTATTTCTGTACACTTCTCATTTTAAAGGATAAAATCAAATATAATTGGCCTTTCTTCTATTTTTCTCCCCTAACTCTCTTTCTCCCTCTCTTTTTCTCCTCAGATCTGCATTTTCATCGGAGAGACGCTGCTCTTTTTGAACTGGGCCATTACGGCGGACATTTTAATGGTTCGTATTGAAAGCCTGTATTTATCTGCTGCATTGAGTGGAAACTTTAAAGCCTTTAGCTGTAACAAAACTGGTCATCTTCTCAGGCTAGTTTCTTATTTTGAATGGTGGGATGCATGACTACGAGGTTTGGCATAGCCTGGGTGGGGCCCAAGACAAAATTGCTGCCTTTGATTGCACTTAATGGAAACGCCACTCATGAAAAATAAAACGAAATAACATTTTCAGTTTGAATGTTTTTGTCTGAAAGAAGCCAGTGAACTCAGAGCAGTAAACAGAGAGTGCATGTAAGGCAGGGTGAAAGATTTAGCAAGAAAAGCTGTCATGAAGTTGAGTCAGCCAAGGTCTTCCTGCATACTTAAACTCCAGTCAGCTTCGGTCAATTTAAAGTGCTCTGACAGCGGCTGCTTAAGCGAGCACTCATGTTACTTTTGTTATCCTGTTATGATTTAATGTGAAAATCTCACTGCTGTTTTCATATCACCTCTTTTCTCTCTCCAGTATGTTGTCATTCCGACCAGAAGAGCCACTGCTGTTGCCTTCCAGGGCTTCACCTCACATTTACTAGGGGATGCTGGAAGCCCGTACCTCATTGGCTTGGTAAGAATGACTCACACATTGGGAGGAGAACTGTTCAGTGGTGATTTGGGGGGTCTGCTCAGTCTAATTAAGGTCTGAACCACCTAAATGAAGTCTTAACAAAACACTGTAAGGGTCTTTTTACATACAAGCTAACAGATTTTCAAACAACATTCAATGCTCACAAAGTCAGAGTGCACTAAATAGACAACCATAAAGAAGAATCAGGTTATTGACACGTTAAGTAGTTAATGCTAGAAAGAGAAAGTCAGCAATTTTGAGTGACACAAGAAAGATGTATGGCTCCTTTTCTAGTTCACAATAGCGGATTTACACAAAAGCCCTCAGAAGATTTTCCCACTCCTCCTGATTTGTGTCTTTCCAGTAATACCTTTCCACAGGAGACACGATTGTGTTTGTATATATGCCAGTCACCAGCTCATTCAAGGCTAAATTCATCCACAAGTGTTCCCTTCAGTCCCTTAAACACTTTTGGGTAACAATAAGCCGTTCCGCCTTGTGCCATGTGACATTGTGCTCTATGATTTTGTGCGCTGACCCTGGCTCCATTCCCTTTTCCGATTTCCACTCTTGTTCATGTTAAGAAACAAAGCCAAACCGATCACAGTGCAGCACAAATTCATCATTCTTCTTAACTCCGGAAAAAGCACACAGTGTTTCCTAGACTTCCGACTCCTGTAGACATTCCTGGCATTCCGACCAGGACTCACTGGAGTTGATCCAAGTAAAACAGTAACTCATGTCCATGCTTTTGACAGTTTCAGAGCCCTCTGTCATGTTGGACTCAAGGTTCAGACCCATTGTTCCCTTATTCCATTATCACCTTCAACCTCTTGCAACAAAAGTGCATTTGCAGTGTTTGTTCTTTATCTGTCTCATACATGCACTTCAATACACTGCCATAAGAACAGAGCAGATGCAAAGAAGTGTGTTTAATCTACCTGTATATATTTTCCAACTGGAATGTGCTAGACATGTGGTATTTGAACACAGTTAATGATTTAATGACTTGATGTTGAATCTGACCCGCTCTGTTACATTGAGGTGTAGCTTTAGATGATTGTGTCATGAGTTATTTCTGCTTGTGGTGGCAAAGCTTAATTTCAGGCATTTTAATATGTTGATTTGGTGTTTAAAAACATTCACTATTATTATTATTATTATTATTATGTTAAAAATAGTAGCTGCAAACTGATACAATTTTTCAGGATCCTTGATAAATGGAAAGAACATAATTTCTTTAAAATTTAAACCTTACTTTTGATTGGCTTAATATGCCTAATGCTTTAAAATATTTCCTTTAAAGTCCAACGTTTAAACACATTTTATCAAATTCACTTTGTATTGCAAAAATGTTTCAGCTAGATGAGTGAATGTATTATTTGCTAGCACTTTACTAAGCTGTTTGACCACTCTTTCTCAAAGGTCAGAGGTTCAAGTTCACTCAAGTTGCAGTGTTAGCAGCTCACCACTTTCCATCCGCCCAAAACGCCCGACCCGCTGACAGACAGCTGGGCAGTGTGTTTATAATCCTGCCACTTGTTTTGTGATGTTTCATATGTGGTTAGTTCACATGACTCGACTGCTTTCTGTGGAAATACAATGGTCTTCTATTTTACCTCTCCGATAGTAGCTCAGTTAGGTCTTCAGAGGAAGTGTGTGGACATTCTGGCCTGTCAAATCCAGGAACGTGGGACAAAGTCATGCATCAACAGTTACTTGATAATTTCACTCCGGAGGTCTGGCAGGCTAGTGTGATGGTGGCTGTGACGTACTTCTGTCGCAAAAAAATGTGCCAGCTCTGAATAACAGAAAACAAGAGATTTTAGAGAAAAACCACAGGAACTTTGACACTGGGCAGTGACACTATAGTTTTTCCAGACATTAAGTTGTTAAGAGAGCAGTGACATCCAATAGCTTACTAAAGACAACTGGAAAGAAATGTAAGAACATGTGGTAGGCAGACAACACGTTCTTCTAAAAACTGAACAATGTGCGTACTAGACCTGTGAATGAATAACAGTTCCTAAATACCTGGTAATGCTCCATTTCTCTCTAACTGATGTAAAAACATTCAAAGTACCTGTGTGAATCCGTACCCACAGGGATAGTGGGTGGTGTAATTATCTATAAAAATAGGCTATCCACCGAAATCTACCATTTGTTTTGCAAAAAAAAAACACTCATTAGACACGCACCAGAAATGTTCAACCTCAACCCTATTTTTATCAGGAGAAATAGTTCATGTTTGGCATCTTGAAGCCTGACATATACACACACATACAGGAGTGTGGTCTGCACACACACACACACATTAGGGCATAAGGGCATTCTGTACACTTTTATTGTGTTTATATACAGCTAGTTACTACAGATACTATAACCTAACCCTAACACAAAACTTTCTGCATTATTACAATTAAAACAGTTAATAATTAACAGTTTTACAAAGAAAGACATCCCCATATGGAGGTTTTGTCAAATTTATCTCACTTCTGGGTAACTATTTGTCCTTAAATTATGGTTGAGTATGTACAAAGATACACAGACCTCACTGTCAGCACCCACTCACACACCTTTTAGAGTCAGCATTCCAACCCGACCCATGAGACTTGAGACACGCTAGTGCTGATAAAGGATTAGCCAAGCTAAAGTCAGTTAGATGGACTCTGAGGAGATTATTAGAGTTTCTAAATGTCTTTTTAATACTGCTGTGCCTATATTTTCATCAAGCATTAAAAAATCATCTTCCAGGAAAATGGAACAAAAATGTTGATGACTCATCCCACACAATACTTTATTTTGGTGCAATCAAATCCTTTTTAGAATGACAATATCATCTGCTAATATCCCACAGGAAACACCTTGTGTGGTCTTTAACATTAAGAACCATGCTAACTACTGCCTGAGTGAATCCTAAGGGAGCACACAGTATAAAATGAAATCGGTTTGTAAAATTGAAACTCAGCTAAATGTCTCCTTGATTGAATGAACAGTTTAACTAATGTTTATTGTCTTTTTATTGATATATTGACTTGCTGTTCAACAGATACCAATAGCTTAAGACAAGTTAGCATAATTAACCATTTACCCAGTAACTGATTAAAACAGCGCAGATCTTATAAGGAAGTTAATTATTACATTAATGTCGCTGATGACTGGCAGTAGACTTTTCCTTTGTTTGCTAATGAGTGCTCTTTTGTTTGTGTTTCTGTCCCCCACAGATATCAGATGCGCTGCAGGAGAGCTACGCTACATCAGCATTATGGCAGTTCCTGAGCTTGGGCTATGCCCTCATGCTTTGCCCCTTTGTCATCGTTTTGGGGGGGATGTTCTTCCTGGCCACCGCCCTTTTCTTCCTGGACGATCGCGACAAAGCGGCGAAACAGTACGTGACTAGGCCTTTACTCACAACACTCATAGTGCTAATTCAGTCCAATCTTTTAAGTCATTATTCTGAAAACTATTTAAAGACGTGCTGCCATTTCAAGGGTTCCCTACTTTACATTCCTAAATGGGGTTATCATTTCCCAATTCCCTGACAATGACAATCCAGAGAATACCGGTTGCCATGGTGATTTTGGTAGCCTTGGCCATCTTTGTGTGGCTGGTGAATAGCCTCAGGTGGATAGTTAATCTTCGAGGATGAGCGAGATTGATAGACGGACAGAGATCTAGACGTATTCTCAAACAAAGACACTCTGCCTTTTGGAAAAATGGCGCTTAACATGGGTTACAAATGAGGTTATGTAGATATTTCTTTACTCAAATCGTTAAGCATTATAGGAGAGATTTCAAAATAAAAGTAAGTTCAGTAGGCTAGCATTCGGCAGAGACAAGATAAAGTAATTTTATGAAAGTAGCATTTATGGACAGATTTTGTCCAATAAAACCAGTCATGACGACACGAGAGAAACTGAACATCAAATAAACCCCAATGTTGTCTCTTGCTATTCAAGCTACCCAGACATGTCATTTTATTTTAATATGGGATACATAAGCCATCAGAAGGTACTTTGACCTACATATGTATATATAAACACAGACATTTTAAAACAGACCTTCATCTAAAACATATGCCGGGAAAATCCCATTGCCTTAAAAGGTAAAGACAAACATGATACTCAGACTATGCGACTCACTTTCTGTTTTGCGGCCGTCTTTTATCAAGTGAATTTCCTGTGTGTGTTGCCACTCAAAAATGACTTCCTTCCTCTCGGCTTGGGGACATTTTTAGGCAGGGTGGTATGTTGGATTACTGCAGAAGATCTTCCCACGATAGGTCTTAGAGACAGCCCAGGAGGTTGACTTTTGTTCTCGTCTCGCCATCTATTACAAAATGCAGTTTAGTCATTATAGTAATTTTTCACAGGGAGCTACTCAGCAGGATTATTACATTGTTCTTTTTCCTGCTATACATCATAAGTAGTGGAATACAAATACTACACCACAGATACAAGTCTTCAAATCAATCCTAACATGAATAAATCTTGACAGAAAAATACAGCGGCTAGGTTTAAAGGTGTTGTGTCAAACAGAATTATATATAACTGACTATTTTCAAGTAGGTTTCCCTGAACACTTCCAACTTCTACTATTGGTCAGATAAACAGATAGACCTCACACAATTGGTGGAGCCAGTGTTGCTATGCCAAGCTGGTCAGATACTCATACAAACAGAGCAATGTTTTTAAAGAACCCCCTTTTTTTTTTTAGGGAAATAAACCACCTTTCAGTTTAAAATAAATGATATGACAAAGAACTTAAATTTAGAATGAGGATCTTTTCAAAGCACTATTGGTTGCAGTTTATACAGAAGTTTTACCACACCACTGGTTTTATGCAGCCACTGAATTGTAGCTATGCTGTGTAATGACCTGCTATGTCATGCATGCCAGAAGCAGCAGCTACAGATTAAAGCAGATATTTGTGAATGCAGCATATACTATAAGCTTATATCCAGCTGTCATGAGCCTGTGCAATTATACATTTCCAACAAATACTCTTACGTAACACCCTCTTACAATTTTTCATAAGCATTGCATCATCACGAGTCATCATGCAGTCTAAAAATAGAATTTTAACTGTGCTGTTTCAGGCCCAGTAGTTCTTTATTCGCAAATATCTTGTTACATCAATATAGCATTCTTTTTTGTCTTCCTCTATTTATGGACACAGCATGCAAAATGAAAGGCGTTCACTGGAGTGGAGGAATATATATTGAGCTTGAAGTGTACTTTATTTCGAGGCTGTAAGCTGTTTTGAGCCATGAGGGAGCCGTTTATAGCGCACGGGAAAACACTGGGCACCCAGGCAGTCATGCAAAAATACACACGCGCACGCATTTGTCTCATATCCTTTGCTGCCTGGCATTATTTGACATGGTGTCCATTGGGACGTACTATAGATATAAGCATCCTGTGAACTGTGTGTTAAAGCACTTGTAGCCTGTGAAGTGTCACCATTGAAATTTCCAATAGAGTGACTGAAATTATAAGAAGCCAACTACATCTTGTAGGGAAAAAAAGAAAAGAAGTAAAATTGCTCATCATTGAAGATGATGAGGACAACTTAAGTACTTCTACACAGCATTAGTGTTTCACGAATTAAAAATCTGGATCCTCACCAACTTCTGTCACTACCCTGATGCTCAATCAAACCACTGCTGTACCTCATTTTACTCAGAGTTTTGCACCTAAATAGTTGTATATCAATAATGCTGCTGTGAAGTTGCCAGACAGGCCTAATCCCAAGTCAGCTGTCCTATTATTACATTGAGCTGGTTAAAAAACAGAGCTATAAAAATAATTGTGATTAATCTCAAGATTTTCAACCAGTATTAGATCAAATTAGATCAAACATGGTAAATGTGTTAAAAATATTGTCTTAACCACATTAATTAAAGATGTTAATATCATATCTGCAACCCAGTTTGAAAACCCTTCACTAAAAGATCATGCTGATGTGTAGTGTACTATTATGAAAAGTATTGCATAAATAGTATATTTACAGTACACTATGTTTTCCCGCATTAATCTGTTTTTTTTTTTCCTCCAGAGTAAACCATCTTACCCGGCCGCCATCCACAGTTAAGGTAAGACCTCAAATTCCTGCAAGTCTCCAACAAAGGCCTCCTGACTTTTTCCCCTGTTATAAAATGTTATCCTGTTGACCTTTTAAAATAGAGAATATAATAGTTCAAGCTTATTTATGAGAAGGTATTCTGGACTGTAAGGAAAGAAATAATAACATACCACCTTTATGAAACTTTAGAGCTGCACACTTACCCTTTATATACCCGATGGTTTACACATTGGAATTCTTGTGCATCATAATAGAATAGAATAGAATAGGCTTTGGGCTCAAAGTGGTTTATATGAGTGAGCAGGTTATTTCATCAACTGATAATCTCAAATCTGGCTCGTCTTCAAGCCTCTGTTCCTGCCCCCTTCCCCTTTTTCTCTTATCAGCCTCTCACACTCACTGTTATGAGCCTGTTTGTATAATTGCCATGACTTTGTATGCCCCAAAAGAACGGCAAAGCATCAAAAGACAGAGAAAGAAAACATCTAACAACATCAGGAAATAGGCTTTCCTTGTTGCCCGTTTTTTTTAGGTGGAGGACAATGTGTGTGGGAGACGTACACTAAAAATAACTAGTGCCCTAACTATTCGGACTGAGAGGGCGGATTGTAACCGTTAAATGTGGTCATGTATTTTTGTTCTCCAGACAGGCCCAAGTCCCAAGTTAGCTGTCCTACTCCTCTACAGCACCCGCCGCTTTCTAATTAGCAAAACTACCGCTCTTTATTAGGTTAACAGCCTATACTGACTTAAGTTTAACTAGAAATCAATTAAATATCTCAGACTGGATGCAGCGTAAAACATGGCCTTGAGGGTTAGCCTGTCAGAGGCATATAAATTAGCATAAATGAGCTTGTGATGACAAGACATATTGCCTCAGTCACTTATATAAATGGGAAAAGTTCTCTGATCAATAGGGGTCAAAGCACAAAGTGGAGAGGAAGCCGCATGAGTTACATAACAGACGGACACCCACACACCCAATATTAGAAAAGAAATTATGAGGAGGCCAGTGAAGTAGTGGGAGTACGAGAAAAATCACTATTGTGACATTAGCCTTGATTAGGGCCAAAGATTTCAGACAGGAAGGGCTTGTAACCAAAGCAATGAGATATTAGAGAGGATAAATGAGAGATGAAAAGGAAAAGCAATGGAGAAATAGACCACTGCCCTTGTAGATGGTGGATGTGCTAGTCACTAAAGAGATACTGCTTAGTTTAATCTAGTGGACAAATAATGGCATGATGACAAAATGGAGAGTCTTCTCTATAAAAATGTTTGTCTTTTCTTTTAGAGAACATCTTGTAATTGAATAATAGCACAACCCGATATGTCCTTCAGTTATTTACCCTTTGGCCAGTTAAACATGATTGGATTTCCTAAATGCATATTTAGGATCTGCAGAGTTGTGTACCGTTAAAAAATTTGGGGTGATTGATTGATTGTTCATTTATTTGAGACTCTTATGCTCATCAAGGCTACAAATATTTGATCTGAAATCTAGTAAAACTAATATTGAGAAACATTATTGTAATTTAAATAAACAACTTTAAATTTTCATGCATTGTAAAATTTAATTTATTTACGTGATTAGCAGTCACATGATCCTTCAGAAAAAATATGCTGATTTGGTGTATCAATGTTAAAAACAGATTAACATGGGTTTGCCATATGAGATTCTGATTTAAATAAAAAAATATGATCCCTTTTACCTTTTAATCTATAAACCCCATTAGTATAGTAAATGGCAACATTTTGTTTACACAAGACAAAATATTTTTTCACAAACCTATATCTGTTTTTCTAAAAGCAAGTAAAAAAAAGTTACAAATAAACAATTAAAAACCATGAACTTGAAAAACCTCAGGTTTGAAAGACAAATCCAGCATTAGTCCATAATTACTAAATTTTCAGTGTATGAGTGTGTGTTATCACACAATGTAGAAAACAATGGTTTGTTTAATAGTAGAAAAGCTTCTAGGCCAGATTAGTTGCGGCATAATGATGGACAAATCCCAAACAAGACCCTGGATGCTCCGTAAACGTCACTGATGTGAATATCTGAGCTTAATACCTTAGTATTTAACATTTTTAGTTACGTTGCATGATCCAAATATCATCATACAGTACTGCTGTCCTCTGCATCTGTACTATATTAAAATGAAACTGAATAAAATAAATGTCAAGTTTGTGACAGCCTTGTGATGTCAGTGAGGCAGCTGTGGGAAGCTTACAGAAGCTCTAGTGTGTGTGTAAAAATGGGGGTTGGTTTACCTCACCAGCAGCACCAGACAGATGGCTCAGTGGGTACTGAGTTATAATAATTAAAATGAAACATCCTGTTGGGAAGCCAGAGACTAGGATGTTATTGCTTCAAGTTTTATTCAACAACACAAACAGCTAGAATCTGACCTGTCTTTGTCTTTTTCATTCCCTCAGGTTACCAAATAAGAAGGGGCTGCTGCAATGGGATGACAATATGGGCAAGTGGAGGAAGAAAAAAACAACAGAAGGAATAAAACTAGCAGCTAACTCACTATACGCACACTCAACACACTCTCGGATCGCCGCTATCATACCATCTCTGCTTTTTCGTTTCATCCTGTGAAGGCCGTTCTGAATTCAAGTCGCACCTTGCTTGCCCTAGCAAACCTTAAGCTGGGAAGAGGTCAGCCAATCAGCAGCTGGAGCCCAGCTGTTAATGATGTATATAAAGAGCCACGTGGGTTCCAATGGGTTTTGAAAGAGGATGCGCTAGAGCGCTCAGTGCCATACTACTGAACACAGCACGGACACACGATCCCGTCCTGTCACGCTGCCTGTCGATCTGCACCAAGTGCCATAGCATTACATTCCGAATGGGGACCAGTACCATTGATGCTCACAGCCAATAAGGGGCTCGCCAATACACCAAAATCCTGTAAATACAGAACTGAAGGAATCGCTCATATCACATCACATCACATCACATCAAATACCCAAGAAAAACAAGCTGCACGGTGAGCCCTGCCTTAAGAAATCTGGCAGAGGCACAGGTCTGGTCCCTGGTCACTTTACTTTCGTAAAGATCTTTTTCTTTGCTTATTATTATTATTTTTCCATTCTTTTTCTTAGCACTTACCATTTTAATGCAGTGCCAGTGAAATCATGCCGTCACGCATGACACCTGAGACCATTGAAATCGATCATTATCTTTTCTCTTCTTGCTCTGACTGTGTGCTTTTACAAAATGAAACTGGAGGGACTTCATAAACTATAGCTCAAAGGGACACTGGATTGTAAATATTATCTTTTTATAATGAAGAAACAACATGTAAATGCTTTCATACCGAACTTTACTGAAGAGTCTGCCAGGATAAGTCGCGTAGTGTGTCTAAGAGGAGAACAGAAATACTGAAAAACGCCAACAAGCGAACAAAGCCAAGGTTATCGTCACTTGTTTAGCGAGGAATTCCTTCCGCAGTGCCGGGTTACCCACCCAGACAGGCAAACCTTCTTTTTACCTGCGGATAAGATTCACAGGATCAGTCTGTAAGAATGAAAGTCTTTGTATGTTGGCTTACCTTGCTCATTTGGCTTTACATATCCCTTTACTGGAAAATAAGAGACAGATAGGATGATAGTGTATCGCAGCCAAGTTAATTACCTACACTGCAATCCATCCGTTTTCAAAAAGGGAATTTTAACTCAGAGGTTAAGCTAAGTCTGGATAGTTTTTTTTTGTTGTTGATTCTGTGAAATTTGTGGAGGTTTTTTATTAGCAGAAAACCGATCTTTGAATATGTTGCATACACTAAGAAAAGCACTTTGCTTTTCACTGAATAGTCATGGATGTGAAGAGATAGAGTTGGAGGGTAAAACTGCAGAAAATATCCTTTTTCGCTCTTATTGGCCTGTGTGGTTTTGCTTCAGATTATAGTTTGTAATATATGCAATTAAAAAAAAGAAGATTTCATCATTAACAAACGTGAAAGCTTTGACAGTGGCAATAATTTGTATGTCTTCATATTTAGCAAAATTTTCTCAGAGCACACACACTCACCACTGTCACTTTTCTGCAACCTGGCGTTACCAAATCTGTCTGCGTCTGAAGCTGTTCAAATGTAAGTCTGTGCTCAATGAGAAGGCTTTTTCCCCATCTTGAAAAAAGCACCTTGCCTATAGATTGATGTGGAAAAAGCCGATCTGTGCTTTGAAGGTCTAACTTAACGTATCATGTGAAATTACCGTCCCTATTTGCCAGTCATATCCTTTTTAACTTTCATCATGCCAGGTGAAAAGCCTCTGAATGTGATTCTGTCCAATCCAATGTGTTTACACATGCCAATTTATCTTAATGAAGCTTTTGTATTATTATTATTATTCTTTTACAGATGTCTTTTTCTTTCTTTTTACAAATATGAGTTTTATATATAGACACTATGAAGATAAACTATATTATGCAGCGATTTTAATATATTGTAAACTGCTTTGATGCAATGTATTTATTATGTTTTTAATTTGTTTATTTGCTACCCTTGCTGATAAGATGGAATAAGGGAAAAAATAATGTCATAGATATTATGTACAGTTCCATTTTTGGTTTATTTTTGTTTTAAAAAAACGCCTCCTCGTCACAATTTGAAGAATCTCTCATTTGTTCATCTCAGAGAACTGTGTTTTCACAGGAGCCGATTATTTTACTGATTCACACAGAGCATGATTTACACGTATACGAAAGTACATGTATTGTGTATCAACATGTTTATTAGACCAATGAACTGATACTATACCTGATTTATTTTGCACAAGGAACTGGGTGTGAATAATTTGCTGACCAGGGGGTTTTCTCTTACTGTCTAATTCAATAGTTCTACACTGGCATTTTGTAAGTGCTAGCTTTGAGGGATTATTACCCATTCACTGCCTGGCTACTAGCTTTTCAAAGTTATTTTACATGCTGTCAATGATTATATGATTATTGTTTATTTGTTTGTTAAAAGGCAACACTCACGGTGATCTTGATCAGATGAACGACTGGCTTAATGTTTGTAAAGCCAAGTTCATTTTATTGGCAAAACACTACTGCTAATGAGCAGTTTTATGAGATCATTTTAATTGCTGAATCGTGAGAGTTGAGTATTTCCGATTGCACATTTTCTTGTTATACAAGAATCCTGTAAAGATGAACCTATTTCTGATATCAAGCAGAAATTAAAAGGTGATTTTATTTTTTAGAGCAAGTGTGATTATAAAGAAAACTATCTAGGACGTTTACTGTGATGCTCCCACAGGGATATACACCTATATGTAACTGATCAAAATAAACTTATTTAATCAAAACAGATCAATAAAGTGTCTTTTTTTGTTTTGTTTTTTACATTATTACAAAAGTGCACTTGATTTGTCACTTTAAGGCAATGCCAATAATCAATAAGGTTCCATAATTCATTAATGAATGTTTATATTATTATTTTGTAAGATATACCATAATCCAATATTAATTCATGTTTGTTAAATTATAATAAAGTTTAAAAAAATGCAAAAATGTCATTTAAAATTGTGCTTTTGGTAAGAAATATTCATTTTATTCAGCAAAGATGTACTAAATTGACCAAAAGTGACAGTAAAAACATTTATGTTGTTACAAAAGAAAATTAAGTTGTCATAACAGGAATACATAACATTTTAAAATGCATATTTAAATGTGTTAATACAGAAATTGGTAATAACATTTCACAGCACTACTGTTTTTACTGTATTTTTAATCAAATAAATCCGGCCTTGGATGAACATCAATCAAAATATTGCAAAATCTGTTCATTCTTGGATGATCTTTCTATACTACTAATTCACAAAGTGATTAGAAGCAGGATACCCAATCCGAGAGCTACACTCCTACAGCACATGAATGGGCTCTAATGTCACAGAGCCCCATTAGCACATACCTGGGGGGACAGAAAGGAGACTTTCAGTGCTCTGGAGCAGGAAGCCCTCTCTCTTCCTCTCTTTCAGAGCTAGTAGGAGGGGAGGGGAGGGCAGAGCAAAAGTTTTCATTTTCATCGGTTAGCGTAAGAATCAGCCCAGGTTTTGGGGGACTGGATAAAGTCTAGCATTGTTTAGAGAGGCACACTGCACCTCTGTTGCTCAGCAACTGTTTCTGTGACGCCAGAGAAGAAGAATGTAGTTGGAGAAGGTCACCAGTATGTTGACAAGACATGAAACACCTACACGGCCAGTGACTGTTGCTGAAAATATGAGAAAATATGCTTAGCAACAGCTGTCACATTCATCCACATTACTGATGAAAATACAATATTTGCTCATGGTGTGACCCGAACCACATATGAAAGCAAATCGAGAAAGTTCACAAATATCTGCAACCGTAGCCACAGCTGAGTACAGAATTACCTCAGGGCTTAAAAACTTCTGAAAAGCTCCTGTAGACACTAACTCGCCAACAAAAACACACAAAGAACAGAAGACCCATAATAGCCAAATATCTCCAAAAAGGCAACCAATAATGATGAGGCGTTTCCAGCAGTTAAATGTCTCAAACGCCCCAAAACTGCTTACTGTGGCTACGTTCAATCAGAAGTATTGATCACAAGAGCTTTTCTAATCGCAAGTGACCCCTTCTAACCTTTGACAGGAAGGTCCTTATCTAGTTTAATGGAAACATCTTAGCGTTTGACTTACAAGCTAACCATTCGATTTTGGTATTACACACTAAAGATGATCTGTCTTACTGAAAGCCGTTTAAATTTTTTCATTTGTAAAATGCAAATTAAAAATATACAGAATCCTGAAATGAATGGAATATATGTTGGATGTCTATTGGTAAAATTAAGTCAGAACAAACTGGCATTCGATATTTGGATTTAGACTGAAATAAAACAACAGACTGTATTGATGAAGTGATGAAGACCCTCACTCTCCACTGGACACTGAACTCTGATAACCCGACAGAAACGCACTGGCCAAGCAAACCAAACCAAATTCAGGCATGAAACCATGAGAAAACACTGTCAAAGTCAACAGAACAGTGGAGATCTGACAGGAAACTCTAGGGTGTAGACAGGATATAATGGTTCCTTATACTCAGCAGGAAAATCAATGTGGCAATTTCTTTTCCATGGAACTGTTAAAACATTCTGTGGGCCAAAGAAACAAAAATTAAAAACAAGGGTAATTTTAGGGTCAATTTCAAGCTTAAGCAAATAGTTGTTGATGCACATGTCAATTTTTGTTTGGTTATTTTGAAAAGTGACGCTTTTAAGCTATTTTGATAGTTGGAACATTGAATCCACGTAAGCCTCAGAACAGACAAATTTAGTTCAAGACCCTTGTTGCCCATTAAAACAGTGCAGAGAAAAGCGTATGGAAAGGATAATATATTAAAAAATGACACTTCTGTCATCATTTACTTTCACTCTCACTACTCATGTCTACTACTATGTCTTTCTTCTGTGGAAGACAAAAGAAGATATTTTAAAGATTCTTTTCTTTGTTTCTTGTACAATGAAAGAACACGAGACAATATGTGACCCTGCACCACAAAACCAGTCGTAAGGGTCCATTTTTTGAAAATGAGATTTATACATCATTTGAAAAAATAATAATACATAAAAAAAAATAAGCTGAATAAATAGGCTTTGGACAACTATTTGAAAATCTGGGATGTGCGGGTGCGAAAAAAAAAAAAAGAAAGAAAGAAAAGAAAAAAATTGTCAAACAAATAAATAAATAAATAAAAAGAATTGTTCAAGCGGATTATTGCTGAAGTAAAAAAAAAAAAAATTAAACCAAAAAAGTTATAAAAGTTTAGGTTTATGAAAATGCTTTATGAACAATATTTTATAGAAAATCTGTATTTTATGAAACATGTTAACTGTAAACATGTTAGAAAATCAAAGCCATACATCTAAACAAGTTGTGTTCCAAATTTGAGGTTGACATCTTAAAAAATTAGCTTTCAGTAATATTTTGTTTGGGCACAATACCAAATTTTCCCATTAGATGCAAAACTTCGCTGGTGCACAAAGTGGTTAATTTGTGATATACAGTAGAGTTTTTCTCTCTCGAATATTACAAGCACACACAATTTTTTTTCATGACACAAATACAAACCACACTCCGACATCCATACCAACACGCCCACACAAATATAGCTGCATTATTTGTCCAATTGGCTCTATGATACACAGAAGCAGAAAAGAGGAATAAAGCGAGTATTTGCTTTATAGACCAAAAAATGGCACCATCTGGTTTATTAAAGTTCCAATAAAAATACACACCTAAGCCAAAATGTATGCAGTTACAGTAGCATTAACACAGGCAAAAAAAAAAAAAAAATCTAAAATACAAAAAAATGTCTGTAAGGTTGCACAAGTGTTAATATCCCAGTGATTTTTGGAATAAAGGGAAAATGGATCATTTTGACCAATAAAATGTGTTGTTGGGTATTGCTACAAATATACCTGTGCTACTTAAGACTGGTTTTGTGATCCAGAGACACATATATATTTAGTTTTTTATGTTTTTCTGCTTCCAGTAACAACCCCATTGATTTTGTTTGCATTCAGAAAAAGCAGCATTCAAAATATATTATTATATATATATACATAATATATTTTTTGGGTGAACTATCCCTTTAATACGACAGAGTTTTAGTGCCACCAACAAAAACAAAAAAAATCTAAAACTACGAGAATAAAGTCGTAATATTATGAGAATAAAGTCTAAATATAATATTTAGTATAGTGCACTTGGAAATGACGTGGATTGAGAGAAGGCCACCGGAATTTAGGCATGTATTTTAATATTGTTGTGTCCAAGCGGCCGCTTCATCTTACTGGGATGAGATCTAAGAACTCGCGGAAACCGCTTAATATCAAGAATATGATATTTATTAAAAGACTGAACAGGAACACCTTTTTTATCTTAACATCAGCTCACAGACTCAGTCCATATTCCTTTGGGGGGCGCTTTAGCTCTCTTATTTAACCCTTTTTAATACACTACAAAGGCATTTATGTGGGATTATTAGCAGAAATGATATTGTGTGTAATATTCGCGGGGACAATATGCTTAGAAATAATATTTCATGTCTTCCATTGGATTCATTATAGTGTGCCACCCAATAGCAATAAGACTTGTCCCTTTAGTACTTTAAAAAAAAAGCTTTCAGTTTTATAGCGAAACACATATTGTGTCTTACAGTAACGTGTTGTTCAAGCTCTTTACTGATCAGATCGCTGTATTATGTATATTCATTATTTGTAGTATGCCACACACCCAGCAATCACAATAATGTTCTGCTTTGTTGCTTTTGATATAAAACAGCTCATCTTTCTAATGAATGTGTTTTTCCTCTTTGTTTCAAGTGTATAGTAAGATATAAAAGTGAAGGAACATAAGAAGGCATGAAAAAACAGACTATAGTCTCATTGTAATCAGGAAAATTATTGACTTACACTGCCGCTTAAACTAAAGTGATTTCAGCGATATGTCATGTTATAATATACATATTGTTTGTATTTCGCTAAAAAACTGGCAGATTTTGAAAGCTGAGAATATCTCCGGGTGCTCCCAATCTAGGCTGACTTTATTCTCGTAACATTTCGACTTTTATTCTCGTAGTTTCGACTTTATTCTTGTAATATTACGACTTTAATCTCGTAGTTTTAGATTTTTTGTTTTTTTTGTTGATGGCACTAAAACTCCGTCGTACTTTAATAACCTTCTCAGCAGAAACTACTCTGGAGGTCTTGAAAAGTTACATATCAAATAAATAGTTACCCTTTCAGTCGAATCACTTCGACGTTACATATGGGGACTCGCCAGAGAGACCAACTGCCTTTGAGCTTTATACAAAAGGCCAATGAAATTGGCGTGCATTTGATTGCGCTCAGGTGCACCTCATCACTGTGTGAG
>JAUMHE010000048.1:6685478-6722586 GCA_032359235.1 Enteromius mattozi | reverse complement strand
TTTTGGCATCAAAACAAAACAAAACAAAAAATGCTGTATGATACTCCTTATTAAATGAAAGTTTCAAAGACATTTAGATAAACTCTTTCATAATTGAGGATTGTGAATAATATACTCTTTTTAAACAGAATTTCAATTATCTCTGCACTCCAACTGATGACGGCTTCATACCCCGAGTGTCTCTGAACCCAGACTTCTCCTTCAGTGCAGCCAGGAAAGCTGTGGCTGAGATCAAAGAGAGGCTGGAGGAGCTGGGCAGAGACGAACTGCGAAAGATCTCAAAATCAGGTCAGAGCACACAATGCACCGTACACCAGATACAGGCATAGTTGTTGGGTGAATTTGCCCTTTCTTGCTGTTCTGAACACACCGCCCTCTATTTTATATGAACTTGGACAGTAAAGTGTACAGCTGAACTTAGTTTCTCTCTAAAGAGCCACATTGTGCACTTTTGTTGCAGTATATTAAAATGTATCATTTCTGGGCCAGCTGTAAAATAATTTGAAGTCCTGAAGGAATAACCAACAATTAAACAGATCAGTTTTTAACTCTGACAAGTCAAGCCTTTTAGTACCGAGTGCACTTTACAGGACATTTCCAAGTCAGCAAGGAAGTCATGTGATTGCAAGTAGAGTGTAAACAGGGCTTAGAGTTCCTCCACTTCATTTCCAATTCACTGAGCAAAGTCCAAATGATAAACAAAAGAGCTATTCTAATTGGATGAAGCAGTTAGAAAAATTCTGTTAATAGAATTTGAAACAACAGGATTTAGTGCCTTACTTAGATCAGCTGGCACAAATCTAGCATTTCTTGTTTAAGAAATATATTGTAAATAAAGTTTTCCTAACGTGTATTTTTTTATAACAGTGAATGAAGTACCAGTGTACACTGTGGAGAATCGCACCAAAGAGAAAACTATCAGAGGTAACACAAATTTACTTCTGCATTCTACATTTGGTCTAAAAATTGCAATATGTAAAACTTGCATGACAAAACAGCTGTTTATAAGTTTGAGGTCTGTACAAGATTTGTTTTATACTCAGCAAAGCTGCATGTCTTGGATCAATATGTAAAAAAGTAAAATTGTAAAATAGTATAAAAAATTAAATGAACTTTTTCTATTAGAATATGTTTTCAAATGTACATTTAATTCCTTCCTGTGTTTAGTTAAAGAAATTCATTCAGTGGACAGTGCACCACCTGCAGAACCCAGGAGCAGATCTGAATTTCTGAAATGTAAGTATAATCAGAAAGAAATCATAATATTTATATTTTAATAATTATATTATAATATATTTTTTAAATATTTTCACATGTAGATCATTTAACATTTAAAGCTAATCTTTAAAAACAATAATAGTTTAATTAATTTATCTTAAGCTAATCTTAAAAAAATATCTATTTCTCAAAATGTAAATTATCATGCCTTGTGGTGCCTAAAGTGACTGGCATTTACTGTTTAAATACTGCCATTTATGTTTCGGACAAAATCGTACACAATTGATTTTAGCCATTTATTAGCTGTCAGCCACAGCATGAAATTATTCATCAGCTATTTTAGGTATTTGAAAACAGACAGGGACAGGTTTACAAAGATCTGTTAAAAGCAACTTTTTATCTTTGTGCCCATCTCCAGACTACTGTCAGCTGAGACTAGACCCACACACGGCGCATAAGGAGCTGTACTTATCTGAAGGAAACAGAAAGGTGATTAGAACCAGAGACCCGCAGCCATACTCAGAAAGCCAAGATCGCTTCGATAGCTTTGCCCAGGTGCTGTGTCGTGAAGCTCTGTCAGGTGGCCGCTTCTACTGGGAAATTGAGTGGAGTGGGGAATTTTCCATCGGAGTGGCCTATCGGGGCATTAGCCGTAAGGGTAAAGGCTCTCTGTGCTTGCTAGGCTACAATGATAAGTCCTGGAGCCTCCTCTGCTCTGACACAGGGTACTCAGCCTGGCATAACAGGGTAGACAAAGCTGTTAGCGGCCCTCACTCTTCAAGAATAGGGGTCTTTCTGGATCACTCTGCAGGGGTGTTGGCCTTCTATAGTATCGGTGAGACCATGACACGTCTGTATCGTTTCGAGACCACATTTACTGAGCCCCTCTATCCTGGGTTTGGGGTTGGGACATCAGTCAAGATCTGCCAATTAAAATGAACACTACATGAGATGTGTGCTTTTCATGAAGAATCTAAAGTGAAGGACAGACATTTTTGCTCTTTTTTCTATGATTTTATATTTTGAACTGTTTTATGCTGAATGCCATTTGTCAGCTTTCGTCTCAATTTTTACAGGCTCTGGAAGAATTAAATCACTTTTTTTTAGAAATGATCCTATGTGCAACCAATATAATGTTTTCTTAAATAAAGGATTAAATGTTTTTCAGTTAATATTATATGGATTTCTCAACATGCATGTATCCCAAGACATTGTAAAGCAACATTATTCATCAATGCCTTCTTCCACTTTATTTCAATAAAGTTTTAAAGTTGTTATATATATCGGTCCCTCATTAAATAAACGTGGTCATATATCTGTTTGTAGTAGTGGGTGTTCCTACTACTGGATGCTTGAACATTATTGGAAAAAAGGGTGAAAGAAAATCGAATTGTGATGTATTGGCAGTAAAAATAAGTCTTTTATTTTGACAAGAAGTTTTTTATGTTGCTTAAATAAACATTCTGGGGGTGAAACTGTTTGTATATAAACTGCTGGAGTTACGCAATGCATCATACCATGAACAAATATGAATGAATCAAACACAAGAAAGTTTATGAATGAAAATAGAAGAACTCTATTTAATGGTACAATTTCTGACACATTTTCTAAAGTTACTAAAGAAAACCAACAGACAGCATCACAAAATTAGTTTTACTGGTTATAATGGGACTTGTATTGGTTTAATGGAAACTGTAATGGACCCTGTGGGTTTCTACTGGTAACTAACCTTCTATTTGTGGCTTGTTAAAACTTAAAAGTCTTAAAAAACGCTACAGAAAACCATTTTTAATTGTT
Organism: Enteromius mattozi; assembly: GCA_032359235.1. Classification (NCBI taxonomy): domain Eukaryota; kingdom Metazoa; phylum Chordata; class Actinopteri; order Cypriniformes; family Cyprinidae; genus Enteromius; species Enteromius mattozi. The sequence goes on along the minus strand of JAUMHE010000048.1, from coordinate 6,719,571 downwards.
TTAATGGTTAACATTTAATGGTTTGTAATGGTATTTGTAGTAGAAAACAGACTTTTCTGTAATGGTTCTATTGTGTTTTTTATTATATATATATATATATATTGTCACCAGGGTCATTATTTAATTTGTAATTTTTGTCTAAACTTACTCCTTGAAACTTTTAGTGGCATTGTTGTTACTATCAAACCCTGAAAGCGAGGTTTCTGGAGCAAACTACTGTTGGCTAGTTAACAGTTTACTTTGTGTCAACTTACCGGTTTAGTTGGTAACCAGCTTTAATGCTTTACCTTGGCGTGTTTTTGTACACACCTTTTTTAAAGACAACCTACTGTGGACAATTAGCTTCTTTCGTGGCGGATATTAGCAGATGAATGGTGTCCTCATGTGGCTGTAAGAGGAAATACAACTTTTTAGGATCATATTTAGGAGGACAATCTCAATACTTCATATGTTGATTTCATAAACCAAAAAGGCTTAAGTTAGGTTTTGTGAATTTCGTCCAGTATTTATATGTGTGGCCTTTATATTTCTTATATTTCATGAATTACATTAATGCTCATAAATTAAAACGTTTATTTTTTAAACGTTTTAATGACCAGTTCCCCTATAAGATGTTGTGGCAGGTACGGTTACATATCGTGTAACAAATATTGTTCATTGGTGTGTTCAACTGTCCAAATGCCTCAACGTTACATAATTTTTTCTTGCAAAGTTTGTGTTCTCTTGGTTTAAAAAAAAAAAAGTGATTTCTATAACCTAAAAACTAAACGAATTTAATACCTTCTTCTGCCGTTTATTATAATTTTTTTATTATTATTATTTATTTTCAATTTACCCAAGATAAATTAGCGAATCTGCGACCTGTGTTTTAGCTGCTACATAATCGCCTTGGAAACGAGTTGTTTATTATGTTAGCCATAAGCTAACCCACCGTGCGCTTCACGTAGCTGTCATTTGATGTGTATCATAGATCGCGCTGATTTGACAAGCAAATGTTTTACATCTTATTTAAAATATATTTTAATTATACACAATATAAATGCCAAAATGTTGTTTTAGTAGCTAACGTTAGCTCGCTAGCTAGGTTAGAAAAAATAAGTCTCTAACGTTAGTCGAAAACCTCTCCCAATTCTCTTGCAATTTTTTTTCTATACTTAAATACGTTCAAGATGAAAATATTATTAATTGGACCTACCGAGGTAAGTCGTTTAATATTATGTTTGTGTGTCTTTATTTATTTGTGTAACTTAGATCACTGATTTTCATATTTCATATTGATAGTGTGGGAAAACAGCATTGGCCAATTTTCTATCTGACACAACAGAAACAATCGGAGCTGACTACAGCCCTACACAAGGAGTAAGGTGAGTTGATTTTAAAGAAAGTGTTGCAACAAGTATACAGGTTTGCTCCCTGGCCAAAAGGTTTGTGTGTGTGTGTAGTGTCTATTAATATGTGACATGTTTCCGTCTTTAGGATACTTGAGTTTGAATCACACAATTTATCTAATGGCAACAAAAATTCATCATGTGAAGTGGAACTATGGGATTGTGCGGGTGATTTCAAGTAAGTTGACCAAAATAATGTAAACCATTTTTCTGAATTACACTTAAGTTGTCAAACAATTCTTATTTCTTCCTGAGTTAATTCATTAAGTATTTTATGTGCACAGGTTTGAATCGTGCTGGCCAGCTTTGATGAAAGACTCCCATGGAGTAGTTATTGTGTTTAACCCAGATGTCCCCAGTCATCTCAAGGAAGTGGAGACCTGGTACTCTACATTCATCTCCTCTCAGGGTCTACAGGAGGCCCAGTGTCTGCTCATAGCACATCATAAACCAGGGAGCGGGGCTGACACTACCCATCCATCATTAGGTAACTTTAACCTCTCATTTATTTGCTTTTTGGTTTCAAATTAAAACTGATTGAAAAATATTTTTTTCTAAATAACCCTATAAGTTACTGAAAGTTACATGTGACTAGTTTTTTTTTTACACCTAATTAACCCATCCTCTGTGTAGCCCCACAGTTAAACAAGTTGCCCCTCATTCACTCAAACCTCGAGGAAGAGCCTGAAGATGTCCGACAAGAGTTTCACAAATATTTGGGAAATGTTATGAGGATGCTATCAGAAAATCAGGAGCGAGAAGAAATGTTAATTATTACATAATTTTGTATAGAAACCAAGATAAATCTATACATCACATAATATATTCACATGTATTTTTCTTTCAGCTTTGTATTTCTCCCCACAACTGCATTAAAATCATATTGACCTGGTAAAACAGTTGTTTTTTTTTCAGATGCTCTCTCTCTCATTAACACAAAGGAACATTTTTAAAATACACTGGTTATTTTGTGTATATCCATGAATTCCACCATCTATCAGACTAATATTTAACAATATTGTAACATTCTCCTTGGTACACTCACTGACGTCATTTAAAACCCACTGGAATCAAAGAAGTATGAAAGCTGTTCTTTCTTTCATAATATTCATTTATTTAGTTCCTGGATTCCAAGAATCTGATAAAGAAAACAGACAAAGCTCAGCAAAGAGAATAAGCAAACAGGACAGTCCACATTTATACATCATAGCCAATAAGGCCTCTCTTCCCAATGATCTCGCCGATGTAGAACCACATCAGAACCTCTGTGGCAACAAGTCCATTCCTCAGAGCATCCTGGGGCAAATAAACAAAAGTGATTAGAAACATTACATAAATATTCTTGGAATTACTAATAATCAGATTTGCTAAACAATAATTAAATGTACAATTTAAACCTCACTTTGACGATGAAATGCATCTTCAGTTCAATAAACACACGCTGATAAGAGCTTAAAGTTTTATTTACTAGAAGATAATATTATAAATACAATTATTAAAAGGTTAGTTCACCCAAAAATTCTGTCATTAATTACTAATTAATTAGTACATTAATTATTAATTAAAAACATTCTGCTACGTTTCTGGACCTGGATCATTGCCAGTTGTGTTGCTGTCTATGGAGGGTCAGATGGCTCTCTGATATCATCAAAAATATCTTAACTTGTGTTCTGAAGATGAATGAAGGTCTTATGGGTTTGGAACAATATGAGGGCGAGTAATTAATGACAGAATTTTCATTTTTGGGTGAACTAACCCTTTACGTGCTATGCTTGAACTGCAGTTAGTGTACTGGCTACCATGTTTTATTTAAAATGTTTAAAAGAAAAGGTTTAGAGTACTTCTTTTGTAAAATATTTGGATGTTGCAATTTAACTCAAATGTAAAAGGGACAGTTAACCCAAAAATCTCTCATTTACTCACCCTTCATTTGTTCCAAACCTATAAAACAGGGGTGGGGAATGTCGGTCCTGGAGAGTTTTGCTTCAACCCTAATCAAACACACCTGAACGAGCTAATCAAGGTCTGAACGGTTACTTGGAGTTTTAAGTTTTAAGTTTTTATTAGGGTAAGAGCTGAACTCTGCAGGACCGATGTTCCCCACCCCTGCTATAAAAGTTTCTTTCTTATGCTGAACACACCAGATCACTTTGTGAAGAAAGGTTGTAGTCAATAGTATTTTTTCCATGCTATTGAAGTCTATGGCTATTGTCATTTGTTTAGCTGCCAACATTCTTCACAATCTCTTTTGTATTCCATGGCTGAAAACAGCTTAAAGATGTGAATGAGAATTAAATTATTTTCTAAATATGGTGGCTAACACTAGCATATACATCATGCACGTTTTAAGACAAATTTATTTGAAATAGGTAATGACAGATGTGCATCTGCCAAAGCAGACTTAAAAAAAAATTTAGATTATACTACTAGCCAATTATTTTGTGTCAGAACTGTCAGATCTCAAATTTCAATATGAAATGGCAAACCAGAATTAAAGGATCTATACTAACCCTCACTGTTGTCTGACCGAGCCGTCCAGACTGGAAGCCCTTGAGGAGATCCTGGACGCCGCTGATGGCCTTTGGGATCTCGGCAGGGGTGGGAGGCACCAGCTCCACACGGGCGTAATACCAGAATGTGGCTAACCGGGGCTTGGAGTAGTTCACAGCGGCTGCAATATATTATTATTATAAACGTTAGTCATAGAAACCATACAAAAGATTTAAGTAAGAATCATATTTATAATGAGCACTTCATAACGCCAAGGCCATAGGTACAACGTAAATGTCTGAGCTCAATGTATCTTCACACGCTGACATTGAGCGACTGTTCTGCTCCGTCAACTTGAGCTGCTGTAGTACGCGTTCAGCATGAATTGTTTAAACCATTAGTTAACACAATTGTTGGTCATTTGGTTGCACGAAAAGTCGGCGTTTTAGCAGACTTAAGTTACTGTCTGTATAGTAACAGTTTAATTTAACTAATGCATGTTTTGCTCATTTACGCGGCCTGTTCTAAAAGCTGCGGAAACCAGAAGCACGCAACCCAAAATAAATCTTTCGAAGAAATAAACCTTCTATAGCTGGAGTAAAAGGTGATTATTCTTACCGCCGACCAACGTTGGCACTTTAGCCACAAGTTTCTGTACCGCCTGGGCCATGATTTCTGTTACTGTGAAGGTTTATTCGCCGCTTCTCTCCACAAACCGGGTCCCTTCAACGAATGTCACCTCCAGCGAAGGACCCTTCGATTGAGAAGGCGGAATATACGCCTGACGGAAATGTCGAGGATGTCGTCTCTAAAGCCTATATTTAAAAACAATATATCCTCTGTATTGTCACCATGTTATAACGTTGGACAAAATTGTTTTTTTCCAGAAGAATTATTGACATTTTTCATATAAATAAAGGCAGCATAACACGACCGACTAAGCGGTAACTGCTAATGCTAAATGACTCTATACAACATATAGCCTACATAATATTATGATATACAACTTAATCTTTTTCTTTATTCCCTGATAAAGGGCTGCATTATTTTTTCTTGTATTTGTCTCGTAAATAGTGTAATTATTTATTTATTATTAATTAAAAACAACAATAACACACAAACATATTTTCCTGAAATTCACGATGAATCAGAAACAATTATTTACCACAAGTTTTTTATTTGAAATATTAGTTTATTGACCACATTTAAATTATGCACGTCGGATCATAATGGTACAATGCTGAAATGGTATTTATAGTTCAAAACACATGGTGAACACATATTAAAGTACGTAAAAATATTTCTCAGAGACAAAAATTAACATTGTTAATGCCATCCTGCTATGCAAACTGTATTTTTACATCTGGAAACATATCTTAAACATTTACTGTATTTGCAGCACTCTGAATGATTATGAATATGTGCAAAGGATTGTGCCCAAGGTTGAGGCAATTTCATACAGAAAAACTGCAAAGTGCAAAATGTATAGGTCAGACAAATTAGCTACCCAGTGACATCACTCTCCAAACACTGATCTCATGGACACAAACAAGAATGTTTTAATGGCCATCCATGCTATAACTAGTTGGACTAAGAGCTGTCATCAAACAAGTCATCAGTCTTCAGTGTTGGTGGTTCAGCAGGACTTGAAACATTTTCCTCCACCTGTAACAAATTCATGAACTTCTTTAAATAAAGAGCATGTGATGAATGATGTTATAGCTTATGAGTTTTGAAAACCTTTGGTGTGTGTGTGTGTGTGTGTGTGTGTGGTTAAATCACACAAATTAATCAGTACTAGGATACATATTTTATTGCATACCTCAGTTATAGGTGCTAGCTTGTTCACAGTGATTGGCTTTCCATTTTTCTTTAGCCAATCATAACCTTTCTGATCTACTACTAGTAAAGAAAGAGTGTCTCCTCCTCTCTTTACATGCAAGATCACATCCTCCACAGACTCTTTTTCCACATTCTGTCCATTTACTTCCACCACCGCATCACCCTGAAGGAGCCCTGACATCTCTCCTGGGCCTCCTGCTGCTACCTAAAAATGTAAATATACACTTGTACATAATAAAAGAAAGATTTGATATTCATATTTACATTAAATGAAGCATATTTTACTTAAAGGCCCAGTTTCACAGACAAGTCTTAGACTAATTCAGGATTTTTTATTCATTTATTTTTTCAAAACATTTAAGTTATATTTTTATAAACATGTTCAGAAAAAAAAACTACTGGTGTGCATCTTTAGACAAAGCTGTATCACTGATATATTTTAAGATCAGTGAGTGCAAGTTTATTTAAGTTGAAAGTAAGACTTATGTTTTAGTCTAGGATTAGGCTTATTGTATCAAATTATTATCAGCAGTGTTTTATAACAGATGACACCCTGAATATTAGGTTATATACAGTTCACTATGTGGCCTAGGGCTGATTTTCCAGTTTTGTGAAAAATCCCCAACAATGAGTGAGTCTGGAACATTTCTGTTCAGTCCTAACCTCTAACGTCAGTATCGTCTAAAAACTGATTTGGCAGTGAATGGGCTTCATTGTACCTGGCTGATGAAGGTGCCAGGTTTCTGTTGGATGCAGCCCAAGTGGAAGCCAAAACCGGCAGAGCCCCTCTCTAGAATACAGCGTCTAACATTAGGACTGATCTGCGCATCCTCCTGAAGCTCAACAGGGGGCACTGCAGGCTTCGGCGTCACTGGGATTTCCCTTTGCTCTTCAGGAGTACCAGACATAACATCCACACAGAACAGCAAGGGAGAGAGACCCAACTGAGGATAAATAATATATGACGTTCACCAGACAAATAGTACAAGGATAAGGAAAAGGATGAACATTTGCTGATAAATTACACCTTTTATTTAATTATCAGTCTGTCTAATTGTGATTTTTTTTCAGTTAGGGGAAGTTAAAAAATATATAAATATCCCTTTAATTAGTATAGGGTAGGATAGGGTATACGTTTTTTTTCATTGAGTATTTATTAGTATACAGTTTTCCTTTAACAAAGGACTGCTTGTCACCACTACATACTGTAACACCAAGCATCTTTACTATTTAGTTTTTATAAAATAAAATAAAATATTTGGTTATTATGAAAATTGGAAGTAACATGTCTATATGCATATGTCTACATATCATATTTGTTTTTTAAAGTGTCACTACCACACACAATACCACACACACACACACACATATATATATATATATATATATATATATCCTCATGCTGTATTAATATTCCCTTTGGTTGATCAAGTCTATAATCAGATCTTTATTCCAATGACAATTTTTTTCTTGTCATTTAAGAAATAAATTTCAAGAAGTGGCCTTAACTGAAAAGTCTTCTTAATATTCACCTTAGTGTAGAAGTCCTGGCCCTGAGGTGGCATAGTTGTGAGGGTGACCTGCTGTCCACTCTGTCTGATTTTGCTGACAACTTGATTATGACTCAGTGACTCTGTCGATTCTCTATTCACTTCAAGAAGCATCTCACCTTCTTTAACACTTCCCAGTTCAGCAGGGCTGCCTTTATCCACCTCTCTCACCATGTGGACTATATAAACCAAACATAAATATACTGTAACTCATTGATGTGGCTATATAACAGAGTATGTCAAAGAGTGTGTCTGCCTCTCACCACTGCGTCCCGTTGCAGTCTTCTCCTGCCTGAGCAGGAACCCGTATCCTTCTGGCCCCAGCACAAGATGCAGTCTGTGAGGCCGATATGGCATGTTCTCTGCTTCAGCCATGGCTGGGAGAATAGGCATTTTCCTTCGGGCATAACTCGTCTCACTGTTACTGTCTATCACTAGCGTTGTCATGTGATTGTTACACTTCTTCACCTGGAAATAGCATAGTTTGAAATGAAAGTACACCATAACCCCATAAAATATGCTTCTCATGACATGTATTGGTCACAACAGACTGTTAATTAGTTAATTGTGAGTGGAAAAGTTAATGGTTTAACACTGCCTTATGTAATTTTACTGTAAAATAACGTACTAAAACTTAATGAATATTGCATTTTAGTTTTGTGTGTTATCCTGATGTAGTTTTGTCGCTGTGCGTATGACCCTGTGCAAAATCTATAAATATTAAGTATTGGCCATGTTTTATGGACAGGCCACTTGCAATGAACTCTGATTCATCAAGTGGCTTTCTGTTTTATCATTTGTATTATTGAGGTGGTCATTATTACATTTTAAGATTAAAAGCAGATTTTAGTAATTTTTCTGGCAAATAGATTATACAATTTTGTATTGACATTATATCACTTGATGAAATATGTGGTTCAGCGGTACAGCATACAGGTAACAATATGCCATCCTATAATATCTGAAGCATTGTCACTATATTCTGACAACCACAGCTGTTGTTTTTCTACCATAAATATAACAGGATATTTTTTACATTTATCTAAAACAAGTCCATTTTTACCATTCTGCTGATGGCAGAGTGTGTGAGTTCAGAGACCATGGCACCATCTATCCAAATCAGCCGGTCCCCTTTCTTCACTCCTGCTCTCTCTGCAGCACCTCCTTTCACTGGGCTTACTGTAAATTTGCCTTTCTCACCTGCATCACAGATAAAGTATTTTTATAACGGCATTACAGAAAGGACTGGTTTTGTATTGGTGACATTTTATGCAGGCTATATTTGAAATTACTGCATTTCTACCTTCCACTGGCTGTATGTTGAGGCCCAGGCCAGGTGCTTCTCTCATGATGTGGCAGAGACGAGGAGGCCTCCATCCTTCCCCACGGCTAGCTTTAGCCAGCTCTCTAAGGTCACGACCCTCAGACACAACCTGCTCGTAGGCCTTTTCATCTAACACCAGGAAGCATAATTGTGATCCACTCACCTGAATCCTGTGTGCCACCTGAGAGCGAAACAAACATAATAAAACATTCTGTTACAACGTACAAAAAACAACAAAAAAATAAATGCTTATAGCTTGTACTGTACAAAAAACATATGGTAGTTACAAAATAAAGATCATGACCTCTCACCTCCGGGTGTTTCACATTGTCAACAAACATCTCATTGACTTCAAGCAGGCGGTCCCCATCCTTGAGCCCACTCCTCTCTGCCACTCCCTGTGAATCCAGCTGTCTAATTATGTGACCCTGCTGCCCTCTTTCCACACGCAGACGAAAGCCAAAGGTTTCTCCTTCTTCTTTCTTCAGCACACACACACGTGGTGAGGGCTTTGACACAGCCTCTGTCAGCCAAGACTAGAGTTAAATGACAAACTGTACACTTGGTTTACTACTGTTTTTTACTCTGATGATATAATAATCCTATGCTATAAACTAGAGATTCCCAAACCTTTTTGTTAGCCAAATCTCTTTGATCTAACATATTAACCATGAGATTTTGAGATAAAATTTTTAATATGTTTGCATGTTTGTGATGTTGGTTAATGGCCACATTATAAGTAAATAAAGTATTTATTAAGTTTTTTAGTTAGTATTTCATTTTTGATTTTTATTTTAAGCATGTATTTATTTAATTTCTTGATTTTTTTTTTGGTGATTGATTTAATTATTAGCTTTCTAACCACTCACAACCCCCCTGCAGTTCTCTTACAAAACCCCAGTAGTTTGAGAAATTAAGATTGGTAAACCCTAGAATGGTTAAAAACATTACTTTGTGGTATGAGTAAAAAAATAATAATATAATAATAAAAATAAATGGTCAATAATACAATAAAGCGATTCAAATCCTTAATTGCAGCGTAGCAGCGAATATAACAAAAAACACACTAACCTGTGTCATCTGCAGTCACCATGGCTGGATTGTCTATTCCCTGCTTGGGATTGAAGGTAAACCTCCTTAGTGAACATAAGATCAGGTTAAGGATTTAGTTTATGCCCTCTGATAAGTTCTGTACACAACAACCAATGAGATCGTGTGCACTACCATAAACAAGTCAATAATCCCTCCACACAGGTACTTCGCTGACAGTTTTTTAGTACACTCAGATGAAGCCATAAGGTGAGGTGTGTCTGTCCATGTGCACGCTTATCAAAGCAGGAAGCACAAAGTCAAAAGCTACAGTTCGTGTAGATTTGAAGTCATGGACACGAGTCATAAAAACATTACTTACTCTGTCAGCTCCATGGCGTCCCATAGCGCTGCAACTAAAGTAATGAGAGATAGAGGAACATGAAATGTTGACGACCTCACCGCCAGGTCAAACACACCTTCAATTCCTGGATGAAAACAAGGATTCTTAGTTCTGAGTCAAGATCAGTCATTTTGCTTTAAAGATTACATTTAACCTCGGGATTTCACAAACAGATCTTGACTCACAAAATGTGGCTATAGCTCATCTGCTCCGACTTCCCTTTATACTTTAGACTGGTCATTCATAGTGAGAACATGTGATGTTTGTCAGCCAAAAAAGTCTAAATAGTGTTTGCCTTCACTTGATAGGCTTTGATTAAACATCTTAGTTAAATATGCTTTGGATGTTTGCCTTATTATAGCAGCCTTGGCAATACCGAGGTACAACACATGTCAAGAATGGCAAAATGAATCATGTCACCACATTCAGCACATTTCTTAGTTCTTAAGCCAATTTTAAAAACTAGAAATGTAATAAATACGTAGAAGCCATACCATAGATACTGGCTGTATTTTGTCCTCAATAAATGAACAGAGCCCATGGACTTGAGTTCACACAATCAGCCATTGATGGAGTGACCATGATTTACTATTGACCTAATAGTCAAAACATTTTCTTTTTATTCCAAAATAAAATAAAATAAAATATAAAATAAAATAGATTTTAATTAAATAAGCATTTAGGATTATCCATGACCATGCATATACTATATGCTTTTGCATAAATTTCACTCAAATAATAATATCAGTCGGTGGAATATGTAAGTTCCAGGAACACATTCAGCTGATATACTTCTTTCATGTGTTCTTTGTCCTTCTACCCTTTAATGGTTAATCTGACTGTGTGCTCACAAAGAGGGGCTTTTTGTTCTTGACCGCTGGGAGCAAAACCCACATACTCTCTGTAAATTTCAAACCAGCAGTGAACACAACAAAATCTCTCACAAAACCTTACTGCATGGATCATTCACTGATGTATACAATTACTTAAAAAACAGCAAATTGTGAATATCTTTTGTCTAAGTATAAGAGATGGAAGATTGAAGGCATATGAGGGGAAGGAAATGGAAGTTGGGTAGGAGAAAAGACTCCAGAGCTGTCAATATATCTCCTCTTTGATGAGCACAGTGCTAACCCAACAAATGCAAACGTGCCCTGAAAAGAAAGGCTCAGTTTTTTATCTTTTCTGAGAGAGTGTGATCAGGATAATTAGAAGAATAATGAAGCCAATGTGATCTGAAACAGGCCCAAGGACATTCTGAGACCATAATTAAAATACAGAGGTCCGGAGGTACTGTAATATCAATGTACCACGTCAGTACCACCTATTCTACCATAATATTTACCTTAACGTTTTATCTGTTCAGATTTTGATTCATAACAACACACATTATAAAAAAGGTGTAACACCGAACAATCAGTTACTCAATTCAAATCTATTTAAAAGGAAATTCTGTCATAATTTACTTCCAAACTTGATTTGAAGTATAATGGAAGTCAGTGCATATTGAAATTTTTGGTTCCCAACATTCTTCCAAACATCTTTTGTGTTCCACAGAAGAAAGAAAGTCATAGAAGTTGGAATGACATGAGGGTGAGTAAATGATGACAAAATTGTAATTTTTGGTTGTACAGTTCCTTTAAGCAGTCCTTTAAACTGCAAAAAATTAAAAGAAATATTTACAGAGTATTAGAAATATGTGCAGCCTGGATCACTATAGAGACAGAAAACATTAGGTGTAGATAATATATAAATGCATTTATTATAATCATTTGAACATGGTTTAGCACACATAACTTGCATTTCTGATGAGGTGAACATAATAATTGCGCTGCAAAACTGGGAAGCAAACTGCAATAACTCTAATTGCACAAGCCAAAACCTTGCTAAATGTTTTTATACACAAAACCGAATCAACAAAAGTCTTTTTCAATATCTTGAAAATGAATCTGCACTTTACCTGCTTATCATTTTTTATGTTCTTATCTGAGAAAGAACCGTCAAATGCTTCTTATTCGTTAAGGCATGCATTCCGTGTAAAGAAAAACCCCAAAAAACCCAAACAAACATGATTTTGCTTAAAGAGAAATGAAGATAATTAAATATAAGTGTGTGAAATATGATCTCATCCGGGTGTCTCTCAACATCTTTCTGCTGAGACTCCACATACAGAAACCCATATCGACACATACTAATGACACAGACACGCAAAATGGTGATTTGTACACAATAGAGATTTGACAGACGACCACTGGAAATATATCGAATATTCAAGGATTAGATAGGAAATATCACTCACTAGGCACAGAACAATACTATTGCTATTAGAAACAGGTATTACCCAACTCTCTACGCTAGATGTCCGTGTACCATTAGAAGACAGATTCTTGATGGAGAACATTTCCTCACTCTAAACCTCTCCAATAACTCAAAAGGAAATAGAACATATAACACCCTTTGTCTAAGCAATATTGAATACTGGATTGTTGACTCTTGAGCAGCTAATAGCTTCATTGATCTCTTGCTCTAGAGCAGCTCGTCTGAAAATGGAGTCTGTGCTCCTGCAAAAACATCCACTACCAAGAGTTGGCCTAGATTTTCCCTGGGCATACCATATGGCAAAACAAACAAAAATGATTTTACAGCAGCAATTCTTCAATTGCAGATTGACCAAAAGATCATCTTTAAAGCTGTGTGCAATGTTTCGGCGGAGAGATTGTTCTAGAAAAAGAGCAATCGCACCTTACAGTACTACGTGTTAGAACTAAATGCTACTAAACGCAAACACTTTCTGGAGGCCATCTTCCTGTCTCAAAGCCTGCATATCACATTTTTACCACTCACATGGCTCAAAACGGAGTCAGCTCGCCCAATAGTAACATTCTAAAACAACACAAAGACGTCCTAAAATAAACCCGCTGCAGTTTTTTTCAATAATTTTGGGAGTATTTTTTTGGATTATAACACATGTGCAATGTAAATTCTTCAGTCTCAGCATCTTGTGTTTTGTTTTCAAATTCATCATGCATTTTCCACTCCCCTTTCCAAAATTGCGTGTCATTTTTTACGGATATAAAAATAAAATTAATTACAAACAAATGTCCGGAAAAGTTCCAATAAAACAAAATCAACAAAAGTGCATACATGTATTTACAATCTTGCTTAAAGCATAACACATATACTTTTTCTTTGTGTATATACTCAGATTATTAGTAGTCTTCATAATATAAGGAGACATAACACATAGCAGGACTCGAAGAGTTTTCCAGAGTAACACAGAGTCATTTGTGAAGATGTTTGCATTGCAGTATTGAATAGCCTGGATGCTAGAAGGGAGAAGCAGAGAAGAGGAAGTGTACATACAGGTCCAAACAAGAGATTTATCCATCCAGAAAAGCGCACCACACCATTGAAGATGGCAAAAAGTGTTCATCCAGCATCTCTATTCAGGTATATGATTGTGTCACTTGCAACCAACCGCTAATGTCCTGACATCCTCAGCAGTGCAGATTAAGTGTCCAGGGAACAGTCGCAAAAAAAGCAAAAAGAAACAGGCCATTTGGACAGTAATGGATGTTGGCATAAAATGTTCGATAGGATTAGAATTGCAAATTATTTTCTGCCATTTGACATGTGTCGCTCTTCAGTGGTGCTGTGTGATTAGCCGATTCACATATTTTTGGTCACTGTAGGGAGTTTTTGTACTATACAAGTTCAAGGTTTGATCCCTCCTGATGAAAACGAGAGAGCAAAAGCCCACAAACTATCGTCTGTTTCTCTCTCAGGATACCACAGAGGCAGTTGTCAGAGAATTCAAGGTAACAGGACATATCGATACCGACAAAATGCCAAAATGTTTCTCCAGCAAGGTATTCCAGTTCCCCATCAGAAAAAAATGATCAAGGGCACTTGCTGCAACATTCCTCAAATGGTTAGATTTAGGTTGACGTTGATGCTTTGCCCAGAATCGCCTTGGGAGATCATTAAAGTCTTAATTTTCAGCAGGTCGCAGAAGATATTTTTCTCCTCAAATTCAGTGTATTGTGGGAAGACAAAAATGGAATTGAAGATACGCTGGTTGGACTATTCATTCTCATAGTCTGTAATATCCCAAACGCCTAATGCACTCTCGCTTCTGCTGCTTGCATGTCCTCAAGTGCCCTAAGCATGCAGAGCACTCTCTTCCGAAACACATTTTGACGATTTTCTTCAGTCGGAATTAAATGCATTAACAGAGAGAGAATGTGATGATCCTTCAATACAGTATAAAGACACTCGCATGTTGGCTGTTGGCCAATCCACATGCTATTGGGAGCTGTCGTGGGATTGTCATTATAAATACATCCAGTCCTGTCAATAGAGACACATGCTTCAAAGGGTAAAATGCATTTACACTGTTACTGCATGGGAATACATTCAAAAATGAAAATTAATTATAACAAACAAACAAAAAAATCGATATTAATTTACTATTCTATATTTAGACAGAATCAAAAATATTTTTCAAGTAACAAAAACTGAGGATAAATGTTGCACTGCCAAATAATGGCCCCGTAATCAATGTGCATTGGTTTCTGTGTCCATTGCAAATAGATCATTAAGTGCATTAATAAGAGTTTATGTGTGTATGTGAAATTAAATGTCTTTATGTCTTTATGTCTGATAATGAGTTTCGGCCCTAACGCTCTGACTTGACTTTATAACGCAGAACTAGGTAAGTGGCAAGTCTCAGAATTAGGAAGAAGACCCCCAGCACCATGAAGTCCACGTAGAGCTTAGCGTCCTCCACATTCAGCAGCTGCAGCACCTCCTCTGGTTTCTGGAACTTGCACACCACGTTAGGACACTCCAGCTCTGAGCGGTTCATGCCATAGATGGAGAGGATCACACCCTCAAAGCCATACCTGTAGAGGGAGAGTTTTTTTGTGATTAGGGAATAATTGCCTGTTTAGGATTGTTACCGTCATAGGTCTTGACCAACCTGACGTATGACACATAGGAGCTCCATTTAAGGTATTTGGGGATGGTGTCAAAGTTGACAAAGAAGCCAGAGAACAGAAGGACTGGGATGGCAGAGACCGGACCGACGAATGTGGCAACCTGAAATTGCAAAAGAGTTTGATGTGGGTAATTTTCCATTTAGAGGTTAATTTAATCATTTTTATGGAATTTAACTCAATTTTTTTTTTTATGCCGTCAAAATGTGAATATTAATTATGCTTAATGCAGTATTTTTTTTTTTTTTTTTTTTAAAGATTATTTTTTTGGCATTTTTAGCCTTTATTAGATAGGACAGATCATAGTTGACAGGAAGTGAATTGGGAGAGAGAGGAGGAATGGGATCGGGAAAGGTCGGTGAGCCCGGGACGCGAACTCGCGACGCCCGAAGCACACCGGCGCTATATGTCGGCGCACTGCCCACGAGGCTACAGGCGCCGACTAATGCAGTATTTTTACTACAAAACATCAAAACTGAATGTTATTACTGTCTAATTGTGTTGTCTAAAGGCAGTTTGAAGTTATGAAAATACTAATTATATAGATTAATTATATAATTTATGTTTGAAACCCCTGTGTACATGTCCAGGTCAAGTACATTTTCATCTTTATATAATCAAATATTTAGGGTTCATCAGATTAAACTACATAAGTTTTAATTACATACCTATTTTCTTTTTGTACAAATCAGAGTAAGAAGACATTTCTTTCAGCACGGATGCAATAAATTGATTGAGTTCTGATTGAGTTCTGAAGGATAATGTTATACTTTAGAATGAATAAATCAATTTAAAAAAATATTAAAAATAGATAACTGTTACTTAAGTTCTAATAATATTTTACAAAATTTCTTATTGTATAGTATTATATATTACTTGATTACAAATAAATACAGCCTTGTTGAGCACAAGACATTTCTTAAAAAAATAAAATAAATTAAACACACCATTGTTCTCGTACCTGTAGGGAGGTGGAAGCAGCTCCAATGAGAAGCCCCACAGACTGAGCCACTAGGGCAGTGGAGGTGGACAGGGCCATAAAGAGCAGATATCTGCCTGCCTCTGGAGGCTGCTCTGTCATCCAGTACACTATACTGCAGTACATTATTGGACAAATTACCTGGATGAGACAGAGGAGAACTCATGTTCTTACATTTGGATTTTACCTGGGGCACATGTAATGATTTAAAAGTGGGACAGACACAGTACAGAAATGACAACTTTTACATGCCAACATTTTAAGTCCCTCCTGCCTCCTCCTTTATTTAACATTATTTCATGTAAAAACAGAAGTACCTGAAATGGAATGTCAGCCACTGTCTTGGCCAGGTAATATGCCTTTAGACTGTACCAATAATTAAGATGCTCCCTTATAAACACAGACATCTCCAGTGGAACTGTAAGAGAAATTCATCATTGCATCAGTGCCTAATTCAATCCGCTTCACTGATTCTGTAAAGACCAGAACTCTCAATCAAGCCAATAACAGCGCTTCTAATCCATCACAATGCAAAAAAGATTAATCACTCATATCAAATCTATTTTCCATGCTCATAAAGAATCAAGCACACACAACCAAACACAAAGATCACCTTACATGTCAGGACGGTGGGCATGAGTGCAGCAAACATGAGAAACAGCATGGAGAAGAACAGGAAGCCAGTGTTGTTGAACACTTTGTTGGCATCATTCCCAATGTTTAGGTACAGCAGACCAATCAGCACACCAATACACAGGTGTGACATCACCCTCAGGTGGGTTAATACCTGAACACACACATTTCTTAAGCATTTCATATATTAGGCACAGACAAAAACAATAAAGGACAATTCTTACCATGTCCCTGCATATAGTGATGAAGGTTCTCTTGAAGAGGATGCAGAACTGTGTGAGGGTACTGGTGGCAAAAGTGTGTTTCTCAATGTAGCCTGAATCCTGTATGAATACACATATCAATAGAGGTGAGCGGGTCAGAGACTGATAAACAGACGGATTTTGTAAGTGAGAGTGTGTGTTCATCGCTCACATTATAACACTGGGAGGGACATGACGTGGTGGCGTCATTCTTGTCACTGGAGTTCTTTTTGCTCTCATCTGAGCACAGGCCTCCCTGAACCGCCTCAAAGAGCACAGGGTTCAGATCACCATACTCTCCTGAGGCCACCTCGATTACTGCCAGCAGAGAGACAGCACAACTCATACACATGCTGAATGACTGACTTTTAAACAAGTGGAGCCTAAAAGAATTCAGAAATCATTGAAAGTCCTATAATATTACAACTGGAAGATACAGCACTTTTCAAAAGTTTGGCTTGGTATATTTTGACAGAAATCTCTTTTGCTCATCAAGGCTGCATTTATGTAATAAAATATACTGTAAAAACAATAGTATTCTGAAATATTATTACAATGTAAAATAACAGTTTTCTATTTCAATATAGGCTATTTTGTGAGATGGCAACAATGGATTTTTAGCATCATTACTCCAGTCTTCAGTGTCGCATGATCCTTAAGAAATCCTTGTAATATCCTGATTTGCTGCTCAAGAAATATTTTATTATCATGGAACTGTGTTGAAAACAGTTGTGCCACTTAATATTTCTGTGGAAACCATAATAATTATTGCATTTATAGGAGCATTTAAAGAGCAGCACTTCTTTGAATCATCATCAGTATCAGAGTCTTCCCTTTCATTTTTGATCAGTTCTTTTTCTGCAGACTTTGAAACAATACTGTACATTTATTGTGTATCTATTATTCCACATTTGTATATTATATTATATATATTTTGGTTTCCCAAAGAACCTTTTAGTGAACAGTTCTTAAAAGATTGTTTTTTTTTTTCAGTGTAAAGAACCTTTTGTGAAATAAAAAGGTTCCAAGGATGATAAAGGTTCTTTGTGGAACCATTGATGCCAATAAAAAAACTTCTATTTTTAAGAGTGCATGTAAAATAGCATAACCTAGATATGACTGATCACAAGTGAGGGTACATTTTTAACATATTAAGTGAGTGTATTTTAAACATTACATTTATAGTAAATTACAGTTAATTACATATTCACTTAAAAAGATATGTTGGTTCATCTATAAACTCTCTGACAAACCAAAGCAAAATATATTTTTAAAAAAGAGGCAAGAAAACAATCTAATATAGAATCCACAAACGGCAACATTAGTGCTATATACATTTCAAACAAAAATAGAGAGCACACATAAAGATCTATTTCTAGCTGCATATCTATTTCTATCTATCACTTTCTCCCTTACACACACATACACAGTAGACCTACTAAAGTCTGCAGGATTGTGGTACGTAGGGCAGTGGAGTCCAAGGTTTTTCAGGTAGGGGATAAGGTACGGTACTGTTCCCTTATATATACACTGACCTTGACTCAGGATATAAAGCTGCAAAGAGGAACAGACCGAGTATTGAACAAGAACATGAACACATTAACATCCTCACACACGTAACATGTCCTTTAACCCAGAAACACATTTTCACAGTACAATATAATTTTAGAATACAGCAATTACCTTGTCAAACATTTCAAATAGTTTAGCACTGGGCTGGTGGATGGTACAGATGATGGTTCTACCTCCTTGAGCCAGAGATTTCATCAAGGACACCACCTGGAAACAGGATGCGCTGTCTAGACCACTAACACACAGAAACAAACACACATACAAGTTTAGGGATATTAAACGGAAATGTTTTACAAAGGAGCAATATTACTGCAAACATCAAATTTGAAAAGGATTATGGTTAAGAGTGTAATGGGCACCTGGTGGGTTCATCAAAAAACATGACAGGAGGGTTATTGACCAGCTCCTGAGCAATGGCCAGCCGTTTACACTGACCACCCGACAGAGAAATGGTGCGAGTGTGAGCACACTCCTGCAGTCCTAATGCTGTGAGGATCTCATTCACCTGTTACACATTATATCATTATTTGGCTAAAAAACGCATAAAAATGCAGGGTCACCATATAATCACAGTTTTTATCATTTCCTAACAAAACACATATGTGACCCTGGACCCTTAAGTCACTGGGGTATAATTATAACAATAGCTAAAAAATATACTGTATGTGTCAAAAGTATTGATTTTTCTTTTATGTTCCATGAAGATAAAACTTGATTTTTGGTTAGTAATACACATTGCTAAGAACTTAATTTTGACAACTGTAAAGGTGATTTTCTTAGTATTTAGATTTTTTTGCACCCTCAGATTCCAGATTTTTAAATAATATCTCGAACAAATATTGTCCAACAAACCATATATTAATGGAAAGCTAATGTATTCAGGTTTTAGATGATGCATAAATCTCAATTTTAAAAAAAATCGACCCTCATGACTGGTTTTGTGGTCCAGGATCACATATTTTCTGCACATACAGTAATGTTGCTTACCAGTTCTTTTTTCACTTCCATGTTTTCATTAAGTTTGAGGTTAGCTGAAACCTAAACAAAAAAGAAACACTACAGTAAACAACGGGGCAATGTACAATCAACTGGTCATTTTCATTAAAAATATAATCCTGAAGGAAATCAGCTTGTGATATGACTAAATGAGTGTCCATAAAATATTGACTTGAGTTGAAAGTTACAGAATGTTTGAGAGAAAGAAATGTTTGTCCATAGATGGCAATGACTGACCAATCAGAATCAAGTATACCAAAGTGCCGCCTACTGATCATTAACATATGGAAGAAAACCTCTTGAGTTAACACATGCAGACACACACCATCATGGCCTCTCGTGTTGTTAGATGTGGCAGTAGCATGTCATCTTGCATGATATAACACGACATTTTTCTGAAGGTGCGGAGGTCACGGGGTCGCCCATTTACCAGGATCTGACCTTTCATGCCTGTCTCTCTGCAGAAAGGGATACGGTTAACTTAATGAATGTAAAATGAAAGGCTAGAAAGTGATAACCAAATTCTGGAACATAATTCCTTCTCTTTGCATACATGCACGCTTACCTGTAGCCGGCAAGAATGTTCATGAGCGTAGATTTGCCGGCCCCAGAGGGGCCCATGATTCCGATGAGCTCCCGACTGCAGAATTTTCCAGAAAGACACTTCAGAAGGGCCTTAAATCCTGCACAAAGAATTTTGGGTACATCATGTTTATTAGAGTTAGAGCTACCAGCTGCCAAATTAAATGCATGACAGAGTTAGTTGGCATCAAACTCAGATAGGCTTGAAAAAACACGGCAGCAAAACAATGTACAAATAATGATATAAATAACCAGTGAGTTATTTGATAGAATTACAATTACATACTTTTTTACTCAAAGTACTTTGATTATGTAGTCTAGAAAAATATTAACACTCAAGTAATGTCCAATAAAATTATTTCAACAACAAAATAAAACAATTACAAGTTGAAAAATCATCCATTGTTCTAATTATAACTATTTCATGGGAAATTTATATTGTGTAGTACAATATAACACACTAAAATTGTTAAAGTACGTACCAAAAGAATAAAACAGTTGCCTGTAGCTTGATGGATAGAAATTCGTTGTTTTTTTTTTTTTCATAAAAATAGGTTTGAGATCAAACAATAATTTGCATTAGTAATTCACCCCTGTTTTGAAGACCCCCAAGTTACTGGCCTGAGTCATACAATGACTCTTATCTCTGCCTCAAGAGGGAGACTGAAACTTGGGCAGCTATTGATAGTCTTAATAGTTTTATGTCATTTTATGTATAAACAGTACTGTCAAAAGTTTGGGAACAGTGTAGTTTTTTAAGACATTAATAATTTTACTCAGCAAGGATGCATTACATTTATTAAACAGTAAAGGGAATTCTTTCATCTTCGTATTCATCCGGAAAACATGTAAACATTTCCTCAACATTAGATATCTATAAAAACAGCACAACAGTCTAAGAAGAAATAAGAAATGTAATGCAATGGCTGCAAAAAAAATCACCTTTTCCCCCACAAAAAAAAATGTCATTACAGTAGTGTCCAGACCCCCTCAGGACTACAGATGCCCATGAAGATCCTTATAGTTTATGTTATACGTGTTGTGTACCAATTTATCTGTGTGTCTCTTTATATTTCAGTCACAGCCTCGAGTCATTAGTGAAGCACTCAGATTGCTCTCTCTCTTTCTCCTTACATTTCTCTGCCCTTTTCTATGTTTGCATCATGGAAGAATTGATGCAAGATGAGTGACAGAATTGAGAAAAAGAAAATGAAAGAGAGTGACAGGGGCAACAACCCCCTTCGCCCTATAATTTCCTGTATGCTTCTCTGCATATCAATGCTCTGTGGCATGCATAAGTATTAAATGCTGATAACTCATCCACAAATGATATGCCCTGCATCCTGTAACTAATAATTCATCTTTAGATTTTGCTTCATGCTGATGATGTGTAACCTGAGCATCAGTCTACTTATGCATTCATCCATTTCTCCATCTATGGCATGAGTTAAAAACAAACAGCACTGCGAGATCTCTTACATAGGCCTGCGCTATGAGCTGACCTGGGATCAGTCTAAGAGTGCTCTTGGAAAGCTTAAGCGCATTTAATCAATAGATGGATCCATGCTGTTTGTGGTTATGTGCTGATAAGGAAGAAAACAGCCATCAGTCTGCTAGCAATATGGTCTTGTGTTAGAAATGTACAGATTTACAGAGTGTTAAACGGGTTTCTGAAAGAAGATAATAGTAAAAGTAAGTATTTATAATTAATTACAATCTAAAACTTTTTACAATCATCTTTAAAAATCATAATTTTAAAACCAAACTTTTTCTTTCTCTAATTACAAACGTTTGCTAACACTTTAGTATAGAGACCAATTCTCACTATTAACCAGTTGCATATTAGCATGCCTATTATTAACATGGCTTTGCTTATTATTTTGCATGACCATATTCTACATCCCTAATCCTACCCAATATGTAAACTTAAAAACTACATTACTAATTATTAATAAGCAGCAAATTAGGAGTTTATTGAGTCAAAAGATGTAGTTAATGCTGCAGGATGCTATGGAGCCCCACACATGATGTGCAGAAAAAAATACATATTGTGGCCCAAAATTAATAGTATAATTTTAGGTAAATCTTAGCCATGTTGTACATGTCCCAGTATAACTATTGGTTAAATTGATATACCCTAAAACAAGGGAACAAATTACGACAACAAAGCAACAGTTTGCCTAAAACAAGGAAACAAAGAATTAATTACTGATTTGTGGCCAAGATATCTTGTTTTATTACTCCACATGTCATGTGCGGGCCTCCTTTAATTGACGCTGCCACATTGAAATCACATGACCACATATACAACTTACATTATTTTGGGAACCTTCCTATTATCAGACACATTTGCTCACTGAATAAATGAATCATTTATTAAACTGTTAAGCATGGGTGGATTATAAGACTCTCTGGTGCCCATGGGCACTACTAATACCTACAGTGCAAACTGCCCATATGGTTAATCTGCTTGAGTGAGAATGAAGTGGCAGAATGAGACAATTGTCAGTGTAGCATAAAATGCATGACAAATGCGCAGAGCACTTTTAATTACTTTATGAATAATTTGCTGTGATGTTGTGAAAGATGTAGCATTGATGTACAAACTGCAGGCTATGTGTGGTAATAACTGAAACACTGAATCAACTGAACAGTGATAGAATTCTCTTGTACAATTTACACCCTCAAGCCACAAAAAGTGTAAAATCACATATTCTGCGTTAGAACAAACAAGTAAAAAGTCTAAAGGTGTTATATGTGTAAAACAGATGCGTTGACCTCGAATTGAATAAATATACCTGGCGCCCTACAAGAGTGTCTTTGGGTTAATTAGCTGCTATTAAAGTACAGGGACAGTCTCTCTGGAGTTTCATGAGATCCGTGTTCAAAAGCATAATAGTCACATAGCAGATTGTTAGCAGCCCTGTGCATTACCCGTAACTCTAACATTACCACTGAGCTTTTTGCATATGCACTTGTATTGCATAACATCTGTATGCTACTTCCCAAAGGTTCAGAACAAGGCAACCATCCAAAATGCAGAATGTTTATGACTCAACACAATCCAAAAGCAGTGAGAGAGGAGGAACAGAACAAGGGATAAGAAATTGCAGGAAGATAGAGCAAATAAAATGTGACAGGAGAACAGGCTTCCAGAGGGAGAGACAAAGTGGAGCGAGAGGGGCCAAAGGTAATACAGAAAAGCAAAAACAACAGAGACGGATCAATAAAGATGATGAGAGGCTGGGAGAGAGAAAACAGAGTGAAGAGGCAGTATGACATCTAAGGAGGAGGGTTAAATGGCAGGAAAGCCACACAAAGCTTGTATTCATCCATCAAAAACGAAACCATCAGCCTAAACATCACTATTAATCTATCTGTACTCACATACATGCAGAGCTTAGAGCAGTACTTATAGAGGAACAATACGTCCTTCACAATAAAATATCCCACATGCCTATAGTCTGCAGAGCCATGAAATTGAGAGGAAAACAACATGGTAAATCTGGATCACCAAGTAAATCCAGCAAATACAGTTCAGTTCATATAAATATCCGTGCCGGTTCAGGCTAGTTTATACTGGTCTCAGACTGAAATCATACATCTATATCCGCTAATACATAAATTGCACATGAACGAGCTTGCTTCCCAACAGATGGAACAACAGAGGTACTGTATAATGAAGTATGAGGTAATAATAAAAGAATGGCATACTAATGTGTGAGGTGCTAACTCAGGAACAGCATAATGAAGTACACCATTCAAGGAACATATACGCGTCTCAGCAGTGGCCTGCTATCAGTGCCATAGAGATCACCGCTGCATGATTCACCTTCTTCCATTTAGTAAGGGCACACATGTGCACCTGCGAGACTTTATCATCTTGTGTGTGTGCTTGGTTTGTGCCGTGTATGTGTGGGTGGAGCTCAGCATGCTGGAGGACATGAAGCTATAGGAACTGCTGTGCGTGCAAGAGCTATCATTCACCAGCATTAACACAGCACTGCACCAGCTTCTCCATGCTGCTCGCTGGATAAAATACACGGACAGACAAGGCGCGGACATTATGAAATTTCTCTGGCATGTACTGTTCCATGCGCTTTTAAAAATAGATAGCAATAATAAAATGAAATAGTTATGTAAAAGAAGTTCAACAGAGAAACAATGATAGACAATCCTATCAGAATATAACATTTCCACACCATTGAGCATTTAAGGACAAAACATTTCTCCTGCAATCATAAATTGCTCCTCAACTGGTCTTTAGCTGTTCTGCATAGCTCTCCGTGTAGCTCCCCAAGGTGTGTCAACTAAGCATTTGTATGACATTAATAGATATACTACTGCTGATAGCCAGTTCTCTCTCTTATCTTATCTCATGTGCTACACAGAAAAACCTATCCAGTCTCAAACAGCCATTAAAAGCCAGCCTATGCTGCAGAGAAAAACACTATGTACAATGAATCACTGGAACCAAGGGGGAGAAAAAAAAAGGGCGGTGCAGAGGAAGAGTGATCATTATCAATAAAGTGTGTGTTAGCATACGCGTGTGGGCTGATTTCATCCTGGGCAGGTTTAGCTAGGCTAGGCAGCAGACAGCTGAGTAGCATGCCGTCTGGGGAAGTGAATTATTTACTATATCTTAAGTCTGCTGAGAACAGCACTCTACAGTCCAGGACACAGGATAGAGTGTGTGAGGGGCTAATAGTATTACGCCTGTGTGTACTTGTGCGTACATATGTGTGTTTGTGTGTCGTGAGTTTGGAGCAATAAGGAATTACGTATAGCTATCTGTTTAATATTGCAAAATAATCCCCAGCAGGGTCATTATGACACTGAAGCACCAACTTACCAAGCAAATAAAAAAGAGAGTATAAAATATTTATTAAAAAGAGTTAAAAAGATTTTTATAACCTTACCTGTAAATTATATAAAAGCTTCCTCTAGAAAACAGTTGTCCATGACAATCCACAAATTTGGAACTAGCAATTAGATGAACTGTGTGTCAATATGAAACTCCTCAAAGGCATAGTTCACCCAAAAATTACAATTCTCTCATTAATTACTCACCCTCATGCCTTTACACACCCATAAGACCTTCACTCATCTTCAGAAGACAAATTAAAATATTTTTGATGAAATCAGAGCTTTCTGATGCTGCACAGACAGCAATGCTACTGACACTTTCAGAAGCATGGTTTTATTACCCAGATGAGCTGGGATCGCCATGGACAACAGCGATATGACCCCTGAGAGCAGCGATCGACCAATCAGACTTGAGTATCCTAGAGAGCTTTGTAATATATTTAATTAATCACATCTGGATTTCTCACATTATAATGATTTAGCATCAGACAACCTCATAATTAAGCGTTTTTAGTATAGTCTCTTATGTTTGATTTGTTGCATAATTTGAAGTTCCTGTTTTTGTAGTTTATCATATCTGGAAAGGCTTGGAATCGATAAAAACATTAAATCATCAGACCACTTTTACTTTCATAGGCAGCAAAAGGAAAGTAATTGTCGATGTATGATGATTTCTGACACAATAGAAATCTCACAGGTAAAAAAAAAAAAACTACAAACACAAAAACGGTATCAATTTTATAATCACTTGCTTTCACTTATGCTTCCGAGTTCAAGCTCAAGCTTCATAAACATATAGAATTCCTGTTTTACCTCGTCTCCTCCAACAGGGGCCCTCACGGATGGTGTAGGAGAGCTCTGTAAACTCCAAGTCCACTGTTGAACGCCGAGGCAGGTGAGAAAACCTCTGTGCCTCTGTGATATGGTTCTCCACCTTCTTCAGGTGGGTCAGCATGGCAGCATCTGGAGGGGCACCTCCTGCACGCTTGGTCTCCTCCATGGGAATGGAAACAGACCCCGGCTCTAAGGACCTCGCAGCCATACCAAGAGCCTGGTTGGAGGATGCAATGAAAGAAAATGAGAAAATAGTTATAATGTGTAATAATGGAACGTTTGTACAGAAGCATAGGAATATCTTTAATCACAAAACTACTATCTGCAATCAAATCTACCTAAGAATCTAAGAATATATCTTTGATGAGTGGTGTGTAATTTCACGCTCTTATTTGAGTCTGTGATACATATGTGAGGTTGAGCTGGAGCTCAGAGAAAAGGAGGAACAGAAAAGAAGCAAAATTATTTTGCCTCTTGGATGGAAACAGAAATTAATCAGTGTGGTCATAATTCACTCATTCTCACCACGTTCTGTTTTTATGAAGTGTTTGAAGTTAGGACACCTAAAATATAACCCCCAGACCATCTAGAAAGATGTTATTTTGAGCATAAAATCAGTGACAGAGGAAGCATCTGCTCAGACGTTAGAATTATCCACTTGGAGACAGTTTGAGTTAGAAGAGTAATTACCCTTGAAACCTATGGAATTTGATGCCAGCGTTTGAAGCTTTGATGGAAACCTTTTTTCACTTTTGCGGGGGAAGCTCTCAACAAAAAAGCTGACAAGAGTACAGCTGACCACTGGGTCGAGCATCTCTATATTAGTATTTTGTACATTTCAATAGAAATGCAGAGCGTTGCTGAGTACAGTATGTACTATTTTTTATTTAGATAATCTAATATGCTTTTTATAGAATTATTCTCCCATTTTGATTTAGTTGGACTTTCACATTTTCTTGCTTTATGTGGGAAGGCTGAGGTTGTAATTCCAGAAATGTTTTGAGGAGTAAGGATCCGATTACAGCCTGACAACAGTATAGTGCTGATTCACATGAACTTTCTGAATGACATAAAATACAAAAATGCCACACACACACAGTGAACATAAATATAGTAAATTACATCTCAAAAGAAACAGTTTTCTCACTGTTAAGAACATTGTAATAGTCTTAAGAACCTTTTTCTTCTTTAAATAACTTTTTGTGTGCAATGGAAAGGTTCTATAGGTGTTTAAGATGTTTAAAGGTACCAACAATTTTTTTTGTTTTTTAAGAGTGCAACAGTAACTTGATTAGCCCACAGTGCACAAGAACTACATTACACAGAATGCAATACACAAATGTGTTTCTGCAAGAAAATCAGCATTTAATTAAAAATCACCACTCAGATTCAACGACACTGACACTGGACAACATTGCACTGAGCTACAGAGGTACTAACAGTACTGACAGCAATGCAAATGTGGGATCCATATGAGTTATTGTATTTCACGTCAATGAGAATGCACTTAGGCTGCAGAAGCTTCTAAACCAGTTCCGGGTGCTGCGCTTGATAGAACCCTGCCTCTCTAAAGAAGTAATGTTTTCACTGTTGCCAGCTAGCAATTTATATGTTTAAAGTGCTTGTATGTCAATATGGTGTATTCCATTAAGAAGTACTCAGTTTATTGTCCATTATGATTCAAGTCACAACAGTGCACCAACAGCGGACCAAAAATTCTCATGGAACAAAACTGTAAATTCATCCAATCCATCATTCTGGGTGAACAATGTGATTGATGTACCTGCACTTAATCCTCAATGGCCCCATTTATATTCAAGTGATTCATCTTCCAGAGAGTTATCCTGAAAACGGTATTTTAAAATATTAAGCTAACCTGCTGGTCATAACTGGTTTAAGATGGTTTCCTAGTTTGGCCAAACTGCCCAAAACACCTCTTAAACCAGGCAACAGTATGAGATATACATTTCTATATTCAAAATCGAGTGAAACATATTACTGATTAGGTCACATATAGCTCTATTGGCCACAGTTAATAAAAACACTGTGTTCTTTTCTAATCAGTCAAAGAAAGGCTATGTTTTTGAGCAGTGAATTTCAATCCTGGTTGTGAAATACCTCAAAATGACACATTTTTAATGTCTACATTATCTGACACACCCAATGTAGGTATCAGAGCCTCTGCTAATGAACTGATGATATCAACTAGCTGTCTTAAATGAGAAAAATACACTAAATGTGCAGTATTGAGGGTGAGAACCAGTAATGAAACCCGTTTAAAACACAGTCTGGCTGTTCTATGATCTACAGGAAGAGAAAGGTCATTGTATCCCTTCACTTACTCCACTTCCCAGCACAGATATTAGACAGAATACACAATGAGCAATTATGAGGCAACAGCATTTTCATAATTAAAGAAATGTATAGAAGACTGAAGCTGAAAATGTAACCTTTCACATTCATTCTTTTTTATTTATTAATTTTTTTATGGTGATCTGAGTCAGAGTTTAGAATAACATGCATCACATGCCCTGTCAATGACATCACACTCATGCAAACCACAGGCTAGTGTATTTATGCTGGATACTGGTCTATAAGTGTTGCTGCATCCAGACACAGAATGGCATGATACTTACTTTTTTGACGCGTTGAATCTCTCTGTCAGCGTGTTTGCTTATAAAAATATCCAATTCATTTCTTTGAGCCCAAGAGCATGATATATACACACACAGGCTTCAGCAACAGGAGCGGCCCCGCACTATAGTCCAGCTGAGAAAAAAGATGCTCCGTTATACGCCCGATCCCGCTCACCGGTGACGGAGAGGATGCTCTTCTCCTTCAGAAAGCCGCTACACGTCACATTCATAGCGTTCTTTGAAAATATACCGTGACGATTCCTATCCAAAACAAACATAACAGTTATGCATAATTAAAAAGATGCAGCATCCGTGTTAAACCAGGAGTTTCATTTCGGACAGCTGTAGGAAGGGCAAACCGTGAGTCGATCATTGCGCATTCATCCAGTATGCGTATGGAGCTGTGTGGAGAGGAGTTGTGCTCATCCTGCCCGGTCCTCCGGATGCTGCACCGCAGTGTGATATAGCGCGCAGTGGACAGAGGAGCCCTGGCACGCCCGGCGGTCTGTGGCACTGGGCGTAACTGCTCTCATCCGAAATAAGCCCGTGTTACTCACTGGAGGACGATTAAAGTAGCAGTGATATATTTGACGTTATGATGCTTTGCTTGTGTTTGGGGGCTACATTTCAAAAATGTCAGTAAGATTCTGCGCTGTATATTATTTTGGGTAAATTTATGGTTAATTCTGCCAGCTGTGCTTGCTAGAAATGTACTGAAAAGTATTCATAAATTCAATAAGTCTACTGATTAAGACTATAATTTCAGAAAATTCATAAACATTTTATTTTTTGGGGGCTACAATAAAGTAGGCTATACCAATTATCTAAATTAACTTAGCATAGGCTATTATATAATTATATCAGGCCTACTTTTTTTACAGTATTTTAAAATTAACTTCAAATATCATGGTCTCAATTAAATACAGGTTACATCATTTTTTTATACGTGGACCAGTGTAACTTGTTACCAACATTAATTAATTGAATTAGCCTACTGCTATTTTTTACAGTGCGGAAGTCCAAAAGACCGACTATTTATTCATTCCAGTGCAGCTAGAGTTTCATTTCACAAAGCAATTGTTCTTAGGCTAAAAATGTGTTGTTTATTTGTGATGGCAGACGCGCAAGCCACGGCTTACTGGGCTGTAGTGTGGTGGATTACATTACAAACCCCTCTGCAGGAAAGTAAAGGCAGAGCTGGCCTGATGCCATCTTATGGTCACGGGACAGGTGGGGATCTCAGTTTTCCCATGATCCAAGAGAAAATTCAACCAGGTGCAACTGTGTCTTTATAGCCTGCTCTGAGATCTCAATATGTCCATATATAGATATCATAAAAAATGTTTCGAGCATGTTAAAGCAAACCTTTTTTGACAGCATTGCGACAGAAGAGCTATAGTCTGTTTTCGTGATCTCCAGCAACAGGGATATTTTTGAATTTTAGTGGGGCAGGAGGATCAAAACGTGTGTTAAATCTATTTTTAGAACCCCTTGCCTGCGAGACGGCTTTGGGGGGAAGCAAAGAAACGGGTGGGGAAGGGGGTGATGGAGACGAAAAACTTAAACAAAGGGAAATTACAGCCTATCCAGCAGCGCGGGAGAATTGAGTGCGCGGTCTCTTTAAAGGCGGCACCTGCGCATCGGCTGCTGCTGGTGCTGATGCTGCAGTGCTCGGGTTATTCTCGGTGAAACCAACGGGGTAACTCGCGTTCAAACGACGCCCTACATCATCCATGGCGAGTACACACACTGTTGTTGTTGTCATAGCCTCAATATAATATTCATTTCTTCTACGTAGGCTAATCTATTGTTGGGGATGAAGAGGGAAACGCAGCCTAATGCTTCCCTTGCAGCTTGTGTGATTGCTTTGAAGAATCTTTGCAGTTATTTTTTTTTTTTGCTGAAAGGGACAATTCAGCTTAAAGTAGGAGACAGACAGATGACCCACAAATTAGAAGTTTTTACTTCAACAAATATTCGTACATTATTTTACAGCAAAAATGCCTTTATTGTCCTGCTAAATGGAATAAAATTTGGTGAGGTGAATTAAGAAACAAACAGCCAGACATAACATTTCTAAGACAAACAGATAAATATATGGATAGATAGACAGACAGACACAGATAGATAGATAGATAGATAGAAAGATAGAATTGACAAATAAATATTTAAAAGGAAATGAACTAATCTTGTCAGGTTAAGAAATTCTTAAATTGAATATTTACACAAAAGATAAAAAGATTTTTCTTCCTTAAAGAATATTTAAAGACATTAACTGCACATCACTGGAGATGAAGAAACAGTGATCAGGTTATGTTGTGGTGGTTAATAATTAATGTTTATTAATGAAAAGTACAGAAACTTTTAAGTGGTAAGAGGGGTCAGTGGTAAATCATAACCACATCCTCACCCTCTAGATTATATTTGACTTGTCATATTTTACAACATATAATAATTAATATGGTCACAGGGTCCATGCCAAATAATTACTTCTCAACTTTCAATGTTATCAGAGTTTGCACTCAATAGTTCTCAGAAACAAGCATCAATTAATCCATGGCAAAATCTTTTAGCAGTCCACACCTTTCTAACACAATAGATAAGGACTCTCTATAAAACTGATTATTTATGATCTAGAATTTGGCATGGAAAGAAAACCCAGAATATAAATAGAGTGTGTGGTTGTGAGAGACATTCAGACACACTGTGTAGACCGCTAGAATGGCTCTGACAGTGATTACTCTTCTGTGCTGTGCAGTTTTCCTGCCGTTCCCAGGGCTGGGACTGCCTGCAGACTCAGGTGAGGATTGAACTTAATTCCTTACAGCTCTAGGATCCTAATGACATATATTTTAAAGCCTGAAATCTAATATACTTATGTTGGCTTTTTTGGAGACACTATTATCCACAGAAACTGAGTAAGGACCAAAAGCAGTTAATTTGTGTCAGATTATCTCATTATGTGTTATTAGTTAGTTAATAACACTCTAAATTACTACAGCATGCATTGAAACTAAATAATGTTGTTTTTTCTCTCTCTCCAAAATAGGCAAGCTGGAACAGGTCCCTGTAAGAGTGACTGTCATCAATGAGTTCACTAATGAGCAGATCTCCTACTCCACCTCTGTGATAGAGGAAGGGCTGATGTTTGGTGCATTAAATCAACTGCAGGACACCAACAACGATTTCAAGTATGCTGCAAATATTACTGATTTAGTGCACTTCACATGCAGTAAAGTGGTTGTAGTATAGAACACCTGATTAACTTTGGTTGTAATTAACGTACTGGTGATGACTGACATACTTAAGCAGAAGCATGAGATGACTGAAGATCATGAGGAAAAACATTTATCTGTGATAAGCCTGAGATTCTTTTCCAGTCAAATTGTACCTGACTCAACAATTGCCTTGACATGTCATTAGAAAGGCTTAGGGCTAACAAAACATTTTTGTGCTAAATTTTGCCTTTAATTCTGTTACAACAATAGATTCTCATACACTATTCATAAAACCTTTGGCATATATCTGGAAAGTGTGAATGGATTGGCTGGATCTGATAAGGACCAGACATACTGGGAGCTGCTGTCTGAAAAAGGAGGAGTTATAACTCGACTGGAAGTGGGTACGTGAATGAAGATGATCATATAGCATTACTTTATTGCTGTGGCACCGAAAAGTAAATTTGGTTTAATCTTGACTTACATCACAAAATAATTGAAACTGTTTAAAAAGTACAAAACAAACAAATAGCTTCTTGTAGAACATTATTTATACTGGCTCAATGTTTTGCAGGAATTGGCTGCTACCAACCCCAGAGAGATGAGAATATGATCCTGAGGTTCACCACTTGGGCCAAAATATAGATTTTGTTTTTCTTTTTTCAGTTGTATTCAGTGGTTCTGAATGTTAAATCCACAAATCGTTTTAAATGAATTAATAATTTCATCATTTGATTGTATTCCCAGTATAATACTATAATAAACAAATGCTGACGAAAAAAAAAATGCCTCCCTGATCTTTCAACAATCATTCCTAATGAATTGGAGTCAATCCATGTTATTAGTGTTTCTTCACTAATGACTGTATACGTTTATGGAAGACAAGTAGCTCTTTATTCTTTAATCTCTGATGAGATGCTTTAACAGTCAGATCTGACTCAGCACTTATCTTGTCAGTATGGACGAGGTTTAGGGAGTGAGCCATGGGAAGTCATATTTGCCGTATAGTTTGACTTTGACGTGCTTTAAGTAAATTCCATATTGTCATGATCATTGCTTCCTTGCGTTTTTTTAACTGGACACTCCTTTTCAAAGTATGACTTTCCCAGATATTATGCGACTTACAAAAAAATTAGCATGCTGAAGTATATAAATACGGTGTGTGGCTGTGAGAGGCATTCAGACACACTGACTGCTAGAAAGGCTCTGACAGCAATTAGTCTTCTGTGCTTTGCAGCTTTGCTTCCTTTCCTTGGGTCTGGGGAACGTGATGACCATACAGTTGAGTTTTCCTCTCTAAAGCTATGATTTCTGCTTAAAACAAGGAGAAACATAACTGAATTCAAATAGTTGCAGATATAACATCCTAAAAAACATTTGTAAAGAGACTCTTGCACAAGATCTCTTCTTACCAGGAGACATGAAGCAAAAGTACACTAAGGTGACTGTCACTAATCATTTCGCTAATATGGACGTCTCGTACCCCACAACTGTGTCAAAGGGAATTCCAATGTTTGGGGTCCTAAATCACCTACAAGATACCAACCAAAGCTTCAAGTATGAGACAAAACTGTCTTCAAATTATATGGTTTAATGCACTTTGTATGCAAGTATAGTCATAGGAAAACTCTACAACAACATGCTACAAACAAGATTTATAGTCATAACCGGACTATACCTATACTCTACTGTACAAAGCTCAGAATTAGGAAGCGTTGTGTGTATGTGTTCATTCTGCTACTTTTGTGTCTATTAGTTTCACTTACAGTATTAACAAAAGCTTTGGCATATATCTGGAGAGTGTGAACGAACTGGTTGGATCTACTGATAACCACACATATTGGGAGCTTCTATCGAAGAAAGATAACTCGACTGAACACGGGTTAGTGCACGAGTCACACACTTTAATCTGAGCATGTGTAAAAATACAGTGAAGCAAGAAAGTAACTTTTTAAATTTGCCAGTATTTTGGTTTTTCCATTCTGTATTCTATTTCTCCTCAATGTTTTGCTGGAATTGGCTGCCACCAACCTCAGAAAAATGAGAATGTCATTATGAACTTCACCACTTGGGACTAAAAGGAGATTTGCCATTTGTGGATATGTGGTTATAAACAAGACCACTCTGATTCAGATCAGCTGTATCAATACCACATCTTTTATTAGTCTTACCACATAATAATAATAAATAATAATAATAATAATAATAAACTCAATTTCATTGTATCCATACTACTCTAATAAACATACAAAAACTGATAAGCCTCCCTGGTCTTTTAACAATTATTACTAACTCGATTTATTAAAATAAAAAGCATATATTATGAGTGCAGTAATCAACACACAGTGCTTCCTCTAGACTTGGCTTATCCTCAGAGAATAACAAACATAAGCCTTCATTCCGTACTAAACTGAGACCAGGAAAAACATCCATGTTTTAGAACAGTGGTTCCCAATTCCAGTCCTGGGGACCCCCTGCTCTGCACATTTTGCATGTCTCCCTTATTTAACAC
>JAUMHE010000048.1:6667819-6681855 GCA_032359235.1 Enteromius mattozi | reverse complement strand
TCCTAGTTACACAAGTAAAATCATTTATGTTCTTTCAAAATGAAAATATTGAGTTGAAACAAAACAGAACTGTTTCAGGTCAGTTTAACACAATGCAGTTGTTTAAATAGGGAACCAAACATAATGGTGTTAAATAAAAAAATACATATTTTTTAAAATAAACTGAACAGTGTTGGAGAATCACTTTTTTGCGTGCATGCATTTTTTTTCTTACAGTGTGTTGTAATTTGGAACAGTTGTTATTAACTCCTCTAAAAGTAACATTACTGACTATAACAACTTTAATAAGTGTTCAGTCTATATGTATATATACATGAAATTTAAGACCGATTAGGTCTCAGTTTTTGTGCATTTTCTGGGTATTTCCGTAAATTGTGCGCAACATCCAGGCAGACTAAGACTTACTAAGACAGGATGGTTTGGGCGTCCATTTTCCATTGGACTGACAGGCTCGGGCAGGATCTCCCATCAACACGAACCCTGGTCTGCAGTCGTACCGCACTACAGAACCCACCCACGAATCACTCCCATACACCATCCCATTAAAGTCCACATCAGGCTTTCCACAATTCACTAGGGCAAAGAAAATGACAGAAGATTAAACCGAAAACAAAACTCATGAAACACAAAAGAAAGTTCTAGTTCTCACACACAAACAAATCAACAGTATGATCTGGGGTTCTGTACATAAAAGTCTATATTGATGACAATAAAAATGGAGTACATTACAAATAAAGGGATCAATCAAAAGATGATATCTGAAGAATGCTAGCGACTAAATCTTTTTGGTTACCAGTGGATCCATGCAGTAGAAAAAAACTGATACATTCGAGACATGTTCCACATAAGAAAGCCATAAAGGTTTAGAATGACATGATGGAGAGTAAAAGATGAGAGAATTTGTGTGAACTGTCCCTTTAAGATGATGATCAGGCCTACCTCTACACAGGGATTTATATCCCACCCAGCAGCAATCTGAATCTCCACAGTTATCTCTCTTCAGCTCTCTGTGTCTGCCTTTACACCCTCCAAGACAAAGAGGGGCTGTCCCAGACCAGTAGGTGTCTGCCAGTTCATCCTCCTGTTCCACCTCTAACAGACCTGAGGAACACGGTGCAGTTTTCAGGGCTCAAATTCATGCATTTTTTACCAATTTTTAATGTACAATATATCTAACATTTTGTCATTTTGTAAATGCAATCTTGATGCTTTGTTTAGATATATTTAGCTTATTTCTAAGAGAATCAAGTGCTTCTCTTACCGCTTCCTAGACCTTCCTCCACAGCTGTTCTTTCAGTAAATGCAGTTATAGGCACTTGAGTGAACACCCCTTGTAAGGACCCCAGAAGCAGCAGCAGCAGAAGAGCTCCTATTTTCATGTTGTCTTAATGGCAGGAATTCTTCTCCAATACAGAACTGGTATATACTGTATCTTTTCAGTTCTCCTCTTTTGAACGTCTTACGCTCATTTTCTAATCAATTCCTTGTCCTGTTGTCTGATATTGTAGAAGTCATAATTACATGAATAATATAGAAAAACTGTTTCATTAGGAACTGTATTCTTTAAAGGCTATTTTCAAGAACTTGTTTTCCTGCAGAGAGACAGAGTGAGACAGATGGAAAGAAAGGGGAAGTGTTGCATCTTAGCTTACACTAAGCCCTTAACGCAAACTAATCTCTTAAATTCAGCTAACACACCAGCTAATATCACCAGAGCAGAGAGAAAGAAATTACACAGAAAAGTACAGAGCCATGGGAACTCTAAATTGCATTTTAGCTTAACTTTCAGTTACGGTGATTGTAAATTTCATGTTTCTTACATTTAACAATGTCAGATTAATCTTGTCCGATTCACTTCCCTAAGCAGAGTGTGGTGGGCCTGAGACCTGCAGTGCATGCAAATTACTGTAACGACACAGATCTGTGAAAAGTGTTCAAACACTGACCTCTGACTGCTGCAGTAATGCATAAACTTCTGCCTAACCCAGCACAACCTGCCTGCTGACTCCTGTCCCGAGAGATTCAAACAAACAGGACTTACAAGTACTGTTCTTACAGTCACATACAGGATCACAGAACAAAGTGGATTACTGCCAGAACACACAAGCTTTCATTTTTCACACACAGAGGAATATATACAGTAAATATGCACACTAACGACTGAAGTTTGATTTTTTTTATGTCTTTGAAAGGAGTCCCTTGCTTACCAGCTCACCAAGGCTGCACATATTCAATCAAAAACAGTAATAGTGTAAATTGTTAACATTTAAAGTAACTATTTTAAAATTATCCGAATACATTTAAAAACGGAATTCTTTACTTTTTTTTGTTTTCATATTTATGACCTTGAAAGGCAAGAAACTATTTTTTTTTTTACAAGCAAAATATTTAAATTAGAGAAGAACAAAACAAAAAGGACAAAGATGTACTGAAATTATTGCCATTGTTTATTTAAAACAAAATTATGTCAATTAGTATAGTCAATTTGCCCTAAAATAATTCTTTCTTCTCAATAAGATTATTAATTATTAGGCTCAATGGCAAATAAAAGTCCTAAGGAAAAGGCGTCTTAAAAAAAATTTAAAAAAAAAGACTTTAATACAACAGCAGTAGGAATTGGAATGAGCCTTTCTGCACAACAGAACTGATCTCAACCCGAAGTAAAAATAAATTAAACGGGAATGGTGGTTTAAAATTCAGAAGCACTTCCAATTCAACTTAAAAACAAAAGCACACTGTATAAAACTATACACTGTAAAGAGTTCTCCACAGAGATCGGTCCGTCTACCTTCACATTAAGTCTGAACCTGTCAAAGAAAGCGGATTAAACTGTTCAGGAGGATTAAACATTTGCGTTCCCCATTACCCTCTTCTCTCTCGCTCGCTCGCTCACTCACACACACACACACACAGTCAAAGGGATAGTTCAGCAGAGAATGAAAAAATAGTCTCATTCTTCATCTTATTATTCCAACCCTACAGTGCCCTTCTTTAAAGAAACAAAATAAGAGATCCTGAATGTGTGCTTGTGTTTCCTCTACAAGGAAACTGACTGAATTTTCCAAGTTCCAAACAGGGAAAAAAACACTTATAACACTAAAAACATATGTAAAGTCATATGAACTACATTTAATATACTTTCTTTTTGTTTTCTGTCAGTCTTGGAGCTAGGCAGTATAAATTATTAATGTTTGTTAAATAGAAAAAGGCAACTCACACTGTGTTTGACATCTCATTTTGCGTTTTGTGACAAACAAAATAATTAGTCAGAAAGACACGAAGGTGAGAAAATAAAAACAAAAAAGTTCCATTCTGGATAAACTATTCATTTTTAACACATCCTCAGAACTAACTTGTGATTCAGTTTTCTCTGTTCTGTTCAGTGCGATGTTTGAGTTAATTGGAATGTCCTAATGTACCTTGCTATTGGCTGACATAGCAGTCTTAGGGTGTTCCAGTCATCAGAGGTGCAGTTAAACCACCTCCATGCCCAGCTGTTGGGCAGTGTCCTGTAGCTGACGCATTACGGCCCCCTCTCTTGTAGAGTCTGTTTCTGCGGAGGTGCCGGCTGTCAACACCAAAAACACACTTTCAGTATTTTCCTGTGTCCTACAGACATCCACTCCCTCCTTTCTTATTCCTGCCTCTGTATTTCCACCCATGGTGCTGAGGGGCCCCGTCTCCTCCAGTTCTTCACCGGGCTGGACGTTCTGCTGGCTGGACTCACTGCTGTCTCCTTCTCCCTGCCGCTCCCGCATCAGCTGCTCTGTCAGCTCCACACTCTCATAGCGGATCAGCTGCAGGCGCATGAACCCATCTTCATGCTCTTTATACCTGAAAAAGATTGGTGAAAACCAAAAAGGGTTAGGTTTACTGTCCACTGGATACCCACATCAAAATAAATATGGCATCTACTATGGTTAGATCTAGATTTGTTTCAGATAAATTCTGTTCTTTTATGCCTACTCATCAAATAATCCTGAAAAAGTAACATTTTTCATGAACCCCATCCCCCAAAAAAACTACATTAGGCAGCACAAATGTTTTCAAGCACATCAGAATGATTTCTGAAGATCATTTGACACTGAAGAGACCACTTTTTAGATAAATAAAAAAACCAAAATTACTGCTTTTGACTATATTCTTAAACATCCAACAAACAAAAGAAACCTTACAAATGTGAAAGATTTGAACAGTATTGTAAGTTTCCACATATGCCATCTAAAGCTTATTGCACACAAACCTAGCAAGAGCTTTCTGAAATCAAAAGCAAAATCGGAGACTAGACTACAAGAATGGAGGAAGTCCTCATACCTAAATCTCGGGTGTCCTGAAGGCCATTTGAACTGATGCTTCTTGCGTAAATGAGCAGTGAGGTTGTTTCCCCGGGTGAAGCACTGCTCACACACGTGACACTTATAGCGAGGAGTGTAATCTCCCTAAATACAAAACAACAACACGTTAAATTGTGTTCAATTAAACTGCGTAGCCAATTATTCTGCCTTTTAATACATTTATTGTGGGTTTATTGTGTGGCTGGCTGAATAAAAGATGTTATATCTATAAAAGTTCTTTCATGAATTATTTTCTAGATTAGATAGATCCTTTTATAGATCAAACCTTCTTGTAATGATAAACAGTTCTTACTTCAATCACAGCTTATAAAACAAGTCTCATAGAAATAATTTTCCTGTCTATATTTGAAATAACTGGTAAAACAACATTAACAGTCCTAAATGTAACAATGTAATAACGCAATCATTTTTGACCTCATTTTTTATTTGCCATAGAAAATGTTACTTTATTTTGATATGTCTCACCAGACCTGACTTACTTTATTCTGTGGCAAGATAACACAAAAGATGATATTCTATAATTTTATATTGATGTTTTCATTCAGTTTGTCTTATTGGCTCCTAATATGTAGATATGAATGTAGCTGGGATTTTCTGACTGGCTCACCTCATGAACACGTTTGTAATGGTTCTTGATTGAGTAAAGCGATCGAGTGGAGTAGTCACAATCCGCGAAGTCACATCGATACGCTGGCTCACTGCTGTGAGTGTCTAAATGCTTCCGCAGGTCTATCAGGTTTTTACAGCTGAAAACCAGACAAACACAAACACACTGACAGATCATGTTCTGACAAACAGGTCTTAAATGGCAGACTTTAAAACATGAGAAATATGCAGGGATTAAGACCCACTGTCTTCGGTAATGAAGTGACCTCACCTGTACTCGCAGTAGTCGCAGCTGTAAGGTTTCTCGTTGGAATGACGAAATTTGATGTGGTTTCTCAGCGAGGATGGTGATGGACAGGTCATATCACAAAGTGGACATTTATAATGGTTGACTTTGATTAGAGAATAGAGAAGAATATCATTAGGCAATGAACGCCTGTGAGGTTCAATACAGCAGATCAAAGTACAACCATTATGACATTCAACATACAAAAAGACCCATACCATGGTTCCTCATGTGGTCTCTCAGCAGCCTCTCAGTGGCAAAACGTTTAGAGCAGTGAGAACACTGAAATCTTTGACCTACAGACATAATCACACACAAACAAAAGGGTGCAATGAGCCATACTAATAAATCTAATTATTTTGTGCCATGTTCAACAAAAGATTTTAAAGTGTCAAATTCATTTAATACAGAAGGTTTACAGATTCCATTATAGCCGTTTTATAGCTGTTAACGCCAACCTTCTATGGAGGTTTGCCGTCGAATGTGGTCAAAGAATTTTGTGTTGTTGGCAAACATTCCTCCACAGGTCGGACATGCCACCAGCTTTTCCTGTGTGTGGCTACGCATGTGCTCTCGCAATTTAAACCTGCCCTTGAAAGAGGCCTCACAGTCTAGAAATAAGAATGAAAAGTTAAGATCTAAAAAAAAAAATGTGCAGATCTTTAAAAGTCATTGAGAAAAGAAAACTTTCAGGAATATTTATACAACTATGATGCTCAATATCTTCTGCCATGAGATTCACTCTTATTAGGTAGTACAAATATGGGCCAGAATAGACAAAACAGACAAATATTTAAATACATTTTATTTTTAACAGGGTAGCACATTGTGAAGTATAATAACTGATTATTCTATCCTTTATGATTCTGTTTTTTTATAACTGACTTGCTGCATCTACTGTTAAAAACATTAAAAAGCTACAAAAAGTTTTATTTATTTTATTTTATTGTAGAGTAGGGGGTTCCCAGTGAAAAGGTAGCCTATTTTTAAATGTGTGATCTTTGGATCTGGAAAAGTCATATTATAATGAACATATTTTTAAATGTACTGTATGCTTAAAAATCCTTACCATTAATGCTTCTCCATTAGGTTACACATTATTTTGATAGTCCACTTTCTACTAACTAAGTAACTTTCCAACTAGATGTTAATTAATTTGCAACTACATGCCTACTAACTCTCAGAGTACACTGTTAGGTTAGGTCAGTATGTTGTGGACCCATCAAAATAAAGTGTTAGAAGATGTTAAGCAGACAGTCTACTAACACTCTAATGACTGCTAGTTGACATGTAGTTGCAGTTACTTAGTGTTAGTAGAATGTCTAAAGTGGATTATCAAAATAAAGTGTTACCCTCCATTAAATTGCAAATAACTAAAAAAATCATTTCATGGTTTCTTACCTTTCCAGCCACAGAACAAAACATTCTCTTCATTAGCCTCGAGACAATGGGCATGCATCTCCACATGTCTGTAGAACCACTCTGGATTATCCATAGACATCTGAACACAAACATGCTTATCAGCGGAGCACTTGATTTTTAAAGCACTGCCACAACGTAATACATATAATACAATAAAAACTCTTACTTATTCTTCACAACTCAAACCTGATTTGACAAGCCACAAACAGTAACATATAATCCACTAAAAAAGGAAAGCACTTGGGGTTGCTTCCATACCTCACAGTGCTCCCAAAGACAAAGGAAGTTCTCTTGGACCTCAGGCACAATGTTGCGGTTATGGAGGCCGACTGAACAGACACCCATGTCACTGTGGCCCTTGAGTATAGCAAGACCCCATTGCTTCAACTTGGTGTGGTAGCAATGGAAGAACAGGTGTCTGAGAAGCTCTGCATTTCCTTCCACTGAGCAGAAGCCACAGTCTCTCCACAGACAGTTATGCTCCTCTTCTGTAAAAAATGCAGGCAAGCCAAGTATTGATTATGGACCAGACCAACAAAGTACCACAGGGACTCTGACTGCCAGAAACCTTGAGCTGAGATGCCTGCTATGGCTCAAAGTCAACACTCAACAATCCTCCACTGGTCTAACATTAATACAGACAGACACACAGCGCATGAAAATGTGCCAGTGACTGTGGCTGCAATGTACAATAGATGAAGAAATAAAAAAATGTTATGTGTTACTAGTACAACCTTAGCGCTTATTCCCTTATAAGTTGGTTCCATTTAAACACATTATATCAAAACTCATAGGCTATCTTTTTATATTATTATTTTTTATTTTGCAATATATGGTATGTTTAATCTTAAAATGGAATCTTTACTCATTTTATACAAGAGGGGGCTTTCAATATAAAGTATTACTTATATTGAGAACTTTTGGAAACATTTTATTTTCAGTTTTCATTTTATTTTTGTTTCATTATAAAATTATTCTACTTACAAAATCAATAGAAAAAGTCATTAGAAATAGTCCATATGATTCATACTCTATGTTTCAATGTCAGTGTGAGACATCTGCAGTCACCTTTCATTTTCAATGCATGTAACAGATATTCTTTAAAACAATCCTATTGTGTTCCGTTAAAAAAAGCTGGAACAATACGATGTTGAATAAATGATGAGAAAGTTTTGGGTGAACTATTCCTTTAAGAAGACAGATAGACAAGTAAATAACTGCTTCCATTACAAGACACTTCCATCAACACTGACACTTTCACCTGGTAAGTCTGTCTCACTGTCCACGGTGGCTTTATAATGTTTCTCCACGTGCTGGCAAAACTCCTGCATCCTGTCAAACGTCTCCTGACACGAGCCCCAC
This sequence comes from Enteromius mattozi, assembly GCA_032359235.1. Taxonomy (NCBI): domain Eukaryota; kingdom Metazoa; phylum Chordata; class Actinopteri; order Cypriniformes; family Cyprinidae; genus Enteromius; species Enteromius mattozi. Next base: position 6,673,824 of record JAUMHE010000048.1, on the reverse strand, counting down.
TCACATGCCAGCTCCAGTTGCAGCTCCTCTCTCCGCAGGGCACGTTTACCCGACTGAGGCATCCTGCAGCTCTGAATGTAATGCACAATGTGTGGTCCTCCCGTCTTCTGAAACACATGCTAAAGTCACATGCGAGATCTAACATGATTGTCAGTTTGTTCTGCACACCGCAGATGGAGCTATCTGTCCATAGCTGCCAGTTTGTTTTTTAAGGCGATAAACAACCACATTCACAATATGAACTGCGCCAAAACGATTACCTTCAACATATTAACACACCTTAATTACCAAATGTACAGCTAGTAGTTTTATTAAATCACAGACGAAGTTGTTACCTAGTGTGACACATAGCTGGTTAGCAAAACAAAAAGGCAAGTTAACATACTGCCTCCATTTTGTTGACTAGTGGCTTTTTAAAAGCTTCGGTTGAAAATAAATAAATGTGTTCTCATTCAAGGATATATCGCGAGGGAATGCGTCTGGAATTGTTTAAAAAGGCTGAAAAATAACTCACCTTTTGCAAATACTTCAAACATTTCCTTACTTTTTTCCTCACGAAATAACGAAACCAATTAGAATTCGGCTTTGCGGCGTCGCGTTCGAATCTCAGCCAATTAAATTGCAGCATAGCAGTACATCACCATTATCATTCCCCCCAACACCTAAACTCTTTCAAGTGTTCCGCAGCTCGATTCGCACTTTGTATTCAGTTGCGGTAATGCCTGTCTCACAATCCTGATATAATTAATATAATTATTATTTTTTTTTATAGTAGTCTAATGTGTGATTTTTGGTCTGAATACCGCATGAGTACATTATAAATATAAAAATATATAATATACAATAATTGATCTTTAAAACAGTACAAATATAAAGCACTTTTTTCTTTCCAGGAGCTAGTGTGGCCCATTGTCACACTGGTTTATTTAAATCAGTAAAAGGCATAATATTAGATTTGACACAAAAAAATACAACTGCATATATTAAGTAATCTTTCAGAATTTTTTCTCAAAATTTCACAAACTCCCTAAATATTGCTGAATGTAACTGTTTCACATAGTCTTTCAAAATAGAACCCTCTTTTCTGGTTAACCAAAATAATTGGATATCAGACATTGTTCATTATCTGCAGAGCTTTCATGTCCCAAAGACAGTTAAGGGCATGTGTGTACACTGTCCCATCTCATGCAGATATATAGACAGAGAAGCTGGAATACAGTGTGTAGTATCAAGATTCCATACTTTATAGAGGACAGGCAGTATAGTAATCATTCTTACAACAATCAGTTGTTTCAGTTTTTTTTTTCTTCAAATGAAAGCAGCAGCTTGTAAAGTCTTTTAGGAGCTTGAGTGGCCTAGACGTCGTAGAACAGACGCACAAGATGATACCGGATTCCAAATGCCACAGCACTTCCCAAGACCTGAGAAAGAAACATAATATTATTTTAAACCACCAAAACCATCAGTTTCCTTTGAAGAATTTACACAGTCTTTAAAAAACCTGCATAAAGGAGGTAGCCTTATTTTGAAAATGTGATTTCTACACCTGGAAAAGTGAAAAATGTAAATTAATCAAATATTAAAATGCCATGGTCATTTTTATAATGAATAAAGTATTTTATGAGAAAGAGAAATATATATATATTATATTATATTATCCTTAAAACTGGAAGTGTAGAAACCCTGAAGAAGATTCAACTAATAAAACTTTTTTTGTAGAAACTTACAGAAACTTTTGAGTGCCCATAAGTTTTAAAAACAACACTAGGGCTAGGAAGCCTTTGAATATTGTTGTGACTAATGTGGGCCTTATGATAATGACCAGAAAGATGTATTTCTCATACATTAGTAAGGCTGTAATGCCAAATATCACAACCTTCTTTACAGTCTCTAACGTCTTTGAATTGAAATAACCACATTGCCGGTCAACTCTGTAATAAATTCACCTGTATTAACAGCATGATTGCAGTCAGGTTTCTCTCATGGGTAGGTCCCAGTACTTTTAGTGCCAGGTTGATAAGGGTCATGTTGTTACACTCAATAAACTCATCATCTCCTTCCTGCCCTCGATGCACATCCAGAAGCCATAATGTTTCTGCCACCTGCAGGATAAAAGAGAAAATCACATTAAAAGATACATGGAATACCATATAGGGCATGCTCCTGAATCTTTTGTTGCAAAAATAACATTTCTTTTAAACAAACATTCCTAAACCTCTTTATAGTGATAAATACTGAGAGTGGCATGAGTGCATTTACCTTCAGAATAAGTTGCCCTAATTTGCCCAGGTCCTTCTGTTTGAACTTGGAGTAGCTCATGCCAAGCTTTCCCGTGTCAGATTGTAACCTGCATTAATCAGTTTCAGAGGTCAAGCCCTCATAGCTATTTTATTTACCCTAATGTATGGTGTAAATGTTTAGGGAACGCTGTTGAAATCATAAGTAAAGCATATGTACATTTTGAATACAAATAAATCAAGAGGGAAAAAGTTACTTTAACACTTTAAATGCTCATATATTCAAATAACTTCCAATGACTGTCATGAATTCTACTGTAAGTAAAAATGAATGTTTTAGCTTGATTTTACAATGTTAATAACCCACCTAGGCAGGCGATGTCTGGGACAGGGAATAATGTGAAACAGCTGAGGCAGAGAGTAAATGAAGTTGATGACTTGGGGAATGAAGAAAAGCAGCATGGTCTTACTGAAGTGGCCGAGTATCCCAACCACTGCAAACGTCATTCCAGCAAAGTAACAGAAAGTGTCTCCCACAAACACAGAGGAAGGGTAACTGATAAAAGATATTTAAAGATTTATCATAGGTTCAGGTTAAGATTATTATCAGTGTTTCTTGTCAAAGTTCAGTTCATCATTTTAATACGCTGTCTTAAATTAAAGTAAGTAAAGATGATCAAACAGCAATATATTTAACAAACCAGTTGTGGTAGAAGAGGGCTAATGTGGTGAAGAAAAAGGGAATCATGAAGTACAAAGAGAAAACATGGTCATCCCTGTAGTCTCCTGAAAGAGAAACATTAATCAAAGATCAATTGAACAATATAGAGAATATATCTACAGACTTATTCAAATAAAAATCAAGTAGTGTTAAAGAGGCTGAGGACTGGAGTAATGGCTTCTAAGGGTATATATATATATATATATATATATATATATAAACAGTTATCTCACAATAGTACTGTTTTACTGTTTTTAACTGAACCAATTGTTTCAAACACATTCAAATATTATTTAAAACTTTTGAATAGTAGTGCATATATAAATAGTATATATTCTGCATGTGGAAAATTTGATAAAACAGGTTAAACAGAAACCCTCCCCTCACCATTGAGTTCCAGTATATTAAAGAGGATGATGGAGCCAGATATGAAGAGAGCTTGCCCAGACTCAATGCCATTGATACCAGCCAAGATGTTGATGGCATTTGTGCAGAATACAGCCAGCATTCCCATATATACATAATACAGAATGCCTGGAACACGTAAAAAAAAAAAATAGCTGAGAATGTCAGCAATCACACATATCAAACAAGAGGGCAATACAATCAAATCTAGAGCGTCAGACATTTAAACAGACAGTCGAACTCACCCAAGTCCAGATGCATCCCCAGCAGGACACGGAAAGGTTTGGGCACGACGATGAGAGTGTTGCCAAAGTTAGTGAAGTAGACCATGAGCAGAGGCAGGGAGGCCATAGTGGGCAGCAGCAGCTTGTGTCTCCATCGCAGATTCAGAACATCATCAGCAAAGCCCAGGAATATCATGCAGCAGATGGCCAACAAAGCACCAATCAGCTGCACAAACTACATGGACATATGGACAGATGACATAGTTATGACTGCTGCCGTGTATGGCTGTGAAGCTTCTCAGTTATAAAGTTGATTGAAAGCTATGGCGCAAATTAGTTTTCGTCTAAAAATATTAAACAACTGTTCAAAAGTTTTTTTATTTTTTAAAGAAGTCTCTTATGCTCCCCCAGGCTGCATTTATTTGATCAAAAATACAAATATGTTTTGAAATATAGATTTTTTAAATAGAATATTAATATTTTCTGTATTAATATATCTTGAAATATAATTTATTCCTGTGATCAGAGACGGTCTTGAATGTCAAATGTTCCTAATTTACATATTTTTGTAACATTGTAAACGTCACTTTTAATTTAATGACACTTTAATTTCTTTAAAAAAAACAAAAAACTGAACCCAAACAGTTCGGAAGTAGTGAATTCTTAAAATGTGTTTATTATTTTATAATTAAGAGGTGATTATCTAACCTCGTTGTGAGGGAACCGTTGACACTGCTCTCCCATAAAGCACTGGAGGAAGGGGACAGGGATGAAGAGGAAGAGAATGATGAGGAAGACTGTGCCACTGATTACACCTTGAGATTCAGGCCTGGTTAATAAAGAAAAGAGAAAGGAGTTAAATTCAGGTTCCAGGCATCAAGTTAAAATGCATACATTTGATGTAAAAATCAACCACTTACACCTCTTTCTTTACGGTTTTATTTAGGTCCATGCCATAGAGTCTGGCAGATATGAAATGATCCTTAAAAGCAGGAATCAGTTTGATTGTTGCAATGCACCCAAGTGCAGACATACAACAGTTGATGATAAGAGGAAGAATAGGAATTGGAGACATCTTCTCCATGGACTAACAAGACATAAAAATATAATATAACGTATCTACTGTGCTAAATATTGGTTATACGTCGATATCCGATTCCTGTCAGCAACATTCAAAACTTTTATGTTGCCTTTCCATAGTGAAGCTGTCATTGGCTTAACACGTTTCTTCGAGGATAACAAAAAATAGATTACATTTCAAATGTAGACATCGCTTAATGAAGTCGCGCGCATAAATTACGCTTTTCTTGTTTCCGAACCGACAGAAAACAAAAGTACTGAATCAATGAACGGCAGTTCATTGGCTTTATGATGACAGCTAGATTTTCAAAAGATCGGGTAAATTACAGTCAAGCGATAAAAAGAATCCTGCCCAAATAAGCACCGGTTCAGGTTATGAGTTACTAGTTACTCGTAAGCTTCTCTGACGTCAAAATGTAATAGATATATCAGTTTACTGTATAGGTTTGGCTCTGATCTCATCACAAAATCCACGTCTACTTCCGTCAATATAATCCGTCCGCCCACTGGTTACATTAAAACAACTTGCTTATTGTTCTTTTATAAGCTGTTGGAGCGACATTAAAAGCTTCGGAGTGCAATACTGCTAAACACACGGTAGTGATCAGGTAGGTCTTTTATTTAGAAATACGTAAATATATTTGTTAGCATTTTGGTTTCGGTCGAACCTTTGCAAACGTAACACAACCGGAAACAAAATAAACAGTACGTTAAAGTCCCCATGAAATCAAAGTCAGAAGTTTTTTAGATGTTAGTATCAATATGGTTATATATAAGGCAGCTCCCATTTTCAGTGTCGTAACATTCTGATTCTGTCGCTTAAATTAACAGTTATATTTTGTGACATGACTCAATTTTTTTAGAAATACCAAATAATAACAAAAACAGCATTAAGTCGATTTTTTTTTGTCTTTTTAAAAATATTCTATTTAGTATAGCCATACATTTTAATATATGACTTAAAATTGTATTAAGCTTATGCATCTTAGTTAAGGGATAAAGGCTGGCAAAATGCAATGCTGTAATCTTATATTTAGTTAAACATTTTTTTTTTTGTATTGTAAAACAAACATGAAGAACATTTCATTTTGACAAGATATGACATCAAAGGTTATGCTCACTCTGTTATAATATCATATAATAACCCTATGTTTTTAGTGAACAGTGAACACAACTTTTACAAGCATTAGGACAGTACGCAAAATATTATAAGATGGTTACAATACATAAAAATTAACACATTACACTGAAATACAAGCATATTAAAGCAATAATATATTATTAAATGTGTATATATTATATTATTTTTAGTTCTTTAAGTATAAATATATATATATA
>JAUMHE010000048.1:6645235-6655745 GCA_032359235.1 Enteromius mattozi | reverse complement strand
GGGCGAGGCAAGAGCGAGAGTCCGAGAGCAGGCTTAGGTCCAGATCCAGGGAGGCAGAGAAACACAGGAAAACACGGGAAAACACGGATGGCTTGACAACGGGGAAAACAGACGTACATCCAACATTGACGAGCGACAAACAAAAGGACATCCGAGGTATTTATACATGTGACATAAGGCGGAGAAACAATGAAACACCTAGACAACAAACAAGAGGGGCGGAGACATGAGTTCATTGATAATTAGTCCAACGGGTGAAAACAGTTTGCTGGAGCTGGAGTGCCATCAGCTAACTGGCATCTCCAGCTGAACATGACAATATGTATTTGTTGAGTATTATATTTGATATGTCATACTTTGATAACTAATACAGTACAGGAGACAAATAGAGTTTAGAATCAAAACCATCTTCAGAGTCCCAAACTGATTATTATGGCAATTAAAAATATGATAGATAGTAATGCAATTCAGTGAGATCTTCATAAGATTATTGCAGCTGCTTAAAGAAGGGGGAAAAGTGTGGTTCTGAGGTGGTTGCCTGAGGCATTAAGAGGGAAGTGCACGAATGCCACTGCACCAGTGAGAGTTTTATTCATCCAGATGGAACTTTGCAACTTTTAAATTATAATCATTAATATGAAAGTCTAGATAACTTCCTATTTGGAGCATTAACCAGTCATTGACCACTGGTTAATCTCCTTTGCATAATTTCACATGCGGTGGGATTTTAATCTGATTATCAGTTCGCTGACTGTTACAAAGAGAGTGGGATTGATGTTGGACTGTCTATAAGGGAAGGATTATAGGGAAGATGATTTTTAAAGGATGTGATTGTGTTGATCAGTTATGACACTCCACACAATGGGTGAATCTTGTGTTGAGTAACTTAACTTGGATGAATTTGTTTCTATATGAGTCAACCTAGGTGGCAGAGGCCTAAAAACAAGTACACAAATGGCTTGATATTACTCTACCAGCACCCCAGATAAATCTTGATGTCAGCGTGATTTTGCTTACTCAGCTGCAGTGGGAATAAAGAGTTGCTTGCTGCAGTTCTGATCCTATTTGGTTCGTTTCAGGCTACATTTTTGTGATGTGTGAGGACTGCTGTGAGGCTTTATCCTTCGTTCGTTCTTTACTCTTTCTTTCTCACCCAACACACATATACACACACACTCACATAAACTCCCTCTAGTAATCCAGGGATTTGGCTGGGGGGATCTGCACAGCTGGTTGTATGTGGCAATAACAATAGAAGGACGCCCTCTGAGATTGTACACACATACATACGCACAAAATTAAGTACACTACTTGCTAATAAACAAGCACACAGCTCTTTGATCTAAAATGACTTGGATAACTTGTCAAAGTTATCAGTTTAATCTGTCAATCTGACAGTATTTACAGAAACTGCTTGGTCGATACTCAAGTACAATCTTGAGTGTCTGGGGAAATTAATCCTTACACTACCACACTAAAGTTTGGAATCAGTAGGATTTTTCTTTTTAGAGAGGGTTCAGACTATACAATTTTACATTTGTATAATTGTAATTTTGGTTAAAACAGTCACTGCCTATGCGATTTTACAGGACCATTTACCAATTGCTTTCTTTAATGACCTGCGTGCTGTCATTGATAAGGCAGGACGAGACAGATCCTGCCATGAGCGTAAACAAACAATGGCCAGCAAACACTTCCACTTCCAACACTTCTCATGATGCAAAGAATGCATGTTGAACGTGTTCTTTTAAATGGTCATCACGTGGCATTTGCCACTGGCACATATAGTCCATCCAGAGAGCTACAACATATAGATCTGTCCAACAGTTCAGATCCTCTGGGTCTTTGTCTTCAAGAGCATCTATTTTTAAAATGTAATTCAAATACAGAAAAAGCATCTGATTAATCATGTGTTTGAGATTGAGTTTATGTCTCTTGCTCTCCCAGCTGGCCTGTCTGATATCGTCAGTGTTCTGAGAGTTTAGCTCTTGCCAATATGGCACGGTCCTCCGGGCATGTGTGTCAGTGTCATCGTCTGTGTTAAAAAGAGTGTGTGCGTGGCATCTGTGCATATGATGGAATGGTATGATGGCACATTATCATGCCTGCAGTGAGCAGAATAGCACAGTGTCTGCACACGCACACACAGGGCTCAAGGTCAAACTAGTTTGTTTTCTCTTTTCTTTTTCCTGGTGGACAGACTTGAAAATAAGCACCGAATTTAATTACCATTTGTAATACTTCCATGACTCCAAAGGAAAATAAAAGAAGTGCTCTTTTTGTTGTACTGGTTTTCTCATTCATTCTGAACAATGTAAGGATCAAGTAAGCCTTACCTTGCTTCATATTGGCTTACATAGCAGCAAACCCTACGTATAACAATAAAATGTTACAGTTGACACTAAAGTACTATTACAAGGCTCCCAGCAAAGTTTGTGCGTGACATTGTCCCTCTATTGTCCTTTATTTTGAAATGCCATTTCACTGCCTTAAGTTGTTGGCACCCAGTGATTTAGATTTGCCCTAAAGAATCTTTGGATCTGTAGTTTTGTCATCAAGTTGCATCATGGTGCCTTAAAGAAGGATATTTTTGGTTGGTTCAAACGGTTGTTGTGGTACATTTGAAAAGTCCAAAGGGGGATTCAAGACAGGGTGGCTTAAATTCAAAGTGACACCATACTAATGTGTCTAAGAACACACTCTGTCATCCACATACAGTTGCACACATGCCCTCTTTTTATGTGACAAGCACACACACCAATGAACTATTAAGGGCCTGACTGAGATTAGCCCACTACCATGTTAAAAGAACCTCTTAATTTACAAGTAGAATGAGAGAAGAAACACATACTACACATAACCACGTACTCTATAGCAGGGGTCTCAAGCTCAAATTACCTGGAGCTCACTTGCCAGGTGGTGTTCTCTGTTAGAGTTGCTTGAACAGCTGAACAGTGGTTTTAAGGGCATATATTTTAACTGTATACAATAACTAGCGGAGTTATACTCTTGCCATATGGACTTATGTTTGGACTTATATTTGCATACCAATTTATAAAGTGCAACAGTTCCAAAAGTAAAAATCGTAGCCAGTTTGTTTTCTTAATAGATGAATTAACAAGACATGGTGTTTAATCGCTAGAACTGATCTGATTATCGATACCAGGGTTGGACTTTGATGTGGAGGCCCTAAGAAAATTCCAGTTATGGGGCTCAAACACATATATAATAATGTAACAATGTAATGAAACATGCTTTATAGAATGTATATATATATATATATACACTGCACATTGAATCTCATATTTACATCATTGTTTATTACATTGAAAAGATTAGCAAGCATGTCTAACTTGCCACTGAACAAAAACTCAGCTGTTATGAGTGGTGAGTGGATTCTGTTCAGAGCACATCTCTGATTGGCTGTTACATACAGGAAATCAACAAATATGTCAGCTATTGGCTACATTGCTCAACACTGCAAAAACTTTTAAATTGAAACCTCAAATGCTCTCCAGAGTGCAAATAGCACCCACTGGAGAGTTTGCCAAAAAGTTTTCACTAATATCTGATGGGGCCCACTGATTCCCTCAAGCCCTAAGCAGCCACTTATCTTGCTTATTGTTTAGGCTGCCACTGACAAATAGCTACTCCACTGGCTGTAAAAGTTATGATATTGTGGGAAGGTTTTTTTACTTTTTTTTTTTATCATTTATTATCTTCTAGATAAAAAATCGAACATTGCCCAACACTCCAACCTGTCAAAACACAACTGTACCCCTGAACACAGTTAAGTCATACATGCCATTTCCTGCATATCAGTTATTTCTCTTATGCCAGTTATTTTAAACATGCATTCTGTGTGATCTTTATGAGTTTGACTTATGTTGAAAATGCAGACTGACGTGGCTAAAGTGGAATGAGTGGTGATTTTGTTCAAATGCTTGACTGTGCCCTATGGGGGTGGATGGGTCTTGTTTTTCATTATGGATGCTGATTTTACTGATGGAACCTGAGCAAAATGCTGATGCACAGGACGGAACAAGCTTTTTCCTGTTATGTAGTTAGATGTGCAGTTTTCCCCCTAGAAACTAATTTTCTCTGGTCATGCAGGTGTGTAAAAATAAGTCAAAAGATTTGATGCACAAAAGAAAGGTGCATTCCCAATGTAACAGAGCACTAATATTCTTATTCTGGCCCTCCTTGGTCTCAGTGCACGTGTCTGTTTGTAGTAGGTAATAGCCAGTGTTAAATGTGTGGATCACAGCGTGATGTTGTGGAAGCGCACAGATGATCATGCAAATGTGTGATGTAAATGACAAGGATTTGTCTCTGTATGCAAATGACACGTATTGTGGTGATTCTTTGCTGAGGAGAGAATTAGACAGACGTGTTGTAATGTAAAACCATCAGCTTCTACATCAGAACACATTTGAATATGATTGCTTTTGTGGTTCTTCTCAGTGTGTCACACACCATAAAAAACTAATCATGGTGGCTGGCATTAAAGCATGCAATATGAAGGAAAATCATAGATACGTTATTAGTTATTAGTTATATACGTTATTATAGTGCACATAATCTTTGCTATAAAATAATTATAAAGGATTTTCTTGCAATGGTAGAAACTGAACCCCATATAAAATCATATAAATCATATTAAAACAGTTCACGCAGATACTCTTTTCTAATAATTCTAATCAAGTATGATAAAGAATAATCATACTTTTCATTCATTCATAGTTTTTGTCCATAGTTGGCTGATGTTAACATTGCGTCCAGTCAACCTATTGACGTTTAAATGTTTCTTTAACTTTCAAAGCATATTTTGAAGGTTACACCAACATCAGGCATGATTTAAAATCAGAGCAAGAAAATGTCTTATCAAAACGTAATCACAAATATAGACTTTCAGAAAAAAGACATACAAAAAGTGCTGTCAAACAACACCATGCAACTGAAGTGAACGGCTGTCTGTTTTAACATGAGTTGAAGTTTTCTTGTTACACAAATGACCAAGTGTTGCCTGTATGAACACACTAAGATACACATCGTCATGCTTGTGTATCTGTGCAAAATGGAAAGATGCGTGTGAAAGAACATATGCCAGTACGGTAGGGGATTTGTGTTTTCTCTTCCTCCTCTCCAAGAGCTCAGAGGCTGAGCCAGTAAATGCTACCCAGTCAAACATGTCCTCTCATCCCATTGGCTGAGCTACAAAGAGAGAGAGAAAACCTAAGTCAATTATGCTGAGCTCCTCTAATTTCAAAGCTCTGAGGTACTTAAAATCTTACTCTCTGAGATATACATTTGTCTTTACTCTGTGTGAGTATTTAGACATTGTTCGTATAGCATTGAAAACCTTTAACTCAAGGGGTTTGCCCCATGTGAGAATGTACTTTCACATTAATGGTCTAAAGACAAGTAGTTACACAACTGTAACATTCCAAGAGTTTGGTATGTTGTCGGACAAAATCATGAATTGAAAGCTAAACCCTCCAGTATTTTATGTTTTTACTTTCCATGTGTTCCATGAGTGGATTTGAATTCAAACCAACAGATTTTTTTAAACTGCCTTCAAAAATTTTACCCATGCCTTTATTCTTTATTTTTTTTAAACTGCTCTTATTGTATAGTTGTTTTATTTGTTTGTTTTACCTTTGTCCCAAATCCATATCATACAAATATGAAAATCCATCATGTAAATATGAATAAATACATTAAAATATAAACTAATCACAAATTTGCATCATTTAAAGAATATATATATATATAGTTACTGCTATAAAATTTTAAGATATTGACAATGTGCTTTTTTAAAATCTAGAAATAATATTGTCAAATAATGTTAAAAGTAGTGAAATAAATATTATGTGTATTTTTAGGATACATGAAATGTTAACTATTATAAAATTTGTTTTCCAAAGATGTTTAAAATGAATGTATAAAATACAATACTGATGTGGAACTTATTAGAATTCATCAGAAATTACGTATGTATGTTTTTATTTATTAATTTTCCAAATTAAATAAATGAATCAACTGTCCCTTATAAAAAAAGTACAATGGCAATACCATGGCCAAGTCTACTATTACATAGGATTTTAAGTGGTACTCTAAAATGTGAGTTTATGGTGATTGTAGAGTATAAGCCTCTTATCTGTTTACTTCAGCTTCTGAATGACGTTTCTCTTATGCATCAGGCTTGTCATCTTCAGCCTCAATTATATATTCTGTAGATCTGACAGATTCGTTATGACATAGTCAGAGCATCAGCAGTGTCAATTGAGATGATGAGAAATATAATTATATACACACCCTCATCTTGTCCCACAGTACATGAAATCATTTAAGAAGAAAGCTACAGCAATAGTTTCCCTTGTTATGTCCGTCAGTGACAGCAACAGCCGCAGCAGCATAAGTCCGTGTTCTCCACACAGTGTTGTGGTTATGCTCAGTCATTTCCATTACCACACTTCTCTCTTGCCAATCACACTTGGCCAAGCTTTCTGCCCTGCTGCAATATCCTGTAACTTGCAGAGGTTTTCTTTTAGTGTAATCAGAGGCCGTTGTTCTCATCATGATCTTTTATTTGGGGTGTTTTACAAGCTTATATTAGATTAGCGTGTTTCTACCTGGAGTCCTGGCTTGCAATATTTGTTGCTTGATCTCCATTTGTGAACTGTGGAAGTCTGGCTCAAATAGGTACATTGGCAGCTTGTCCTCATGGCAGTCTGCCATGTTCGCCTGGACAGAATGATGTCATATCCCGAGTATGCTATTCGCTGACCAATGCTTTTGGCTAGAGATTGTAGTGAGTGTGTGTGCTTAAGTATATGTGTGTGTGATTGAAGAGAGACCATGTATGTAGATTGTATTAATCTCTGTAATTAGTTCATAACTGCCCAAACGTGATCTCTTCAAAATCTTTAAGTTAAAAAATATAGACAAACCTGTTTTCTTTTCAGCTCAGCTGGAATGATGAGTGTTTTATATTTCCATTCACTTTTACTGCTTATTGATTTATGGCATTTCCTAATTAAAAGTGGCATATTTTCTACGTCTTTCTTTCCTGCAGTTGCACTTTACATAATTGCAAGAGATGCATTGCCAGGGGAGTAAAGCAGATAATATTGCAGTGCTTCCTTTGCCTGTTTATCATGCTACTTTATCCCTAGGTGGCTTTGATTTCTGTTTTGAAGCTGTGAAGATTTATGGATGCACTATCATCTAGCTGCTTGATATAAACATGCAAATAGACATTTAGCCCAGGAGATGCATCTGAAGAGTGATTGCACTTAGAAATGCCTTTTTTTCACTGATTTATGTGCAGATAAACTAACTGACAATCTCCATTTCTTCTCAGAGCTCCATTCAAATCACCTTTGATGACAGTCTTCAGCTCCCAACCTCTGCATCCATTGACCGCGTGACTTGCACTGACCAATCAGTACGCAGCATGGTAAGCATTCAAAGCTCTGACACCAAAAAGACACCAAATAAAGGTCACTAATTTGTTTGGGCAATCTAGCTAAAAATAAATGTGCAAAAATCCCAGTGAAGAAAGAAAGAAAGTCATTTATAGTGTTACCAAAGATGCTGTTCTTTTGATCTAAATCCTGAAGAAAAGTATCACAGTTTCCACAAAAATAAAAAGCAACACAGTTGTTTTTAACATTGGTAGCACAATCTATTATAATGCACTTTTTTGCTCAGTCAGAACAAAGTGTGGCAAACTTGTTACTTGTTCAAATGACAATATATGGTGAAAAGTCTTATTTGGGTCATATATGTCTTCATATATATTATATATATCATTAAATATGATTTCATTATCTTTATATATATATATATATATATATATATATATAATTGTGAGTAATTACAGTAATACATTTTTACAATTTGCACGGTAATACCATTTTTTTGAGTGTCAGCCATTCAGCATCATTAGCCATGTTTCCATTACCCTTCAAATTGAAATTAAAATTAACACATCAATTTCGCAAAAACTTCCAAATATCAGAAAAAAGTTTATACGCTCACATGAGGTGGTTTTTCAGGCAATTCGAAAAAGGAATAATTCACAAAACTGCAATGGAAACGGGTTTTTTAAATTTACAGGTCACATGGTGTATGTAAAAAGTCATATGATCTTTATACGTGGTCGCTCTCTGGAGTATAAGGGGCTTTCCCTGCCATCAATGCTTCGACAGTTTATACTGCACACGTGTGCTGAACAGTCCGGCTCAGAAACGGCCACTGAAGCTGAATTCCAAACTCTAGTTGATGCTTGTGTTTATTCGAGCCATGCCACACATGCTTCTGCAGTGGCTGTCTGTGCTGCTTCTGTAAAGATACATGTATACACCTCCTTTGAACAAATATATCTCAAATCCGTCAAATCTCACCACAATCCGTTGCCATGACTTATCACAAGAGGCAAAAGGTTACGTTTTAGTCACATAACATTGAATAATAAGGACACTGTCATTTCGCAATACTTTTTTTTATCAATATTTATGCAATATCACCAAAGTTTTGCACAAATCTGTAATTGAAAGCAGCTACTGTGTTCATCTGCATATTCTCTGAATGAGGGCAGTAATGATGCACACATCCTTGCAGTAGTATTCATTTGCAAATGCAGTTATCATACTGAAAATGCTTTTCAGGCATATTTAATTATATTTGCATTGACAATGTCCTTTTCATTTGCATGCGTTTGGAGGTAAATTACATATCCATTAAAAGAAATGTGCACCTGAGAAGCTTTTTGGTTCATTTGTTAGACACAATATTTATCCTACTACATTAGTAGATAAGCTCAGACATTATGCGTGCATGTTCTCAATATTTTTTGGATTAAAATGTTTTAAACTCTTAAATCAGGCCTAAGGTGTCCATCTTATGGAATTGCATTCAGTATATATTTAGTCTCTTTTTAAGATATCATGATGTGTCCAACTCATTATTTGTTGATCATACCCTGAACCTCTAGGTCCTGCAGTGCAATTGTTCAGTTGGCACTGTAACATTCCCTGTGACTGTCACTCAGCAGTCACCTGCAGCGGTTTCCATGGATACCTACCAGATCACGATGAAGCCCATGCAGGCCCAGGTAAAATACAAATGAAATGGATTTGCATCTGTGAGTTTGCATCAGTCTGCATAGCTGCACACTCAACTTTCATTAGTCTGATGTCTCCTGCCACTACTCACATGAATGAGCCTCTCACTTTGCCATTTTTTTTCCATCTCAGTAGCTTAATGTAGATTGTGAGGTTTAGTGGCTATGAATATTGCATGCGATACTCATCTCGAACAGACGACACCACTTGATGTGCAGTGCCATAGTTTAATGTTTCATGTCTATATGGCAGAAAATGGAGCAGCCATCAATGAATATATTACTTTTGCAAATTCACCGTGAAATAGGAGTTAAAATGTTCTCTATGGGCTTCTGTAGTTGCAGGTCTGTCTTGAGGAAGTGGAGGAAGAGGGTCTCCTTGTGTCTTGGACTTTTTCCAAGCAACCTCATCTCTCTTTAACCGTAACACCATGCCAAAGAGTCCAGAAAGAGGTAAGTGAGTAGTTTTGATCACATGGCTCAAGACAAATTACAAACTGTATACGATATAAAAAGAAACTACTTTCGCAACTATGCATGTAAACAAAAATGTTTGTTTTTGTCTTTAGGGCTGTGATGTGGAGGTGGACAGTGAAATGATTGCAGCGCTGGTGGAGGACACACTGTACACAACACACCCTGCCATGATCCTCAACCTGAGAGCCTGTGTATCAAGCCCTGCGGTAAAAATACCAGTATCGATTGCTGTATCGCACAGTAGGGGTTATGATTATGTGTAATGGGTCAGTGTGGCGAGCGTTTGAAACACTATGACCAAGGTTTCTGCAGGCCTTAAAGGGATAGTTCACCCAAAAATGAAAATGTGATGCTTATCTGCTTACCTCCAGGGCATCCAAGATGTAGGTGACTTTGTTTCTTAACTAAAACACAAAGATCAGTCATATAATGGAAGTCAATGGGACCCACGTCTTTGAGAGTAAAAAAACAAACACAGACAAAACCAAATTAAACCCTACGGCTTGTGACCGTACATTGAGGTCTATAGATACAAAACTTATCTGTCAAATGGACCATTGACACTCCTTATTGAGATTGTAGACAGAGTGTCAATGGTCCATTTGAGAGTTAGGTGGTGGTAATATACTTATAAGTCTGCAATCGGTTTCTGTTTAGTTTCTTGCACACACCGATCGTTTCATGTCTTAAGACCTCAATAAATCATCACAACAAGCAGCAGGGTTTAATTTGGTTTTGTCTGTGTATGTTTTTTTGACTCTCAAACCTGTGAATCCCATTGACTTCCGCGGGTTCGAGTCCCAGGTCCAGCAGGGTATGTAGGTGGTGGGAGTGAATATCCAGCTCTCTCTCCACCTTCAATACCACGACTGAGGTGAGACCCTTGAGCAAGGCACCGTTCCC
>JAUMHE010000048.1:6623252-6645135 GCA_032359235.1 Enteromius mattozi | reverse complement strand
ACGTTGGATGGGTTAAATGCAGAGCACAAATTCCAAGTATGGGTCACCATACCTGGCCACAAGTCACTTCACTCACTAAACATCTTCGTTTCTGTTCTACTGAAGAAACAAAGTCACCTACATCTTGGATGCCCTGGGGGTAAACAGATAAACATTAATTTTTCATTGTTGGGTGATCCATCCCTTTAAAAAGGTCTTACACATCTGAATTCACTCTTTCAAAAATTAAGGCTTTAGAAAGGTCTAAACCAGAGCAGAAAGTCATGGTTGCATGCATTCATAAAAAAAAAATTTTTGTTTAGTTTTCTAAAACAAATATTTAAACATGCTTAAAACAATATTCATTTACTTGCAAAATAAAGAAGTTAAGTCTTGTTTTCTGAGAAACTGAACAAGTGAGTTTGTTTGTGCACAAGAACAAATATGTGTCAATGGGGTATGAAGACTTGTTTTTGTTTAATATAGGTCCACTGGAATATATTTATTCTTTTTAATCGTAAATTCACTTAATTTTTATCAATTTCACAGAAAATAAGATTGATGTCATTTTTCTTTTCAAGTAGTTTATCTCAATGTAAGAATGTTTAGACATATGCTCATGGAAACAAGGCAAATATACAGAAAAATAATATTGCTTTTTTGCAATGTTGTTAAAGGTATTTTCATATTCTAGTGTTTGGGAGTCTTAAAAGTCTTATTTTTTTGTCACATTAATGGAGATTGGTGAGAAATTGTATTATCAAGTGTTGCTAATAGACATTTATATATTGACATATTATGTTCCCTTCAAATTATATGTTACATTTTCTTTACTTGGCAAATACTTGAGAGTATTTGACATGACATGCAGGGTATCTGTACTAAACATACAAGACATGTAATTAAAGTCAACAACAAGAAGAAAGAAAAACTTAAAATGTGACTTCCGTGTTATGAGTCATGTACATTCTCTGTTGTCATAGTTTCCCAGGGAGAAGCAGATCGGTGGTCTGAACTCTCCATCTCAGAGCACACCTGTCAGGCGCATTTTGGTGCACCAACTCAAAGCAACCAATGTCAAAAAAGGTATAAAATGATCATGATTCTTAAAATCTTTGTTTTTAGAATTAAAAATGTGCCTACATATTCACACAATCAGCTACTGATTTGCCTGAATTGCTAGTTTACAGTTTTGTAAGGAAGCCTTATTAGGCTGGTTTCTTAATCACAATTGTATCTATTTTTAGGCCACTTTACATAACAAGAGTTAGTAAATTTTGCTTAGTAAAGTTTTAAATGATATCATGTTAACTCTGGATGTGAACAGTTTATGATGCAGGTTATGTCAATTCTTTTTCCAGGATGTCAGACTCATGTAGGAGAGCTTTGTTGTGTGCTGAGTCTGGACACTCCTTCCATTGAACGGAGAACCGGCTTCCGTACTCCTTCCCCCAGTCCTGGAGCAGCCCTGCAGTGGACTGACGACTTCAAACTGTAAGCACACTCTTCTGTCATCATTATTGTAAAGCAGATATAGATCAGCATAAAGACAACAAAAAATGAATGGAGTGGGTTAAAACTTTCTGAGTGAGGTGTTGACATGTCTGACTCATAGGAAAGGTTACAAGGAAATGTTTTTATAATGTCATATTAGACAGGGTCCTTTTTGTTCGTGTAAGTAATTTAGCTCTGTGCTGCAGGACTAGATTGATAATCCAGTGGGATTTTCGAACACCTTCCATTTAAAGGTCAACTTTACCACTTCAGTTTGACACAATAGAGTGTTTTCATCAAAGTCCATTTTATAACGGCAGCCCTTCTGTCATGAATGAAGGTGTGAAGCTGTGAGCAGCTCCAACCAATGGCCCTGTGAATATATGCAGCAGCCAACTCCCATAGAAACAAAAAGCTGTTTAGCACATTTAATTACAACCATTCCCAACACATCACTACTTCCTGTGGTGCCAATTACCAGAATGGCCGATTTAATTCTCATAGCCGGTATACAGATTGCTGCTGTGGGGCCAAAGAGGATATTTATTTTACCACAATGTCGATTGTATTTAACAGTTTTATAACTTAAAATTTAGTTAAAATCATTAACGTCAATTTTTCTTTTCTCTGGTGTTCTCCAATGTTCAGTATTACACAATTAAGGTTTTCTTCGTGTGCATTTTATGTGATAAATACAGCCTGTTTTTGGCAATTAGGGAAGTAGGACCAGAAACCAAAGAACTCAAAGTAAGACTTGTGGAAAAGAACAGCAAAGGAGAACGTGAGTCATTTTTCAGTTCATATCATTCAATAGTTCATCCAGCACTATAAGAACTGTATTGATTTAAGATGAGGATTGAAGACTGATATTCTCCATTCGGTCTGTCTATTGATTCATTTGTTTTTGTTTTTTTATCTGTTTGACAGAATTTCTGCCTGGTTGTGCTTCCTTACAACTGGATCTCTCTAAAAGAATTCCTAATGGATATCATAAACTGTCCATCGCACCAGGTCATGGTCTGGCTCCAACTGCAATTGTAACATTAGAAGTAAGGACAGCATAAAGTAGAATTCAGATTTCATATTTTATGTACACTAATGTCCAGGTTTGGTAAGACTGTTTAACCTGTTTATAAAAAGTATTTTATGCTCACCATCTATTTTCTATCAAATACAATTGGATCTATTTGATAAAACAAACGTAAAACAGTAATATTGTAAAATATTATTACAATTTAAAATAAATATTTTAAAATGTAATTCATTCATGTGATTGTACAGCTGAATTTTTACCAGCCATTACAGTCTTTAGTGTCACATGATTCTTCAGAAATCATTCTATATATTCATTATAAATGACTTTACTGTCATTTTTTATAGATTTAGTGTGACCTTACTAAATTACATGAAATAAAAAATATTTTAAAAAATCTATTTATTCCAAATGATAGTGCATACAGACAGACAGATAATTCTCATAATGTATAAAGTATACATATGGATGGCATGATTTCTATGATAACACAGCAGTCAGAACGTTTAAGGCTTTCGCCAACCTTGTGTTCACTTTCGGAACACTCTGGTAAGTCCCTTCTAAATGTCAATGTGAATTATTTAATAGAAAACATATCTTATTACAGTCTGCATTGTGAATTGAATGCTCGCCTTATCTCTGATTAACTAGATAACTGAATTATTTCTTTATTTAACGCAGTACTTCAGTTCACACTGTACTTGTTACACACATGTGCTTACAGGTACACACTTAAACGCTCTGAATAATAGTTGTGTTTGTGAAAACATAAGAAAAGTCAGCACAAAATGATTTAGGAAGATATCAGTAGCTGTACTAACCCTAATTCTAATTTCTGTTAAGAAATGAAAGTATATGAATTATGTTTAAGGTATTGATCTTATGTTTCCGCCTCCATAGCTGTTGTATTTGGAGTTCAGTGATTTGCGTGCATGTCAGAATGCCACTCCTCTGCGATCCTCGGTCACCCCCTCAAAGAAGGTGGACGTGGATCGGACCATCATGCCCGATGGCACCATAGTCACCACAGTAACCACCATCCAGTCACGACTAAAACTGGACTGCAAACTTGGTAAAGCTCACACAGGAACACTGAGTACAATGCATACCATTCTGTCTGCATCATCCAGTACCACTGAAGTGCTTTGGCGGTTTCACCCTATCCTATTTCTTCCTCTGTAACTGCAGGAGACTCTCCGTCTAGGTCTCCCTCAAAGGTGGAAGTGACTGAAAAGACTCCCACCGTGCTCACAAACAGCTTGCAGAGCAGCAGTGCCAGTCCCACTTCCAGCAGTGAGCTCCACATTAACATTTCTTTTTTTGATGCATTAAATAGATTAAAAGTAAGAGTAAAGACATTTACAATGTTTACAAAAGATTTCTATTTCAAACAAATTATGTGTTTTAATTTTTTTTATTAATTAAAGAATTCTAAAAAGCATGGTTCCTACAAAAGTATTAAGTAGCTCAACTGTCAACACTGATAAACATATTGAAATGCATATTAGAATGATTTCTGAAGGATCATGTGACACTGAAGAAGTAATGGCAGTTAAAAATTCAGCTTTACCATTAGAGAAATAAATTACATTCTAAAATGTATTAAAATAAAATATATATATATATATGTATATATATATTTTTTTTTATTGTAAAACTATTTCACAATTTAACTGTTTAATTTAAATGAATGCAGTTTTAATAAGCATAAAAGACATCTTTTAAAAACATAATCAAAAAATTAATTAAGAAAATAAATCTTAGACTCCAAATTTATCTCTTCATAATCTTTACAATTTAAAATTAAATGTAAAAAAATGTATGATTTAAATCTTTATAATTGGAATGTGTATATGTTCTGAAGTTATTAGTTATTAGTTCCCCAAATTACCACAAATGTATAATAGTATAAAAATTTTTAACAATATATTTTTGTAAATATACAATTATTAAATATAAATATATTATTTAATATAAACTAATTTTTGTTCATATTAAAATATAGTTTGTTAATATTATTTATTGATTATAGATAGATAGATTTTTTTTTGCAGTATAATTTGAATGAATAACTAGAAAGTTTGTTTTCCTGTTGTGTTTGTGTGCTATTTCCAACCAGAAGGCACCCTCCCTAATGGGCTGGATCCCATAGCAGAAACGGCCATTCGGCAGCTAACCGAGTCGGCCAGTAAGGTACCCAAGAAGACGCCTACTAAACGAAGCACTCTCATCATATCTGGGGTGTCAAAGGTCAGAGCCTGACCATCAAGTAAACAGATATTTCAAATCAGCATCATAAAAACATCTTGGATACAGTGAGGCAGGCATCTAGGGAAAATCACGAGAACAGTCTCTTTAGAGCTTCCCCGGGGAATTTTTTTGCTTAGTCATCTTTTTCCGTCACATAATCTTGATGTAACACTCAAAGACACTTGTTGGCTTGGAAATTATAATCATTGTCTCTTTTAAGCTGTTATAACAGAAACATTACATTGACCTAATGTTGAGTTTCTTTTAAATATTGTAATCTATATCACCTATCACATCACATCTCAGAAATCATCAGAACATACTGATCCGTTTGCGGTTTCAAATTCAGTGTCTGACCTGACAGGGTTCACAGAAGGGCTGAGAGTCGAGCCGCTTGTGCAAACACACAGCCAACATTTAGTCTTCCTCTGCTGTGCCTGCAGCACATGTACATGAGGAACGCTGTGTTAAAACTTATTTTCTGTCCTTCCCTCAGGTCCCCATTACTGAAGATGACTCAGCCTTATCAGTGGGCTACGCTGCATCAATGGACGCAGCCCTGCAGGGGGCGCATTCTCCCAGCGGAGCCCCGAACCACCACGGAGCATCTGCACATCAGGAAGCAGACGAGACTACGCCATCCGACGTGTCCGAGCGACCATCCGTGGATGATGTGGAGTCAGAAACGGGATCAACCGGAGCACTAGAAACGCGTAGCCTCAAAGACCACAAAGGTTGTGGACGTCTTTGTAATGTATTTTTTGATGTATTCATCATAAAATGTCTTTTTATGGTTTCACTTATGCGCATGAATGTTCTGTTTTAGTGGGATTCCTCCGCAGTGGCACCAAGCTACTATTCCGCAGGAAACACAGAGAGAAAGACCCCAGTTTCAGTCAGTCCCATGAGGACGTCTCAAGCCTGGGCAATGACTCCCCCACAGCCTCCTGCTCCTCCACCAGCCGTAAAAAGTCTGGAAGCTTCTCCCGTCGCCTCATCAAACGCTTTTCGTTCCGCTCGTCCAAGACAAAGGGCAAATCCAGCACAGCCAATGGAGGGTCCAGCACTACAGATAACTAAAGGACAAAAATAGCGAGGATGGACGACTAAGAGACACACGGTGCGGGCACCAGTCAAACGAGCGTGGAATTAGCTACAAATATCTCCAGAACTTGTTATTTATGTTATATACTGATTGTCTCCAACTTAACGGGGTAACGTAATACTAAAGACCACATTGTACCCAGGAAGCCAGCCTTGTTTTGGTGTGTTTCTTTTTTGACTGAAACATCATCATTCATCTACAATGAAGCTATTCAGGATGGAACACGCCAACATAAATGTGGAAAATCTAAGAATTTGACTATTTATGAATACAACGCTTGCCTAATTAATATGATCAAGCGGATAAAAGGCTGCTTTTGTGGATGACCATGATCGAACAAACTTGAGAAACTCAAAATGGACGGGTGTCACGCGGTTATTGAGCACAAGGGGGCGACATAGACCAATAGACTATTATTGCCTCCAACACTGTCGCTATGTGTTGTTTTTCTTATTTATTTTATTTCATCAGTTGCACTTTGGATCTTAATCTGATTGTTTACAATGCTGGGGAGCTCTTTTTCTGTCGTTTTTATCATGTTTGTGTATCTTTTACTGTTATCAGCACTGATTTATTTTCTCCTGAGCTCATTAGGAGGATTTCCAGAGTGTAATATGCTAAGAGATGCTGTGAGCTTTGTTCTCGTTTTGCTGTTGCTATAGCATTTAGATCAAGGGACTTTAAGCCCTGTTCTCAAATAGTGGTACGTTTGACTTTCATTGTGGCTTAATAATCTTTTATAATGATGTTTCTATTTGTTTAAGAAACGGAAACGTTAATAAGTTACTGTAGGCATATCTCACTAAATTGCGTTTGTGTTTTTGGTTGTAAAGTATAAACCCTTCATGTGACAAAAGGGATACACTACTGGAAAAACATTATTCCACAAATTATTGTAAATCTACAACCTCTTGAGCTACATCAGTCTGAATCTGCGTTAGAGAAAAGTGCTATTTTCAGGGTCCACGTGAAAACAAACCTCAGGGGATAAGGTTGCTATGAAAAGGTAAAAATATGTTTCATCACTTTATCTCGTTTTTTCTTTCAGAGATGGCTTCTTGAACAAAACTAGCGTTACCCCCAGAAACACACAACCCCGTTTCCTCTTTTTTAAAAAAAAAAAAAAAAAAAAAATCATTTAGTTGCAATAAAGTTATTGAGAGGAACGGGCATCCGCACGTGCTTTACTTAAACACAAGTAGATTTTATTCTTGGTAATTCTTTAGATGGATTTTATGATAGTATCGAGCAGAAAATGCAAATATTTTTCGGATAAACGCGTTAAATGTAACGTATAGTTCACACACAAAATTCTAGCGTCATTCACTTCGGTGATCATCATGCACTGGTAACCGAGGCTGTTTATCTGCGAAAAATCTCTTTTTGCATTGCACGACAGAATGTCATATTAAAACACCTTCAGAGAGGGTAAATGAACACAAATCTCAATTTTGGGTGAACTATCCCTTTAAGAGATCTGTCTTGCCGTGTCCCTCCCCATCCCATGCGATCTGTGCATACTTCAGTATATCAAATACTTGAAATAAGAAAAAAAAAAAGTCAAGTTAACAGAATCCAGATACAACATGAAAACATTTTACCTATAAGAGGTTAACTAGCAGTACATGAATCAATTTACAAAGCGCTTGTTTGCTCTAGTTAGTGTAACTCCTGGAGCATAAACCTGAAAATGAAACATGACCAGAATGTTATAACAGCGAACAATCGGAAAAGAAGGCAGTGGACCTTCTTAGGTATTCGGAGCTTTATATTATTGTGGTTAATTTGATGTTTAATTTATTCTGAATAAATTATTTTTGAAAATCCATTCCTCTTTTTCTTTTTTTTCCCCCTCAAGTACATGACTTGAAAATGAACTAATCTTAAAACATGTCAGTGCCATTGTTTTGTCTTAAGATCCACACTAGTAATGCTTTTTTCTAAGGCATGTTTATTTTTTTAAAAAATCTTAAATGTCCTAACTGAACTGTGGCCTAATCCTGGTTTAGGGTAAAATCTGTCTATAAAACGGGGTTTATACACGTTATCTATAAATATCACCCCAAACAACAGAAATATGGGGGTTGAACATGAATCACTCATTTCCTTGCGATTTTGCGCCAAATTCGTGTTAAAATTCAGAGGGAGTGTGTTCAATTGGTTTGAATTTACCGCCCAAATTTGATTGACATAGCAAGAGACCACTGGCGTCACAGACGAAGCGAGCGAATCAATCAGATAGCGTATATTTAGATGTTCTCGGATTGGTTCGTTAGTTTGCGCTGTTTATGCACTACATGTTCAAGCCAATAGGAGTATACATTCGCTCTAGGGTGGGCTCTAGCAGCCAATCAGGGCCGTGCTTCGCTGCGCTTATCCAATCATAACGATGGGCGGGATCATACAGCCCTAGTTCAGGCAGTCCTTAAATACTGCAGCAACTCCACAGATCGATTCACTGATTTCTTCTACACTTTGAGGAAAGAAGTTTCTCGAACAACATGTCTGGAAGAGGCAAAACCGGAGGAAAAGCCCGTGCCAAGGCTAAGACTCGCAGCTCCCGCGCTGGTTTGCAGTTCCCAGTCGGCCGTGTGCACCGTCTCCTGCGTAAAGGCAACTACGCCGAAAGAGTAGGTGCTGGTGCTCCCGTCTACTTAGCTGCAGTTCTTGAGTACCTCACCGCTGAGATCCTCGAGTTGGCGGGAAACGCTGCAAGAGACAACAAGAAGACTCGTATCATTCCTCGCCATCTTCAGCTGGCCGTCCGTAATGATGAGGAGCTGAACAAACTGCTCGGTGGAGTGACCATCGCCCAGGGAGGTGTTCTTCCCAACATCCAGGCCGTGCTGCTGCCTAAGAAAACTGGCCAGGCTGTCCCCAGCTCCGGCAAATCGGGAAAGAAGGGTTCTTCCCAGTCACAGGAGTATTAAAAGCTACGCTGAACTGTGTTAACTCACCCAAAGGCCCTTTTAAGGGCCACCAATTATTCTGAAAAGAGCAAATTCTATGTCTGAATTGTGGTGGTCTGTATTGAGACTTTTTGCACATTAAACAGCTTTTTTATGAAAGTTTGCTTTTTGTGGTATGAACACAACATGGGAGGGGAAAACGCGAATAACGGTGGCTTAGATCCTTTTATTACGTTAAATTTTCATCTTTAATGTAACTGCAGAAATTAACATTTGTAGATCAAACAATTTGCTGGTTAATTGAATCAAAATTGCTGATTTATTGTCTTTGAAAAGGCACACAGTGGGATCAACTATATAACAACATTTAACTGTTAAACAATTTCCTTTACATTTTCTATTTTGTCAAAGCTTACAGCTCAGATTCTTAAACTGTCTTAGCACCTCATCATTATGATATTTTGCATTATTAAAATGCACTACAAAATGCATTGTACGTTTAAAAACTGAGGATATGCTTGCTGTTTAATAAAAATGCCTTATTTCATGAGAGGTAACTGTTACACATCAAATATATTCAATTCTACATTAAAAACAATGGCAAGCTATACAAGTGGTTCATAGATGAAGACAGCAGTCTGACATAAGAAGTGGAAAACTATTAGCATGAATTCTTCCAGAATTCTGTGCCTGAGAGGAGACGGCAGTAGTCACAACAGTAGAAATGTCTCGTGTATAAACCAACAGTTGAGAGAAAAATGGAAGCCGCCACATCATTAAACTGAGGCACTGAGGTATATTGTCTGAAGTGATTTGTTGGTTGTTTTTAGATACAGATTATACAGCCAATCAAGGTTGTATTTAAGCTATAGAGCAGAGTTTCCCAACCCTGTTCCTGGAGGCACAGCAACAGTACACATTTTGGATGTCTCCCTTATCTGACCAATATATTTCTGGTCCTGGAGTCTCTAACGGGTTGATACGTTGATTCAGGTGTGTTTAATTAGGAAAAGTTGGAAAATGTGAGGTGTGCCTCCAGGAACAGGGTTGGGAAACGCTGCTATAGAGCATATAGCTGAGTGTACTGTTTAAGTTAACAGCATGTCAAAGGCTCCAAAACTAGGCCTAATATTTCAGTGCAAAAAATGTAAAAAGCCAGCTATCGAGCATCATTTAGTTTCCTGGCGGTTGTGAGAATGTCTTTGGCCCCCTTATTAAGGAGAGCATTTGCCAGATCCATTCCCAGTTTCTCTGCAGCTTCAAGGGCCGATGATGACACATTGTTGGCAGTGACTCCAACATGTACACACTCCTGTGCACTCTCGCTCACCTGGTTGGAATAAAAAAAAAGTTACAATACTGTAAATTATAGATAATGCTTTAAAAATTATAAATGTATTGCCCTTCAAAAGTTTGGGGTTGGTAAGATTTTTTTTTTTTAAGAGACCTCATGTTCACTAAGGCTGCATTTATTTGATCAAAATACATTAAAACAGTGATTTTGTTCAATATTACAATTAAAAATATTTTTTTCTAGGTTTTGAGGTTTTAGCATCATTACTCCAGTTTTCAGCGTCACATAATCCTTCAGAAATCATTCCAATATGCTGATTTCTCATGTTTCTCAACATTTTTTCCATGATCCTTTGCTGAACAGATCAATTTCACACATTATTGCGGAAAATAAAATAAATTACACTGACCCCCAACTTTTATATATGCATATTTAACCCTTACTTTGTTATCAATTTCCACAACCGTCTGCATAGTGTCCTTCAAACAATCAGCTCCATCCAAACTATAAACTGCTCCAGTCAAATACAGCTGAAACCAGAAAAATATAGTTCAGTCTTTGCAATACAAACATCAGCAACACCTATTCAGATTTGCATTGTGTGAAGTAGCATAAAAACATGCCACTGAATGTCTGTTAATATAGTTATATTTTGTTGCTTTACCATGGACCCTTTCACTTCTGTATGCACAGCAACAGGCACACTGCAGCCTCCTTCCTGAAAGCAGAAAAGGGGAATGAAGAGCAGTATTAAAACTATCAAACTGTTAGACTACACAGAATGCCCAGAGGCTAAGGTTAAACTGATATGAACCACACACAATGAGAGCTGAGTTCATGTGCGTGTGTGAAAACTCACAAGCTCCTTGAGAAAAGCTCTCTCTGAGATGCACCGCAGCACTGTGTCTGGATGGTGCAAGACAGACACCATTTCCAGAATGTCTTTATCTTGTGCTCTGACTTCCACTGCCAGTGCTCCCTGATGATAAGACACATTTCTGTTTATTTACAGACTGACATTCACTTAGGACAGACTTCTGCAGGTTAATGTTACAGTACGCGTGCGTACAGAGCAGTCAGATCGCAAGTGAAGCATTGTTTTATGTTCATGTACGGGGTCTTACAAAGGTTTAAAAAGTATTAGTTTCCACTTCTCCAGAGGTATTAATTCAAGCTTAAACTATTTAAAAATAAATGAAAAAATCATGGAGATGTAAATTGTTTATTCAAACTAGAGACCATATTGACACATTATGTTCCATTCAATGTATTTTCTAAATTGACTTTACTTGGTTTAAAAAAAGTCTTAAATTCACTATCATAAAACCTGCATGCAACATATAGGTCTACCATATAACTGCACTTTCATGGTTTCAACAGTTAACATAATTTGTTACACAGGTGTTTCCTTTTGTGTTTCTATTGTGCATTAACAGTTGAGCTGGCAGCTGCAGGTGCTTTTTTTCTCGCATGAAGAATACAATAATAAGTACATAGCATGACGGGTGTAAACACTGAAAAATATTTGCTACTGACTCTAGTGCATGAAAAACAAATGCAATGCAATTTCACAGTTCACGAATGGCTGTGCATGTTTACACACTTACCTGCCCAACAGCATACATGCAATCTTCAGGGCCCAGAATCTGCAATTTATACAACAGCTACTATAAATGCATTATAAATAAATCTATAAACACTGCTGTAGTCAACAGAGACCTCCATATTCAGCACCAATTGTGGTTAGTAGATATGGGTTTTTCCCTCAAGAATATATAACATTCTTGTTATACACTTTTTGTTACATTTTTTGTTAGCACCGAATATGAGGCCAGTACGACGTCTTTTCATATTTTATCATAATCAACTGAGGGTTTTTTTCTTTCTTTTTTGATTGTTCATTACAAGTATGTCATTGTATATAAGAAAATATCTGCAACTACATTGTGACTTTTAACATACCTGACTGATTCTGCTTTCCCAGCCCATACGTTTAAGGCCTGCTGCGGCCAGAATAATGGCAGCATAGTCGTCCTTTTCATCCAGCTTCTTCAGACGGGTGTTTAGGTTCCCTCTCTATAGCAGTAAGGTCAAGGAGGAGGACTCTAGTCCCATTAAAATGCTATACACTATAGGTAAACTGGCCTGTGGTAACAAATACCCAGAAAATATGTGAATCAAAATCGATGATAAAGCTCCTGCCATTAATAATACATAAACATCCACAGATGCAAAAGGAAAGGAAAGTGCAGGATACAATATTTTCAAACTCTAGTTGAGGGAATCGTTTCTTCAGCTGAGCTGCTCTGCGAAGTGAACTTGTGCCAATCACACTGGGAAAAAAAAAAAAAAAAAACATTTCAAAATGATTCTGACAGATTTGGTTACATAACAGCATATTGCTGTCAAAACATGACATCTACTGTATGGCAGAATGTAGATTTTGAATTAAATTCCATCACCATGAAAAGCACCCATCTCCCTTGATTATTGGATCATCAATCAAATTCTGGAGGATAGATGCTGGCACTTGTATTTGGCATGACAAGATCGTTAAAAAATACTGAGCTCACCTCTTCTCTGACAAGCTGTCTAGGGTAAGTCCAGCATTCTTTGGATGAAGCACCACTGCATCATGGGGATTTTCTCTCCTTCACAAAAACAATACACAACAAATCAATTACTGCTCAAACAGGTTTTTAATATACCTGCTACGGTGCAGCTACAGTAAATTACAAGTCATATACAAATATGCAATTCGTAAATAACTTTAAAATTGAATAAGATTGAATGAATTTAAAGTAACTGTTTTCTATTTTCACTACATTTTAAAATGTAATATTCAATTAGTAATGCTGCTGAAATTTCAGCTTTGCTATAACAGGAATAAAATTCATTTTAATTAAATATATTACAATAGTAAACATTCATTGATTTTACATTATTATAATACGTTACAATATTAGTGTTTCACTGTATTTTCCAGCAAAGAAATGCAGCTTTAATAAGCATAAGAGACTTCTTTAAAAAAAAAAAAAACATTTGAATACAGTAATTATTTTAAAAAAAAAATTGACTGGTAGTATGGATTAATAAAACAATCTATTCATTTACATTTTAATTAATACTTATTGGATAACAAAACATAAATATTTGTTAGATGTTGAGGTTGGGATCCTTACTGAAGAATGGCTCCAATAGTGAATCCAGGGGGCAATGAGGTAGGTAAATCCTTCAGAGAGTGCACCACAATATCCACTCTAGTGATGAAAGAACACATACGAAAAAAAATATGACCAAAGGGAAAAATATTGTTCTACATGAACTATTACATGCTTAAATAAGGTTTATTTCACAAAACACATCAACAAGTTGAATCAAGTGTAAGAGTACTGCTTTCAGATGCAGCGTATTGAAAAACAGTACAACAGAGATTGAGCTGAGGTATTCGATATGTCATATGAATTATACTGAAAGCCAATCTAAAGCACTTCACAGCATAATCAACTAAACAACAGTGATTTTAATGAGGGTTTAGAGAGGGGAAACCTTCATATAAAGCTGACAGGAGAACATACATAGCATCAGTGTTCTAACAGAAGCTCAGTTTTGAATCATCGAACTTACTCATTTCTCTCGAGGGCATTCTCCAGCTCTTTGGTAAAGAGGCTCTTTTCGCCAATCTAAGAAAATGCAGGTATAAAACACTGTAAATCTGAAACATTTGATAGCTGATAATGGATTTGCACATGTTGGGCAGCACACAAAAGTTCAAGGGCATTTCTTCATCTCAAAACCTGACATAATGACACATAATGAAATGAAACATAATAAGGATGGAATTCTACCTTTGATAACGCAGTGTCAAGGATTTTGTCCCCAATTGTAGACATGGCAACTGAAAAGCACACAGACAAAAAGGTTAAGGGCTGAATAGTTGTGCACTGGCTCCTATTCTGACATCATCATTCATGTCTTTTGACACAGACAGTAGGATTCAGCAGTGAATCGGTCGTATAGATTACACATTCTCAGCAGAACACAATCACTCTCTGTTCTTAAACAACCACTGAGTGCATGAGGACAAGAAAACGTGTGTGTGTGTGTGTGTGGACAACTCATACAGATAAAAATCTATGCATCTGATTAAAAGTTACAACAAATACAATACAATTAATGTAAAGGGAATTCATGCAAATTATAACAGGCAAAATGTCCTCACCTATTTCAAGATGAACGTCTGGATAAAGCTCTTTCAGTGTGCCGGCCACACTGTCTGTTTGAATGCGAGCCAGCTGAAAGACACACACAACCTCATTACTGAAGATACAAAAATGTAATGTCATCAATGTCATAAAGTTCCAGTGCTATATATGATACAAAAGCATGAATAAATTTACTCTGAGAGTGCTTTTGAAGATTCTATAACATAACTTTTGATTAAATGTTAGCAGTCACTCCAAGCAATCATTATGGCGACACAGAGGGGCAGTTTCTATCTGATTAAAGCACACAAGTTTCACACCCATTTCCATTTTGTTATCTACCCTCACTTTATAACGGTTCGCTAGAGCAGAAAATCTAATTCTATATACTCTTAATCAATTTTAACAGCACGTTTTCTCTATTTTTGACTTAACTGATTGCATTTATTATTTCATTTGAGCTGGCAGTGAGAAATCAAAAAACAATGGCCTGTGTCAGGGGTTTTTAATCTGTAAAGACTGTGGGACCCTCAAACAACCAAGTGACCCACAATGGGGAAAAAAGCTACAGTTTCTCATTGTCAGTGTCATTAAAAATGCATATATTATTAAACTAACATTACGTTATATAACGCTTATCCAATTATTAGGTAATGTATTATATACAATAAAATTATTATGTAATTTTTATATCTAAAATGTTTTGACAAGTTTATGTTGTTTTCAGAGTGGAAAAAAAATGGTTATAATTCATTATAATCTATTGGAACAATACACATTAGATATTAAATACATTTTTAAAGTTAAATGTAGAAAATACTCTCATTGAAAGACGAAAAATGTATAAATAAATAAGAAAATGGCATAACGCCTCACGAAACATTACCTGGCTCTTCCTTGTTCCCATGCGAATAACCCGACTGACTTTGCCATTTCCTTCCTGCAAGACAAAGAATATACATTCCATAATAAGGCTCACCTCAGCTCTTCAAAATAGCAAAACAGGTTTCATCAAACTCTCACTCTAATATACTTGAATGGCCGTTCCATATTATTTGCAGACATTTTTACAGCTCAGACTACAGAAGAAGATGTGTCAGGTCCAGGCCTAATGAATGACTGAATGAATGAGCAACTGGTGGAGAGTGTCCTTGCATTCTCCACACCCTGTGTTTCTGGGCAGTGCTGATAAACTACAAGCCCCATGCAATGCATAGTTGCGGGTCAGATATATGTTGACCGCAGTTTGACCAGTTGTTTCACAACACTTCAGTTGTTTATTGCGACGTTCATGTTCAGAAAACACTATGAGAGAAGAGGCTAGAAGAGTCAAGCTGTATAGAGGCTGCTTAAGTCATACTTTTAATAAAAATAAATTTTTTATTACATTACGTGAAATGTCAATTTCTCGTTTTCAAAGGTTTAGCTATTTGACGCATTTATTAAGAGACCTTCATGCGTTTTAAGACTAACGTAACTACACTGAATACGAGAGATAATCTTGTTTAAGATATCGTTCATTTATGCTTAACCAATCACTACATCACCGGTGCACTTGTCGTCAGAATGTCTGAATAAAATAAATTCAAAAATTTCTAAAAGATAACATAAATAACAAATACATTTATTGTTTTTAACATTGTCCTAAATGCCTAAATGAAAATTACATATTTGCTCCTTGAATCCACATGGCTCAACACCCGCCTATTTCTCATTCCATCCACCAATAGAAAGACAGAACGTTTAAAATGACAGTTCACCGAGCCAATAAAATAGCATTATATGCCAGTTGCGTTAAGCCAAGTAGTTACTGCACTTACTCGAGAAATACTAACGTTCCCAGACATCTCCGCTGTCAAAGTGGAACGATCTGTTCCCTGAACTACTTCGTCAAGATTTTTCACTCATTTGCACAGTTGTTTTGGTTAAATGAATGGTTTCGAGAATTCCCAACTGCTACGTCAAACTCGTGACCCGATTTCTGCGTGACCTAGACGGGAACGATACTTCCGTCTGCTAAGAACACGCTGGTCTGCGAGTGTGTTCGTGCTCGTCATGCAGCGCCACACAGCGCATACTCAGCTCTCCAAATAATGTTTTAACACCCACTTAACATTAATTTGAGCTTGCATTGAGAAAAACACATAAAAGGGGGTGTCAATCTGTACAGACTGGGGACCCTGAACCAACCAAGTGACAAAATGCATAATGTAATGTTAAAAAAACAAGCAGAAAATGAATGAAACAGGGCTCTTCAGAAGGGTAAATAAAAAAGCATATAATAACATAAATATATTCCTTTAATGATTACTTGGAAAGAAAAAAATAACAAATAATGCAGAAACTAAATTTTAAATAAATAATGCATGCTTTTGCTCTCTCTTTTTTTTTTTTGGTTGTAATATATCTAGGATGTCCTGTTTTGTTTTTAGGCTCACTTTTTAACATTCTGTCAAGGGTCTACATTTGAAAAATAGCCTCTTTAGCTAATTCTGGTACATATACTGCCATGTTTATTAATGTGCGTACCCCTGAAAACAAATAAACTAAACTAATATAATATAATAGTGACAGACACGGTGAAAAGAAAGCTGTAGTGTTGTGAGGGTTGGGCACTGCTGCTGATGTTGGATCTTCCACATATGCCGCGCTGCCCTTTTACCCTGCTGACGAGCCGCTTCCGGTTGGAGACGTGGCTTACACTTCTGCCATATTGAATCGCGTAGCAGCGTACTGCACGCAAATAACAGTTTTATTTTTCTCCACATAGCATTTATACAGCCCCACAAACGGCGTTAATAAGATTAAACGCAGAAAACATATCAGACACTGAAAATGGTACGTATCTTTATTCGTTTTTGTACAAACAACTGATTTTGACGACGGGTTCCGGTTTTTCCATGAGAGATTGCTGCTAGCTAACGAAAGAACCACAGACTAATTTATTGCTCAATTTGCGTATTAAATCAAGAGAAACTTCAAAATGAGTATACTGAGAAATTGTATTTGCTCAGTCGTAATGTCGCTTCTTGAGCTGTTAAACCTGGCTAGTAAGATGTCAATATGATGAGCAGTGAGCTAACATCAGTGTCAAATACTTGCTATACTGCAGGCCTGTAACTTTCTTTATCAGCTTCTTATTTAAAGTATGTGATCACAAATCAGTTATGTAAGTCTGCGACTAATAACAGTGGGGCCAAATGACTATATCTAGCCCATTTGTCTTTTGTAACATCTGTTGACGTGGTCAGATTGTGTTAGCCTTGAAGCTGCTGGCTTAATTAATGTTTGAAAATATTACTGTAATTTATCATGAAACCAGCAACCATTCAATTCATCAATTGAAACCTTTTAGTCTGTCTTATTTTAGTCTAATGTGGTAAAGCTGCAAGTAGTAGGCCTATGTATGTTTCTGCAAATGGACTTGACAAAATGTTGCTTAATTTCTGTCAAACCGTTTGTAACAGCATGGATTATCTCAAAGCTTTTGTGTAAAAATTAAGTGAACTGGAATTTCCCCAACAATTGAGCGCATCGTAAAGAAAGAAACCACTTAGGTTTTCATGCAGAAAATAAGAGTAAATAGATAGAAGCTGCACTGTGTGAGTCATCATATTTTATTTTGTTATCTGAGTTTTTGTGGAGTTGTTTTATGGAAATGTTAGGTTGATATCTTAATTGCATGATCTTTACTGTGCTTTTCTGCCATATGGACATCACATTGACACTGTCATCACTCATAAACTTTTTCTGTGAAACTGATTTACAGCTATGTGTGTTGTGAGGAACGTTATACAAATTGAACTAATTCTATACAAACTAAAACTAAACAACTTTCTCTCTTAAGAAGAGCTTTATCCTCAATTAAACACATTATAAATGAAGTACCACAAACATGAGAGCCAAGTAAAGTTGTCAGTTCTGCTCTTGGAAGGAATGTTAATATTGAACCTCAGTGGGCTGTTTCAGTCAGTACATCCAAAAGTAGTGTGCTGCATTCTGCACGTTCTTCTCTGAAGATTACCTCTGCAGTTTTGTAATCGCTCCTTAAAATTCTTGTTGAATAACTCTTCTCCAGGTGCTGTTGGCAGCAGCGGTCTGCACCAAGGCGGGTAAGGCCCTGGTGTCGCGGCAGTTTGTGGAGATGACACGGACGCGAGTGGAGGGTCTGCTTGCTGCTTTCCCCAAACTGATGAACACCGGCAAACAACATACATTTGTGGAAACTGAGAGCGTGCGTTACGTTTACCAGCCTCTGGAGAAGCTCTACATGGTGCTGGTCACCACCAAGAACAGTAACATACTGGAGGACCTGGAGACACTGCGTCTCTTCTCACGTGTGGTATGATAGAAACAGTATACATGATTGAATAAAGCATAATACATTTTTATGGAAAATTAGTTTTTGTTTTCATTATTTCTTGATGCATCTCAGTGTTCACATTTGGGAAGAAAATAATTATACATTTATAATTACATGTGGTGTACAGGGACATCTGAAAATGTGTACCTTAAATAATAATTGAAGAAAAGTAAAATATCTGTTAATAGTTCTGAAAGGACACTGACTGATATTTTAATTTTTCTTTTATTGTGGTAGATTCCTGAATATTGTCGTGTCCTGGAGGAGAGTGAGATTTCTGAGCATTGCTTTGACCTCATCTTCGCCTTCGATGAGATTGTTGCCCTCGGTTATAGAGAAAATGTCAACTTGGCCCAGATCCGGACATTTACAGAGATGGACTCTCATGAGGAAAAGGTGTTCCGTGCTGTCAGAGAGGTAGGAAAGGCATTTCATAAAGAATAGCAATGCACACTTTTAACTGTTATCGTTCAGTCAAAGGCTAAAAGTATGCTGCCATTTTTTTTCTAATTAACAAATCCGGCAATTCCCCAGAAGTCTACAGCATATAATGACATTCTAGAAAATTCTCCAGCCTGCTAGACTTGTTTAGCTCAGGTATATGCATTGATGCAAAGGAGGAGGATCAATAAGTTCCTAGAGTGTGAAACAAGGTGCTATGTGTGGATTTCATAATTAAACATCCCTGATCCCAGCCATGTGTTTGTAGTTTATAAATAACATGCTGACAAGGGCTCTCAGATGACACTTGATAAATTATTGATAAATTGCTTTATTTGCAATGTAATTTACTATCGATCATCTATTCTTCACTCTAAACTGCTCAATTAATTGTTCATCAGACTCAGGAGCGCGAAGCTAAGGCAGAGATGAGACGGAAGGCTAAAGAGCTTCAGCAGATACGACGTGATGCCGAGCGTGGAAAGAAGGGACCAGGCTTCGGTGGTTTTGGCAGCTCGGGCATGAGCAGCAGCAACACGGCCATCATCACAGACACACTAATTGAGCCTGAGAAACCCAAACCCACCCCTGTACCTGTCAGGTACTGCCATACTCTTAATAAACTACAGCAAAACATAACAGCACAAACAGCAGCAGGCTGTAAATTAATGCCTTTCTGTTTAAGGTCCAGTGGTTCAAGTAAAGCACTTAAACTGGTTGGCAAAGGAAAGGAGGTGGATGACTTTGTGGACAAACTAAAGTCAGAGGGAGAGAATATCATCTTGCCCAGCACAGGCAAAAGACCATCAGAGGCATCCAAATCTCTGCCTCCTCCAACCCACACAGAGAGGTAATGACATCTTAATGTTTTTGATCAAGAATCATAATGAGTATAGTCAATAGGACATTATTGGCGTCTGTAATCTTATTCAATTAAAATAATTTGTAGTGCTGTTTATTAACACACTAAAAATCCAGTTTTGTGTTTGGAAATTATATGCCTCTTTGTGAGGCTTTTCAAATAGACATGGATTTAAAATCCTTGTTTACTACTTGCTTAAGCGTGTTTAGTAGCATGTAAGCAGTACGTGTTCTTTTTTTCATTGCCCATGTTAACAAAAGCAGCATTCATGCTGTGCATGTGAGCAGAATGTCAAGTACACTTTCAGCACTGAGGCTATTTTTGCTGCGTCTTGCACGCTGAACTCAGCAGAACATATGGTGGAAATGCACTTCTTCATCAACAGAATGAAGACACGCAAGTCTAACTGAATCTGGATTTAAGCAGTGGTCATCTTCTCATGTAAATCAGATTGCAAGTTTGACCAACAAATAGTTCTAGCAATTCTTAACTTTTTTTTTTATTATTAATATATTTTATACAGGGCATAGTGCGAGAACCCAGAAATCAATTTATTTATCTGTATAGAACCACAACTCTGTTATGCATTATTAGGCACCAACTGAGATTTAGCTTAAGATAGGATAATTTTACAACACTTAGGTAAATCATTTTAAAAAAATGTTTAATTTTTCAGTGTGCATATGAGAGTGGAGGAGAAAATTACCCTCACGTGTGGTCGTGATGGTGGCCTTCAAAACATGGAAGTGATTGGTATGATTACTCTCAGAGTGTCTGATGAAAAGAATGGGCGGATTAGGCTCAAAGTCAACAATAATGACAAGAGGGGCGTGCAGTTGCAGGTATTTTTGTTTATTTGACTAATTACAAGAAACCAGATTGAGATTATTTCGGGTTATTATGCTGAATATGATGCATCTTTTAAAAAATTAAATGCATTGCTGTAGGTAATTTGTAGCCCGAAAGCTACTACTTAAAATTATAACAACCAATAGTTAAAAAAAAAATCTAAAACTAAACCAAAATAGAAAACTTATATTTATACAAATTAGAAAAATATATTTTTTAAACAAATCAAAACTATAATAAACCTTTATAAAATGTGTTCTATGTTTGACTAACCTCTTCCTTGTAGACCCATCCAAATGTGGATAAAAAACTTTTTACAGCAGAGTCTGTGATTGGTCTGAAAAACCCAGACAAATCCTTCCCTCTGAAAAGTGACGTGGGTGTGCTGAAGTGGAGGCTACAGACCACAGATGAATCTTTCATTCCACTAACAAGTCAGTCCAAAAACATCTGGCTTAGTGTTACCAGTAAATTTATCATCTTACATCTCCCCAGTCGTGTCACATGACTTATGCTTATTAATTTCTGTTTGTGCAGTAAACTGCTGGCCCTCTGAGAGTGGTACTGGCTGTGATGTAAACATTGAGTATGAGCTGCAGGATGAATCTCTGGAACTCAATGATATAGTCATTTCTATCCCTGTACCGTGAGTATAAATTCATAGGCTTTAGTTCAGGCCCTAGTTATTATACACATTTATTACCATATTAAAGCACCTTTTGTAATGAAGCATCTTGGAATTATTTGACTTGATATTGAAATTTGTCTATTCTAACAATTTCATCACAGGTCAGGGGTAGGAGCTCCTGTGATTGGTGATCTAGATGGAGAATATCGCCATGACAGTAGACGAAATGTCCTGGAGTGGTGTCTGCCCGTGATTGATGTGAAGAATAAGACTGGTAGCCTGGAATTCAGCATACCTGGCCAGCCCAATGACTTTTTCCCTGTCAATGTCTCCTTTGTCTCTAAGGGCAGCTACTGTGACATTCAGGTAAGAAAAGAGTTCAGGAGTCGATGAGATAGGGCTGGGCGATATATATCGAACGATACATTATGCGCATCTCATCAGTAATGCCGGTTCTTTGATTAGCGGTAA
>JAUMHE010000048.1:6610511-6623152 GCA_032359235.1 Enteromius mattozi | reverse complement strand
AGTTATTTTAAATTGAAATAATATTTCACAATATTAAATTTTTTTCTGGATTTTTAATCTAATAAATGCAGCCTTGACGAGCATAAGAAACATCTTTAAAAACCATTAAATATCTTACTGACCCCAAATTTTTGAACGGTAGTGTATATACAGTTAGGGCCATAAATATTTGGACGCTGACACAAGTTTTGTTTTTTACTCTTTTACTGAAACATATTCCAATTATATTTATATAAAGGACGTGGACATAATGTGTACACTCTCAGCTTTCATTTGAGTATCCACATTCACATTGGATGAAGGGTTTACGAGACTCAAAGGCTATTGCATGGGCAGGTGAAGGCAATTCCTTTATCTCATTAAAAGCAGAGAAAAGGCCTGGAGTTAATTTGAGGTATGGTACTTGCATGTGGAAGATTTTGCTGTGAACAGACAACATGCGGTCAAAGGAGGTCACCACATCATCTGTAAAACACTGCAGAGGCAGTGTGATGGCTTGGATGTGCATGGCTGCCAGTGGCACTGGGGCACTTGTGTTTATTGATGATCTGACACAGGACAAAAGCAGCCGAAGGTGTTCAGAGACATACTGTCTGCTCAGATCCAGGTAAATGCAGTCAGATTGATTGGGCAGTGTTTCATAATACAGATGGACAATGACCCAAAACATACAGCAACTGAAAGCCGCTGCAGTAAAGGCCTGGAAGAGCATTAAAAAGGAGGAAACCCAAAGTATTAGAAATGAACATTTCATTTTCAGTTATTTATTTTGTCCTCTTACTTTTGAGCCCATGAAATGAACGGATTGTGTAAAAAAAAAAATGCTTTAGTTCTTCACATTTTTACGCAATCTCTTTGTTCAGCCCACTGAATTAAAGCTGAAAGTCTGCACTTTAACTGCATCTGAGTTGCTTCACTTAAAGTTCATTGTGGTAATGTACAGAACCAAAATTAGAAAAAAGTTGTCTCTTCTAAATATTTATGGCCCTAACTGTATATTTACTGTAGAGGAAATGGTTGGGAAGACAAGCGGCACATGGATTGCTGATATTGTGGTCTGTACCTCCTCCCTAAACTTCCTACTGCCCTGTATTTTGCTCTTTCGTTGGTTGTAGACCATCAGCAATGTATTTTTCAGTCAGAACTCATGTGACAGCAGGATTTTGAATTGCCAACAGGTCTAGATATTTCACGGGCGTTGGTGTCGCGTCTGCGATTCTCTCAGATTGTATCTTTGATAAGTCAAACTATGTGATTGTCACTCATGTGAAAGAGCACTGATTTGCCTCTGATTTAAAGTAATTGTTGGCAGTTCCCCAAAACCTATCCGTGAGTGAAAATTGGAGCTAAAACCTTGAACGTGTCAGTTGCGTTGCTGCCTGTGGTGGGGTCAGGCATCTCAGATGTCATCAAAAATACCTTAATTTGTCTTCCGAAGATGAACAAAGGTCTTACAGGTTTGGAATGACAGGATGGGGCTGAGTAATTAACGACTTTTCAATTTTGGGTGAACTGTCCCTTTTAATCATTTAAATAATAAAAAAGCCTATTCAAAATAAGTAATTGACAAAAGACTGCATGTTCTTTTTTTCTCTTGACTTGCATCAGAGAACCTTGAACATGTAAATGTATTGTTAAATAATTGAAATGTTACCTTTTTAAATCATGGGGTACTTCAAGTAAATTATTTGATCTCAAAGGTTTAAGGTATTATTTGATAAAGAGTACTGAAATTGGTTTAGATTGGGATGTCATGTGGACAATAGATTGTACATTCTGTTCATGTTCTCTCCTGCAGGTCGCTAAGGTGTCTCAGGTGGACGGGGACAGCCCAGTTCGGTACTCCACAGAAACGTCATTTGTGGTCGACAAATATGAAATATTGTAAAAGGAAACATCACTAACAAAATTACACCCAACTTGACAAAGGAGCAGATAAATGGACTGAAAACATTCATATAAATAAAAGAAGGGAGAGACATATAAATGGAGGGACGATGCAATCTTTATCATCTTCAGATCTTCAGCAGTACATTAACAGGATTCCCCTTGGGGTTTTTTTTGTTTGTTCGTTTTTTTTTGTTTTTTTTTCCCTGAAAAGAACACAAAGTCTGTTTAGTCTTTGCTGGCAATATTGGCTCCAGCTGTACCCAGTTTGGTTCACAAAGCAACCTTCCTTTTAATGGCCAAACCAGTCAGTGAGGCTTGGGGCTAAAATGGAGACTGTATCAGGAAGGTGTAGGCTGGTGTAGCTTTATTTATT
This sequence comes from Enteromius mattozi, assembly GCA_032359235.1. NCBI lineage: Eukaryota > Metazoa > Chordata > Actinopteri > Cypriniformes > Cyprinidae > Enteromius > Enteromius mattozi. Next base: position 6,620,889 of record JAUMHE010000048.1, on the reverse strand, counting down.
TGAAGCCATCATGGCGGTATCTTTTTGAATTGATGGTTTATATACTTCTTCTCTAAGGGTACAGTCATGTTGCTTGTCTTTTTTCTCAGTTTGTGTTCTAGACATTTACTTTCAATGTGCTAACTTTTTTGAAACACTAGAAGATTGTTGTACCTTTCCTGTAATAGCTCTTTCTTCCATTCAGTAGTCATTGTTTTGTCTCTTTCTTTGTCACTAAGACTTTGTTTTGTCTAAACTATACATTTTATCTCCTCTTTCCATCTGCTGTTAAACATTTGACATGTTTAAGAAGTCTATGCTTGGATCTTTTGTCTAACTCTTGACTGGCTCTCTGTTCTCCTGTTTTACATTATGTTTTGGTTTAGTAATGCCAGCCTAAAATTAAAGGAAATTTAGTCTGTCATACATTTTTAAAACTTTTGTTTCCAGGTTATCATGGATATCTAAGGGGGAATTTGACCACCTATTTAAATGGAAAACCATTTAAAGCCATTAACAAATGTGTATTACAGAGAGATGACTTCATTCAAGATGACAACAGTGCAGTCAGAAAAACTTGTTGCTTCAAAAATGAGTGCTCAGTCTGTCTGCTTTATATCATGTTTTCTATTGAAAGCAAAAAAACTTCAGGCTTGGACTTTCTTACTACTAGAAGGCTGAAATGAGTTGTTAGAGCCCTTTGGTGGAGGATCGGGATCATGTCTGTCTCTTTGAGTGTGAGTGATTGTGAGTAGGTTTTTCAGGGAGGGACCTCTGGTCTCCTATCAGCATTATGAGTGGTGCCCAGCCTGCTAAACCATCATCCCAAACTTCAGTCTCAACCCCACATGGCCCCCGCTGAAGAAAATAGGTCTCCCTTGCTGTCTTGGTTTCCAGTAATGCCTTGAATGTCTCTGCATATTTTGATGAGGGGGAAGGCATATTAAAATGTTTTTGTTCATCTTTTTCCATTGTTTTTTTTTTTTTTTTAATTTGTTTTGTTTTGTTTGGTTTTCATAGAATCATAATGTGGATTGGGGATTGGGGAATGGTATAAAGATATCAGAGATTTTTTTGTAATCTTGTAAAATAACGAATTAGGGATTCATGATGAAGAACATTCCAGTGTAAACTTATTAAAAAATCATTAAAGAGTTTAAAAAGGAAAATATTTTATCTGTCCTTCTTTTATGCAGTGGTCATCACCATGTAAATAATGGTTACAAGTTTCAGTACTAAATGATCTGGAATACGTTTAATTTCACATGACTTTTTTTAATAACACAACTACAAAGGAAGCCATGTCACACGTACTACTCTGTATTTGAATCACCACACTGAATGAATCATGCTTTTCCGTTTTTGTGTGTGTGTGTTTGTTTGGGGTTTTTTTTCTTTTTTTTCCACCATATAACCAGGGGTGGAGAGTTGATGATACGGATATATTGGATGTGCTCTTCTCATAAGTGATGCAAAAGTTAGAAGGACTGGAAGTGAACTGAGCGCCTGTATATGATCAAGAGATTATTATTATCTGGATGTCTATATTCAGTTGGAAAATGAACAGAATGAAGCGGAGAAGAAACTTTTGATCTGTCATGTTCAGGAATAAGGAGTTCTTTTTCAGCCCTCCTTTTTTGGATTAAATACAATGGATCCAGCTGAGTTTCTGAAAGAGCTGCAGAGCTATTCATCTACTTCAGTCTATACTGATACCACTCTTTAAGACCATTTTCCTATTGTTTACAAACCAAGGACCACAATGGCCCCTAAAAGGGTTCGCTTTCAAGTAAGTTTCCTTTTGCTGCTTTTGAAGTACTTACTCTTTAAGGCATATAAATGAAAATTTTACTAAAAAGCTGTACATATTAAAAACTTATATACTGTTTATTTTTAGAATTCATATTGACAACTTACTCTGTGTTTAAATGCATGCTAAATTATATATTTTCTAATAACTGGAAAAACAAGCCATGTTGTCACCTATTACCAGAGCTTGGTTAGAAGTTAAAAGGCTACGGTATTTAGATTTAAATGAAATACACTTGCACAACCACCAGAGGTCACAATTTGTTCCATTTAATCTTCTCTGCTGATGGTTTGTGTCTTTTGAATTGAAACAGTCACCCCAACTGACAGCGTGCATCTTTAAAAAATGATTTCTATTTTATCTCAGGTCATATGATTTCGTGTTTGATTTCATTTAATGTCTATGAATTCAGTTGTGGATTTCAGATAAATAAAAGGGAATGAAGAAAGAAAGATAAAAAGGAGGCAAATGGGCGTTTAATGACAAAATTACATTCCATGGCTGTTCTAGACAAATTTTGATACCTCAGACAGTAATGAATGCTTATTTTAGCAATATTTAAAATTGAATAAGCAAATATCTGATAACCCCAATGAGCAGGCTATATTCCTTCGCTACCTTCTTACCTGTTTTCAAGTTATCCCAGTGACCCTGATAGTCAACTTTAGGAAGCAAGCCTTGTATTCACAGTTGTTTCATGACTTGTCCAATCATATCTCATCTTAGTCAATATTTTTAGACAGATTTGTGAGTTGGCGTTTTTAGTTCACAAGCTGTTCTTTGCAACTTTACAGCCTTGTAAACTTCCCTAAAGTTTCCTACCCTCTTACATCCCACACAATGTCCTCTCCAGACATGCGTTGGTGGAATGTCTCATGGGCTGGGTTCGGTTGGGACTGGGTTGAGGGGAAAGCCACTATTGCGTATGTATGTGTATTTAGAGTGTTAAACATTTGGATACTAAATTAAGACATTATTCAAAGTATTACAACAGTCATTTCTCTTCTAAAAAAAGGAAACGAAATCTTACCATATCCACAAATCATTTCACTGTCCATTCTTCCCTTTAATTATTTGCAGTTTTTCCCTCTTCCGTTTGTTGTCATAAGACATTTTACAGAGGGCAATTTAATGTATTTAGAGGGCAGCTTTATTGGTTTATTGTAATTGAATTTAATTTCACATTTTGCTTATCTGGCTTGGCCAGAGTTCAACTATGCTGTGGGAATTAGATTTCTTTGTACAGAGAATTAAATGGATCAGTGGCATGAGGGAGAGAGAACTTGCTTCCATATACCAATATGCTGATATTACAAATCTAATTTTACAAGACACCATTTCTGAAATCTCTACATCAGTATTTGGCGAAAAGTCACCCCTGTTGTACTCCTGCCTATCTCTCTCTCTCTCGTCTGTCTCCTGATCTGGGTTCAGAGTGGGTGTCTCGTTCCAGAGGCTGAACAAGTGAGGAACTCTTCAGCTGTGAGAATAAAAGACTGCCTTGTGGCAGTAAAATGAAAAAAGAAGGAAGGGAAGAAGTGTGTGAGAGACTATAAGGGCTAGAGAAAGAGAAAGGGGTGGAGAGAGTGAACATGTAGGTGGAGGAATAGTGCAGGACAGAGAGAGCGAGGGAAGATATTTCTAGTTCTGAATGTGATTTGTCCATCTCTGGTGCTCCACAGAGTTTAAAGTGTCTTAAAGTGGGTATGAGTTAGAAAAACACCTGTTTTCAGCACTTAGGATTACACATGGGACTTGCAGAGCCACAGTTAGGATCTGAACCCATAGGTAAGGCTTTGATTGACATCTGGGTTTGTTAGATACATTTTTCTGAATACTGAATGCTGTTCTCTCAGAAAGTAATGGTAAAAATACTGGGTAATAATGTACAATTTACGTACTAATATGTATATTTAGGTAATAATATGTACCCTTTAGGGATAAATAAGGGACACAGAACCAGAGGTGGATTTCTTGACATTTAAATATATATATATACATTATTATTATTAATTTATTTAATAATAGTTTGTGTCTATGTCAACACTTCATTAGAATCAGTTTATGAGTCATTAAAAGAGGAACTGAAAAAGACAGAGATTTCCAAAGAAAAAGGCAAATTTTGCGTGAAGCTCTTTACAAAGTAACAGTTCAAGTGTCACTTTTGACATTATGAGTAATGAATGACCTCATATTTGAATGCATTTCTTAATTTTTATTATGGCATGTGTGAGTAATGGAGAGCTCTGGTCTTACTATGGCAAATATGACTGGGAATGAAAATGGGCTGTGCTGGACCAGCATGGGAATAATGGCCCTGACCTAAAGCATGGACAATGAGACTATTGTCCCAGTGGAGACAGCACTGTGCACACCAGTGTATGAGAAGCCTGTGTGTGCAGGAGAGCTGTGCTGGCTCTGCTGGTCTGCTGACACATTTTTGCTCCAGCAAAGCTTCTTTCACTGAAGGAGGCTGACTAACAGGTGGTTTGGAAAATTCCTCACCTGTCAGAAATGACTCACCTATCTAATTAATCCGGTGCAGAGATGTGGAAACACATTCAATATTTCTTCTGGACAACTGTGTTCTGCATGACACCTGCAATGCAGCAGATTGAATATTTATATGATACAGCTAAAGTATCATAATATGTTGTATACTTTCCTGCAGATTCAGTTTTTGATCCACAAATTTAATCGGTTAAGTGTTTGCAGGGATTGTTCAGGGACTCTTTCTTCAGAATACATATTAAGTAAACAAGTTGAGTGACTGCATCTGAATATGAGTACATGAATAAATTTTAACAGTCATATATTCAACGTGTTGCCTTGACTTAGTCTTGAACTTTTTGTTTCTCAATATAACTTTTATTAATTAACTATTAACTTACTTCTGCTTTAAATGAGAGACGCAAGGCAGAGAAATGAAAAATGAAGTTTTTAAAAAAACTATTTAACAGAGTTTGATACAGTATATTCATGTTTGCAAGATTGCAGGAAGTGTATAAAAGTTAACTTGAACACTGAGCATGTTGGAAGGAGAAAAAGAAACAGGGAGTGAATGAAAACAACATACAGGAGAAACAAAAAGAAGAAACTGAACACCAGCACAGACTTGGTGAATCCGTGCCAAACAGGAATTAGTGCTCCAGCTTTTCTCATAATCCCCACACCTTCATTCAATCAGTCTGGGTCTCACCAGACATGCCCACAGATACTTCACTGACCGATTTATGTCAATATTCTAGTCTGGCTCTGCAAGTTTCAACCAGCTCTAGTTCCAGGTATTGCTTACCTCTCTCTGTCTGCTTGGACCATAATTCCAATCTCTTTTTAATGGAGCGACCCCTTAATTGGTCTATTTAATCATCATATGAGTCCATGTGTTGGGTTAAATTCTTAAAGAGAGTTCACTCAAATATTAATAATCATTTGATCATTGCTCGGAAACACAAAAGGATTAAAGAGAATGCAAGAAATGATGTCACATTTGAACGATGGTCAGATTTTTGGGTGAACTATCCCTTTTTCACCAGAAGATCGAGTTAAGACATTTGAATTAAACATTACAATGTCTTTTTTACCAAATAAATAAATGCACACATAGGTGAAGTATTCACAACAGGATTCATAACATGCATTTACAAAAGAGACATGGTCCATTTTAATTTTATGCCGACTTTAATAATGGTATAAGAGCAGGTGCAGTGGAGAATGTGGATGTCATGCTCCATGTGGTGTGCAGGAAAGGGTGAAATATTTGAAAGAAATAGGCAGGCTAAGACGGGAAATGTTTGCTTGAACGTGGATAAGTCCAAAAAGTGCATAATGCAAGAACATTGTGCTCCCTCTTGGACAGCTCTGAAGAACATGAAGACATTTTTTTTGTACTGCTGTGCCAATGGAACAAACCCAGTCTTTCTTCTCGTTTTCTCACAAACACATTCTGATTGAAACAGTGTTCTGATCTCAAGCATTTCTGCCACGCAAGCACTGTGACTGTTTTCTGGGGTGAGATCTGTGGTCAATCTTTCTGACGCCTTGTTGCTTTACTCTGATACTATAATAAGTGACTAGACTGTTGCAAAATGCTGCAAGAGATTAATGCCGCATGTTCTTGCCATCAAAGAATTTATGAGTGAGACCAAAATGATTAGCTTTGTATCACATGTGTTATTCCAAGATAGCAGTCCAGCATGGAAATATGGAAAGTTATCCAGCTGCTAACTTTCTAACTTGTGTGCTTGCCATGTGTTGACCATGCGAGTCATTCTGGACATCTGAATTAAATGCCTCACATATAAATGTTGGAAGTTATTTGGTGGAATAATCATTTTCTCACATAAAGCCATTGGAATTTTCACTCACAGAAGACAACAAACACATAAATAACTTAAATTTGGCTCTACAACAAGGCACGCATGGCTCAAAACATGGACTGCTTTGGATTATCAGGCCTGTTGACATTTTTTTCCTCAGTTGTGGGTGAGAAGGGGGCAGCTGGAGACTGTTTATTCCCAGAGAGTAGCTAGATCATAGGGTCAACCGACAGGAAGAGTCCCGCTTTGGAGCCCACACCGGAAGAGTCCGCTCCTCTTCCAGCTGTGGTTGCCTAGTTGCTGCTTAGATTTGTTTGTGTTCATTTTTTATGTGTTTGGACACTTTTCACATCTGTGTTACTCACTGGCAGTGGCCGTGGAAAAAAAGCCTTTCTTTCTCATTCTCCACCAGACAGACATTTTCCTCTACAGCGCTCTGATTCATGGCTTTCCCATGTTTTTTTTTTTTTTTTAGGATTGTTACCAATCTGTCTGGCTCAGTGTATGATGGATTACTCGTTGTATGTTCACTAAGAGACAAATGTTTGCTTAGGAGTTCCATGACAACATTATTGGCTATTTTTTGTTTCCACAAATGAATCTAATTATGTAACAAATACTCTTAAAGTGACTCACATCAGCAGTTTTGCAGCTGTTAAACATCAAATGGAAAACACCAGTTTTGTTTAGCCTCTGTGGAGGAGGGAAGAACAGGAAGTGAGTAGGGGGACTCCACCTGGAATATCAAGGTCTTTTCTGTCCTCTACAACAGCATGTAAACTCAAATCTGTTCAAAATAAGTCCATCTGCTGCACTGATGGTGATTCCATTCTTTAACAATAGTAACTAAACATGCATCATATGTTTCTTACAATACTAATTAATCATCTTCTAAAGTCTTTAAAATAAACATATGGTGTTAGCATCTTAATATAACTCTTAAAGGGATAGTTCATGAAAATACAAACCTGTATTACTCCTGTGAAACACAAAAATATCATCTTTGTGTAAAATAAATAAATCTCATAAGTTTGGAACACCGTGAGGGTTAGATGCTAATAGAATTTTAATTCTTGGACTGAATAATCAATAATCAATAGTAAGTTTAGCATGTTTTTGAGCAGTAAGCTGAGCATACAAGTAGTAAACAGGTGAGCCAAATTTACAGATGATGTTTTCTATGTGACATTGTAGATGTATGTCCCTCGTGATTCAGCTTTCTAAATTTAGACATAAACTTGGCGATTATTCATGGTTGCTTAGAAAGACGTCTGCACACCTGGATTCTGACAGAGGCTTTTTTTATGTGGATTCCTCTGCTAGTGCTTTCTCTCTCGCTCGCTCTCTCACTCTGTCCCAGCTGTGGTGGTACTGTGTAATTCTGTCCTCCAGAACTTCAGAGCATTCAGTTAGAGACATGAGCGAGCAGCAGAGACAAACAAACAGCAGAAGCTGGACTGTAGACGGTCAACCAAAGGCTCAAAGGAGTAAACACAGGACATAGCACTGAGATTGTGAGTAAACAAGGCCATGCAGCATCAGAGCGGATCTTTCTTGGGCTAAAAAAGATGGTGAGTGGGCTTGAAATTGCTTATGGGTTTTCAAGACCTTGGTATTTGGTGTGTCTAAACACTCTAAATAGGAATTTTGGTTCATTTTAGTACTTTGTTGATTTATCCAGCTGCATAAGCGACTAAAGAAATGTATAATGCTGCAGTAAATCAATTTATATTGCATAGTATTAACATGAGTTCTCAGATTATTTCAAATATATTATAAAAATGCTTAGTACAAACTGTTTTATTTTTATTTTTAGTATATTTCAATATATTTATTTAATAGTTTAATATTAGAACATATTTTAATTGGCATTATAAGTATATATTTATATATTTATTTTAGGAATATATTTATATTATTTATATTATTATTTATATTCATTTGTTTGTTGTATTAATTTAACTGCTAACTGTCTAGGTTGTGATTTTTTTCTTCAAAAAAGACATTTTAAATCTCAGTTTGATTTAACATTGTCATATTAACATAGGGAAAAAGCCATAAGGCCTTTATGTTTCCAGTCTTTGGTTTCTATTTCCCAGATTCACCCACTGTTTGTGCTACATTTAGCTGTACTGTTATATTAGCTGTATGTTCTTGCTGTGGTTTCCTCACTTCTCCCTGTAACTCTTACATACTGCCATGTGTCTATATAAGAGTGTGTGTGTGTGTATGTGTGTAGCCTGTATGATTATAACCCCTGTAAGAGGAGCTTTGTGGTTTGTGCTATGTGGTTGAGTCTATTTTCTGCTTCTGAGGGCAGGACACAGTGGCATAACTGCAGACGTAATGACATGTTTCAGAGGCAAGCCAGTTACCGGCATAAAAAACTCCAGTTGAACTGCTTAGGTGTATATTTGTTTATGTGTGTACAGGTATCTTTGAGTCAAGGCGTCAGTATGTGCCTGTGTGTGCATTAATGTCATTGTCTCTGTATTGTCCAGTTGTGTGTGTATGAGTGACAGTGAGAGCAGTGGCCATATTCAGTGTAGTGACAGAGGCTTTTTGTTCTCTCTTCCCTCTGTGTCATACACTGGACGTGATTGTGAGAGGAGGCCTGCAGGACTTGCCAGCTGCACTTGCAAACATGACATCAGGAATTAAGGGAGCGAGAGAGGCTAGCTAGGGGAAGGAGCAAAAGAGGAGGAAGTTTGGTTTAGGACCAGCTGTTGAGTTAAAAACCGTAAATGTCCATCATCATCTTAATCAATATTCATCCACTGTACGTAACCTGTCTTTGCTTGTTTGGAGAAGCAAAGCGTCTCATTCCAGTCGTTTCCCTGACTGGACATGCCAGTAGAGGAAAGAAATTTCCTTGCATTAATCTCACAAAGCTTTGGCTTTCAAACCTCTGTACTGTTTAAGATGTACTTTTAGATACATTTCAAGAAAACAGTTCTATGATTTTGTAGTTGCATTGCACAGCTGACAGAGTAAGGTAATCTGTTATATATGTTATATTATACTATTATTAGTTTGCATATTAGAATTAATATTGTAAATGTGTATCTGTTTTTGATGTTTTGGTGTACTTGACTGTAAATGTTAAATGTAGCTTAGTAGAAAAATGTGAAAAGACTGTTTATAAAGAAGTGTTCCAAAAGAGTAAGTTTAAAAATGATTACTAAATTTGGGTGTTTACAATTAAAACAAGAGATTCTGATTCAGAAAATCAATTTATTTGACATCAGATATGCTGGTTCTGATTCTAAACAGCTGTTTTTATTGCTAATATGTGGTCAATTAAAAAAAGTGATAAACTTTTTTTTGACAATAGGCTATTACAGTAAAGGTGTGTTTACATTATTTTCAGTTGGCTGTTTAGAATCAGAACAAGGGATTTTGGAATAAGTGACTCTTTTGATTCGGAATCACATGCTCTAATTGTAAACTGTTTTTTGATGTACTGTAAATACTAAATGTAGTTGTTTAGCTAAGCTGCAGACTACTCTATAGTTACTCTAAAATGAAATTTGCTAAACTAAGCTAAAAGCTTCTCTTTAGGTATAACTGATAACTTGTGATTTTGAACACCCAGACCGATTGAAAAGAACCAATTATCTATCACTATCACCATCTTCGTTTTCGTTTAAAAAAAAAATAAAATCAAAATGATCCAGAACAACACAATGTGTCTAGCACTTACACTTACACACTCATATTTTCCAACACTCATAAAAAGTTCCCATTTACATGTTTGCTCATTTGTTCAAATGATCTGTATTAAGAGTAACCCTGACTATCACTGTACTTATTTTCAATGCCTTTTACTGTGTAATTTTGGAGAAAACTAAAAGCAAATTTACCCAAAACATCAGTGCGTCCTAGCATTTATATTATTTCTGTATATTCAAACACTCATAAAAAATATTCCTTTATAGGTTAGCTCATTCTTTCAATTGATATATATTCTGTGAATTAATGTGTATTAGGAGTGACCCTGACTATCACTGCATTTATTTTCAATTCATTTTACTGTACAGTTTCGGAGAAAAATAAAAGCAAAATCACACCAAACAAAAACCAATGCATCATAGCACTTGCATTATTTATTTATATTTAAACAAACTTACCTTTATAGGTTAGCTCATTCTTTCAATTCAATTGATCTGTCTTTAGAGTGACCCTAAAAAGGTCACTGAAGACTGGAGTAATGATGCTTTGTATCACAGGAATAAATTACATTTTAAAATATATTCACACAGAAAACAGT
>JAUMHE010000048.1:6537392-6592535 GCA_032359235.1 Enteromius mattozi | reverse complement strand
CCTCTGTGGGACATAATAAAAGATATTTTAAAGAATATTTGTAACCATGCAGTTTGTGTTCATATGCAGTGAATCCACAGTGATGATGACAGAAATAAAATTTTTGGGTAAACAGTTTAGAATAAAAAAAATAGATGTTACTACTGAATTTTTTATCTTGTCTAAAATCTATCATAATATAATTTTTTGTGTTTGTGTTTAATAGTACTATTAATGTTAACATCATGGAGTGACTCAATATGTTAAAAATATATATTTCTTGAGTTTACAATTATTTGAAAATGCAAGAAAAACACGTTTACAAAATATCGTGAAATTGTTAACTTACACTTTACTTGATTCCTCTATCTATAATACATTATAAAGGTGTTCATAATGTACTGTAATGAATTATATAGGTTTTCATAAATAATTGTAACCAAGGTTAAAAGGAATTATAATATTTGCAGATTCCTCGTTACATCTGAAATACAAAGATGGATAATTTTTCAATTATATAAATGACATAACATTTTACTCAAATTGTAACTTACCATTAAAATGTGTATCAAAATGTGAAATAGTGGTCTCAGAATTTTGGTATTCATAATATGCAACACCAGAACTGCTTGAATGAGACAGACATATTTGCAGTAATTATTATGCATGAAAACATGCAAGATTCGGCTAAAACACGCTAAGACACAACAGTGTCCTTGTAGAAGTTGTACTGCATGTGTGAAAGTAAACATGCATTTAATTCTCGTGGTCTGCTGGTAGTCCCTTTTGAATTCACCTAGTTTTTCATATTTCTTCAGCTCTTGTCTGTAAACACGTCTTTCTCAGCCTTTCTCTTTCCCTTCCTTTGAGAAAAATGGTATTCATTCATTTAGGTCAGAATTCCAGGTAGAGTTTATTTGTTGCAACCATTCTCTGAGTGTCCTCACCACACACACACACACAAACATACAGAAACACAATTTGTTGTAACGGACAAATGCTTTCTCAGCATGAAGATTCTTCAGTGCTGGGGCAGCAGGAGAGACCATATCTGGAGGAAGAGCGGCTCAGGGTTATGGCTCGAGTGGATGAGCTGAAGACTCGTGTCACTGACCTAGAACAGCAGATACAGGAGTCTAGACAAGAGGTTAGACTGAATCATAAACCTACAAACCGTTGCCTGTGTGAGGTGTCTACAAAGTGCACATAACTTCCTTCAGTTCCTTCATAACTGCATGAATGAGAGCAAGAGATGTAGATTTTCACATCGGAACTTGTAAAATCTTTTCAATCACTAGTCGTCTTCATCTACATCAGTGCATCACCATCTGCCATGCATAGAAACATCTTTGGTGTTGCATATTAAAATCGATGTGAATACAGAATTTTGTACAGAAAGTGAACAGACTGCTGAATGTGTCATTTTATTGGCAGGCAGAAATGGAGAGGGCATTACTGCAGGGGGAACGGAGGGCGGAGCTTGATCAAGTGGAGGCAGAGCTGGAGATCATCAATCAACTTCAGCTGAAACTGAATGAAGTGGAAAATTCAACTCAGAGGGAGAAAGACAAGGTACCGACAACAAACACAAGCTATGTAGCATGCTTCCCTGTTTCCTGTTTGTTTTTCCTGAAAAACTTTGTGGATGCGCCTTTACTACCATGCTAATTTCTAACAGCCTGACATCTAACTCTTCATTAATCTTAATGACACTGACTACGCTGCATGTTTGAATGGGCACTTTCGTATCAGTGTTTTGATGAAACCTAAATTACATGGAATAAAATCAAAAAATGTCACCTTATTTTTAATGAAAGAGTGGGTGTGGCCAATCATAACCTGAATGTGCAAGGCTTCCGGCGTTATCCTCTTCTAGTTATTTTACCTGTACAAAAATAGCCCATTATGCTGCTTGATATCGCAAACTTTTATTTGTTATTATATCGTTTTAATGTGTTATAGTAATCATAAACACCCTGGATTGTAGCATAAGTAGTTTTACCATTTACTAATGAATTGTAAATCTTGTACATTCAGAGTGAATCGCACAGAAATCTGGGTTGCAAAGTAAAGTAGTTAATAATACAGCCACCTTGTTCTAGACAGAAATATAAAGTGGAGTCAATGTGCCTATATTTATGTATTTAATATAAGTAAATTCACAAATGTGTGAAAATGTGTGCACGTCATAAAGGCAACAGATATCATAAAACAGTCAATCCTGTGGCTAAATGGAGATATTTAGTAATAATACAACATTATTTATGAATAGATGTGTTGAGTAGAACTGAGTGCTGTATAAATATTTATTCTGCTCAGATTTAGTCTGCTGCAATATGGGTTCTGATTGCCATGGCAACCCCATATCTAAACCCCTGTTTTAACTCAGCATGGTGTCTTTATCTAAGCAGTTTCCTCTTTGTTTTCAACCCTCTCCACCATTACTGGCTCGCCGCGTGTGTATTTTACCAGTGTGTGTGTTACGTGTGTGTAATGTTTTTGTAGGAGAGAGCAAAAGTCTCAGCTGAGCGGGATGTCCTGGCCAGGCTGGGGGATTCGTACAGTGAGCTGAAGGGCCAGCTTCATAAATGCCCCGAATCACTGAGGGAGCACTTACAGGAACAGCTGACCAGGGTCAGTGTGTGCTTTGATACCGCCCGAGAGAGTCACAATGACTGTATACAACCACTTCACTTCAAAGAGAGGCAGGAAAAAAGAAAGAAAAAAATTATGATTCAAATAACTATTAGAGATTTATATCGGGATTAAAAAAAAAATAGTTCACATAATTAGTTATCCAGTGTGTCATTCCTCTTTTTTGAGAAGAAAACAAAGCTATTTTGCGGTTAGTCTCTCACAACAGTCCTCCAGTGATTTTGCTCATAATTTTTAATACTAAAGTTTGATGGTCATTAAACTAAATACATAACTGCAAATGACTCTTTTATTCTATGTGGATGTAATTAAATAATTTGGCTATTAAGTAATATTTTCTCCATTGTTTACAATAGCATAAATGAGAGCTCTGCTGCTGGATTATTGTGTGTATTAAACAGAGATGGCTGTGGTGGTTTGCTTATTATAGCCAGTATTTAAAAAGAACAAAGTACACCATAAAACAGATATACTTTCAAATAGATAGTAAAATAAATCTGAATCCACCAGTATTATAATTCTGGCTCATAAAACAGACTGATATTACAGTTCTTTGCTATTTTGTCTAAATAAATAAAAAAATTAATTATTTTAAATGCAAATGTTTATTTATTTATTTAAACTGCTATTTAAATATGAGTTCACAGTATGGGAATGGATTACATTAGCAAGGGTAATCCAAATATAAAGGAAATTAACATGCAAAAATTGAATATTGATATCTGTATATAAAAAAAATCTCTAAACGTAAATGGTACCAATATATTGATTATCACCTCTAAATAAAGGCAAAGCTACAAGCAAAAAATCTATGAATAAGAGATTAACAAAGAAAATTGATGTACTCTTATTTAATCACATTTGGACACAAGATACACTATAAAAATAACTATTTTAGTATATCACCTTCCAGTATCTCCAGCAATTAATGGGCAAAACACATGACATGATATAACGGCCTTAACTGCCCAGCTTGTTAGAATCTGGATCTGTACAAACTGCACAAATATCCTATGGCTGTGTGTGTTGGCTGTGTGTCTGCGCTCCCTCTCGAGCCACAATATCCTCATGGCAATAAAAGGTTTATACACTGACTGAACAGCCATGATCATTATGATGCACCTCTGCTCCTAGGAAATGAAAATGCATGGAATTGATTTACTTGTATGTCTGTCTTTTGCTTTCCACTCTTTCTTAAGTGCTTTTTTTTTTACTAAATCTCCTGACTAATTCACTGATATGGTAATGAACTGAGCAAATCGCCTCATTGTTTTGTATCTTTGTACACTTTATAACCAACAAGCACCAAACAGGATCTGTATGAAATGTTTTTTCAGAAGATGCATTGAAAAAAAAGTGTGTTCCATACAGCAAACATTGTTTGGCAGACGGAGTGATCTTCTTCGGCATGTCATTGAGGAACATTTGTCTGTCTGCTTGTTTGTTTCCCCCATCTGTTCGTCTGCCTCTGTCTTTCCCTCTCCGTCTCTTTGTCCATCTGTGCATGTGTGTGTCTGTAGAAGGTGGAGGCACTGGAGTCAGCCTCTAAGCGCTTTGAGGATTTGGAGTTCCGCCAGTTGGAGCGAGAGAGTGGCATAGAAGAAGAGAAGGAGACGGTCAGCAGGCAGCTGTTGCAAAAGAAGGCGGAGTATCACCGGAGTGTGGCCAAAAGGAAGGTAATGACACTGATCTCAGGTCAGTTCTAGGACTCAAATGTCAGTATGGAGCAGCTGATCCTGTGTTAGACTAGAATGACATATAACCATGTCCTCTTTTTTAATAATTTCTCTCATTTATGTAGGATAAAATGGCAGCTCTGGAGATCCAGGCTAACCAACTTGGACTTCAGGCAGCTCAGGATTGTGAAAAGATGGCCAAAGATAGAACCCTGGCCCTACAGATGCTCCAGAAGGTTGGGAACAATTTAGAATTTCTGTCTACACTTCATGCAAAGTGTCTTCAACACCAAAAAACAAACCAAAAAAACTTTTAAAAAACTTCCCAGGCACTGGCAGCATTTTGATTATTTTCACCTAAATGTGACGGCCTTCTGAATATTTTCTGCTATGCATATATGAACATATTATATAACAAAATAAATAATCTGCTTTTAAACAACAACAACAACAAAATGTATTATATCTTTGTGTTCATGTTTTATCACAACTGCAGATATAACATTTTTGACAAAAAAAAGAGAAAATGCACTTGTGACGTTTTTATTTTTTAGCAAAATGGCCAATCGTTTTGCTAGATAACACCCTTATTCCTCGGCTGGGATTGTGTAAACCCCTTTGGAGCTGCACTGAAACTGCATTTTGGACCTTCAAACTGTTGACCACCACTGAAGTCCATTTTATGGATAATGTTCCAGAAATATTGTCCTCAAAAAACTTTTTCCTCAAAAAATTGCTTTTTTTTTTTTTGATGTAAGAAATAAAGACACAAACATCTTGGATAACATGAGAGTTTCATTCTGGAAGTGAACGACTCCTTTAGGCTCAATTGACATAATTTGTGGCATATTCTTGATTAAAATTGTTTATAAACAAATATGTATATTTTTTATTGTTGCAGTGAGCCAATTGCAAATGGAAGAAAATGGGTTTAATTTGTAAACATTAAAGATGGCATAAATTAATATTCACTCTTTATATTTTGTAAACGTTGTTGATACACACCATAAGACTAAAATTAACCTGGGATATTTTTTATTGTCCATAATTGAACTGAGATATTCCTATAATGGTAAATTTGACCATGTTTACTCTTCACTTTAAGGAAAAGGAGAGACTGTCTACACTGGAGAAGAGATATCAGAGCCTGACCGGTGGAAAGACTTTCTCCAAGCCTGCTAACTTGAAGGAGGTAAGAGAATTCAACAGCCATGACTTTAATTCACCAATGGGTAATTGACCCGTTTTTGGTTGGCAAACAAACTACTTTGTAACCCTGAGCTGGTGAACAGACTGTATACAGAAGCCTTGTGATCTAAACTCGTAGAATCTTTATAATTCATGAGATATCTGTGCTGTTTCTCAGTATTTAGTGCATTGGTTTGAAATAAACGTACCGTTGTGTACATCCTGATGGTAGTGGTGTCCATGGGGATACACTCGACTCACGCTTAGAACGTTTTTTCTGGGTTATCGCCATCGGCAATAAACTTCATGTCGATGCCTCTTTGATCACCTATAAAATATGTAGAGGGAATCTGAAAAAATTTGATAAGACAAATAATGGTATAAAAATGTTCTTTGGCATGGTTTGTGCAACACTGTCTGTTCAGTGCTGTTTGACTTCAGTGTTTATATTCAAAACAGGAAGAGCTTTACATCAGTGAACCTGACCTTTTAGATGAACTCCCTACCCAGAATTCTCTGCTCCCCTCATCTTGCTGTCAAAGATCTACCCCTCAGATATATTCTAACAGGCCACAGGAGGTAAAAGCATGACCCCAGGACAGCTATGAGGGATTTACAAACTAACAATACCATTATGTCATTTGCGCTTACGTGCTTGTGCAGTTCAGTCATTTAACCTCTCATAAGGAACATGTATCTCTTTGGCTGATGGGTAGAGATGGGAATTGTAAAGAATTTAATGATTATGGTTCCTTAATGGTCCTACTAACGATTTTGTTGGTACTAAAAGAAATGCAGTTTCATTACCAAATGATAAGTAATAATAACAACAGTACTGAATAAATTTCATTCATTTATTTTTATGGAATACTACTGACAAACTCTTATGAATAACAAGTCAGTCACTACACTGATTTGTAATGTGCTTGACTTTGGAGCTTTCAGATAAGTACTAGTGTTGTGGAATAATTTAATAAATATTGCAGCAAATGTATTCCCGCCACATGCATGTGTAAGAACCATCTATGGAACTTTATGACTTTTTTCAATATAAAACCCACTCTAAATAAGAGCTGTTTTTTGGTTCCCAACCCTACTGATGTGTATAGACATTATAACAAACATTACCATACGTTACCAAAAATTTTGGGTCAGTAAGAATATTTTAATGTTTTGAAAGAAGACTTTTGTGTTCACCAAGGTGCTGCATTTATTGTTCAAAGATACAACAAAACAGTAATATCGTGAAATATTATTATAATTGACAATAACTGCATTTCTCCAGTCTTTAGTAGGGCTGCGCAATATCGATATATTTGCGCATCTGGTCAGTAAAGCCGGTTCTTTGATTAGCGATAAATCTCCATCAGCTGTTTTTAAAGGGACCGCCAGTTAATGCACAGGGCTGTAGATCACTGACAAGTTCATTGGCGTAGCTTGTCAGTGATCTACGATATTGTTTTTTTAAATGTACATTTTTGTAGTAATGTAAATGTCTTGACTGCTACTTTGGATAAATTGAATGCACCCTTGCTGAATAAAAGTTAATTTCTTTCAATTAATCAATCAGTCATTAAAATGAATAAATACTGACCCTAAAATTTTGAATGGTAGGTCAAATATGTGTTGTGTAGTGTCAAGATCTGGAATGCTTGCAGATGTTTCTTGAGTTGTTGGGTGTTTGTGATGTTCATTATTTTAGCATTCGTCAATTGTACTGGCCACAGTTGCAGGTTTTCTTTTTTTGTGAGACCTTAATATGCACATTGTAAGCGTTGTTTGCCTCAGTCTTGCATGATGTCTGTTATGTTCAGGCCATTCATGAATGGTATGGTCATATATCATAGTACTGTGAAATGGTGGACGTAGACATTTTGTATCACACATGCAGCATGTGTGTACACTGGAGATGTTGAAGTGTGTGGCATGTTTGTGAAGAGTTGGGCACAAGCATGCTTTATCCAGTGGGTGCATGAAGGTTTCTGGTGCAGTTCTTCAAGTGTCGTCTGAGATATGAACTGATATCCTTTGTGGATGTGTGAATGTGTGTGCTCAGGAGTACCTCAAACTCTCTGATGTATATAAGATGTATGGGAACGGATGTATCCCCGCCCAGACTGCCTTCGCTAACGCTCTTTGTCTACCTCTGGCTGTAACATCAGACACACCTCGTGAGGTATGACTCCTCCACTCACTCTTTCATCCATGACAGAACCTTTTTCTTTCCCTCACCACCTCCTGTTTCCCTTTCCAATGCCATTTATTCCTAGTTTGCGGCTTTTCTTTTTATGATGCTGTCAGAATAACCCACTGGCTGTCTTCTCTTGAAATTCCTATTTTTCATTTCTTCCTGTCTCTTTCCAGCTGTCTTTGTCGCTGTTGTATCCTCTGCTTTTTGCTAGGCCAGCCTTGTGCTTTTGTATACCTAAAATGCCCTCATTGTATTTTGTGTTTGTGTGTGATGGTGTGATTGTATGAAGGAGTATGTGACAGTCAGTCAGTTAAACCAGCTGTTCGGGATGCCCAAAGTTGATCCCTCCCCCACGTCTTCAGTCCAATCATTCCAAGCTATTGTCGCTGACCCTGTCCACTCCAGCCACCCATCCCAGTGTGGGTCCTCCCAGTCACTTCCTGTTGAGGTGTGTGTTATTTCCTGGTGTTGATGTGTTTGTAGTTGTTATTTACCATACCTTGTGTGAATCTAGCTTGTTCTTGTTGAATAGAGAGAGTTGAATGAAGTGGGATTTTGAGGTCCTGTGGTTTTATGAGACATACTTTAATTTACGACTCCATACTTTCAATGCATGTATCTCTTCTTTCCTTGCTGTATCAATTTTTCCTCTTTTCCCATCCATTCTCCCTTTACCTGGACTGCACTTCAGACCCAGCCTGCATGGAGTAGGCCTTCAATCCCCAGGCTAGATTCAGAGCGCTGGTACCAGGAGATTATGGCAGCTGGGGAGTCCAGTCATGCCTGTCCTCCCCCTCTGCCAGCTAAGTGTATCTCCTCACGTAAACCTATGCAGGTAAACTCTCTTCATTTGTCTTCTCTTCTGCTTGCATCCTTTATTCTTTTTCTTTCCTTAAGTTATCTGTCCTTAGTGTGCCTTTGGATTTGAATCTTGCCAGAAATACTTGCCGAAATAATTTTAGTACTTCTATGTAAAGTGCTTGAGGTTTGGTCTTTGCTGCCGGGCTTGGTCGCTTTGATGTGGTCTTCTTCCTTGCTGTGGAGGCTATAGTTGCCCTAGTTGTCATATTGGATGAAGAATATGAATAAATGAGGGATGAATAACACTGAGATGTTTTGTTGTCAGATCTATAAGCAGGACGGTGAGCTGGGACAGACCAATGGCACCTTTACACCCCCGCCTTCCAATATGACCACATCAGGCAGAAACACGCCCACCAAAGTAAGACACTTTAAACCATAACCTCTGAATGTTGTAAAGAGGCTGCAATATACAGTCTGCATTTTTGAAGACAACTTAAAGGCTTAGTTCACCCAAAAAGGAAAACTCATTAAGTACTCACTACCATGTCATTCCAAACCCGTAAGACCTTCGTTCAGCTTCAGAACAAAGTAAGATAGCTTTGGTGAAATCAAAGAGCTTTCTGACCCTGAAAAGACAGCCACAAAACTACCACATTCAGGGTCCAGAAAGGTAGTAAACAAGGTACAGCACACGAGTGTTATACATCAGAACGTTTGGTACTTCTGGCTTCATTAATGGTGGCGGAAACTGACCTGGAAGAGAAGAATCATTGAATGATGTCTTTATTTTTCATTGCGCACAAAAAGTATTCTCATGGCTTAATAAAATTAGGACTAAGTCACTGATGTCACATGGACTATTTTAACAATTTCCTTACTACATTTCTAGGCCTTGAATGTGGTAGTTGCACTGCTCTCTGTGGAGGGTCAGAAAGCTCTCAGATTTCATCAAAAATATCTTTTATATAATATAATTTTTGTTCCAAAGATGAACAAAGGTTTTACAGGTTTGGAATGATATGAGGGTGAGTAATTAATGACAGAGTTTTAATTTTTGGGCGAATTAACCCTTTTGCATGGTTGAAGAATAAAGTGCAAGAGTATTTCCCCCTTGGAAAAAAATCTCTGATTCAAAAGAGTTAGCGATGAGGTGAATCAAAACATTATAGACTTTGATTTGAGGCAAAATAAAGTATTAGAAAACTGGACAGGACTGTGTAATAAACAGATTTTATGAGAAACAGAATGATAGATTGATTAAATGATTTAATATTAAACAGTTTAATATTATCATTAAATTCATTTCTCTTATGGAGAAAATGAAAGGGAGTTTACTTCCAGAATCTGACTGTTGCACTCTGTTCCTTCTTATTCCAGGTATTACTCTTTAATGCTTACCCCTAGATCAGTAGGTTTATATTCCCTTTTCAAAGTTTGATTTCAGATGGACTAAAACAATTATTAATCTTACTTCAAAGACAAAGCTGACGCGTAATGTGTATTTAATCCTTAAAGTATTAGACTGAGCAAGGTGTCATGTACTTAGCCAGACAGATAAAGGCTGTGGTTTGACTACAAAAAACCCCATTGTTGCTCCATTATAACTGTTTAAATATTTTCAGATTTGTCACTTTCTATTTATCTCTTCTTTTTTTATCTTCAGAGTCTCCCAGATCTGTCTCCTGCTTATTTGGACTTAGACTCCAAGAGGCAATTGGATCTACAGGGCAGAGGTAGCCATCACTCAGATTAGTTTGTAAACAGTGTGTGTTGAATAATTTAAGTTGCTGCACCATATAACCTAAAGGGTGGTTGTAGACATACTATACAGTTCTGTTTTTTTTATTGATCTTCTCTGGATGCATTTTTCTAGGGCTCTATACCTGTGATGATTCCAGAATCAGGCCTATGGATCCTAAACAGAGCCACTGGGGGGCACCACAAGGCTCTCACTCCCCTTTCCCACCTTCAGGTGCTCCCATGGTACACCACTCCATTCTGCACCACCAAGCACCCCCAGCTGGAGAGTCAACGTATGACACTCTGAGTTTGGAGAGCTCTGACAGCGTGGAGACCAGCGTATCTACTGGCAACAACTCCGCCTGTTCACCTGAAAGGTGAGACACAGTTGTCAAGGGAACCCTTCGTTCTGCCTCCATTTCCCTGACAACGGGTCACGCTGCCCAATTTCCCCATAAATGTTTTTTTTCCCCATCCTTTTCCCAGAATAGTTCCTGGGTTGTTTCCATGACAACACATACATCGACACAAAGAGACACCCTATTCTTCTCGTCTTCAAAGTTTGGTCTTGTCCCGAGGCAGAACGAGCACAGAATGTCATTTTAAAGTATGTGCTCCTTGGAGCCAGGGAGGCTTCAGGTGTTTCGTCAGAAGTTGAAGTCATGAAAAGACATTCTCTTGATGTTGCCCTACTTTTCAGCATCGATAGTCTGGACGAGAATCTTTGACCATGCATTCTTACATTTCGGTTAGATGTTTCAGCAGTTTTAAACTCCTACAGCCCTGCTCACCCTCGATCAACCTTTTACTTTGAGCTGGTAAAGGAGGCCCATCAAAAAAGCATGTAGGTCCTTACTTAAGAAGTGAAAACCCAGCAGGAAGGAGCATGATGCACATGATTTTTTATTTTTTATTTTTAACCTGTGGCAAAAACGTGGTTGCCTAGGGCTTAGGAAAGAAAAGACATAGCCTGGAGTGGGAAAAGAAAGTAAAAACAAAGCATTTTTAACATCTTGCTACTTTATCTAGTTGTATTTAGACATTTTACCAAATGTAATTTTAACCAAACTAACTGTGCTACATTATTAAAAACACACTGCTGTGACTGTAAACACATTTAAATAGGTTGATACAATCCAATAAATGCTTTTCTTCTATACTTTCTGCTCATCAAAAACCTGTATCAGAGTTTCCACAAAAATATCAAGCAGCACTGTTTTCAACATTGATGATGACAAGACGTCTTACTTAAGCTGGAAAAGGACAACCATGTGAAATGAAATACTGAAGCAATGGCTATTGAATAAATTACATTTGAAAATATATTTAAAATAGTAATAGAACATGGTTATTTCATGCTATTAAAGAAATGCACTGTTTTTACTTTATTTTTTAATAAAATGAATGCAGCCTAGGTGAGCATAAGAGGATTAAAAAACCATAAATACGATACCAGTCACTAACTTCTACATGGTAGAGTATATAATGCTTAACAATTATATATTTTCTAAATATATAATGATTTAATAACAATAATACTCAGTCAGCATATGTATTAGATAACTGCAATTATACTTATTTTATTGTTTTTACACATTTAAATGAAGGCTGTTGTGATGTATCTAGATTGAGCACTCAGGCCCAGTGTGGTCTTCTGCCACTGGAAGCACCGCAGCAACAGTAACCGTGTGTTTCTCTCTCAGCAGCAATGGGCTGGCAGGACTCAGGCTGGAGGAGATGGAGAAGATGTTGAAGGAGGCCCAGCAGGAGAAAGCCAGACTGGTGGAGAGTCGAGTGAGTGCTATTAATCTTTAATTGTCTGTGAAATATAATCTATCCCTCTCCCTGTCTCTCATATAAAAGAGATCTTTTTCATGAATTTAAAAAGGAAGCCCCTGGTCCCTTTGGCATAACCGCATTAAAGATTGTTTCTTACCTACAAAGAGTGATAGACATGAAAGGCTGGATCTTAACAAGCTCTCCGACAGTAATACTCACTCAGACAATCTCTTGCTGAATTATTTTTTCATGCATCCCCAGTCACCCCGCACCGCACTGTGTATTTTATGTATTTGTATGTATTTTTTTTCCCTATTGCCTATTAAATCTTCTCAGAGTAGATTTGAAGCCCCTCTGTGTCTTAATCTGTCTTCTCTTTTTTTTTTGTCAGGAGAGGGAAGTCCAGGCACGAAAGCAGCTGCTGGAGGCTGAGAGAAGGCGGCGAGAGGAGGTGGAGAGGAGGCTGCAGGATGAGACTGCGCACAGACAGAGACTTGTGGAGGAAGAGGTCAAGCTGAGAGAGAAACAGTGTTCCCAGGTCAGTACGTCTGGTGAACACCTCAATGAACTGCTCTCAGATAGTCGCCCACTCTTTTATTCGGCAGTCATAAAATCCTCACATTTCACAGTCAGATAAAAGGGACAGTACATAAGACTTGCATTAATAAGTCATTAATAAATATGAATATTTATAATCATAATGGTTTATTCATCAGTAGTTCATGTACATTTATATGTATATATGAATTTATGTATATTTGGGTCAGTGACAAGTCACTAAGGTTATTCAAAAATACATTTAAAAAAATTTAAAACTAAGAAATTACTTGATTTTGATATTCGTATTTAATATTTAGATTTTTATTTAATTGCATTATTTATTTTAATTAATGTAATATTTAAAAGCTGTGTCTATGTCTAACTGCAGCAATTGATAAAAAAACTTTTGGAAAGAAATGTTGGCATGAGTAGCTCGGCAGTAGCTAAGTCAGTGTGACGTCAAAAACATGTAGAAACCCAGAAAATAGAGGACCCCTTTAGCTCATTACATTTCTTACTAGTTGAATAAGCATTAACTAAAATGTTTAGCATAATATAATGTGTATATAAAACATAACACCATGTTGGTGTTAAAAATAGAAGTATTTGAAGCACACACTGTAGAGTAGCGCCTACACACTCAAACAGACTGTCTCGCTGTCTGCGTATAACTCTGAACCCAGCAGTGAGCTTCGCTGGTGCCGCTCTGAGGTCACTGAATGTTTTGAGTTGCTCTTTAAAAGTCTTTATGAGGTCACTGGCTCAGCTTGACTGGGCCAGACGGGAGGCATGAATGCACAGAGAGCAGCTCCGCACAGCAGGTGGATGAGAGGAGACACGCAGACAGATGGTGAGAGGGAGACAGCAGAAAGAAGATAAGATGGGAGGAAGAGGAGGGGTGTAAGACAGAGGCAAGGAAGGGCAGGGCAGTAGGACACCAATGTTTCAAACACCGATAAGTGACATAACCACAACAATGAAATCAACCTGGGATTTTTCACTACTGTATGAATTGATATTTTTCTGACACTTCTTAAATGTAGTAATCACAACTTTAAAGTCGTCATGTTATATTTCCATGAAATGTATTGTTGCTATGTGTACCTGAGTAAGTCAGTTTTATGGAAATATTTGAGACAGTAGCTAATCCAAGCTCTGCCCTCCTCAGGCTCGGCCAATGACGCGCTACCTGCCTATTCGAAAAGAGGAGTTTGACCTGCGTTCTCACGTGGAGTCATCAGGCCACTGCGTGGACACATGTGCATATGTCATTGTTACAGAGAAAATGTGCAAGGGCCATCTTGTGAAGATGGGCGGCAAGATCAAATCTTGGAAAAAACGCTGGTTTGTCTTTGATCGACTTAAAAGGACCTTCTCTTATTACGTAGGTAAGATAATTGCTGTATTTATCCCTAAATAAATTGTCTGCAAATACTTGTAATGATTTTTGTTTTTACATTTTTTTATGCTTGAAATTATTATTATTATTATTTTTTTTTTTTTACATCAGTACAGCTTTGTTTTAAACTATATGTTAATTTATTTGACAAACTGGTAGTGTATTGAACTTAAGTCTAAAAGAAAGCACATAATTGTTCTGCTTTTGCTTGGCATAATTCATAATGGTAAAAAAAAAAAGAAAAGGGAAGAAATAACAAGGTTAAACAAACAAACAAACAAACAAAAAAATCCGACGGCATTGACAAAGTGGCGTATTCTGGTGAAATGTTTTATCTGGGTTCGCTCGATTTCCGATCATCCTGTCTTTCTTTTATATGTTCTCTCTTTCTCACACATATGCTTTGCTCATGTGTGTAGCCTTTTCACCCCCTCACTCCCCATGTTAGTAGTGATGATGATGATGGTGATGATGATGATGAAATAAACTGCAATACTTTCTCTAGCCCAGCGTTTGTGAGGGATGGGGGTGTAGATTTACCCCTGGCTCAGTTCTAAGTAACAATACTGCACTTACAACTCTTCAAAAACACGAAACAAAAACAATTTATCCCATTACTAAGCAGATTTGTGTAACGAATAGAGGCAAGCCAAAAAAAAAATAAAACTGCTCAAAAGGGAAAGTAATAAATCTTAAGCTTCGACAGGTGAGAGGGAGCTCACTGGAGGCTGACAAGCCTAAAACAGTGGTTTCAAATCATCTTCCAGATAGAATCAATCTAGAGGGAGGTGTTAATTTGCGCTAAGTAGCGAAAAGGGAAGTCTGTCAGAGAAGCTGCAGTGGGTGGCAGACAGTGTTAAATTGAGACAGGCAATGCTTTTAGGTGAATCACTCTGTGCGCTCCGATTCACTTATACCACGTATGTGTTCAGTCCCTGCGGCAAAGCTTTTAAAAACTTTCTTTTTTTTATTGTAATATCTAGGAATGAAAGATATTAAAAAAGGTATTACTGAAATGTAAAACAAATGATGCTGATGTATTGTGTAATGCAAATAAACTACAAATGGGAACTGGCAAATGTAATCTCTTCCTAATGAATAACAAAGCTGATCTGTACAGGGGAAAAAAATTATATTAACAGAATTTATTTTCCTCATGGTTTTACTCCTCAGATAAACATGAGACCAAACTAAAGGGTGTCATCTACTTCCAAGCCATAGAAGAGGTATATTACGATCACCTGCGCAGCGCATCTAAGGTAACGAGTGCTTTTTCAACACCTCCTGTTTACTGTCAACATCAACAAATCAAGCTCCATGCCACTCACACTACAACACCAAGTTTGGTGAGCACACAGTGAAAGTTTAAACAGACAGGCGTCTTTTCATAAAGAGAATTTCTTACAGCAGAAGGCAAAAGAGATCAAAGGCGGCTTCATGTTCATGTACATTTCGTCATGCTTGCTTTTTTTCCTCTTCAGCGACATGTCTTTTTTCCTTCCCTGCTGTTCTCCGACTTCTCACACTTTATCTTTTTTTTCTGTCCTTACAGAGTCCGAATCCTTCGCTAACCTTTTGTGTGAAGACTCACGATCGACTTTATTTCATGGTGGCACCGTCCCCAGAGGCCATGCGCATTTGGATGGACGTCATAGTAACGGGTGCCGAGGGCTACACGCAGTTTATGACCTGAGGGAGAGTGGATGCAATACTGCCTGCAGTGATGGGACTCGTTTAACAGGACGTGTAACATATGCAAATTTATGTTTAAAAACTTCAGCCAGCACTGACTGATTTCTTTGTCATTGTGACTAGAAGAACTGGAAGCAGGCTGGCCTGATTATGACGTATTATTGTGCAAGTGATGGTCAGATTTTATGTTACAAAAAAGAGAAGCTGAAAAATGTATATTTTTTTTATATATATATATAGATGGAAAGAGTGGAAGTGAAGAATGTTTGTCTCTGTATTGTTGTAATACAGAGACAGGAGACAGAACTTAACAGTATTCTATGGCATTTCAAATCAATCATATGCTCAGTAATTTTTTTTTTTTTAACTCAGTACAGTTTTATGGTGCCAAGTATTCAGGTGTATATACGTCATTGTCTTACCTCTTTACTTCTAGTTCCAGTTATTTAGGTGCCGTTACATGGTTACAATGAGATTAAATTTAATAGTACATGATAGCAGTCATAATCTCTTTTTAAGTACAAAGTCAGCATTCACAATTTAAATTTGCTATGAAAGATATTTTACTGCATTTTATGTGCTGTATGTATCAGATATATATAATGTTCTTTGCTGCAAAGATTATTAAAAAAATGGCTCAGGTGTGTGCTCAGATATGTAACTATAAACTGTAGGCCTGCTACCTGATATGCAACTTTATCATACAAGATGATTTGGTGGGGGACCATTGCAGTAAATATTTTATTGTTTTGAAGACCTTGGTACTTTTGTACCGACGGGTTTTGTCTTGCCAAAGCTTCACCCATGTTGATATGTGTACTCTGACTTGCACATCTTTTCTTTCAGGGTTTTAAGAAAACTTGTGGATGTGCCATTATGATTTATAATCTGATATTTTGTGTATTGTGCTGTTTAGATTATTGATATCCTCTTTAATGAGAAGAACAGTGTGAGCTTTTGATATTTCAGTGTTACAACAATAACCATGTATTTCTAAATATTAACTTTTTTCATTTGACAGAAACACGTGGCATATAATCTGAAGCAAATAAAGAAGTCTAACAAAATATAGAGTTTTCTTGTGCTCATGTAGGGGAGAGCTGAGCAATTTGTTGTACCTTTTACTGTAGTGAATTTTTTTAGCCTCGGTTTATGGTTATTCCGGCATAGAGACAAGGCTAATGTCTTGACTGCAAAATGTTTGGTCATTTCCACCATTATTGCCCAGGTGGAAAAAAAAAAAGTCCACTGAACACAAGTAGTGGGACAAAATGTAAAATCTAAAACAAATGTTACAGAACAATCCATGACAATGCAGATGGGAAAGGGTAACATACAGAAATGAAAATAGTTTATGAAACATAGTTGACTCTTATATGAATGTATCATGTAGTGTTATTTTGTACACTTGTTTATCAAACCGTTGTAACTAAAATATGATTCTTAATATTTTAAAAATGGGAAGAGAAAATCTCTGTAATTGAACACTTGACTTAAAACATTATTAAGATAAAACCTTTGTGACAACTTCCCTGTTATAACAAGACCTGGTATCCCCTAATAAAATAAATAATATATTTAAAGTTCTCTCAAACAAAAATAAAACTTAATGTATATTTATACTTGTATTAGTATAGCCACTTTGATCCATGCATTTAAATAATCCACAAAATACCTCTCAAAATATTTTATACCTAAAATGTTATCATTCACATTGAACAAACCATTATGCCATAACCCATGCTATATTTGCAGACAACAGACAAAAAAAAAATCTGGCAAATCAAATTTCTGACACCGTGGGTCAGTTCCGCATGTACTGTCAGGGGATGTGAGGGTTCAATTATAAAAGACTCTTCTCTGTAACCACAGAACACACACTTCTTAAGCCAGACTGCACTACCTATCTGTTAATAGATAAGGAATTTCCCAAGACAGTCTGACAGTATTAACAATAAAGTTTTAAAATTACAACAAAAATGTTTTGGGTTGTTTTTTTTTTTTTTGGACAAAGAAATCATTTAACCTGAATTATGTTCCAAGAGTACATTTTCCTTGTTCCTAAGGCCTCCATAATAATAATGATAATAATAAAAATTCCAGCACTTTTTAATTATTCCTTTTTTAAAATTTTCCATTTCAGTGAACATCATGCCGACACAAGTGTAAATCACAAAAAATATACACTTTATTTAAAAACCCTTTTTGCATTTCTCTGTTTGAGGGATGCTGGAGATCAAACCGAGCGCTCGCTCGTGAAGCGCTTGGTTTTCCCCGTGTGTCCGGTAGAGGGCGCAGCTCGTCACGTCTCGCCGCTTCAGCGCGTGTTTTCATGCTCCAGATGCGAGGGCTGGAGCTGCGTTCCGCTCTGTGTTCTGCTGAGGCCCCGGGGCCCTGAGCTTGTTTTCTTCTTTGCCTCGCACCCAGTCATTACCATAACAGTTAAATGCAACTACAAATGTCATCAGCGTTATAATGATGCCATCTGTCTCCACCAGCAGAAGCTCACCAATTAATTTATTACTTGATGCTAATTCATCTCACTTTAAAATTAAGCAACATAAAAGCAAAAGGAACCAACCCAACAAAGATAATAAATGCAAAGAACGGCACGCTAATCTTTAACAACAAATTGAAATAAGGACGTCGCTTTTAGTTAAAAAATGCAACGTGTAAACAAACAACAAAGACTCTAATTAAACCTACAAGATCTTTGAGTTTCAAAGAGCAGCTAGTCTCACATATATCAAAGCAAGAGGGGAAGGTCTGTGCCTTAAAATCACTAGGGACTGAGCTGACATGATCAACTGTTGAGCCGGTGTTGAAGATCAACTCGGAGACATTTGAGGGAAGCCACTCGGGAATCGAGAGCCCTCCACTTTGAACCGTGATCAACCGACCTAATCCAACCATGAGAACCGCGAGCGTCTTCACACAGAAGCGGCGAGCGCGCGCCTTCAGACGCACTGGAGCGTTGGCTGTTTACAAATGTAAATTCGCATAAACGTAAATAATAACCATTCAGAAAAATAATAATACACCAGGGGTGGGGGAAATACCAACGCGAAAACTCCTTGAGTTTGTCCTTGAGTGGCTCGTGTTTTAGTTTGAGATGCGAGACGCACCCCAAACAACGGCGGCGTCCCGCGGGAAGCGCCAGACAAATGCACTTTCTCAAAATCAAACAAGTTTAACGCTGCCTCGCGTTCCCGAAGGAACAGTCAATGAAATAACTGCGGTTAGTTCACGCCATGCAACACGGGTTATTAGTCACATTATCTTCATCTCGCAAGTTTGTTGTTCTAAATAGGACACGTTTGGGGGAAGGCGGCCGTCAAAGCTCTTGAAACCTGTTGAAAGGTTATCCCGATTCCCACGATACGGCGCTTCGGTGGGAAATGCAATAAGAGTCATTTTGCTGAGATGATTCCTGCTGGATGTTATAAAAACTAAAATAATAATTAAAAAAAAAAGTTATAGCAAGTGATCGAAACTTGAAACGATTTGATCGCTCGTGCAGGGGATTGAAAAAAAAGACAACAATGAATTCAGAAGGAGATGGTGATGAAATTGTGATGTAACTGTTACTAATGTGTGCTATACATGAACTTGGCATGGTGCGTTTGCTCTCTCTCCCACTCCTTACTTATTTTCTGACTAACATACAGAGTGCCAGAGCAGGCACTAAAAAGTCAAAACAAAGTAAACGAGACTAAAATAAAATCATAATATTTCCTCATTTTAATTGTATTCATCGATTTAGACACGCCCACCCTAAAAACTGCATCTCTTGTTTGAATGAGCTTAGTTTAATTGTTCCACATATGGACAGCTGGATTTATGGAGGGAAACAGATTTATCACTCCAACCAGCGTTTTTAATCCTCAAAAGCTGTGATTAATTAACGCCACGGCCTGGACCTACATCTCTATTTGCAACATCAGCTATTTAAGGCGGAAAAATCTCAATACAAACAGAAACTCAAGTATGATGGCCCAACAGCACTGGAGCAGTCTGTGGCTGAAGTGCCCATGTGTCTGTGTGTGTACTGCTGACTTTCTCTCACGCTTTGCGCAAACAGGGCGCCCCCACGGACCAATTAAGACACGGCGAGTTGGGAGAGTCAGCGCTTTCCTGGGAGAGATCCCCACACTTCAACAACCATTATTATCTCAGTCTCTTCAACGTTACGACTGCGGTCACGAAGATTGCATCAGGCCTCACTTCTACAACTGCGAGGCTGAGCCGACTCACAAGAGGAATTACAGTATCACAGTACCTTCAGAAGCCCCTCTTTGATCCCGTCGCTCTCTGACTGCTCCTCGAGAAAGCAGGTGTCATCTTGGTTCACGCGGGTCTATTAAGTGTAAATAAAATCAATTTCTCGTCAGTCGAGGAAGACGTTAGCTTCTGCTAAAAGCTAAGGAATATTCCAGCTGACAGTTTGAAACTTTTCTCTGTCTGTTGGCTTTTTCCTGTTGGCTTCATTACGTATCCCCTCATAAACCAAAAAGCTAGGTTTTGTAATAAAAAAAACGCCATTTTTGACTACTTACCTCAACATTTGTGAGGACAGCGAACTGTGAGGTCTAAAGGACGTGTAAATACAATATAGAGGAGAAGTAATGTCAGTGAAACTGATTTTTTAAAGACACTTGTTGCAGTTATGTTTGTTTAACACTAAGGTAACTTTTCGGTGAATGTCAGTGTAATTCAACAGAGACAAAACTGAAAAACACAGGCCGAAAGAGGGAGCGAGAGCGCTCGTTGCAAATCCCATGGCAACAGCAACCAGAAAACATGTCTAAAATAGGGGGCAGTGTTCGCTATTACTATAGCAACAGGAAGACATAGCTCCTTCAATCAGCTTTAGGATTTGCTGAGGGGGGAAACAAAGCTTGATTCTTTGAAAAACCGTTATTAACGGGAATTAAACGAGATGTACTTGTGAGTTTGAGGATAATTTGTCTCAACTGTGACCGCGCATGACTTGAATAGTTCAGCGTAATGTGGCGCCGGTCCTTCTGAAGTTCAGATGCAATGATCAAAATATGGCAAACAATAGATAAAAGACGATCTCTTTTCTTTCTCCTGCTAGATAGCGTTTGTGTTTTGCTCGTTTGCAGAATTTAACATTCGCTTCTCCCAGGGGCAGTTGTAGAAATGCTGATGCTGAAATGGAAATAATGACGTTAAAGACGCCACCTGTTACACGCGCTACATTAGTATACTCTATATGTAAATAGAGTTAATGTTAAAACTGTTATAGACGATTTTACAGCTCTTCTGAGTAACTGCGGTTAATCAAGCGAACATGTAGCTATCAGCTTTAATAATAAACCTACGCATGAGTCTGCTTGTCAAATTTAAAAGTATTATATCAATATTTAGATTGCACAATTTAATCACCCTACAGTCGAAATGAAAATATTAAGGAATTAGTAGGCTACAACTCAACTGAACCGTACAGCGTTTTAAGAGGGAAGCGTCTAAAACACGTATCAGCAAATGCCACAACTAGTGTTACAATGTTTTGTCAGTAAAGTTCCGTAAACTGCCCTTCCGCGACATGAAAGTTTAACCACTTTCAGAATTTGCTCTCGGGATGTTTACGTGAAACATGTGCACGGAGAGTGGAAAACCGAAGACCACTGGGAAGCAACGTCTCTCTAGCGGCAGCCAATGAGAGAACACAACAGTTCCTCTCCAGCCAATCGCTGCACGACAGGTTCGGTCCGTCCAGCGAATCTGCTAGCAGCTCGAAGCGCTGATGCAACTAACCTGCAACAACAGCCACGTATCTCCTGGGTAGCAGAAAGTGTTCTTCCTCGCTAGAAGAAATCAAGTAGTCCCTGTGAAACAATACATATTTGAACGGGAGAGTATGCTATGCGTGTTATGATGTGAATATTTTATGTGTAACCAGATACTGCAACTGTATGTATGACAATCATCCAAACTCTCGCGAACAGCCGCTTTCATTACACATTCTTCTCTCAGAGCCTCAAACCCGTAGTAGTTTTAAGTTAGGGGATGGGCCAGAGGGATTTTGTGTTTTCTCGGAAGTCGTTGAGAAAGTGAGTGCTAATTCTTGTGGGCGTTTTCACCAGCCGTTGTGTGAAATTTATCTCGACCAATACATCCATAGGGCGGAGGAATCTATAGTACTGGGGGCTGACCGCGTGACGCAGCTGGTTGCTAGGTGTGGGTGACCTGATGCATTGACTCAATTAGCCGATTCTCAGTCATCAACTCCATCACAACAAAGCAAGACCAACAGCACTTCAGTCCTCGACACTCCGAAGGAGACATGGCTTTTTAATTTAGTAGAGTCTTCCATCCTAAAGAAACGCCGTGCTTTGCTCTTGCAACGCACCCTAAGCTCAAAACATTTAAGCAAGAATGGAGTAAGTACAACTGCTTACTTTTTGCTCCTTTGCTCGGGCTTTTGTTGCTTTGTCTCTTGGCTTTGTACTTTTTAGGTGTGTTGCTTTTGTTTAAGTGTTGTTCAGAGTGTTGTCACTTGTAACAGTGCTTCAGGCGCTGTTTTATGCACACTGCTGTCTTGCTTATTGGAAAAAGTTTCAGAAACTCCCTTCAGCTCGTTGCTACACAGTTTTTCAACTTTAGGAATGATCCCACAATAATCAGTCTGTACTAGTTAATGAGCATTTTCACATGTTCAGTTGATTTTGATAGACATTCTATTCTTTAACTCACTTTCAAGTGAGACTTGCTTGTTTAACAGCATTGTATAGAGTGGTTATCTGTGTTAAACAGATGCATTGCCTGTCTGTTTAAACAATAGTGCTGAGGCTACACAGGTTCTTCTGTCATTGTTTCTTAGCAAATGTTTTCCTTTTGCCTGTTTTTAGAGCAAAATCTGACACATTAAAGTATAGTTGCATGTTGCATGCAGCGGATGTTGTGTGTTCTCTTTAAAAAATGCCACTTTGCGAAAAAGCATGTGTCGTTTTTAAAGCTTCCACGAAAAATTGCTGTCTTTGGTTTCGCATTACGTCATAGATTGTAACCCACGTGCTGGCCAAGTTCAGACATCCAGTTCAGAGACGTCTGCACCCTACGCACCTGCCATGCCGCCAGAAAATGACTTATAATGCTTGATTGCAAAAGAAGAAGAGAAGAAAGCTTTTTATCTCTGCTCTTTGCTGTTTGTCAAAGTTGTCTCTGTACTTTTTCAGCATAAAATATCCTCCAGTGTGTGACCTTAGTCTGTAAACAAACTGGACATCAGTTCAGGGGCAGAGGTAACTAGAGCATATGGTGGCACCTTAGGTTGCATCATACAAACAAAAGATAGTCCAGATATCAGCACTAAATGCATTAAGATGAAAAATAATTTAATTCTTGATATTGGATATTGTGATTTATTATTGACAATCTCCAAAACATGACCAGAACAAGCTTTACATTTGTGTGTGTCTTGTATATTTAGGCTGCTAATCAATTTCCCACAAGTAGAGCATTCGCCTGGTTCTGTAGGATCTCAGTAGAACTCCCCTAAGTGGGCACAAGGGACTTTGATGGATGGAAGAGTGGTAGTTTTCTAAATTGGTCCCTCGCTAATCACCAGTATGTCTCAGCTGATGCTGTAATGAAATGGGGGGTTATAGTTATTTTACTCAGTTTGCATTTCATCTCTCATGGTTAACACTCTGAAAATATGGATTTATGGTCAGTTGGAGATATTTTTAGATATTTTAGGAGAGCCAGGATAAGTTTAGAATTGGAAAGTCCCACCAACTAGGACATAATGATTTTTTTTTCCCTCCTTTCCCCCATCCTACTTTAGCAACTGAAGAATCACGGTTGGAGTGATAGTGTCGTCTCGATACCAGATACACCGAAACCTCCATAGGCAAAGCATTTTAACGCATCGTCCCTCATCATATTTTCCCTCTTTTTTTTTTTTTTAGGTTTCATAATGCGCACCAAGCCCTGTTTTCTGTGGCTCAACTCTCAAACTTCACTATCGTGCACTGTAAGCTCGGACGCTTGAATCGTAGGACCAACGGACAGGATGATGACAATGTCAGCACCCATTTGGAAGACTCTACTCGTCTGCCCGGCAGACCCCCTCACTCTCTCTCACCCACAGGCTAACCACAGCCAATCGGAGGGGCGCAGAGGGGAGGGGCCAGAGGAGAACCAGCACTTAATTGGTGAGTTGCAGTGAATACAGTTTTTTATTTTTCCCAGTTTCAGGTGGGCACCGCACTGCAGCACATTTCGTTCTCCTTGAACAGTGAGTAAAACTACCAACGTGGATCTATTTTATATCATTTGTGGATAACATGCTAGTTTAGTGCTACCTTTCGCATTTTGGATTTAGTAAGCACGCTGAGATGCGATTATTTTTTTTTGCTTGTTTTTAACGGGTTGTTAAAATACTGCTGGTATAGTTGTTTATTTGGTTTAAATAATTGTACTACATTGGATCTTTAGGCCAATGATTAACATGTTCACCTCTGTTTTCCCCATAGGTGATGGTCTTAGTGACTGGATGACGGAAGAAGTAGATTTCTCCTCTTACCTCCCAACCCCTCACTCCTCTCCCTCCCCCAATGCATCCCTTCCCCCCTCGCCCCTCCAGCATGACATCCAGGTGCCCTCAGATTTGGAGGTCATGACCTCTCTGCTGCAAGAGGAGCTTGCTCAGCTGGAGGATTACTTCCTGTCTGACCCACTCCCAGAAAAAGCCTCCAAACTGGGCAAGTGCGACAAGGGTCCAACGGCAGTTGGTCCACCGTCGTATTACCAGTTGCCCTACGCATCATATTCTACTTCCAACCAATCTGAATCCAGCCCTCTACTTGTTACCCTGGCAACTGGGGAACTTGACTTGCTGAGCTTTTGTGGGGGTCCCATTGGCCGCACCAAGATTCCTAGACATGCCCCTTACAATTGCAGCCGCCCCAACAGCAACGTCTGCAGCCGCAAGAGAGTTTCCGATGGGGTGAGGGTGGGTGACAGCTACGAGAGTAGCATCTGGAGTTCCAAAGGAAATTCCTCAGGTAACTCAGCTGTTGCCCCTGGTGGGAGCTACAGCTGTGCTGAAGATGAGCGGGTGGTAGGCAAAGGCTACTGCCTAGGCAGTGCAGTGGAGATCAGGAGGTGCGCAATTTTACCCAAAGACGAGAAGAACTGCCGCTACACGGAAGAGGCTGTCGGTACGAGCAAGGCCGGTGGTGGTGGCAGTGGTGGCGGCGATGGGTACAACTTTAGCGGATCCATTCAAATTCCCCACAAGAAAGACGAAATGATGATGTTCGGCGTCAGAGAAGTGAATTTAAGCGGTATAGGAGGAAGCGCGGAGATGGAGATGATGAGCGAAGCCAAGAATGGTGCTAGCGATGCCAAGGCCAACAACCCCTGGAAAACGGAACCTAACGAAAACTGTTTCCTCCAAAGTACATCCCAAGAAGAGGCCTACCACAGCTTCCTCGGGGCCATCAGTGACCCAGTGAAGGCGGAGAGTGTAGAGATCCACCGGCAACATAACTTCCACTGTGGCTTTCTCGAAGGCCAAAGCCCCGACTGCCTGAGCGGTGACCGCCACGGACCTGAAATGGGGTCCCCGTGTGCCAGAGGAGTTTGTGTGCTGAAAGAAGACCCCTGCATTGTGAAACCAGACCTCGAGATGCCACTAATCGAAGGGAACCACGGTGAACGGAAACAGAAGAAGAGAGACCAAAACAAGACTGCAGCTCACAGGTAGAGTATTATCACAATGGTGTAATTGGGTGGTGTTCTGAAATTACACTTAGTCACTGAAGTACTAAATGCTTGATAAAATAGTACTATGCTTCAGACTGCAGAGCCTGCGGGCATTACGAAGTAGCAGCTTGTGGGATTTAAAAGACAACACCTTCTGTAAGTAAATCTGAATAATCCTCTGTATTAATCGTTTTTAACAGGTATCGCCAAAGGAAGCGAGCGGAGTTGGACTCGTTGGAGGAGCAGCTTCATGGTCTGGAGGGCAGAAACCGTGAGCTACGGGACAAGGCAGAATCGGTGGAACGAGAGATCCAGTATGTGAAAGACCTCCTGATTGAGGTGTACAAGGCCCGCAGCCAACGTCTCAAACAGGAAACCAGCGCCTGACCAAAAGCTCGACCACCTGACGATGGTCCTGCAAGTAGAATTGTTAGCAGTCTGAAAGGCAATGGAGATTTGAGCTGGAATGTTTTTGACTGAATGTGTTCTTTTTTTTATTTTTTTGTAGGATTTGGTGGAGGTTGTACTATTGCACGTTACTCAATCATTTAATTTTCGTTACAAACTGACAAAGTCCATCAACAGCTGCAGCACAGACATCCACTTTCTCAGAAATAACTCCAAATCAGTCAATATGCACTGTGATTATGTCTTTGACTGTAACGACAGCCGTTTTTGATTGTTTTTCGTACTTTTCGCAAGAGTGGCTAGACGGCTCATCTTCTGGTTTCCATAAATGAGCTTTAACAACAGAGCGTTTACTGTTCAGGATTGACAGAAACCAACACTGAATAAGGCGAGATCGAATGAAACGCATCTTCATTTATTTAAAAAAAGGCTGTAAGGAAATATCACAAGTTCCGCATATGACCTGCACTGATTTTAATTTATACAGAGGCTGTTTTTTTATTTATTTTTTAATTTATATTTATTTATTAGCAGTTTCAACATTTATGGTACTAATATACTAATGATGTACAATCAGTACAACATTGGTAGTTTCTTTTTTCCTTCCATTTATTAATTAAGGAATGAGCACTGATATTAAAAGCAATCTGTTTCTTATATATTGAGTTTCAGGGGAAGCACTTCTCAAAATAAATTTATCTCAGGAATAACGAACCTGATGATGTGTTTTTGAATCCCCAATTTTAGATTAGTCCTGCAGCTCAGGTATACGATTTATGTCCAAAGTCATGGAGGTATGTCAGTTTGTAACTCGATGCTGAAGATATGGCACTGCCTAATAATGTTATGTGTGTTGATTCCCTGTATTTTTGTTCTTGCATGCTGAAGATTTCATGGCTCTTTATGAAGAATGTTTGTTTTTCTTTCGTCTGAATGACATGTTACTGCAAAAGTCTTTCTTGCTTAAGAAGTCCTGTTTTATATTCTCTTGGCAAACACGTTTCATTAGAGGTGAATGAGTGGCATTTGATTCACAAACTGCTGTTTGGCCCAATGTCTCTGCTGTTATTGCGACTACAATCAGGGTTTGTGATTTTATAAAGCTTGTTTGCTCTAATGTACAAGTGTGTGTTGGGGGACAGAAAGTAAAATCTTTGTAGTGATATGGCTTTTTCAATAATCACTGAAATGATTGTGGTGGCTTTAGAATTGCAGACTTCCCAGCTTCTTAGCAATATTTCATCAACAATGTAAATGACTAAAGTTATGATTTTTTTTTTTGCATTTGCATTTGCGATCATGCACAATCTTTGACAAATGTTATGATTTTCCTGTTTACAATTTAGTCAATTTCGAAAGTTTATTCTGGTTACTTGTCTAGTGACTCTGATTTTCTACTTGCTCAAATAGGAGACATGCATTAATCCAATTACAACAACATAAAAAAGAAAAAAACAATCACCTGCAAATCAGGCTTTTATTGGTTCCTCTTTTATGACATTTCTTTTTTACCGAAGTGTGGTGTGTACCTTACTACGTAGCAATATTACAAATATAATTTAATTTCTCTAAATAAGCAACCTAGATACTGAGAGAGCTTAGCATATCGACTTGAAATATGCTTTCCTGGGCGGTATACAATCATGTTTATGAAATATAGCTAATTATGCGCTGTGTTGTACGGTCATTTTGTGAAGTTGAGATTTTATTTTTTTCCTTTTTCTTTTTTTTTAACAACCCAAAACAAAGGCACACGATTTCCAAGAGTTTACACCAGCTACAATACTAAGACTAGTCATTTTGTACGAGGCATTTCGATGTATCGTCTCCGATTAATTACTTTGTGTTTCCTGTTATTCCATTGAATTCAAATAAAGTGATTTGTGTCAGCAGCAGTGCATTTTGGCGGTGATGGCTTCATGTGAGAGTTTTAGAGCTTAATCGGTAGACCTTGAGTTTAACGGATAAACGGAGTTTATCCCTTGTTTGGCCGGAAAATTGTTTACAGCTTTGAAAGCCAAATATATGGAGCAGAGCTATTCCCTGTCCTCACTAAAGCACGATGTGGAGGAAAAGGAAAGTCAATGATTTCACACACTGCCAGTTAGGCTACGTGTGTGTGTGTGTGTGAGAGAGAGAGAGGGATAAAAAAAGAATAAGAATAGCCTAACACGATTATTATAGGCTACAAATGTAGGGTGTCTAAATATATGTATTTTTGAGAGGTTTGCGTTTTATTATTAACTGTAATTTTCCTTCCTGCCTTTTGTGTCATGACAGTCATTTTGGTTTAGTAAACATTTACGTTTTTATTCAATAGAGAAGCCAGGAAGAACCATATGTACAACGTGCCGAAAAAATACTCTGTTTTTCTTCTTGTCAAAAGTCTTATTTCTGTGTAGCGGTTGATTCATTCATATTTATGTCGAGGCCATTTTAGCGGGTCCGGATATTTATAGTTTCTGGACACCGAGCAGCCTTGATGTTTACTGTTCAATACTTCTCTTACTTTTCACCAAACTGTGTGTAAACGTAGTCGAGATTTCCGCCGTTTTCACACACAGACACTGTGAGGCGAAAACAGATCACAAATCAGACAGCTCGTATGAAATTATAACCATTAAATATTTCTGTGCTTGAGTGTCAGGATGGACAAGCGAGGGTCCTTTTAGACGACATGTTCAAACAATAATTTGATTCAAAGGCTACAATTCACTTTTACCTTTTCCCAAAGTATCTAAATAATTTGAAATGTATCAATCTTTCTAAGAATCTTTAAAATAAAGTCTTTAAGTGTTTTAACAACAATAAAGGAATAAAACTAATCTGCGCTTTAACTTAAAACGCATCTAAAGATTTGCAGTGTGTTCGTTTAGTAGCCTAGTTCACATCTGTCAAAAAATCGGATTTTTCACTGGAAAGTTTCTTTTAATATGTATGTAAAATAATAATTTAATTTAGAATATATCGTTCTTCCTAAAAACCTAATTATAGAATACACGTCAAAATGCTTTTCTTGTCACAAACACGTTTGAAAAGTAAAAAGTTTGGACGTTATATGTGGTTCAATAAAATAGCCGTCTTAGAAATAAACCAAACTTTACAGGTAAAGACGATTTGTCATGTTAAAAAAAAAAAAGCGAAACTAAAAATCACACGTAAGACATACAGGACAGACACGTTTTTATGAAATTCTGTTTATTCAGTTATTTAAGAATTTATAGGGAAACAACAACATAAGAATAAGTCTAATGAAATCCGAATATCACATTTTCATCCTCCGTAAAGACGTACATTTCCGTCATTACAATATATCCTTCAGGAAACATCGATTTTTTTCGATACATAAGCTAGATAGCTATATATTTATTTTTTTTGAGCTGGGCTAAATTTATATAAAATAATAGGGAAAAATAAATACAAACAATTAAGGCTGCAAAATTGTCACATCTTAAAAACACAAGTGCAGTTTCGTTATTATATACAGGGAAAAAAGGAGAAAACACAATCTTAACCGTTTTAAATATAGGCTACGTGTGTGAATCAAAAATGCAAACACGCTAAATAATAATAAAAATCTTACATTTTAAATATATCTAGATGTACATTTAAATGTAAGATATAATGTTTATTTTTTTGTGGATGTTTGCGTTTCTGCCACGTGTGCGTAAACTCTTTTGATCACAGATCAAATAAATACAGACGAAAAGGAAGCTTTTCCAGCTACAGACGCAGCCAGCAATCCATATTTGAATAATGTGAAATTACATCCTCTCCCTGCCACACAAACTATGAGGCTGATGTTTATGTTTTTCCTTCAACCGACCCGTCCAACTTGCTGACAAGCCATTGATAATCCCTCTGAAATAAAGAGCTTTGGGATGTGCGACTGAGTTTTCTTCCTGCATCTAGAGACCTCAGAGCCTTGAGGAAAGGAAGGGGAAAATGTGAAAATGACAGTAAGGATTTTTTTTTACCAGCTTTGTCTGTCTTTCAATTTTTCTGCACAATTGTCAAAATGATGCAATACAGCACAAAAGCAGCTCTATATTCATTTTCCTTCAGTGTTTAAATACAATTCACCAAGAACTGCACTCTTTTGCGCAACCCTATATTCTATGAAAGTGTAACGTACACCACAACTATATACCCCAAGCGTCTAAACTGGTTCACACTGCTCTTACCTGCAGTAATGTGTTTTGTTGGCTAAACACACGCAGAGTGGCCACAGCCACCCGTCGCACTGCATGATGGGTATCATTACAGGCAGTTTGGAGAATCACGCCTGGAGCATCTGCATTGAGAAGTGCTCCATCCCCTCCGCCAAACGCAGCCAGGTTAGCCAAAGCCCCACAGCAGTGCTGTCGAATGACATTATCAGCATCTGACAGCAGAGACACAAGGGGACGGGCAGCTCCTATGGCGAGCTCTATCCATACGTCTCTTTTACTATGTCTGACGCCCTCCGTTGCTGGTGTCCTCCTCAATTTGTCTTGTACTGACAAGGCATTAACGTCAGTCGTATTCTTGAAATCTTTATTAGAAAGAGTTAGATCGTTTTTTTCTATTACACTCAGCCAGTTTCCCACCGCCTTGCAGGCTGTCCTACGAACAGACGGAGCAGGATCACATAAGTGACCTAACAGATCTTGGAATAAGTCAAACTTTGATTCGCCAATGACCTGCCTGACACCTGAGCCCAGGCGGCCCAGTAAGTCACAGCAGGCCGCTCTGATTCCATCATCACGGTGGCGCAATGCTAACCGCAGTTGGGTGGTTTCGACAGGAAGAAAGAAAGAGGACTGATGGTTGAGATGACGTGTTAGCTGGGAGAGGAGGATAAGGAGTTCAACTGCGCACCCACTGAGAAGTTCGCTTTGTAGCAGAACACCCAACAGAGAACCTGCTGTTTTGACCTCTTCTGGTGAGGATCGAATTTTAGCCGTGGAGATCTTTGGGTGATCACAACTTCTTAATTCCTCCAGACTGTCTATAAGCCAGCTGATGCTGCACCCTGGCTGAGGTGAGAGGTCTTGGAGACGTCCTGCAGAACTGCCATGGATTTCCAAACTGTCCATGAGCTCCTCTATACAACCGCTCTGCTGCTCTATTTTATCTCTTAGTTGTTTCATGGTATTCTGTGGATATAATTTGGTTCTTGGTTGGCCTTCTCTGATTTTCTCAATCTTGTGTCTGGATGGCTGGCATTGCATCTTTATGGAATCATTTTTTTCCTTACATGCATCTGCTTTGCCTCTTAGCCTGTCTAACCTCTTTGATTTGATGTCACCTTTGATATGATCTATCTTGATTTTCTTTGCGATTCCATTGCTCTTCATTCGCTCCTCACCATTCCCGAAGTGGTTAAGTTGATTGTGAGTGTGGTCTGCTCCATTGTCTGAGCCTTCTGTGCTGTAAGGGAGGAAAGCGGCGGCCTGGGCTGCAGTGATAAGGCATGGAGCAGTGTGCTGCGGGTCAGATACCAGCAGACGATTCAGAAGACACAACGGAAGCTCCACCAGGCCAACAGGAAGCGTTTGAATCATCTGAACGAGAAGAAAAGTCAGCAAAAAAATAAAAAACACAATATTTACATTTCTGATATTCCAATGGACAGACGCATCAGCCAACTGAAATACTTAAGCATTTCAAAAAACCATACCTTAACTAGACCTGCCATTATATTTGAGCTTTGATATGATTGGAGAACAGAATTAAGTTTTTCTACGGGTAACTCCAGAGAGAAAGGGATGCAGAGAAGATGACAGCTCATCACTGATAGGCTGTTTATTTCTGAGTCACCCCAGAAAAGGCCACGCTCAAGCAATGAATTGCTGCTGTGAAGTATAATATGAGAAATACACAATAAACCTCTTTGATGCACTTCAAACAAACACTAATATACAAACGAACAGTGAACAAAATGGTAAAACACCATTAGTAAGCTATAAAGGCAATGTTTTAAGCTCACCAACTGGTGGTGAGAATGTGACTGAGGGCAGAGGAGCACTTTGTGGAGTTATCTGACAGGAGAGCCATGCAGTTATACGGATCGCGGGAGAAAACCAATAAAGCGAGAGAAAGGAACACATACAGACCTGCACGAAAAAACAGAGACAAATGTATGTTATTAAATTACTGGTATATTAAAGCTGTAATACAGAAATAAGTGAATGTTCTCTTGATGTTCAGTACCGTTAGGAGAGAAATGGCAACTCTGGGATGTTGTGTTTTCCAGAGAGGCATTCACTTTAGTCCACAAGCAGAGCCAAAGCTCTGAGTCCTTAAAGTCAAGCAGTAGGCTGCTTTCACACTTTTATCAGTGAAGAAAAAAAATAGTAATTAATCAGCATGAAATAAAAATTCAACAGATGAAATTCATTTATTTTGTAAATGCATATTATTGATCTTTTGGTGAAATTCATGCGCATGTTATTTTATTAATTTTGACCTTATAATTTTTAATCAAATTGCCATAACTTAATTTTCTGGTGAAACTTCAGTTTTAGTGCAATATCCTCATCTCAAAATTCAATCAACAAGCAATAAATAGAAAAAAAGTCCCCTCTTACATTTTTTTTTTACTTTTTCGATAATTCATCACACTGGGATGTACAACACAAAGCAGAAAAAAAGATGCGTCCCTAATTACATTTTATTGTGACTTTTTTAACACTATAGCTATGACTAACAGTGCTTTTTTTAGATTTTATGTTTTATGATTAAGTCTCCCATAAGCAATATGGCAAACTTATGTGAATTGCTGGCTTTTTTTAATGAATTAACTAAATAACTAATAACAATTAAATGATAATTGTCTATCAACAATATTTAGATTTTATCAAAAATAATTACATTTTGTAATATATTTGCAAATTATATAATGAAAGTATATAAGACTCATTTCCCAACAGAAGAACAAACAGCTGTTAAAAAAAAAAAGTTAAGTAACACATCAGTTCATTTATTTGTTATCATTATTGTTAGATGTTATTCACTCGAGGCTTCAACTGGTGTCCTTTTTTATGTTTATTTAATATGAAACAATCGAAAACCAATTAATCGGACAAACTGATTATCTGTCTCTCTAAACAACAAAGCACAGATTTCAGGAGAATTAATCAGAGGAATTACCTCAGATAGTCTGTGGAGAATCAGTGACAGAAGGCCATCACACATACCCCAACCTGCAGGTAAGGGGTTATGTGCCTATACGAACGGGAGAGAGAGCAGACAGATGGTGGGAGGGGGAGAGGAAAAGAAAGAGAGAGAAAGAGTGTAGGGAATGACTACACTGGATTTCATCACATCAGTGACATTAATTACTCCAAACAGAGTTAACCCTTATTCACAGTATAAATAATGAAACTGTACCTCTGCTGTGTCTGTCAAAATATTCCCCAAAAAGGCAGTAAGCCTTTCCATACTGACATTCACAGATATACCATGGCGAGTGAACAAGGTTAAGACTGCTGTTGCCAAAAGCTGTAGGAGAGACCACAAAATCACAACTGTAATGTAAATGAAACCAGGCATCCTACGATTGTTGTACTTCATTTTTCCAGTTTAAAAGTGCATTTGACGCAAACTAGAGAGAGAAGCTTTTAGCTAGAAACACTTACCGCTGAACGCTTTGGGTCTCGACAGAGAAATACCGATATAAATAGTTGACAGAGATCCTCAGCTCTGATGAGAGAAAATATTTTTTATAAAATAACACTAAGATTAAAATTTCACTACAAGCCCAGCAGCAGTTGGAATAACAACAGCCCAACAAAGAGTTCTCTAATTAACACTAAATATTCTTTCATTTCAAATAAGGGAACAATAGATTTACAGAAGTAATGAAAGTTAAAACAATTTCAGTGTGGGGAAGAAATTTATACTTAAATTTGTACATTAAAAACAAATTAAAAATAAATCCATACCTTTTCCCCTTTATCTCCCAGCCTGGGCTCTTTTCCAGGTACATTATGAGCACATTCATCAGATCTCCCAATACTGTCTCACCCTGAGACTCCTTTAGCAAAAACACAGGTCCCATAGATTAAATGAAATTATTAAAAGAAAATATTCTGTCCTACATTTAACATTTTATTTCACAATTAATAATTATTATTTTTAAGCAAATCGAATAACAAATCTCTTTTAAATATGTATGTATGTGCCCTCTGTAGATATAAACATATGTGAAGAACATACTCTATCTGCATTTTTCTGACCTGCATTAGATCTGGAATGTTCAGAATGTCTTCAATCAGACTGAACAGGAGATGAGGCAGTTCCAATTCT
The DNA here is from genome assembly GCA_032359235.1 of Enteromius mattozi. Lineage (NCBI taxonomy): Eukaryota > Metazoa > Chordata > Actinopteri > Cypriniformes > Cyprinidae > Enteromius > Enteromius mattozi. Next base: position 6,558,454 of record JAUMHE010000048.1, on the reverse strand, counting down.
TTGCCCAGTGTTTCAACATCACCAGACTGACAGCTCTGAACAATGTTCCTGAGGATCTTTAGTGGCTGGAGAATTAAAGAGGCCTCTTCACCCTTCTTGACCAATAGCTGGACAGATCCATGAGTCTTTAAACACTTAATCACACTCACTTACCAATTTCATTGTGACATTTATCAGAATGTTACCTGGTTTTTGGTTACAAGCAACTTGGTCTTTAACCTCTGAAGAATTGAAGTGTTTACAGAGCCCTGATCACTTAATTCAATCAGTCGTTGCCACTCAGAATCACTGTCGATATCTTGTTCCTGCATGATAAAGAGAGTTATATTTAGTGGGAGATATTAGCAGTTGGCTGTGTTTGAATTTGCAGTATAAATATAAATTATTACAAAACAACCTCACTGTCCATCCTGACAGAAGCCAGACTGGTCCGTGCCTGTCCAGGGTGCTTCAGGACCTGCCGGGGTCCCACCTCAACCGAAGGGAACTCCCTCTCGTAGTCTCGACTGATCTGGCCTTTGAGTGGAGCTGACCGCAATCTAAAAACAAAGGAGTATGGGGATGTTTTTGTTATATTACAGTATTTATTGACATATCAACATCATATGTTAGATACACATTCAACAAACAATATAATAAATACAGACATTTTGTATAATTCAATTAAAAACCAAACACACCCAGCAAATGTGTACACAACTGTATAAAAAATGATTGAAATACACTTGTGCTAAAAAGTTTTTTTCTGGTCCATCTTATGAAACAAAGAACATGGGGAAGACAGCAATTCAGAGTTATTTTATGTTGGCTAGTTCTATAACATACATTTGCATTTGATAATGCATTTGCAATGCGTTTCTAGCTTTTAGAAATCTGATCCTTCACGATAACAGTTATCCTTGGTTTTAACAGGTTATTTTATTTCACTACATTTGGTTTTATAATATATTCATTCTTTCACTCCAGTCAAAGCATTATTTTCACTGTCACAGCAGCATTGTTAACATGCCCATTTTTAAGTTGAGGCCCGCAGGTTTTCAAATTCAAATTTCTAGGTGGAAATACTACCTGGTAACACTGTTGTCATTTGCTTGATGCTGATTGGTTGCTGGCTGAGATGAATTTTGATACACTGAAAAGGTGCTGCCCAATGAGGGGCCAGTGGTGGGGGCTCCTCCAGCAGAAGCTGTCTTACAGCGTGTCTGACTGGCGCGTGCAGCACTTCCACTCGCAGTCTCCTAGTAAAACAAGACCCAACAATTTTATTATTTCACTTCCACAGAAACTGATACTTTCAGAGCTCCACTCAGACACATTTTCTCCGTAATCTGTAATATAGTAAACAGTCAAATTTTCACAAATCTCACCAACAACAGCACTGATTTAATTTACATAAAGTTTATTTTACAGCAACAATTAAATAAATCAGAAAGGAATCGCACAGCTGCACAACCCTTTATCAGAGAAAACTAACAAAGACAAACTTCTTTGTTTATGCGTGCTGTTGTTCCCAGATGTAGTATGCGTTTACCTGTCTGTTAATCTTCTCTTTCTCTCGAAGCTCTCTAGCTTTGCGCAGTAGTTTGCCCTCTCCGCTGCGCGCTGTTGTTTTCTCAGCAGCCTGCTGGTGTTTAAGGGCCTGTAGGTCGGGACTGGGTGAAACTGTCAGGGGGTTGCTTGAACCCTCATCTGACACCACTACCAGAGCACACAACATGATAGAATAAGTTAGATAAATTCAAATTGTCCCATTCTGAGATGTACTGATGTAGATCATGTAAAATGTATGATTTAAATTGTATCGTATTTTATTGGTTTCATTTGTTTGCAGAGACATTTGCAAAAATATATCGATTTTCATAGGACAATATTTATACATTTTGAGAGGACTAAATTATTGATCACATAGATCAGAGTATTTATTGTTAACTAAAACTACTTAAATGTTCTTAATTGAAATAAAGCTTAAATAAAATAACATAGAAATGTTGGATGAAAATCTTTAGGTATGTTCAAAGTGACAAAAGTTCAAAGTGACATTTCTAGTTTTTTGTTTAGTTTAAGCTAAAGCACTAACATTACTAACTGGAAATAATAATAATAGAAAAGTAATATTAAATAAATAAATAAAAATGACAAAAGAATATAATAAATTAAAGATTCAAACTAATATTTTAACTAAAATAAAATACAAAAATAAAAGAAAATTCACATATAAAACTATATTTTTTAGTATTATATATTATAAATCATATAAAACTAACTGAGACTTGTTATAGCACTTGTGTATAATTGCTCTTTTGTTGATTTTGATTGTTTCCATTGTCCTCATTTATAAGTCGCTTTGGATAAATGACTAAATGTAAATGTGTGCGTGTATGCATTTGCTTTTATTTTATACTTTCAGTTTTTATTCTAGTCATATTATTCGTTTTTTATATATGTGTACACAGAAAAATAAACACTTAATAGTCCTCACTCAAAACTCCATCTGCAACAAAAGGGTGATGAAGCAGGTCAGGCCATGACAACCTCTTCTCTGGGTCTTTCATTAGCAACCCCTTCAGAAAACTCTACAGTAAGAGAACCCACAAACAGAAAAATTAAAGGATTTGAAATCCTATACTTTATATATTATACATCACATAACATGAGCAAAACCAGGACACACTGACATAAGTAACACTTCTACTTTTTTGGATTTCTTTGTGAACACAAAATCAGGCTAATTTGGTGTAAAACAGAGTTAGAGGCATTCGTGTGAAAAGTCGATTACTCCGTACCAAGCAGTCTTGGCTCATGTTCTCTGGCCATTTCACTGGATCTCTCACTATAAGCTGCACCAGCTGAAAGATGGAGTTGGTGTAGAACGGAGGCGCCCCCGTGTGGAGCTCATAGAGGATGCATCCCAGAGACCAAAGGTCAGCTGAGTGGTCATAAGGTTTCTCTTCCACTAATTCCGGAGACATGTATAGAGGCGTCCCCTTAATAGAGGTCAACACCAAGGTGGACACACTCATGGCACGAGCAAATCTGTGAAGAGTCAAGAGAATGTAACACCACTATGCTACTAGAGAACACATCTGAGATGAAATTGAGATTAATTTCAGAGATCCCCAACATATGTTTCCTCGAAAACTAGCATCCATTTCTATCTACTGAAAAATAAATATATATATTGAGAGAGGTACTAAAGTAGTTTGAACTTGTATTTTCACCAATTGGCAACACCAACCCAAAGTCACAGAGCTTTACTACTCCTCCTTTTCCCAGCAGGATGTTTTGTGGTTTCATGTCACGGTGCAAAATGCGATGGGAGTGCAGATAATACAGGGCAGAAACAAGCTGGCAGGCTATTTCACGCACCTACACAAGATATGAAATAACAGGTTAGCAGGTGAGTGTGTCACAGTTAGGAGGTCTGCGCAGCAAAAAATCCAGCATGTCACCCAATCAAAGAAATAAAAGCGATGAACTAATATGCGTTTTTCAAAATTACATTTACTTTAGGGAAAATGTTATGATGTTTATTCAAATTTGTATCATCAGTGATTATATTATTATTAATAAATGTCGCAAATCTAATACGCTGGGCTGTCATTTACTGTAAAACAGTGTGACCACTGATGTACCTGATTCTCAGGTAAACTCCCATCATCCTCCAGGATCTGAAACAGCTCACCCTCTGCATACTCAGTCACTACCACCACCTGCCAGAGGAATACATGCTCTAATTATTCCTCTGACACAAATTCAGTTACACATTTTATGGGACGATCAAAGTCACAAGCTTACTGCATTTGTAACAATGCCAATATCCTAACGTCTACACATAAACTGCATTTTGCCAACGAGAATTATTCCCTAGAGATTTGAATGTGAAAATTGTGAACCCTGGGAGCTATGTATCATTTCAAGAAGCCGTTATACTGGAAGCACAGGGTTATGGAACAGAGATGCAACAGTGGAAAATGTAACATGACTTGGGAGTAGGTTGTGACAATCGTACCTCCTTCTCTGTCTCAAAGCTGTCTAAAAGCAGCACTATGTTGGGATGCTTAAGCCCCCTCATGATGTCAATCTCTCTTTTCAAACTGCGCAGGTCCTTCTCTGAGCGGCCGACTTTAGGAATGAACTTCAGAGCCACGACCTAGAAAATAAAAAGCGTTGATGTTACTCAGACAAAGAGGCTCTGTCTTTAATAGTTACTATTGTATCTATTATTTGTTTTGTGTGTGTGTCATGGAGCCTTGCTTTTAAATGTGTAACTACAGTAAAAAAGAAATTGCCTTGAGAGAAAACACTCCAAAACCTGAAGCCTAGTTTACATTTATTATAAACATAAAACAAACGACCAGCAAATTATTTATATTTATACCACGAAACTCAAAAATGCTTGATTCTGGTTGGCTAACAGAATATATAAGGTATATATAAGAAGGCGATGAACAGGTTTTTTTTAGTTTTTGTCCAAAATGAAATTTGATTTATGTGGAGGGAATGGTGCAGTGTTACACATTTAGAGAGAAAAGGTGTCATTTGTGCCATCGTTGCGCACGTGCAGCGCTCACCTGGCCGCTAAACTTCCTGCGGCCTTTGTACACTCGACCGAATGAACCTTCCCCGATAACCTCCAAAATATGGTACTGATCCATGGTTATCTGCGAGGAAGCCTTGAACCAGATTAACAATCCGGTGTCTTTTCAGGTAAAAAGCTAGTACAAGTCAGTATAAAGTGGACACGCGCACGTATATCATTTAGCCTGTTTTCTTCCCATTGCTTGTTTCGCAATTTAATAATATAAGGAAAGCATGGCAAAGTAGGCTAAGCTAAGTTAGCTAGTGTCTGCTTTTTTCTGAGATCGATTTAATAATGTGAGGCGGCGTAAGACAACTGCAAACAACGCCTGTTTAACGATCCATACTCCCGAAGCTAAAGTTGGATATAGTAACGTTACTAGTAACAAGTAACTTTCATCAAAAACAACCTGTCTCTGAACAGCAATACGAATAACATCACATAGTAAATGTGCAACAAACTTCAGAAACTTTGACGTGCGCTGCTGTCCAGACGAACAAAAACAAAAAGCGCCTAGCAACGCGGTGGCTCACAAATAGAAGCCCTTATAAAAGTTACTACAAATTAAATAACGCACTTTGAATTGTATATTTGTAAAAATATATTAATATTTATTATATATTTTTACATTTTAATCGCTTAATAAATGTATGACTTATTAGAAATAAGTTGACCGAAGTGAGGTAAATTTGAACAGGCGATTTGTTTATGTCCTCATCCCCTCCTGTCACTAAGGGGGCCTTAACTTAACAACTCAGTGGCGTCCTAACAACAGCGCTCGTGTCCAGAGCTTGGTACCTTAGAACGGCTATTCCGTTGTTTTATAAAGATAACACACTTTCTTCAAGCCAAAACATGTTTTATTTTTTATATTGGCATTCCTGACAAAAGTCTAGCATGCTTGTTTAAAAAACGTTTTATTTGGTGCTATTTGCGAGTTATGTATTCGTGGCCAAATTATTGAGGGGTTAAGTTACAAATGAAAATTATAAGAAAGGAAAAAAGCTAGCATTGCTTTCTAATTAATTCTAGAGCGCTTGGGCATGTACAATGCAAAATTAAACCTCGAATTAACTAAACTATCGGCACATACTTTGCTGTATACTTAAGCAATACAAACAGTTTAAAATTGTATATTGTGACCAGCATTTCTTGAGGTCATCTTTATGATGAACCTATAAAATCCTTCTCTATAAGAATAAAGATGCTGTGTCATTACAAAAGATCAGTCCACACAGTCTTTGTATTGTCATTTAAGCCTTTTAAAAAGCCCTCCTAGTCTCATATGCCAACCAGGAGCCAGTTCCATCATCTTTAGCCCAGGATGTAGTGTCACTGAGAGACACCACTCCACCACTAGCCTCTTCTGAGGTGACGGGTGTCATCTTCACCACGGCCAGGTCTCCAGGTGTCGTCATGTACGGCGGGCAGGAGTAGCTGGAAGCAGAGTATGATGCTGCTGGGTATGGGACATCTTCCAGGGGTTGTAGAGTATAAGCCTGAGAGCTGGATGGGATGGAGCCCCCACTGCGCCCCGAGGATAGACGGTATGGAGAGGAACTTCCAGAATCAGGTCCTCCCAGGGATGGTGAGTCTGCTACGGGGGCTGGACCCTCAGGACATATTACTTTTGACTGACTGACCGGGTCCTCCGAGGGCTGATCCCAAGGGTCTCTCTGTAGTGTAGAGAAACACCATTGCTTATTATTCTTTTCATTTACATTAGAAAACAGGTCAATGTCGTGACCAGAGTTGGGCACGTTACTTAAGCAAAAATCTAGTTATAGTTAATAGTTACTTATCACAAATAATAACTTACAAGTTACAGCCTTATAAAAGTAACTAATTACCAGGGAAAGTAACTATTGCAAAAAAAAAAAAAAAAGTCAAATGGCAAACTTGGATGCCCCCAATATTGAATGTTAAATTAACTTGTGGAGGTGCTTGTTTATTATTTAATGTTTCTATAAAAAACGGGGCAAAACATTATAGGATAACAAAACTACTACGAATTCTACTACTAATAACAATTTAAAACACACTAAGTATTAATGAGCTGCAAGTAACGTAATTAGTTACTTTTTTAGGGAGTAACGCAATATTGTAACTTTCCCCAACACTGTATTTATATATATATATATATATATATGTATATATATATATATATACATAATTTTTTTTATCAAGTAGTTTGACATAATATTTTATTATTATTTTACAAGAATTAACAATTTTATTTCTTAATATATATAAAAAACTGTCTACAAAAATTATGTGATTTTTGTGTCATAGTTATGTCAGGTTGTACACTACTGTTCAAAATTTGGAATGTTTTGAAAGAAGGATCTTTTGCTCACCAATGCAGTATTAATTTATTTTTTGTAATGATTTTTTTTTTAATTCAAAATTAATTTAATTGATTAAAATACAGTAAAAACAGTAATACTGTAAAATATTATTCCAATTAAAAAAAATCTATATATTTATATTTAATATGTGTAATTTATTGATGCAATGCTAAGTTTTCAACATCATTACTCCAGTCTTCAATGTGACAGAAAGCTGATTTTGTGCTCTAGAAATAATTATTAGTATTTTTAATGTTGTACAATGATGCGCTGCTTGACTTTTTTGTGGAAACTGGAATGGAAATCTTTTGTAACATTATAAATTTCCTAATTGATTAATGAATGCCCCTTGATAAATTTTATGTGTCCTATTGTAAAAGAATTACAATAAATGTGTTAATTTCTGACTCCCAAACTTTGAATGGTAATGTAAATATCATGTGACGTGAAACCAAAAAACATATGATATTTATACATAATATTTACAAATTCATTGTTTATATTTAATTAATTAAAATTAATAAAAAAAAAAACAACATGAACACAAACAGAACTTAAAAGATGAGTGTTGGAGATTTTTCTTTTTTATAGGGAACTTTTATATGTCTTAGACCAAAATAATATCAGCTGTAGGAAGTGTAAATACCAAGTGCAAGTGTGACGATGTCTCTCCAGACAGACTTGGTAGTAGTGTTGGTAGTGAAGATGGTGGAAACAGTGACCCTTCGCTGGTGGTATAAGATGCTGGCCCTCTGTAATCTCCATATGAATCAGGAGTGTAGTAGCTGTCGATGAAGGAAGGATAAGTGGAGGGGTGGTCGTACGAGAAGGCCTTGCTTCCCAGCGCTGAAGAGTAAGTGTCTGGTGAGTACTGTTTCATGGGATGGCAGAGCTCTGAGTCTGGGAGGAAGGATCTTCGCATACTGTAATAACCAGGAAGCACATGCGACCCTGCAAGAGGAAGCAGGAAATTCTGTTAACTCCCTGATTCAAGATGAATTAGCCTCTCACAGAGCACACCTGGCTATCTAATTAGATCTAGGTGTGTATGAGCTTTACCAGAAGGACTCACCGGGCATTGGGACAAAAGCTGGCTGAGAGGAACTGCTGCTCGTCTGAAAACCAAAAACATTAGAGTCAGTTGACACTAACACAGGCTGTCTATGTATGTGCGTTTCTTATAAACTTCACTTAATAAGACGCCATGCAATGAATCTCCTCACAATGTAAAGGCGAAGAGAAACACAGAACACCCAATGGGCTGCTTTGTATTATGTCTGATTTACAGCCAGTGAGAATATGGAGAAAAAGACAGGAAGGCGCAAGTTTTAGTGCTTGTTCTGTTGAAAGCCAGGCAAATCATGTGGGAGGATATTTGAATATGATTTGCCAGTGTCACAACAGCGCTCCCCTCCTCGCTCTGAATGTACACTTCCCTCCGGTGGAGTGTGTACTCTTCTCATGAGATTTTGCCACAAGGATCTAAAGAAATCATTGGATGACTGGGAACATATCCCAGTTGACTCTGCAACGTGCCGGAGAAGAACGCGGTGGAATTAAGTTAATTTGTTTAGTAGATGTCGTTCTTTGTTAGAGACTCGCAGTCGATGCATGCCGTGTTCTGTAAAGGGAATTCTTATAATGTTTATTTCTATAATGAACTAGTGATTTTTGCTTATCGTGTAGAATATATAATGTGTTTCTCTATGCTAGTCTGTTGTTTAGATATATATTGAGGCCAACCACCCCGTTTGAGGCATTTGCATGAACCGACTGGTCCATTAGTTTTAATAAGGACAGAAAGCAAAACAACAGCAGACAACAACTTGCTGCCAGAGTTCACTTGAGCACAAGGACTGTCTGTTCTTTTGTATTTTGTAGCAAATCCCTCAGTCATAACCTCAGTTAAGGCTTGGGTTTAACCGTCTGCTGGTAACAATACCCGTCTATCCCCTTTCAGGAAGGTAGATCTGATTTTGGCAGGTGTGCCTGATTTTTATCTCAGAAAAATTAACAAGGACATGACAAACATGGATGCTGTAAATAGTGTGGCTGTGTGCGAGATATCTTACACTTTATACTTGTAATGTAAAGTTACAAGAATGTAAGGTACTTGAATTCAGATGCTGTCTGTTGTATAAGACAGAGCAAAACACTTATGGATATGGGATTATCAAGAAAAAAATGTGAGAAAATCAGCCCAGATGGTTAGGATGATGGCAAACTTACACTGAATCGGGGCGCATTTGTTTGTCGTAATCGCTTCTCTGCAAGAAGATCTTTGACTGTATGCTTGACTCTGACACCTTGGTATACTCTCTTGGAATACTCTGTAGGCAGAAATAAATATATTTACAAATGGTTATGGCATTAAGAAATGAAGAGTAACAAAGCATTACAAAAACACTGTACACTGTTTTTATAAAATAGTGCAAAGCACTGTGAACCTTCTGGTTAATCTGATTTTCTTTGTATAACCAAGACTAAGTGTACATCATGACTTTATATTTATATGAATACATAATAAAGGCATGTAAATTAAACTTTACAATACAGAGCCATGACTTTAGTTTAACAAAGCAAAAATAGTGAAATAGTGTGGCTATTTGCAAGTCTTTTTTGTGATAAAAAGAATATCACATGGGCATATCTCTTTTGACAAAATTAAAATAAGTATTAAGGATTTTTTACATAATTCCACTCAAAGAATGCTAAATATTAACTACTAGTTTCATAGTAGTTTTTGCAGAATCTTCAAACAGTTAAAATAATGATGAATCATGAATTGTGATACCTAAACCAATGCAACCATTCTGATAGTTTAGTTTTATTGAATAATTATTTTATTGTGCTTAAACACACGTAACTTAGGTAACTCCCCAGTAACTCTTATTCAAGGGATTTTGAATCTACACTGGGAATCTGAATTGCTAGTAAACTCCATAATTACCTACAAAGAATTTACAAGCAATAGACAGATTTTTTTTAAAACTGAAATAAAAAGGCTGAAATGAAAGGAAAGGCCTCTATATTATTATCCAGTAATACAGACCTAAGAAAATGTAATTGTTTTTTTGATTAAAACTTGTAATTTCTTTAATAGTTTTACATTACAAAATATTTTTAGAAATATTATAATTAGACTGTGAATGAAAGTAGACAGATTTTATTGCTTAGACCATTACATACAACATAAGCTCATGAAATAAAATCTTCATATAAATAAGATCTATAAAATGTGTTAAATATAAACTTGTTTTTTCTCTACAGTTTTTTTTTCTTCTTATATATAAGTGCCTACTGGTCATAATACCAGTCAAAAAAATTGATTCATGGTCTTAGGTTTTGATGAGGTGTTGATGAGAAAGCATGGTTTAGGGGTGCAAACTATGAGTAAAACAGGTTTAATGCACTGCTATTGATTAACAATTATGCACTGAGTTTAAACAGAATTTAAACAAAACATACACATTATGTTAGAGTTCATTTTCTGCTTAGTGGAGATTCCATTCCTGCAGAGCAATAAAACTCTGTTTAAACATTGTTACCCACTCAATGGCTAAAATTTCGATAGAAAACAACACAAGTAAAATGTGTATCTCTAGACTGAGAATTCCTACTGTAAATCTGTCAATGTACAGTAACTGGGAGAACGCATTTAACTATGTTTACACCCAAGCCTGAGGAAAAATCATAGCAAAATACTTAGTGTTAAACACACAAAATAATATGCAGTATTGACAGTTTTAGATCTTCAGGTTTCAAATTCAAATCCTTAGGCAATAGACTAATATCTTTCTCAGACACACACCTGTGGTTTAGGGTGTGCACGCACAGTCGTTTAGCCCGATGTCATAATCCACCCGTTAACAGCCATAAATGGCAGTAGGCTACTTGACATATAGAAAGAGACAAGAGAGGGCTTGAAATGCTTACTGCTGTTGGATAGATTGCAGAAATCGCCTTCATTTAGTGATAGTCTATATTTACTACACAGTTTGGTCTCTAAGAAACCTGTTACCATAACCTGAGTCAAAACAAATTCTTAGAAAACACAGTGTCAAAAACTTACCATTTCTGTTTTCAAATATGCAATTGTCGACATATATTTGTAACACAACAACAGTGTTTAATGATGATTTACGAATACTTACATGAGCTCATTTAATGTAAATGTAGCTACAGCCCCAGCAGTAACGCGTTACAAATTGAACATCGAACAAAATTAAATGAAGATAGTATTAAAATATTTTTTTCACGTACAATCTCAATAACTCTCACCTGTCTCCATCATAATTTTAGCCAAGCGCTGTGAGGTTTCTCAGTTCTTCAGTTTTGTTTTCTGTTCCAGCAGAACTCGTACACCACATTCATTATATCAAAGGAAGAAAGTAGATTTAAAAAGCTAAGTAGACATATATGTATGGTCAAGCTCACGCACCTCTATTCATACCCTTCACATGGTTTCGCTTGTGAAGCCTTCATCATTTGGTTAAATGCAAATAAATGGCTTGGAGACGTTTCTTAATAATTTGCATCTACTGTAGATCAGAGTACACTATTAAAGCTGCACTACTGAAAAAAAGGAGAGTGTGAGACAGCCCTATTAAAGGAAAAGAAGAAGGTAATTTTTCTTACACTGAAAATGTACAATCCAAAATCTCTGGTTTCAGTTTTTTTTGCTGATTTTTTTTTTGTTGTTGTTTGTTTTTTTCAGGCCCTGTCTCAAAAACTTTACTTTCGGAGGAAATTAGGTGGGATATGGGGTACCCTGGTGGATATGTTATGTAAAGACTGCTTTAAAACCCAGGAATGGATGATTCTGCATGTCATCAATTAAAAATGAATAGCCTAATAATAATAGCTAAATAAAATGAAGGATACAACCTAATTTTTAAGAACTATGTTTCATTAACATTTTACGTTAAATGTATGGATTGTTAAAAGTTATGGATGGTTGATCAAATGATAAAGTAGTTGCAGTGCTTCAGAAAGGAAAATATGTTCCAGAGAGACTGAAGCCTTATCTGTAAGAATTTAGGCTTGTAGACTATTTTAAAAGTTGTCATGAGAATTTGAAACCTTTTGGTGCCCTTATGTAGGCTAATAACAATCCAGAGCCAGAGTTTTAGTAAAACATCTAGGCCTATAAAACATCCTCTGTGTGTTAGTCGTAAGTTTTAACACGGCTTCTTTTATGATGTCGAGGTTAACAAAAGGAAATCTCGCGTTTTTTTCTATTTCTTATGTAACGAAATCGAAAGTAGAACGTTGCCGGTGGTAGGCTAGTCTATAGAAGATCCTGAAAGAGGTGAGCAAATATGAGTAGTTTTTAAACATAAAACTTTGTTTTAGTAGGTGTAAATATCGATTTATCAACATATCAATCTTCGTATTCAATCTTAGAATGGAGAAAGGTGTGACTTTCTGTGGCTGGAAAGCTGTTAAAGACCGAAGTAAATCTCTGTCCGAGAACCAGGAGCCGAAGTCAAGCCGTGCATATACAATGTTCCACGGCACACTTTTGGCAAACGCCAAAACCATCATAGATAAAGGATTCGTACCCTCTAAAGACGGAATGCTAGGCGCTGGGGTTTATGTCAGTCGTAACATTGAGAAAGCCAAATGCTACCCGCCTCATACTGACAAGAAGGACAAAGTCGTTTTCAAGCTGAGGGTGCGTGTGGGGAAAGTGAAGAAAATAGACTGTGACTATCATCCTCTCCAGAAATCGTGGCACAGCAATGGGTACGACTGTGCGTGGGTTCCACCAAACAGCAACATCTCCTCTATCAAGTCTGGGCGCGAGGAGGACTGCGTGTGGGACCCCAATCGCATCAGCATAGTTGACGTGGCGTGCTGTGTGGATGACGCTAAACGCAAGGAGCTTAGACGGATGATACGCAAAAAGACGAAAACCGAAGACTGCGATCGGTGTGAACTGTGCCATCTCGACGCTTCTGATGGGCATGATGTCCAGCTCTGCTGGGAGTGCCAGGAGACCATCTGCCCCTTTCAGAGAAAACACGTGTGTAAAAACGAAAGGCTTAGAGAAAGAGAAAGAATGTAACTCTCACAGTGTATCTTTCAGATAATGAACATAAACAGGTTCTCAGACGTTTTTCTGACATCTTTAAGTGCAACCCGATCCCATGAAAGTGCTTATAAATAGTAGCCTACATCAGATACGTGTGGTTACGCAAAAATGACATTGGCGTGTATATTCTACGCAATGGGTATGACTAGGGTTGTAGGGTATGTACACAAAAACTGCATATCATATGCACGTCGAAGTCCATTTTAGGGTATATCAGTACAACGGGTTTTTGTTTTTATTTGGCCTACTATTTATATGCATTTCTATGAGACTGGGTCGTAGCAATAATTTTGAAGCCTATTTTACGTCTATGACTAAATGCTAGGCTACTTGTCATTTATCTCTCTGTTTGAAATCTGTTTGTAGTTTTAGATTATGTAGGCCTAATTGATGAACTGATCTGTTAAATTATATGATACACCTCCATTTTGAACATTTTTTGTCTCTGGTGTTTATTCATTTTTGTTTTCATTTTTCTGTTGTGCCACTTTACTAAAAATCTGTAATTTACACTTGCTCGTTTTTATGGAAAATAAAACTGGCAAAAAGAGAATGCAATAACTTAATTCAAACTACATTTAAATCTTAAAACTGCATATATTATAGGCTATATTACATTGCATGTTGTACTTTTTTATTGCATTTAGGGTTTTAAACATTTTTAATAACCTTACATTCTTGTTATTATAGGCCTACCTGTAACAGTTAAAATTGTTTTATGTTCTCCTGACAAAATTTGCCTGCAGATATTTAGTAGGCTATTTCATACTGTATTAACAATGATTTTTCATAAGATATACCTAAAATAAATAAACCAAATGTTGATTCGTTTTAATGGATATTTGAAGGAATACATAGGCAAAAAAACTCCTCACTAACTGTTTGAATGTATTACCATTTATCACCTATAGAACAGAAAAAGCAAGGTCATGTTTTTGACCCTGGAACTTGACCCTGGTCAGAAAGGTCTATTGTTATTGAACTTCACAGCGTCTGCAGTAGAGGGCGTTGTTCAGTCGGGTTTTAACAATTCTATTGTGGACAGTTTGTTAGATGATAATCTGATTAGAGTAAAGTAGATTAGACAAACTGCAAACGTCGATAGCAACGACATGCGATGAAAACACAGTTTAAGTGATTATATTGGTATACTTACCTTCTCATAGACAGCTTTTGGGCACATCTACCTGACGATGTGTAGTGAAGATTGTCTCAGTCACGGATGGTTTAATGATCATCAGGAACTGTGACCCCATTTGCTCACTGCCTCACTGAAACAGTAAGTTTTCCTTCAAAACATTTTTGTTTTCTACCGGTGAGTACATCTGACTATGATAATACTATAGTTTGATCTGCAGTTTACAAGGAACTTACATTTTTAAATATTGGGCTATTTAAATATTTAGAATTAGTATAGCCTATTTTACAGATTACAATCTGCCACATGAGATATGCAATATAACAACAAAATATAGATCTAAATATAGACCTAAAAAAAAAGATTGCACTTGTCCCTCGTGATTAGGTAACATTTTTGTATTTTGTGTAACACATTGCTCTCATGTTACATTGTATTGAATTATAATTTATTTATTTATTCCACAGTCAATCATTTTCCAATTTAACATCTCAGATGTGACAAAATGCCTGGTGCTGCCAATCCAAATCCTTGGAGTTTCTCTGATTTACTGGGGCAGAGGAGCATTCTCGGAGTTGTAGTTTTGATTGCATGGTTATTTCTATTCCATCTTCTGGTGAATGTGTGGCTGCTGTGCATCTTCACCAGTCTGTTGGTCGTGCTGGGTGGATGGTTGGGATCTCGTGTGGCTTTGGATGCCAACAGCCTTCTTCATTTGGAGCACTTTCTGCCACTGCGTCAGTCCCCTGAAGTTCACACAATCTCAGAGAGTGAACAAAGACTGGACTGGGAGATTCAGAGTGCCGTTGACAAGGCTGTGCGGGACTTTGTGTCATCCTGGTACTGCAGTTCTGTTTCTAAAGGAGGGGATGAGTTTGAATGGGAGGTGAGGGATGCCATGTTGGAGGCAGCCGCTGAACTAAAGAGGAGGGCGATGCAGGTGGACCGGAAAGCACTGGCCCAGAGGGTTCTAGAGCTTTGCGGATGCCATCTACAGAGCTTTAGCCAAGCCAAGGAACTCCAACGCACACTGCAAGAAGAGTCTGATCAAATGTTTTCAAACTCACAAAAACTATGGAGATTGTACAGTAGAGCTGATTTGCCCCATCCTGCACTGACTGGCCCCGCTAACCAGCTCTGCTACACCAGAGCTCTGGTAGATCTCCTTATGCACGTCCTTATTCCCAAATCTCACTTAGAAACAAGAACAGGCCGGTACATGGTGGGAGAGCTCATCACCTGCAATGTTGTTCTGCCCCTCGTGGCAAGAATATCCAATCCAGATTGGTTAAACCAGACCATTGTAGATGTTTTCACCCAGTCCACTGACAAAGAAGCACCAAGCCCACCGCAAGCATCTTGTGAAGATGAAGAAGAATCTGTTGGCAGCTTCTGGGATTGTGACTCCCCTGTTACTTTCAACTGTCCTGAAACCTCCAGCATGCAGACAGCTTGGTCAGAATCCTCAGCCCCCCTTCATGATTCATCTGAAACAAGTTTCCAGAGTCAGTGGTCCACCGATGAAAATGTACAAGGCATGAGAACTTCCAGCATTCTTTTTCCAGAAAGAATAACCCAAAGTACAGCTGAACTGCTCAGATCTCCTTACCGCACCAGCCGCCTCTATAGACACACTGACTACGACCTGGATTCACCCTCTTCAGATGAGAGAAAGCTATCTAGTGAGTCTTTGAAACGAACAGACTCAGATGATGAGAACTTCTGTGACTGCATGTCACCTTCAGACTTTTGCGGCCTGGTTTGTCTGGAGGAAGACACGTTGGGTCTTTTGGGGAAGTGTTTCAGGCAAAACGTGATCATTTCAGAGCCCCCATCACCGGAGAGTACATTGGAAGAGTGTCCAGTCCAACCCCTGACTTACACGTCAAACTCCACCCCCAGAAGCCTCGGTCTGGACTCATTAGTTTTCAGTAACTTGGGAAATTTAGAGGGACCAGTAACTATTCAGAACTTGCAAATCACTGGGACAAGCACAGCTAAAGAGCAAAGAAGCAACAGCACTCATCCTTATACTCTTTACACTATAAAGGTGAGATTCTTAGAAACGTGTCAGAAATTACAGGGGCATAACGTTTATTAAATCAGTATTGATTCATTGTAATTTGTGCATGTTTGTAGTATGAAACTGCTGGAGATTCAGAGAGTTCAAAGTCTGATCAGCCTGTTGTATATCATATGGTGAACCGGCGCTACAGTGAGTTCCTCAATCTGCAGAACCGTTTGGAGGAAAGGCCGGATCTCAGGAAGGTTGTCAAAAGTAAGACATTTTTAAATTACAATAACGTAAGCTATTGAGTCACAAAATATTAAACAAACACATTTTATATTGTACTATATAGTATTAGAGAAATAAAATACCCTACCTTTCAAACGTTTGGTTTCATTAAGATTTTTCTGTTCTTGCTGTTCTTTTGAAAAAAAAAATGTATCAATGAATCCTGCAAGAATGTATAATGATTTTCACAAAATATTAAGCAGCGTAACTGTTAATTTGACAATAATAAAAATGATTTCCTGTGCAAATATTTAATTTGCACATTAGCATGATTTCTGAAAGAATGTGGCACTAAAGACTGAAGTAATGGCTGCTTCACCATTGCATTAATGAATCATAGTGTAATATATTCAAGTATATTAAAGCAAATATTAATATTTTCTGATATCACTGTTTTTTTTACTGTATTTTTGTAGTATTAGCTTTCATCAGGGCAGTACACTGAAGTCTCAAAACATTTAAATGACAAATCTAGTTAATCTAAATACTATGCATCTATACATGCTGTACTGGGATTGTAACTGTAACCATAAATAGTCATAACCAAAGAATGCCATGTTGAGAGTTAGATGCATAATCCTGACTTTGATCCATATGAAAAATGTGTGCTTACTTTTAAGATGTCAAAGGTCCAAAGAAACTCTTTCCAGACCTCCCCTTCAGCAACCTAGACACAGACAAAGTGGAAGCCAGGAGAAGCCAACTGGAATCATTCCTCAGGGCAAGAGATTTCCCTTCACTGATAAAACTTTGGGGAAATGAAATGTGACTTATATAAAATAAAACCATAGACTTATTCTGTCACACCTCCTTTTTCCACTCCTGCAGAAACTGTGCACAATCCCAGAGGCAGCTAACAGTGAGGAGGTGCATGAATTTCTCGCCCTCAACACCGATGCCACAGCAGCTTTCCAAAAGAAGCCATCAAGTTCACGCATAGACAAGGTCACACTGTCATGGGGCATGACATACTGTACTTAAATTCCTTTTAATGTTCATAAAGACTTTTAGTGGGACATTTCTGCTTGTTTTTGCCTGTTTGTCTATATGACGTTTCCCATATCAACAGATGGTGGAGAACATAGTGGACACTCTGAAGACTGCATTTCCACGCTCAGAACCCCAGAGCCCCACAGAAGAAGGAGACCTACAAAGAAAGTTAGAATATGAGACATAAGTCAAGACGGTAGTCCTATTGTTTTTAATTTCACAAACTGTCCTTTCATTTTTCAGACCCCGTCTGAGATTCTCCAGTAAAATAGCTCCTACTCTTAACGTTCCAAGTCTGCAACCTAATGTGACATACTCTTTCAGTGAACGCTGCTCAGTGAGTCTTTCATATCATGCAAAAGCCACGTAAATACAGTCAACATTTGAAGAGGATCAAACTTATCATATAGTTGTCATCAAAGTTGTCATAGAACCAAAACAATACCCGTTCTTGTCTTAGGACAAATTTGATGCAAGGTTTTGATCCACTTCAAATGTTGACTACTGTAGTAAGCTGGATGCAATCCATGCAACTTAAATATAAACATATGTATAAACAATTAATATAATACTGATGCATTGTTTTGAAAATGGCTCGATTTTTACTAATTGTTCAAAATATCTAACATCTTTGATGTCCTCCCATTGGGCTAAAAAAAAATCAGTGTAATTCTGTGAAACCTGTCAACTCTGAAAGGCCAAAATCTGCAGACTTGCTCTGACTTTCTGCTGTAAAGCAGCTGTGGGAAGACAATGGTGTCATTATTCAGCCCAGTCAGTGAAACCTGATTAAGTACTCCCAGTAACTGGCTGTTATTGGTTTCTCTGCATGTTAATGGCAAACACATCTCTTTTTATCTCTTTCCGTAGGTTCTTCAAGGTTACTCCCTGTCAGATCTGGAAGGGTTTTTGGAGGAACAGGAGAAGCAGGTGGACGGGGGTGTCAAGAGTCATTATGCAGGAGCAAGACACATGAGAGAGCAGAGATCTGTAGAAAAAAGAGGAAGAGGAGCAGGTAGTTCAACCAAGAACTTTAAAAGCCAAAGTTTTTTTTAAATAACCCTCATAGTTGATAATGTGACAAGGAACATTAATTTCACTTGCAAAGATATGCATGAGCTCCAAAAGTGTTGTACACCTGATTAAACTGGAGAGGGCAGTATAGTGTTGATTAACTACAACTTGTTACAGTTTTAATTAATTCATGTGAAATCAAAACATTTATCTGATACAATATAACCCTAACTTTACACAGTCATGTTTTGATGTTTCAAACTGCTGTGTGTTTGTGATGGTGCAGACACTGCCCTGGCAGACATCGCTCTGAATATCTTGTGTTTGCTGATGAAGAATCAGTGGAGCTGGCTGTGTACAGAAAACATCCAGAAAACCATCAGACTGCTCTTTGGCACTTTTATTGAAAGGTGAGGTACAATCATTATAGTATTAATAAGTACTAATTAATGGCCTATAATCACTTTGCTGGCCATGATGTTCAGATATAAAGGGAGAGTCCATTCAAAAATGAAAATTCTGTCATCTCCTCATGTTGTTCCAACCATTTCGGTTTCATTGTATATGAACCGAAACTGTTTGGTTATAAACATTCTTTAAAATCGCTTCTGTTATGTTCCACGGAAGGAGGAAAGTCATACAGGCAAGACGTTAAGCTGAGTAAATGATGACAGAATTAACATTTTTGGTGGACTGTCCCTTTAAACAGTGTTTTGTTAAATTGGAGTATTATTGTGCACTTTTCATTAAAGCACATTAGAGTTTGTACATGAGCTCAAAGCAAAATCAAGACAATGAATGTTGTAATGTTAAAAACCTTACTCGCACCATGCTGGCTTGGGATGTAAAAGTCTGTCTAAGTATGAAATTCTTTCAAGGATGTAATCCTTTTTCAAGCTGAATTTTATTTCACAAGACCCCTGCTGAATCATTCCATGAGAAAAAAAAATTAAGCACAGCAGGGTCATGTTAATATTGTTTAATATTATGCAAATCAGCATGTTATTATATTTTAAAATGTCTTGTTTTGGGTGGGGCTGGTCATTAATGTTTGTCCATTCATTCCTCTGCACAAATCTCCATCAGACTTTAAAGGAAAATAATTTTTTAGAAGCACGGGCAGCAGAGCTTCTCGTGCATGTGCTGCGTTCCGCCCAATTAGAAGTAAATGAGCGGCGAAGTGCAGGAAGGTGATTGGACCGCAGAAGGGCTGGCTGAAAACTGGCCAGCGAGCTATTCAACAGGATTGCATCTGGTTCAAGAGGTTTGCGTCATTTGTGTGGGCCAGACATATGTAAGCTGTCATAAGCAGTTAGAGAAGTGATGGCGAAAAAATAGCAGCATGTTGTGAAAAGACCTCACAGGCCGTTGTCCCTGGTTTGCCGTATGGTCCCAAGATTAATGAGTCTTTTAGTTTAATGATTGTTATTTATTGTAGATAAGGCAACAATCTCAGCACCCTACAAGCTGTCTCATGTATGGTAACAGATTGTTATCTGGTCTACACAAGTTTAAAAGAAGTACACAGGTGGTTATGTTTGATGAATGGGTGTTGACTTTAAAATAGTCTTTTTGGACTGAATGGCCCAACGAGAATAGGCAAGTACATTTCCTAAGACTGCAACTCTGGTAATCTGTATTATCTGATCACCTGTTGAGCTTGATGGTGTTTTTTACTCTAAAAGAAAGAATCATAACAATGCATGTGGGTGTGTTCACACTTCCTGTGAGCTCATGTCTTCCTCACGAGGATTACAGCATTTTTACAGCATGTGCTGTCGCTTCCCCAGAGTACCTCACTCCTCGTGCCAGTGTTAATATTTGTTGCACGCACAGTGAAATATCCTCCATCAGTGCTTTCAGCAGGCCTATGTTTTCCAACACAACTTCAGCTACAATAGATCAAAATGATGCTTTATTTGTTTCTCTCTGAGTAGTCAGAGAAAGGTTGTTTATTGGTTTAACAAGCACAGAATCAAAATATAGACCTTACTTTTTGTGTTTAGTTATACTTTAAATGTTGACATCACAAAGTCAATACATTATTCATGTACAGCAAAAAAAAAAAAATAATAAAACTTAAGAAAAAGAGTTCGCAATTATCCAAAAATGACAAAGAAAACCACATTTACACAAGATTGTAAAATTGTTGGGTTACACTTTATTTGATGCCCTTATGTATGATACATTGTATACTGTATATACTGTGCATATATATATATATATATATAAACAGTGGGTACGGAAAGTATTCAGACCCCCTTAAATTTTTCACTCTTTGTTATATTGCTTAAAATCATTTAAGTTAATTTTTTTTTCCTGATTAATGTACACACAGCACCCCATATTGACAGAAAAACACAGAATTGTTGACATTTATGCAGATTTATTAAAAAAGAAAAACTCAGATATCACATGATATCCCACAGCATGATGCTGCCACCACCATGCTTCGCTGTTGGAACTGTATTGGACAGGTGATGAGCAGTGCCTGGTTTTCTCCACACATAACGCTTAGAATTAAGGTCTCATCAGACCAGAGAATCTTATTTCTCACCATCTTGGAGTCCTTCAGGTGTTTTTTAGCAAACTCCATGCGG
>JAUMHE010000048.1:6507985-6525487 GCA_032359235.1 Enteromius mattozi | reverse complement strand
GGATAATATGCAAGCTAATTTACATGTGCACATTTTTACTAGCATATTACATTTTTACTAACATTTTTAACCCAACTAATTTAAGTATGTATGTATTTAGTGATTTAATTGTTATTTATTTTATTGGGACCATATACAGCTTTTTAGCGGCATCAGAGCAATTTCCCATTTTACATGTGTGCATGTTTACTAGCATATTAGCTGTTTTGAGGAGCATCAGTCACATACGTGTACTTCATGTTTAGAGACCTACAAAGATGCTAGTTTTACACTTTTTTTAAAAAAAAAAATTTGCATGTCATGACAAATATACAAGGCTTTTATAAATATCTAAATCAGAATAAGCCATGAAATATGACAGAACTTCTTACCTGGTCGACGTTTGTGTATGGCGCTACCACTTGAATCTTCCCTTGTTTTCGCCGCCATTTTGAATTTTGACCGTAGTGTGTTATAAACTTCTGACACCACCAGATGACAGTGTAAGTACCCCCATACGTGCCCATAACACCACCAATTCAGCAGTGATTACAGTGGACATAAGTGCTAAAATGTGCTGTACGCGTATGTGGCCTCTAAGCGGTTAGAGAACATTACTGCGTAAGCCTACACTTTCTTCTAGGCGCAAGCAGCCGCAGATTACGCACAAGCGCGTGCTTTCACCCGGACGTAAACCAGGCTGATTACGGCAAATACGTTAAAGCTTGCGTATACGGTGCGTTCAGCATGGCGGAAGACGTAAGTCACGTGAGAAGAGTAAATTATGTTATTTTTGTTTTATTTGTTGTATTGCTGTCTGTGGAGGGTCAGATGGATCTCTGATATCATCAAAAGTATCTTAGTTTGTGTTCCGAAGGGTTTGGAATGACATGAGGGTGAGTAATTAATGACAGAATTTTCATTTTTGGGTTAACTAACCGTTTAAGGCGTTTTAATCCAATTGGTTTTAAGTACCAATTAAAAATTAAGGTGCTTCATGATGCCATAGAAGAACCATTTTTGTCTAAATAGTTCCATAAAGAACCTTTAACATCTGAAGAACCTTTCTGTTTCACAAAAGATTTGTTGTGGGGAAAGAAGGTTCTTCAGAAAGGGTAATGGTTCTTTAAAGAACCTGTGACTGAATGGTTCTTTTATGGCATCACTGTGAAGAACCTTTTAAGCACCTTTATTTTTAAGAATGTGTAATCCATAATAATGCTAAAAGGTCAATCCCTGTTGTCCTCGCACATCAAGATCCAACAACATATTTAGTTAAAATAGTTTTAGACCATTTTGCTTGGAAACAGTGCTTTACTTGATGCATTCAAGACAACTTTTTTCACTGCAGAAAGTAGAAAGCAAAGCAAAAGAATGCAGCAGTTTGAGATAAAAAAATGACTTATTAATCAATTGTGTTTATTACAAACATGCAGCTTTTTGCTTCATCGTTAGACTAAAGTTGTGTGGATTTCTTATTGATGTTTTTATCAGCTATTTGGATTTGACGACACCCATTCACTGCAGAGGATCCACTGATGATTAAACAAATTATGATCCCTTTATTTAACACAACTATAATTTTTTGAATGGATAAGTAATGTCATGCCTGAGTATACAAATACATTTAAATGAATAATATTTTGTTGTGACATTGACCAAAGACTCATAAGAATATTATCACCATTGTTTCCTTGAGCCAGATACGTAAACCCAGGTTTGTTCCATGGGGACCATTTCTGTAGTAAGTGTGCTGTTATTTGGTTTAGTTAATAAAACATCTGCAAAAAATTTACTCGGCCTGAGCTGAAAACTGCAAACTCTTATGGACTCATCTTAACCACATCTCTGCAGCAGTCATTATGTCTAGTGATTTCACAGTCCTGCATGTCAGAAAGTATTTAGAGAATCAGACCACTCGTAATCAAAATGATGATGACGCAGAGAGCTTTGTGGCAAAAGCGAGAAGGTGGGATGTTTCGATCTCCTTTCCACACACTATCGAAATTTCCCAGATTCTGTAGATGGATGAAGCAGAAGCTGAAGTGTTTGTCATTTATGATGACAACTGTAATTGAAAACAGTGTCAGTTTTACTGCCCATCAGTGCAAGGTCAGTGACTTCAGCTGCTCAGTTATGGTAGCAATAATAATGTGAGCGTTTCATTGTGTTTTTATGGCAGATTGAGCAGATTGTATGGTGAACTTAGCATGCTAACTGTGCAAAAGCTCAGGTGAAGATGCAAGCAGGACATGCCATGAAGATAAAAAGATTATCTGTGAAGAGAATCTGTCTTTATCTTTTTCCATTCTGGATTCAGTTCGGTTTCTCTCTGGTAACATAGACTGACATGTTTACATGCTCAATGCGCATCTGTTTATGAAATAGACCTCATTTGCATCAGCAAATTGTGTGTGTGCTGTCTTACATTGAGATGTCTGTTTGTCTTGTTGGTTGGCTTTGGAAAGCTGAACTGACAGATGATGTTCATGGTTCTGACTCTGAACCTTTGACCAGGACAAGCCAATTCAATCCTGAAATGCTGAAATCTTTAACAGACACTTACAAGCAGTGATTTTGTGTGATATGAAATATGAGAGATAGGAAAGTTACACAGTGTACTAAGATTGTTGCCAAGTTCAATATAGTTACTTTTCCCAAAAGCTCAGATTTGTGATAATCAAGATCAGATTGGAGCAAATGTACAACCCTTAATCTCATTAAATGACAGAGGACTGTGTATTTTCAAGGTGAAGGCTGTCAGTAACAAAAAGCCTTACACACTGATTCAGAAGTGGTGAAAATCTATCCAGTGTGCAATTACCCATTGTCGTCATGATTCGAGAGAGACGGGATGGAGGATTATGTAAAATGCAGGTGGTAGCAGCCTCAAGGCTTGACTGTTGCCTGGGCCTTACGTAAGGGCTTGGTATGTTTTTAATCATTGTCAGATGAAAGAACAATCAGAGGTATTTCACTCATGTGCTAGTTTTCTTCACATACAAAAACAACAACAACAACAACACTTGAACTTTTTGTTGTAACCCAAAATAAAATTAAGAATTATTACAAAATTGTTTATATATTTAAGTATTATCAACCCCTCATTTTCTGTAAACATCCTTTAATCAAGATACATTTACTCAAGTTAAAGCACGTTCAAGCAATTTTTATGAAGTACATTCATCCTACTCCCTGAAAGTAGTAAAAAGTAGTAGAAAGTAAAAAAATTATCTAAAAAAAAAAAAAGAGCCGCCACCATACTTTTTAGCCAATGGAAAGCTTTTGAGCCGCTTTCTGTCTGAGCTTCCGGAAAGTGGCAGATAATCCATCCATATATGGGAACCCAGATGTTAAGAATGCACTTAGAAGAACTTCGGGCGGTTTTTATGAGTTTGGAGGGTGCGACATTTTTTTTCCAGCAATTCAAACGACAGGTAAACGTCTTAAAAGAGACAATAAGACAGAAGAAAACAGAAAGACCAAAAATGGAATAAGAGATCACAGAAATCTGCTAAGAGTTTCCACGTGCTTCAAATCAAATGCCTTGCTTGTTTTGCTTCTGTACCTGACAGGTAAATACAGTAGGTGTGAAAACCATGGTATACTGTGGTTAAGCCTGACGTAAGTTCTATAATGGCAACTTTAAAAATCTTTAAACTACTACTATCTTTACTGTCAGTTATGCCATTGTCATAAGCTCTATCTATATAACAGCGAAGTGTTATGTCTGTATTTAACCATTTCCTACAGCAGGCTTTCTCAACCCTGGTCCTCGAGGGCCACTGTCCTGCAAATTTTAGCTCCAACCCTAAACAAGCACACCTGAACCAGCTAATTGAGCTGTTCTCTGCAGGACAGTAGCCTTCCAGGACCAGAGTTGAGAACCCCTGCCCTACAGTAAGCTATAGTTTACACTTGGGGCTGTACCATCTTCCACCTTTATGACTAATGCAAATAATTAACCATATGAACGTTTACAACTTCAGTAGATATCCTGAAATGTTACTTCCCACAATATTTTCATTCAGATTGCACATGTTTAGTTAGAGCGTGCATTAGACTTTTAGATTTTATTTAGTTGTTATTTTCTAAAGGAAAGGTTGCACATACTATTCACTGTTAAATTTGAGCATGCAGTAGACAATGATTTTATATTTGTTTTATTTTCGGAAGGAAAGGAAAGCAATGTGATGTGTGGACAAGCATGGTGTACCATACTTGGAGTTTGTGCTGTGTGTTTAACCCACCCAAGTACACACACACACCGTGAACGCACATCTGGAGCATTTGGCAGCCATTTTTGATGTGGCGCCTGGAAAGCAGTTGGGCGTTTGGTGTCTTGCTTAAGGGTCTCACCTCAGTCAGGGCATTGAGAAGGGAGTACAGCGCTGGTTATTCCCCATGACAATTCCTGACGGAATGGGTTACAAGTCCGACTCTCTCACTATTGGCCTTTGACTGCGCCATGGCTGCCTCTTGGCCTTTTGCCACTTTATATTATACAGTAAAGTGTGGGGAAGCCAGTAAATAATGGGGAGAGAGAAGTGTTTCAGTGCCTGGTTGTATGCCAGTGGCATTTTGTTTAGTATGCAATTCTCGTTTTCTTCTTTTGTCTTGAGAACACTCTATTCAATCAAATAAATGAGGTCTTTTCATTAAAGATGACTGAGCTAACCCTAAGGTTCAATTTTAATCGAAGCAGACAACCACCCACAGCTACCCTTTAGAACCGGCCATCAGAAATGAACCTACATGCCAGCCCAACAAGTGAGGACTGGTGTGTGAGAAAAGAGCTTGGCACTTGCGTTGTCATGGACACTTGTCTTATCAGACTAAAACTGAGAACTGTTTGTGTTTGGCCCAGCAGGCTATAATGACCGTAAAGTATGAGGAAATAACCTCATAAAGGGTGACCGCACAGGCTCTTTTCTGTGGCCCTGACAGCCTTGCAGGTGGCTGTGATGTCATGGGATGTCACAGCAAGCTATACTGATCATTTCCAGTAACATGGTATTACTTATTTGCATAATGACAATGAAATGCTCACTGAGTGCTTTCATCTGTAAAGGTCTTAAGATAGAAGCTTGGCATTAAACAATGCAGATATTAAAAGGATTGATCGGACTGGTGTGAAATTTTGTGTAGTGCTTACGCACTTGTTTCTGCTGGAGGCTTTGTGGGAAATGAAAGGCTGGCAACCTGTTCCAAAAGCCATATACTATTAAAAGCCAAGAGAAAGCGGGTTCCCAGTGTATTATGAAAAGAAATGCAGATGTTGGTGCCTTGCAAACTACAAAAAGAGTTGCAGTTTTATATTTTCATCAGAATATAATAATAACTGATATTAGTTTGTGTAGATGGACAATTTTGGTTTGGATTAGCTGTCTATTCTTGCTGTCTAAACAGATCCCTGATGCTTAGCTGTTGGAGTCACAGTTGGCTACAGTGGCTTTGGCAGCACTTCCAGGTTTGAGACATTTGGATGACAAGTTGTGACTGTAATTTCATAAGAGGCCACCCAGGATAGACTTATTGGTAAGGGGAAATATCTTCTAGCCTTCCAGATCTTTGTAGTCCCTCACCAGCAGGTTTTCCAGTTGATGGAAAATCTGTGTCTCTTTTTCCTTCATGTAAACAAAGGACCTTACCTCAGTTGCCATTTTCATATATTATTGGTCCCTATAGCTGTAGTAAATTAGAATGTTGCAATTTATCGTGCTTGTGTTGCTTTTCGTACTGTTGCTCTTTGCAAAATCACAAAAACAAAACTGTTGTGATTTTTTGGGCCAACAGCATGATTTAATGCAACAGTCAAATAAACAAGCTAAAAAATATTGAGTCACTTACGAAAACTATTCCTAAATGTGTGGTCTTGAACAAATCAGTTGATTACATGATTCAGTGTCTCATTTAAAAAGGCAATTGTTTTGCCATTGAATGAATCACAGTTTATGAACGAACTGATTCAGTAAATGATTTAATGGCTCGCTCATTATCACCCACTGGTGTAACTATTTAACTTGCAGCAAGATTTGCTGAAAAACCTCAGGGAACTGATGTTCTGAGTCTCCCACATTTTCATGGAAGTCACAGACTCTATGGAAGTCTTTTTCTTTAATGTTTCTTTAATGTAACCCTAACACAAAGGTTAAGGGGAAACAAGAGAAGCACCATTCAACACTGGAGCTATATGTGTTGTAATATAGATCACAAAGTGAATTCTGATTTATAGTCTGAAACCTCCACATTGATCCCTGTGTGACTGAAGTGTTATTAATAAAAAAAAATAGAAGAATAGAAAGAAAGAGCAAGAGTGACTGAGGGACTCGAGGTTGATGTTGTGATTCAGTTCCTCCAGTCTCACATCCAGCATCGGTTGCACCATTGATCCCACACACATCAATAACTCCGACCTGCCAATAAACACACGCTTCTTCTCCATTAAAAAACAATCGCTTTTGAATTTGTTCCATTGAGCTGGGCTCTCATGGGTTCTGTACTCTGGCCCTGTGGCTGTGGCTGTGGAGAGTTAGTGGTGGTTTGAAGAAGGGAAGCGGTGGGTCAGGAACAGGTCAGGCTGAATTTATGAGCTGATGCTTAGTGCCTTTCTATGACCCAGACTCCAAAACATCACAAAGAGTTTCATGGGAATGCTCCACATAGACTGATGCTCTTGTTTGGTCTCAGATTCAGACCAGTTTAGTACAGCTGAGAATTGATTTTCACTAAATGAGCCTAGAATGATCTGGGAGGGTTTTCCTCAAATGAATTACTCGTGAAACAAATGAAGAATGAAACTGATTTAGGGCTTGCTGGTTCAGATGAACTTCATAACCTTAATCCTGTTCGAGAATGATTGCAGTTCACCGAAAACATTCCAGTGCATTTCAGAATTAATACCTGATAAAAATATTAATGATAATGTCATTATCCTTCTGAGTTGCATCACAGTTGTTTATAAAACCCACCATTATGTCATATTACAGGTTTTGCGCATTAACACATTTAATATGCAGCACAAAATGCTACCAAAACAAGCTATTGCTGTAGTCTATAAGCAATAGACATCCAACCCCTGCAATATTAGTTTTCATGCGACAGATGGCGCTATTGTGTTATTTTTCTCTGGGCTCTGGTTTGTGAGGATGATGGCAGTATGAGACTAGAAGTGAAATCCCAGTGTGCCACAGATTAGAATATGTTACAAGAATGCTATGACATATTAGATGCTTGTAATAGTTTTTTTTTAAATTGCTTGCGGCTGCACTGGACTTCAGAACACCCTGCAGTCACTTCAAACAAGCTTTTAAGAAAATTTGACCCATTTTCTTCAATAAAGCTTAAGTGAATTTTCAGTCTAACAAAATAATCTCCATATGGTGTATGTTTTCATTTCAGCATGTTTTAATAAACCTTAGTTTCAGCAATGAGGACACTATGATTTTGTAAAAATACTAAATAAGTGGTACTGATATTTATTGTATTGTAAAAGTTTTGCCTAACCCTGACATATATGTAAATGTTAATGCTTAACAGTGTGTCTAATGTTAGCTTGAAAACAAGTAAGAGAAGCGGCTTAATTTCCCCAGACACTAGATTTTCTGTTGTTTTAAAAGACCCAACCTTTAGAATGTTATGGTTGATGGTGGGTTTTGGGTTATAAATAGATGAAGTTAGTCTAGTAATTAAGCAATACCACAGCAAGTTATACCTAATATTACTGTAGTCAACATTTGAAGTGGATCAAAAAGGTTCATTGAACTTGTCCTAAGGCAAGAACACATTTTGGTTTTATGTT
Source organism: Enteromius mattozi (assembly GCA_032359235.1). Classification (NCBI taxonomy): domain Eukaryota; kingdom Metazoa; phylum Chordata; class Actinopteri; order Cypriniformes; family Cyprinidae; genus Enteromius; species Enteromius mattozi. Next base: position 6,517,707 of record JAUMHE010000048.1, on the reverse strand, counting down.
TGCTACAACTTTGATGAAAGGTTTTGATCCACTTCAAATGTTGACTAGTGTAGTATGTCTGCCATTCCTTGACTGAGTGCTGGAATCACAGATAATATATAATATGTTGATATTCAGTGCTGCAGTATTTTGAGAGTGATTATAATATAGTTTACAATGAGTAACTTACAAGAAATATGGACAGTTATTCTATGTCAAAATTGACTGTATATCAGTACAATTGAATGCTGCTTGGCCAATCAGATTATGGAACCAGAACTCACTTTTGTATATTATCTTGCATTCCAGTCAATTGTTTTTATTAATTTTTCTGCACAAAACAGTTGTAAATGTGTCCATTTTTTTCTTAAAGGAGTAACTTTTGTTATTTCTCTAAATTCTGTTCTGATCACTTGTTGCACTGTATTTGTAACTCCAGAGTTACAGTACAGTAAATAAATATGTTACCAGTCTCCTCACTTTCATTGGCTCTGGATCTAAATCTTTACGCAGGATGATCTAGCTCCACTCCCTCAGCTCAGATAAAAAACAAAATTGTTTCTCTCACAGCCATTGCCAAGAGTATAGTCCAACATCAGACAAGCCTGATTAGTAACGGACAGTTTTAACAAAGAGTCTGGGAGACAAGAGAGAACGTAATGTTTTGCGATCCCTGTCAGTTACGGCAAACGTAACTTAAACAGCCCTCACAGCTTGATCTCAGAGATGATCTAATTCCAGACACTTCTTTCCTTGATCACAAGGATGTTTGCAGATGTTGTGGCATCTATGACTGACTGAGATGCTAAATTCTGGCATACAGTGTGGGGAACTGCTGGGGAGTGGGTATGATATCATTTACATGCTAGCATTGAAATAAAATTCGCATTGTGACTAATATTGAGTCGTTTCCAGAAAGTCAAGAACATAACATAATGATGTTTAATATCATACTTCATGCTGCTTATCTGAGTGGCGTCTGTTTATGTGTGTTCTCTTGTTCTTGTGAGAAAAGCTCATGTCCCTCCATGCTCAGAAATGTTGTTATTATTATGATATTTGTTGGAAAAGCAACTTGAATTTGATTTTATAAACTTTATATCCCCATCTTCATTACCTGGCATTGAACTGCTTTTCCACTCGAGTCTGTTTTTTCTCATGCCATAGCTGTCTATCTGTCGTGAGTATGGTGGAACTTTCTTTTTCTATTGTCTTTAACCAAATCTGTTTTTCTTTGTTTTAAAGTCATTGCTAAGTTTCAGGTTTCTATTTTAATGGCTCTGCTCTTTCTCCCTCTGTCCCTCTTGCACTTTCTCACTCTCTTTCTCTACATATGCACTTAACCAATGCCACATGATGCTGAGCAGGCAAACTCGCCTGATTTTTAATTTGAGTTTTGAGGATTAAAAATGTCCATCAAAAGGACATTCTCCTCCCAAAAAACGGCCTGTGTTTGGACACTGGATAATAGACGACTATGTTGGACCTTTACAAATGGAGGGCAGAGGTCAGGGAACCGCAGTGTAAATTCTTGTCAAGTGAGAGTGCCCTTGCTGTGTTTAAAATCTCGCAAATGTTTTTCCTCTTTAGTTCTCTTTTTACGTTGTTTTTCTCCTCTTTGTGTTTTTAACAAGTTCTCTGTCTTTTACAAGCAACACACTCACTGAAGTGGGAATGATTTGGATGTAGTGTGAAACTTCATTACCCTAAGTGCCCTTTCCGGGAAGAGACGAAGGTGTTGTCATCATAACCATTTGGAAGTGTCACAGCTGACAGATCATAGACTTTCCCATCACAGCTAAGGATGTGGTGAGACCCGACTGTAATCGCAAAGAGTCACCATTAGGGGAAAAGCACAGAGGGATACAGACTGAATTAAAAAGTGGAGGCAAGCATTCTATATCTCAAAACTGCATATTTAAGCAGTTCTATATGTAATATCACCCCCACATTTTTCCCAGGATAGCTGATTCTTGCTGCTTTCAGCTCTTTTTTTTCTCTTTCAACTTATCTTAGATCAAATTTATCTGCTTCATAGGTGTCTTGTTTTGGCTGCCAAGTCACTGTAAGGGGGCCAGCATGGGTGAAGGCAACGTGGAGGTTATGTCTCTTTTTTTTCATCCAGAGAGGATATTCTTTGAGATGGATCAGTTTATGCTGAGTTCACACTGCACGATTCATTGGATCACTGTTTTTTTCACACTGCACGACTATCTGGGGTAGCATTCAGTTGCTGATTTGTTCACATTACTTCAGGTGGTCACTCATTGGCTGTAGGTACAAATATTTATCATGGCAAATATTTTGTGGGTATCGACGACACGTTGGCGATTCTCTGTGATCACGTCTTTGATAATTCCCACTGCGTGATTTTCACTCGTGAACAAGCACTGATTTGCCTCTGGCATTTGTGCCTTTTGGGCATTTGCCTGTGGTTTAAACAAAAAGTGTAAACTTGGCATTAGTGTGAGGGCTAAGGGCTGAGAGCTTCCGCCTTAAACTTATAGCTAAACTTGTGACCCTTACAAGAGACAGGTGGAGGGGGTCAATAAAAATGCATTTACTGTAGGGATGTAACGGTATTGTAAATACCGTCGTACCGCAATAGCAAATTTTTTTCTGAGAAAGGTTTGCTCAGGCGAATGGAGCGAACGGGAGGTAGCGAGAACTACAATTCCCATCAGCCCAGACGTGGCCATCATCCTTTACGGTCTGTTTTCGCTACAGATCAGTGTTGCCAACTTAGCGACTTTTCAGACCCCCTTGACGACATTTTTCCCAAAAAGCGACTAGCGACAAATCTAGAGACTTCTTGGACAAACCTCAGCGAGTCTCTGGTAGTGCAGCACGAGCGCGAGTTCTTGTTCTCCCAGCGCGCGTACATCTCTCTCTGCATCTGTTCTGTTCAGCGAGCGGCTGAGAGGAGCAGGGCTTTCAGTTAAAATAGATATTATGTTGCTTCTAACTCTATTTTACATGCAAATAGAGCTAAAATCACAGCATAGCCATTGTCTATATCATATGTGTACTTGGTTTCATCAGACAACGGCTCGATTATAAATCAGGATTTTAATCTGAATTAACATCTTGTAAAGCAGAGCTAGTTTAGTAGGCCTAATAATGGGGAGCATTTCAGTCACTATTTCATATTCATTCCGTTTTTCTGACAAAAGAAACCATTAAATATATAAGTGAAAACAGTTATATTGAGAATTAGGGTGCATTGAATAACATTATGTGACCACAGAGAAGCAAGATAAAATGACGCATTGACGTAATGAATATGCAAATTGACGTACGACGTCATCTAGCGACTTTTCAAGCTGAATTTAGCTACTTTGGATTGAAAAAAGTTGGCAACACTGCTACAGATCCTGTAATGCGGAAATGGCAGGTGCTGCTAGTAGCGGCGAAGGAAAAGAGATGGAAATGGTCGAACCTAAAGCGGGGTTTAAATCGGATGTGTGGAAGGTTTAATAATTTTTTGTTATTAAAATTTAAAAATTGAAGTTCCTGTTTCAAAATTTACAGATAGATGGCTAATTTGTATGCCATTGATATGTTCAGTGTTCATGTAAACTGTTTAATAAACACTTCTGGCACTTTTTTCAAGTCTCTTCATTAGTTTTGTTTTTCCTGTAAATGATTCAATAAATACCGTACCGTACCGTGCCATTCATACCGTTACATCCCTAATTTACTGACCAGATGTTTTAGCAAATACCTGTGTATGTAAATGCATTATGTGTCCTCATGTCGTTCCAAACCTGAGTCACTTTCTTCTGTAGAACACAGTAGTCCAGAAACAATGTACAATCTTGATCCCAATGGTCTTGGGTCACCATTGACTTCCATAGTATTTTTTTTCCTACTGTGGAAGTAAATGGTGACCCTGGTTACAAATCTCTTTAAAATATCTTTCTTCCTGTTCGGCAGAACAGAGAAATTCCTAGATTTGGAACTACTTGAGGGTGAATAAATGATGACAGAATTTTCATTTTTAGGTGAACTATCTGTTACACTCATAGTGACAATTACCTGATGTAATTCACAATACGGAAGAAAAGATTCAGTTTCACTGTGGCTTTAATTAAAATGAGCGAGACACTATTAAAAACTGTTCTATCCTCACCAATATGTACTACAGTAAGCCTAATAATGATTTACACATTCAATTTATAAAGTTTATGTGATAAGATTAATCACATATGTTTTGTTTCACACTCAAATATTGTTTGAAACAGTATTGTGATTTTTTTATTTTTAGTAACTAAAACACTATTGTTCATATATATTTATAATTTGCTTTATGCTTTCTTACCCTGGACTACAAAACCAGTAGCACGAGTATATTCGGAGCAATAGACAAAAATAAATTGTATAGGTCAAAATGATTGATTTTTCTTTTATGCCAATAATCATTAGGATATTATGTTCCATGAAGATATTTTGTAATTTTCCTATCATAAATATATCAAAACTTAATTTTTGACTAGTAATATAAATTATGAACTTCATTTACACAACTTCATAAGCCATTTTTCTCAATTATTATTATTTTTATTTTTTTTTTTGCAACCTCAGATTCCAGATTTTTTAAATAGTTGTATCTTGTCCTATCCTAACAAACCATACATCAATGGAAAACTCTTTTGACTGGTTTTGTGGTCAAGGGTCATATCAGCACACTTTTACAGGAATAATAGCTGCTGAGAATTGTGACTTTCTATCAAAAGAAATACATTGTTTTTAAATAGTAGTGTATAACAAATTTCATTTTCTACATATCACTGTGATTAGACCAAATGCACAATAGAACGATACAGGCATCTCCTTATTTGGGTAATGTCTGGACATGAATATAAGAGTGTTGGATAAAATGGCTCAGTTTGCCAAGTGTCTAGAGAGGCCAAGTATATGGACACGGTCTGGTCTCCATTGCCTCCTCTGCGGTTCCTAATCACACTGTTAATCTGGAGTCTATCCAGATATATTACATATCAGCTCAAACAGCCAGTCCATAAGATTACACAGAACACATCCATCAAAACGTTGTTCAGTCCAAATCACTGATTATGGAAGAAAAAGGAGAAAGCTAGTCTTCATATTCAAAGCAAAACATGCTTTACTCGATACATAAGCATTCAGAATTAGAGCCACACAGACACACATGATGTGACTGACATGAACCAACTGCATGTGAATGCTGACTCTAATGGGGCCCATTTTAGTGAGCCTAATAGTATAGTAATCTTACAGTACATGAATTTTAAAAGTTTGCTGATTTTGGGTGGCGGTGCTGGTGCAGTATGAAGGTAATTTGTAGCTTGTGTGGCCAACCTTGAGTTTATCATTTAACAGTATTCATGCTGCCAGAGAATATCTCCGTTCTGGATTATTAGTGACATTGCTGTGTCTAATTAGTACATCTGTGTTGTGTGCTAGCTAGTCATAAATTGAAGCCGTTTGATGTTGTCAGGCTGTTTGTGAGGGGTGTATAGGCTAAGACATTGAGTCCTGTACATCCAGTGTGTTTATGGAAATCCCCTTCACTCCACTCTTAGATCATCAGTCTCTTTGCTGCCCAGCTGCAACACCAAACTCCCTCTGTGTGTGTGTGTTTGCATAAAACATCTGCAAGTTGTGCTTTCTCTTGGGATGTATTGGGCAGCCAAAATATGCATTGAAGCAGCAATTGTGAAGGATATTTTGTTTTAAGAGCTTGTGTTTGTGTGTATATGCAGCTGTGCACTTACCATTCATTGTTTCATTGTATATGTTGGTATGTACACACATGTGTGTAACTCTCGCAGCTGTGAGCTGACTACATGCCTCCAGCACCATTGGGTCAGACCGACCCGCCACAGTACTTGTCAGCTAAGCATCACTGAGTTTGTGTGGGCTTACGTTTCAGTTTGTGGACCTTAATGCACCTTAGTGAATGTTAGGTCAGTGTGCATCTGCGTGTGTTTGTTTCTGCAAGTGAATTTATGCTTTCTCATTCTTTGGGTGGTGCTTTGCTCTTGAGTGCTCTCAACTAGCATTAGCATTTTTCCAAGTAATGGAAATTCCTGTTAGGATATGTATTTAGGATACGTAAAGTGCATGCACTTTGGGCCATGGTATTCAGTTTGGCTGAATGGTAAAGTCCGGATGTGAAGTTCATTTTGCTGGCCCAGATGGCTTGTATTTATAGCTATGTCCAGGTTGTGTAGACTTGGCTTGGTTTACACAGGATGCAGCTGCACTATATTCTTATATAGGCGATTGTAACACATCGATCATCAACAACAACATATGTGTGATTCACTATATGGGCACAGGATGGACATGCTTAACAGTAGTGTACTTGTAGTTGAAATGGCAACAAAAGTGAACAAAAAGTAAAGGAAAAACAGCAGCTTGTAAAATAAAGAAAATATGAAAAGCATTTCAGACAAAGGAATTCACGTTGAAAATATTTGTAGAATGTGCAGTTTTTGGATTGGTCCAGAGACATAACATTGAATTTTTGGTCAAGCTTTTGGTTTCTGTTCTCTGATGTGGTTTCTAAGACAATTACCAGTTACCAGTCTAAAAATGTTCCTTTCCTTTTTACAAAGTGTAATTGCAGACCTAAAAGTACTTTTATTAGTCCTGAACAATCCATTTATATTCAGCATTGTTATATTCACTAGTTTTTACTAAGTAGAGATGCAAAAAACTTGTGTTAAGTCTGAGAAGCATCTACTGTCGGTAAGTGCAACCTTTGTTAATCGTGACCTTTCTTCCCCAGTGTATCTCTTAGCATAACCTACCCATGTTGGAGGGAAATAGGTGAATGAGGAGGAGAGCCAACCTAGAACAGCCCATGATATCATGGGAAAGGAAAAGGCCATACAAACAACAATGCAGCCATCTAGTTAATGGAGTGTTTAGATTGGATTTTCACTGCTAAGTGGAGCAGGGATGGAGTAATGAGACAGTGAAAGGACAAACCGTAACAAAAGACTACAAGTCAAGTCAAGGAAACAAAGGGGCAATATGATAGAAACCAGAGGTCCAGTTTGTATCTTTATTAGTAGTTTTTTTATTCACTCACACAGTTTGAGTAGATCTCCAGTATCACAGTTTTCTTTTCACTTTTTAATAATGGTTTTAAGGTTTGTACCTCATTAAATGTAGTACCTCCGACAGTGTGCAATTTCATGCTGACCTTAAATGTGTTTATTAATAACTGGAGTGCATGCTCTGTTAAAACCGCATATGGCCTATGGTGCAGTAAGATGTTATTTCATTCTGGACACAGCCATACACCCTAACATAACATTTATGAGGAGGCGACATCTTGCTTCTTGGCAATCTGAAGTTTCAGGGAAATGTTTTAGTTGTTTAAAGGACTATCAATGAAGCTTATTCTCTTGTTCCACTGCACATCTTGTTTATGGAATGTTGTTGCCTTTAGCAAATGCTACAGTGGCCCAGCATGAACTGTGAATGCATGTGTGTAAATGTCTCTGCATGAGCATGTGACGCCTGTGACGTATGCCTTTAGGCAAACATTGAAGTGTTTGTAAGTGTATAAATGCCTTCACGTGCGTGTGTGGGCCAGTGTGGAAATAATACGCATGCGTATGTGTGCTGTTTTAGAAGGGGTCACGGCATAAGTTTAAACACAAAAGCAATGGGGCGTTCTACATTCATCATTCTCATCCTGCCATGGATGGATCAAAGTTTGGAGATTTACACAGGAAAAGTTGCTGATGCAGCAGTGTGCGGTCTTACTGATGAATAAGCGCTCAGGTGTAGCGGAAATTGTTTAGATTATGTTACGAGCCTTGCGGCACTTTTACATGCTGCCTGTCAGAAGATCCTAACAAGCTGGAAGTGTGTCAAACTTGCGCAAAGCATTATGAATAGATTTGGCGAATCCATCAACTACACAACAAGGGGAAAGAATGACATGGTTTAAACAGGTGTGTGTTTGATTATAATATGTTGTGTTTTGGCTTTTTGTACTGGCACAAACTTTACAAGTACAGTTTGTGCCCCTTTTGGCAACTGCCAGCTCAATGATATCACTGGCTCAATGACAACAATCAAACTATCCGCTTGTGGGTTTTTTCCCAAATGTTTTATTGTCCACTGTTTGTAGCAACTAAACAGGAACCAAGGTGTTCAGTATTAGATCTTTGTGCAGATTTATGATGTTTTTGTTATTTCTTAATCAAATCAAGATCTCATTTTGATTAGGATTAGGGAGTGCTTGTCTGTGCCAGCAAACAGAAAACAAGTTTATTTTGGCTTTGAGATTTGAAGGTCTGACTAATTACAGCACAGATCAAAAGTTAAAAAAAATGTTTAGTGGCAAATTAAAAACCCTGGAGTTTAATTTATGTGGGATTGTTTTGCGGTTCAGGTGTAACTGTAGTGCAGAGTTTGGTGTGCCTTACCCCTTCACTCTGCTCTTGACCAAAAAGTTTCTGAGTTACATTGGTGAGAAAGGCGTTTATCTTGGCAGAGGCTGAGTAGCTGATGGCTTAAACCTAGCTCAGTAAAACCTCTGTTCAAATGAGGTCAGTCAGGGTGGAAAAAGGCAACACTTGCTTGTCTATTTCCAGAAACATGTAGTAATGTAGTTTGGGGTGGTGTGAGGCAACCTAGACCTTATCTAGAGTAACAAATCACTGCTTATTAAACACAGGTGTATAAACTGCAGTAAAACATCAGTAAAGTGTAAAAGAAGAGAGAGAGGATTTTTTTAAAACGTAGTAGTTATTCAAATAAAAGTGTTCAGTGTTGTTTACAGCAAAACCCATGGTCAAATTCAATCAAATAACTAAACCAATCCAGCTGATCATAAGAAATGTTTTTTAGAAGAAAAAGAGAAGCTTTGTCGTTTTAATAATAACTTCTAGTGTAAAAATTTGCTCATATTAACATTGCCTGATACAGAGAAGTAGAAAGAAATTACCAGTATTAAATGATGTACTATATTGCCTAAATAAATGTAAAATAAAATATTAAAAATGAAATGCTACAATAGAATTTTAGGCATGACAACATTATTATGTACAATATGAAAAATGGATATTAATTTTTTTTTTTTTTTTTGATTTGCTGAAAAATTACATTGTGTAGGACAAACCTGAGATACGAATGAGTGATGTCATATGTTTTTGTCTGTGTGCCCAGTTTGAACGTTTTCCAGGTGAAAATCCGACGTGTCATAGTATGTGATTGATAGTTGCTGTAAAACGTGTTCCAGCTGAAATTTCTCAAATCATCTGGAGAAGAGGGATGGAAAGAGAAGGATCATGATCATCTATCCTTTACAGTTGACAGAGAGGGGAGGGTGCATGAGAGAATGAGGGAGAAAGGAGAAAAGTAGGCCAGTTACTGGTCAGCAGAAAACCTTTAGAGAGAGAAAGAGAGAGGAATGAGGGTCTTTAACACTCAGAACAGCTGAGCTCTCCACACCTCATTCTGTCAAGCCAAGTGTCAAAATGTCAAGTAAAAAATGAGCATAAAATAAAATAAGCTTCAGAAAGACTATTAGAAGACAGCAGTTGGGGACGGAAGAGTTAATGAGTCTGGAAAGGATCAAGGTATATGGGAAGGGCTGAGAAGAGAGAGACAGTCTAATGAACTGCACCTGCCTGTAGGTGCTCACTGTAATTAAATAGGCTTTCGCAAAAGCCACACCCCCCTTAGTTACTGTTGCTAGCCCGTCAAGCTTACCGACAACGACGGACTGTCAACCA
>JAUMHE010000048.1:6485954-6501165 GCA_032359235.1 Enteromius mattozi | reverse complement strand
TTTTCATTACATCATACTAACTCATGTTTCTCCTCTACCGACAGGTCGCCGGTTCTCCATTCCGGCCCGGCAACCTCTACCGTTGCTCCCAGCCTCAAGAGGCTAATCCTTTTTTTCTCATCCCTCCTCCGCCCGTTCTCGCGCTTTCCTTACGGGGGGCATGCAGGGTCCGAGCCGGACGCCAAATAATTTAATAATCTTAATCTTAATTAAGATTGGAATGAGGAAGCGCGAACTCTTGAAAATGTCTTGTACTAACAAAAAAACAATCCACAGGCAATGATGAGCTATTGTAAGAACTAGAGCGCAATACTTTCAAAGCTAAAACATGCCTTTAACAGAGTCACTGCTGGAAGCAACCCCTTCACTCTCTCATCACATTCTTCATCATTACTTTAAATCCAAAACAAGGGAGCGTTACAAATGGAGTAGTTTTCAGCAAGTACCTTGTTTTTTTATTTTCTCATCAATGTGTTAGATAAGAGTTATAGGTAGCAATATCTGTGACTTGAATGGTAGTATTTTTAATGTTAAATATAATTTTTTTGCAGGAGAAATGTTAAATTAGAAAACATAGTATCTTCATAGTAAGTGCATATTTACCATATTTGGTGTTCCCCATGAGAACAACATCTCAATTTCGAAATACTTTCTCCATGCTTTAAAGAAATAGGAAACAACTCTAAAACTTGAAACAGGCATTCCAGAGGGAGAAGGTAATAGCTGGGGGAAAAAATCCAAGGGGATAATTCAACATAGTGTCTCAGTGGGTTTAATGTTCCCCATTAATCTGTGCACACACACACACACTATTCGTAAATTAACTGGGGCTTCTCTATGACATCATCTGTTTTCATTCTGATCGAGTGTGTACCGGTGAATGCTTAGAATGTCCTTCCCATTTGACATGCTGCTTATGCCATAAATGGCAGGGAATTTTGACATTTTATTAGGAAAGTTTTATGTGTGCTGATAAGCTGACATATTGAAGTTACTTGATAAGCTGCTGCTTGGTAAAAAAAAGTTTTATTGTTTAAAAGTCTGAGCAAGTATAAAATACTTCCCTTTTTGTACGCTGGTTTGTGGTGGTGGCTACTGCTTAGCATTGTCATTTGTAGTCTGCTTTAGATTTTCTTGACACATCTGGTTAAAACATATTATTTTAATGGATCAAGAATATACATGAACTTAACTGTACTTTTTTACAATTTTAAGAATACTAGCAATAGTAGCAATCAGTGTCCAGTGTTCTATGTACAGTATTTATAGACTCTTTTGATGTTTTCTCCAAAGGAAAGAAAGTCATACTGGTTTGGATTGATATGAGGGTGAGTAGATGATGACAGAATTTTCTCTTTTCAATCCTTAATTGTGAAATTACAGAAATAAATGTCTTTTTAATTTAGTTTTTGAACTCTCTGTGCTGTCTTGTTTTTTATGTGCAGAATAACATTCAATCATGCCATACTTGCATTGTTTGTAGTTAATATGATACTAAACAGAGGCATGAAGGATGTTGACAGACATACAGATTTTGTTGACTGATTGATGAACACTCACACCCCAACCACACTTGCACCAGTGGGATTTTCTCTTAGGAACCTTCCTTGAAAATGTTGAATGAGAAAATAACTGGAAGTACAAAATTAAAACAAACATCTTGCAGTTTGAAATGAAACAATCACAAATCACAATGTGTAAATCTCAAATTTTTCTCCAATTGACAGCAGCAGCAAGTTTCAGAGGCAGCAGCATCTCTTTTGTCGATCTTGAGCTCATTGTATAATTTATTTGGTTAAGTAGCAACTCGCATATACAGAAAACAGCTCTACTGTGTGTTGTATAAGATATTTTTGCAATAAGACTACAAACAGGCCATTTGGATAAAATCATTGGTGTTAATGTTGGCACCATCCTCACTTGTTGACAGCCTCCTCAGCCTTCTGTGAGGTCATGTTTGTTCATTCGCCAGTGCTAGAACCGACTGTTTACTGAAAGTAATGACCTGAACCAAACATTAAAAGTGGCTTTTATGCTATTTCTTGTGTGGTGATCTTTTCAAGCTTCACTTTGTTCTTCATATTGGGTTTGGGAGTGGTGTGAGATAAGAACTAGCAACCACTAGCAAGCATTGTTGAATTATGTTTTGTGTATGCAACAGCAACGTGAGTTACTGAGCATGTGCACTCTGGCACGGTATATGCCAAACACTCAAGGGCCACATCCAAACATTTATGGATGACACTTCTGAGCTGGAACCATCCAACAGTCAATCTAACAAAGAATCAACTTGTCGACCACGACCATCTGATTGACCATTTCTTTCCAAAAAACATGATAGAGCTTCCAAGACAACAGCAAAGCAGACCAAATAAACACACAGAGGCATATACAAAGCCAATATCCATCATAAATAATGAAAGACTATGCCTGTACTGTTTATTCAAACAGGGATGGTGGAACAGAACAGGGGTCCTGCAGTGATGATGGAAGGGGGGCTGACACAAAATGAGAAGTATATGAACCTCTCTCTTTCAATCTTTTTTTTATCACTCCACACCCAGGAGTTTGTTTTAGATGGCAACTTGCGTGTTCATATTACAACCTATGGTATTGCAGAGCATGTTTTATTTGGAGGAAAGTGGAAAATCCATACCATTAATCTATAGATATGCTATGGCAAGTCCAGTATGGAGTGCGAGAGAAGGCATGATTATTTCTGCTTGCGCTAATGTTAATGTATGAGAAAATGAGAAGGTCCAATTAACTGCAGGAACAGTTAAGCATAATTTTTGTATAGCCAAGTTTGTGCTGTAGTCCAGACGTCTTTTTAATATCTAACTGGATCCATCTATTCATCCATAACCACTTAGCAAAACTGCCTAGCAAACACTCAAAACACCGTTCTAACTGCCTAGCAATGACTTAACCACATCAAACTGGTACAATCTGTAAAACCTTTGTTATTTTGAACTTTTAGACAAGGCTTTGTCAAGCCAACATCAAAATTTGTCTTGCTGAACTTTACCAGTCCAGTTTATTTTCTAGTCATTTGCTGTCATTCGTATTTGTTCTGATATCTTTTTGTCCAACTCACCAGCGAGTCTCAGCGTCTCAAAATGGTGTTTTGAGTGGAACAAATCCAAGAGCAAATCTGTTTGTCAAGAAAGAAACACCCTATAAACTGATGCCGTAAACTAACCAAAGCATGAGAGCATGCTTCCATCATTCCCAACGGCACCCACCTGTATTCCAACATGTTGTCAGATTGTTTGAAAGATGTGTCACTGAGCTTTTACTCCACCTCAGGGGTGTTGGTTAATTGTAAGCGGTTTCTCTCTGGCACGCGCCTGGTAATATGAAGCTGAGACCTTTACGGTTCTGTGGTGTGAAATAAAAGGCCTGCATGCCAGTGAGCTCAGTATTTCTCCCATGTTCCTCAGCATCTTAAACAGCAGGTGAAACAGGTTTTTTCGTTCTGAGAAATGCCCCTTTGAAGAGCCTGGGTTTGCTTTGTCTCTCCTCTGTGGTGTTAAGATCACATTGTCCATCACCACTGTGACTTTATGAGCTCCAGACTGAGGAATAAGAACGCAGAGCGAGAAACAGATGCACTCTTTGCTTATGTTATGCCGGACAGTTCAGAGCAGCTTTTGTTTTTAGAACTTTTCTCTTATCTGGGTGTTTTGTTATGTTATGAACACCAGATTGATGTGAAAGTCAAGCTGAAAGCATTTAGATTTGATTGTACTTGACCTTTTTGAAATTTGTTTCCATTGTACAAATGACAGATGTTTTGACGTTTGTCAATTTTATATGTTTATCTTTATGCAATAAAAAAGAAGTAATAACTGTGAAAAGTACATATTTCAAATACGCAATCTAATAAACTTTAATTCTATCATATGCATGACTAAACTTTGAAAGCTGTTTGCTTCTAACAGTCATTTGTAACTATCCCGGTAAAGTGTCCTTGAAACTGACCAGTATGAATCCAGACATTTCATGCAAAATTCACTCAGTTTGAGCACAAACTTCTCTGAACTAGACAGGATTTGATTCGAATCAAGCAATCACAGCAATCATTCCTGTTTTCGAACCTCATTGAATTTCCATTTGTCTTGCGTCAATAGCATGATTGAACACAGGATCAGGTGTGTGCCATGTTGAGATTGGGTTCGTGGTGGGATACAACAGGTCCACTGAGACATTGTTCTGGAACATTATACTTTACACCTAATTCAAACCCTGCCAGCTATCAGGATTGTAAACTTGTGAGTCTCGGGGGGTTGATTTACCCCAGGCCTGTCAGAGGTTATTACTATCAAACTTTACATCAGGTAAAACACATTACAGTCTTGGGCTCAGATGATTTCATACAGGACGTATATGGTTTTCATTGAATCTTTCTTCATAGAAGGTACACTGTACTGGTTGTGATAGAAACAGTTTGTGTATCAGAGACAAATATTATGCCTTCAAGTTTTAAATTGTCATCATGTTCATTTTAACACTGTGAAACATTTAACCAGGCCCGATAGAATACAATATCTTATAACCAAACACTTCACATGGCAGTTTGTGTTTTGACTGATCAACATTTGTTTCATCAAGCCACTTGTGCTTAAACAATATCATTTGTGTAATCAGACATGTTTTAGTGTTTTCTGCCTGGTTTATGTCCCTGTCATCAGGTTTCACAGCTTGTTTTACTCTAAAGCAGTGTGAGAAACCATGAAAGAGCAAAGGTCAGTGAATGAGAAGAAAGTGGGAAAGAAAGTTTGGATAACCTTACCTTATTCAGTAATGTTCTGATCCAGCCTGACCACACAAGTACAGTTTTCCTCATTTATGAACAAGAAAAGCTCAGCATTAGGTTTGAGGATTAACCACATTTTTCTGTGACTGTAAATTGAGGCTAATTTAATGCCTTGAGGTTTGGAAAAAGTCATTGTTTGAAGGTTGCACAGCTGTGGTTTTTGAAATCACAAATCATATCATTTCCTTTGAAGGCTGCCAAGAAAACTGATAAACACTGAACACTGGGAATATTGTGGTCATTATTTTTGGACTTAATTTATGCTTTTTCCCCATAGAAAACCAACCACCATCCTCAAGGACGACAGTTTTGCTAAATTAGTTGGATTAAATGGCAGTTTTCAGTTTAGTACACAGTTTTCAGATGATTTTTAAAAAAAATTTTTTAATTTTTAATGTAGCTCAAGCTATTTCTTGTTACATTTGTCCGTAACACATAAAATAGTAGCTGCATTTAGACAAATGATCCTGTTTAAAGGTTTACATCCACAATTAAGCATATCTTCCATGATCAATGACTGTATGTTTTGTTTTAAGTTATCAGGTTATTAATCTGCGTTCTTTATTATTTTTTTAACCCTTAATTATATTAAATTCTGTCCTATAGGAAACATATAAATATCTAATGTAACATCTAAAGGGCAGTACAAAATAATAGTAAGGCCCAGTCCCAATTCTATATTTTTTCTAATATTAACTGTTGACCAAAACATATTCATGATATATAATGAGCTATTTAATATGAACCTCACCCCTTTTTCCATAAGTAATTGGACAGTTGACTCAAAAGACACTGGGTGTCATTCACTAAACATGTGTACGCACAAAATTTTGCGTGAAATGTGCGTATGGACGTTTTCACGAATAAATCATGATTCATCAAAAACTTTCGTACTAAAATTTATTCTAAATGTACGAAAAAAAAAAAACATCTTATACCACATGTGCGCAATAATCATTTATGCATGTATAAAGAACCCTACATATAATTAGATATGTTATTTACAGGGTGGGTGAAAAGTAACTAGACATTAAAAATTGATAATACAGTAAAATTAGTTGTCTAATTATACAAATAGATAGATATAGAGGTCCAAACAACAATCACCTGATCTATCCTTATATAAACGTCCCATTTCATGGACAGATGTGAGATACTCCTTGTTTCTACATCAGTTAAGCAGGTAAAAGGTCTGAAGTTGATTCTAAGTGTGCAATTTGCATTTGGAAGCTGTTGCTGTGAATCAGTCAAAGGATCTCTCCATATAACTGAAACCAATAGTTAGGCTTCAGTAATGAAACAAATCCATCATAGAAATAGCGCCAAATCAAGACAGAATGCAATTCTATTTTTGAAGTAAACTCACTCATTGTAAAGAGAGATGCAAAGATGCACATACATTTTGTACTTTATCTCTCTCGAATTGGCAATATTTGAGAAACAGGTTACCAATTTGTAAATATTGAAGTGGACTAGCCCCCTCGCCCTGATCAGACATTAATATATGTTGTGGCACTGTGATACTTTAACGATAGCAAAATTTTGCAGTTTTGTTTGCAAACATTTTGAATAACGTGATCATAAATATGAACACATGATTAATTTTTACCATAAATCAAATTATTTATTTTCATTAAGATGATATATATATATATACATATTTATTTGTTTTTGTTTACTTGGGCAGCCATGTTGCCGCTGTAGCCAGCTTATGCTGAGGTGATGTCCTGAAAATCTTTATTTGAAGATTCCATGTGAAGCCCTTCCCTCTACCCCTACGCCTCCAACTGATATGAAATGTCTCTTTATCCATAGCTCGGTTAGGTCTTGTCTAATGTAAGTTCCTAGATATAATGTAGTTTTAAAAACACCCAGAACACCTTTTGATCAACACACACATTTATTTGCACTCCATCAGAGTGTGTCCTTTAAGAAATCTTTTAAAACTTTAAGGAGAGTTCACTGTCTTATAGGCCAACTCATCTTAAATCTCACCATCTTGGATTCACATTTAATTCTGTTTCCCTGTTTTAAGGCGTTAAAGTTTATCTCGAGAGCCCTTTTCAGTCCACCTGTCTTTGCTCCTCATTTGCTCATCTTTTTCCAGCTCTCTTTCTCTTTAAAATTGATGACTACTGCTTTCCTACTTCACTGCTTTTTAATTTCCCTTATGCCTTCACTGTCTTTTATCTGTGTTCCTCCTGTGTTTTGCTAAGAGGTCTTCCAGGCTGTGCTCCAGACTTATGTAACAGCGCAGGTTCTTTTTTGATTTACTGCACAGGTGCTCCAAGACACTTCGCCGGCAGGTTTTCACTCATAAAAAAACAGCAAGAACACATTTTGGGGAGAAAGAAAGAAATTGGGAAAGGGAGAGATAAAGAGTAGACAGCGAGGTTAGCTGAAAGAATAGAAGGTGTGGTGAAATGCTGAAATAGTTTAGAATAATCATATGAAAGTCTGGTTCTTAGAGCCAGATAATAGCTGGTGGACATCAAGGGAACTATTTTAAAATGAGTTGCTGTGCTGTAAGTTGGGAGAATTTTTAATATCTGGGACTTGTATATGTGTGGAAACCCTCAGATATAATCTAAATTACTTATCTTTTTCTTGTGTACAGAGCTTGTGATCTTTCAGAACACACATATTTTAGGAGATAATGGCTGGAAGGAGAATACAGTCCAAGTTCCCGTCACAAAAACACATATCATCACACTGCTTCCAGGCTATGTGAGAGAACATAGTTCTTCATTGGCTTTGTTATATCAGGCAATATCCATCTAAAATATATCCAATGAACTAATACTTGTTTCATCAGTAACATTCATGACTAGAACTTTAGACGCATAAATTAACGGCTTTAAAAATTACTATCTAAATGCATGCTGAAAAATTGCCAGTTTTTTGAAATTGTAATAATATTTCATAATATTACAGTTTTTCTTGTATTTCAGACTTAAAAATGCTGCCATAGTGAGAGCCTTTTACATTAAAAATCTTTTAATCAGTATACTTGAATATTTCACTCTCCAGTAGTTTGTTCCATATGTCTGATTTTGACAAGTTCACAGTTGTTGTTACACTGAATAAAATGGTTTTAGCTTATCTTGCCACTTTGAGAGTCCTACTGAGGACTTCCACTGAGTACACTAAATTGCACCTGTAGTTTGAAAGCTACCAAGGCTAATATCCACTTGTTCTGACAATCCAGGTTATTGGACTCAACTAAAGATGACTGCAGTGAATGATTTCCAAACTGCAAGCAATCATGGAAATGAATCCCAAACTGTCCATGATACTTCACAGACAAAAGAGCCTCTTCAGCAGCGGACTGAATGCAACACATCGCCTGAAAGAGTAAAACAGGCACGCATTTGTTCCAACAACCATCAGGCTCAGCTTTGCATCCCCTGGCCAGCGAAACAAAATCAGACTAATTGGTGGCTGTTGAAGCAATATGGACTCTGTACTATTTAGTCATTGTCATAAAAATAAGTCAAGGCTATCAAGAACTAATGGAAGTTTCCTACTATTATGGCACCCACGAACTATGAAATGCCAATTATTAAATAGACATTGTGTCTTGTTGTATTCATTACGTTTCTGGCTCAGCCTCTCAGATTTGAAGATTCCCTTATGCACATGGTTTACAATCTATAAAAATCTCAGTCCAGGAATTGATGTGGTCAGGCACATAAGGCTATTTTACAATCATTCCATATGCTTTTTCTTCAGGCTGTTTCTCTTTTAATTGAAATACTGGGGCTGTAATTCTTAACTACTCCGTGTGTAGAGAGCATCTTTTTTAATGTCATTCCTTTAGATCAGACTGTTGGAGTTATAGCCAACCTTGCCATGTAGAATTAAATTCAGCATGTGTATGGAGGCTGTAAACATAGAAGCTGTTAGTGATTATACCACCCATTGGAGATCACACACAAACATCCGTGTTCCCCGGGGGGCACAGGCTTAAAGTTACAGCCTTCAACGCGAAGAATCTCCCAAAAGGGAAGTAATTGAAGACATAATGAACTGTTATATCAGATTTACACAGAGAGTTGTACTGTA
The DNA here is from genome assembly GCA_032359235.1 of Enteromius mattozi. Taxonomy (NCBI): domain Eukaryota; kingdom Metazoa; phylum Chordata; class Actinopteri; order Cypriniformes; family Cyprinidae; genus Enteromius; species Enteromius mattozi. The sequence continues at coordinate 6,492,281 of JAUMHE010000048.1, read as the reverse complement.
ACATGTTTGACTGTACATGACAGGCAAAGCAAATAAACACGTGGTTGGGTTTAATCATGAGTGCCCAGCAGAACTGTATTTTTTGTTTTGTTTTTTGGTTTTGACATTGAAAGTTTTTATTTCTGTTTTTATGTCTGTTCATATGCTGAAATTTGATTGATAAATGAACAAAACAATTGTGTTCTACGCTCTATATATTAGCACATATGCGATAAGGTAAAAAACAGTTAACATTTTTATAAAAAAAGACAACTAAGATCTTTACCAGAAGAGTGTTGATTGTTTGTTTGGTAAATGACTTTTCATATTCTTATATCATCACAGATGTTTTGACCACATTTGACTCTCATGTGGTCTGAAACACAGCCACGTGAGCCATATATGTGAAGTCACAGTCATTCCCAGTAGAACGAATAAGAAATAATTCTTCAAGTGACACCATGCTTTGCATATTAGTAATATGAGGATCTGTTAGCAACCATGACTGTTTTGCCCAATGCTTTGGTCACTTACAACATGTTAGTACACTCAATATTGAAGTCTGGAAACAATAGTGCCTGACATTCACTTAATTCTCTGTACTGTGTTGTTTATTTCTTTTTTCTTTTTTAAAGTCCAAAATTGCTTACGTGGTTTAGATGTGAGTATTTTTGCCCTAACAAAGGATTGATAGTGTCAAGTTCTTTACTATCTGGGAGACATTTCAATGTCTCTCCCTTGAGGTTTGTGGAAGAGACTAATCATAAGATGAGAACAACATGCATTTCCAAAAAGTCCTCTCTCACACACACACAATCCATCTCACTCCCTTTCTAACCTTAACAGCTGTTCCCAGGCCCTCAGCTCTTTTGTAAGAAAGCTGTGGGGCTGAATTTAACGGTCAACATTTCCTGTTCATGTTCTTCAGCACACATTATTTTGAAATGTGTCTGACAGTGGATATGATCTTGTGACGAATTTCAGTGAAATCTGATAACTGGAAAGCACTGCAGGCTCAGTTCTCATCTATTTTTCACTCTCATTATGTTGGAAAATCTATTATCTATCAAGTATGATTATAGTGACTTCAGTGTCTAAATGACATCACATTGTTTATAAAACATTTTTAATATTACTATTTTTTATCATATCTGCACAGGGATTTGCTCAGCCTCACTGAATATTTAATTTAAATTGATACAGAGTTCAAAGTTTACTTCCAGTTCTTTTGAAGTCTTTCATGTGATGATTTAATGACTTTTTTCAAATATTTATATGAAGAATTCATATTTAGTTTGCTCAAATGTATTTAAATTTTAATTTGAACCTGGCCCATCTTGATGTGAACTCCTTTTCACATCATCATGCCTTTATTGTTGCTTAAGTTTATACTGTATGTTTGCTGAAACACACAAACAAACAAATTAAAAAAATCTTCTAACAGTAAACTAATTTGTGAAAGTTAGGTTTAGTCTTAGCATGCTGACTGCTTTATCACATATTACCTAATTAATGATGTAATTATTTGATGACTACTCCTCTCATATTTACTTTCTGTGTTAAAAGATAACATACCTGCAAGTACTTAGAGATAAGCAATCATAATATTTTTTAATATGTTTTTCTAAATGAAGCCAGAGCATCAACACAACAAATCAAGCACAACAAGGTGCTTCTATTTCAATAATTTGATTCAGTAATTGAAAAACCTCATTTAGGAAAGTAGTTGATAATAGGAATGTGCATTGGTTTAAATGAAGGACTGAATTTCCTGAACTCACTATTGTGTTTCTATCTGATGTCCGGTTCCTCGATTAAATGTGTCTGGCCAAATGTGATGCATATCATAAGTGTGCGGTCGATGGTGGAGTGATGTCTCTGTGCTGTCAGTCAAACCTGGAGCTTTGTGTCCCTGGGTGGGGTTTCCCCCTTGGCTCCCCTTTCTAGGGCCAGGGCAGAGCAGGCCGGCTTCCAATCAGGCCCTGTGGTTTCAGCAAGGCGTGATCCCTCAGAGAGCCTGTGGTTTTTATGGTTTTGTTGCCAGGCCAAAGGAACGTGAGAGAGTTCTGAAAGAGGATTGAAAGAGGTTGCTGTAACATCCCTGTAAAAGGACTATAAGTAAATAAGCTCTCAAAATTATCACTCTGATCTGGGTTTAACAGTGCTCAGAAAAATCCTATTCACTCTTTTTCACCAACACAATGCTGGAGCTGGTTCCACACATTGCTGCTGAAGAGAAGGCGGGTCTGGTCTAGAAATGTCTCCACATCAGACCATTAAACATGAAAATATTGCCTCCAACCAGGAAACAACATCATTATATTGTCTTTGAATAATGAAAGTCTGTTCCATATGACATATCTTGACTTGAAATACAGCTCACACAAAAAAATATGATTAGTAGTTTCATGGCAACAAATTGTATTTACTTTTACTCATCAAAATGAGTTGAGCAATATAGATTATATGAGCATATGGATTAGTTATACTTCCATCGTATAAAAACAATGCTTAGGTTACACCTCAGTAAATTATATATTCTTTTCTATATTTCAGTCTGTTAAATAATCACGCCATTAAGTACCCCATATAGAAACTAAACACATTGAAAATGTACAAAACCCCTTGAGTGATATAGCTATATAGCTCATGATATAGCTTTGTTTTTGTGAGTATACAAGAAGTATGAAAACTCTGATTTAAAGAGACAGGAATGGATAAATCGCCTTATGTATCTCGTTAAAATTGCTTTCCACAGGTTAATCATATTTAGTGCATGGCACGTGTTTGCGATTAAATCCTTCACTCCTATGCTTCTATTAATTTATAAGTTACTTCAGCCAGGTGGGTCATTAATGCCCTCTTCATTAGAGCTTGTTTACTGCATTAAACACATGTTTGAGAGCCAAGCTTAGCAAAAATTTTGCATCATGGAACAAGAAGTATTCAGATCTCATTGGCAAGGCTGGCCCCTGGGTTTAAGGAGCTTTAATCAAATAAGCCCAACTGGTGTGAAAATTGTTGTAACATTAAAATGTGCATAAAATGCACATCAAGCATGAAGAGTTGATTATTTTTAAGAGCATCTACTAAAATATTGATGCACATTTTCCAACATTGTAACTGCAGCTTAACGGGTTACTCCACCCTAAAATGAAAATTTTGTCATTAATCACATACCCTCATGTCATTCCAAACCCGTAAAAGCTTTGTTCATCTTCAGAACACAATTTTAAGATATTTTGGATGAAAACTGGGAGGCTTGTGCCTGTCCCATTGACTGCCAAACAATTACACTGTCAAGGTGAAGAAAAGTATGAAAGACGTCTTCTGAATGCTCCGTCTGCCATCAGTGGTTCAACTGTAACGTTATAAAGCTACGAGAATACTATGGAAAAAAAAGCAAAAATAACAGCTAAAAAACAACAAAAAGTATTCTCGTGAAAATAAAATAAGTAAAAATACAATAATGTGGAACTAATAATTAATTACTATTAAATAAATTATTAAATAATTAGGGCCAATATCATTAGCAGAGGGTCCCCTGACAGCCAGGGGCCCATAGAATTGGCCCTGGTTCCTACCTCTCATTATTCTTGAGAAGAGGGCCAAATGCTTTTTTTTTCACCCAGGATTGCTTCAAAAACCAACCACAAGTTTACCAAAGACTTAAATGTCCAGGCAGTATCTTGTCATCACTATTTTCCACTTTTCTGTTGTGAACGTTTTTGATGAAGGTGATATTTTAGTACTCGACTTTCTATTAATGCACCGCTGCAAAAATAAATGATTCAGGTAATGGTGTTATTGTATTACAGGCTATTGCTTTCTGATTGTTTCTTCTGTTGTTAATTAGTTTGTATTTGTGGTCACTTTCAGTTACTTGTGTACAAATGTTTGTTTTTGTTGTAACCGATAATGTGATTTGTGTCATATTTGGTTATTTTTTTAATTATGTCCTTAATGCTATTTTTTCTTTTTCTTTTTTTTTTTTCTTACTTCATTTTACAAGCTGTAAACAGCAATAGAGTACATTTCCCTGCCTTTTAAAGTCAATGAATTTACCACTTGAAGATTGAAGAAAGAAACACACTGGCCTTAGTAAAGTGTTTCTTTTGGCTTCATCAAAAAACATGGCATGAAACCATCTGATTACTCACTGTTCATTGCCTGAAGGTACGGAAGGGTTTGTTCCTCATGCAGTACTCTATTGAGCAATCTTTGTAGAATATACTTGCTCCCTTTATCTAATGAATGACAATGGCTTTGTGCCATGCACAACATGTGAAATATTCTTTTATATCAATCATCTCCCTGCACTTTGTAATTATTAAAAATGAACTAATCCCATCATGTTCTTGCTTATAAGACACACTCTGCCCTTTTATCAAAATCACTACCATTTGTAATGGCTTTTGCTGTACACAAAATATTATAGGCCATTCATCATTCTCAGGTCTGTTTAAGGCTATAAAAATTTGGGGAAAAACAATGTCAAGAAATCTGCCCAAGCTAAGGTTTTATTAGGCTGGCATCCGTTGTGTGGTTTGGGATTTTTGTAAACAGTTGAAAACAAATATTTTTTTTTACAAGTTTTTACAAGAGAATCAGTCTTCATGCAGCAGTTTAGAACCATCACAAAAACACTCTTAGATGGTAAACACTATTTTGTATGGTTCCTTTACAGTAATAATTTGAAAACATTTTTGCTAGTTTCTTTTATAGGGCATGATGTCACCATTTTTAACTATAAATGCCAAGATAGCATTCAGGTCAAACCAACAAAACACAAGTAATATGCCTACTGGATACATAATTATATATATAGAGAGAGAGAGAGAGAGAGAGATAAAGAAAGCTGAAAAGTAACTGTTTTTAGTTGAATCTTTTGCTCTACACACTAACCTATAAACGTGTAAGGGATAAAGAATTTATATGGCATCTGTGGTCATGCTCTTGTGTTATTGTGTGGTTTTATAGGAAGTTCCCTTAGCTTAGTATGAGTCTTTGTTCAATTTATTGTTAAGAGAGGTGTTGGTTGGTCAAACAGGATGTGATCAAATTAGTTGTGTGTGTTTTTTGGTTTATTTGTGAAGTTAGATATTTTGTTTGTGTCTTAGGTTTTAATGGGGTGTCTGAGGTTCTGACAGTTGTTCGCATGTATGCTGCTGAGGTTTGGTGATTTAAGTTAGTTTAAGGCATAATGCTTTAATTAAATAAGATGTGGCCATGTGGTGTTGAAATGGTGAATGATTTTTTATGCTAAGATGTCAGCATGGAATTTTGTTTGTTCTTATTCATTCGGTAAGTGATGGCCTCAACACCCAGGATACAAATGATGAGAAACGTTTTGTTGGTCATGGAAAGGATTATCGCATATTTTATAGTATCAGATGTTGCTGTCTGGAGAACAAAACATATCATTTATACAGTATAGTGAATGTGTTATTATCATTTACTTATGTCAGTCCAAACCTGTTTTGGTGAATTTTTAAAAAAACCTAATGAATGTGAATGGGTGTAAAAAGACATAAAAAACAAAACAAAACAAAACAAAAAAAAAGTAAAACTGCAATGACTTGTGCACAGAGTTTTTCTGAAGCATTTTCAAAATTTCATTTGTGGTGTTCCACATGCAAGTTAGAGGCTTGGAAAGACTTTGGGGTGAGTAAATGATGACAGAATGTTCATATTTTGGTGAACTATCCCTTTTAGTAAACTGAAAATTAGCACACATAATCTTCTCTAATAATAGAAAACAGATACAAATAATACAACAGTCTGATAAATACGCATTTTGTGGCAGGCTTCATACATTCAAAAAATTTTCAGCAAGGCAGAATGTTTTGAGCATTTGAAGACATAAAAACATAAAATGAAGCTCATTAATCAGCCCCACAACTAGTTAACTCTCTGAAGGTCATGAGCGGTCTTCAAGATTTTAAAGAATGACAGGAATCTACTGAATGATTGTTGGAGAGACATGGAATGAAATATGATAACAATAAATATAAAGGCTGTATGGAAAGTGATTCTGATGTTTTTGGCAATTAATTGATTATTGTTGCTGATGACATGAGCTACAGTGTTCACAAACCCCCTACAAAATGTATACACATATTTACACATATGTGACCCTGGACCACAAAACCAGTCTTAATACCAGTCTTGGGGTATATTTGTAGTAATAGCCAAAAATACATTGAATGGGTCAAAAAATTTTATTTTATTTTTTTGGTCAAAAATCCTTAGGATAGTAAGTAAAGATCACGCTCCATGAAGATATTTAGTCAATTTCTTACTGTAAACATATTAAAACTTAATTTTTGATTAGTAATATGCATTGAT
>JAUMHE010000048.1:6445213-6485854 GCA_032359235.1 Enteromius mattozi | reverse complement strand
TATCTCGGTCAAATATTGCCCTATCCATCCAAATCATACATCAATGGGAAGCTTATTTATTCAGCTTTCAGATCATGCATAAATCTCAATTTTGGAAAATTAACACTTAAGACTGGTTTTGTTGTCCAGGGTCACATATTTACTTTACCACCCTTACATAGTCATTCAAGCACAAGCACGCTGTGTCAATTAGGGGTGAATTCTGTGTGGATGACTGCATCACAGTAAGAGACTTTGTGGCCAAACATATTTGATTAAGAGCACATGAAGCCACAGCAAAGAAAACATGACAGAAAAACTAAAGAATTCAGTTTATAAATGTAGTTCTGATAATATCCAGGCACTACAATTAGAAAGACCCAACGATTATAAATGATGTGTGTGTAATACTCTCTACTTGGTGAGAAGGACAGATTGTGTAGAATATATACCATATCCTCTAAACTCATCTTGACAGACTTGTGTGTTCTTTCTGTTGTTGTGTATGTGTGTGATTTTGTACATCTGTATCCACTTTTGGCACTGAGTAAAATTAAACAGCTTTTCACCTTCACCCTAAGCATGCTCACAACCCTGTATACAGCTACTGATTAATTCTTGATTGTTTTGCAGTCGGGTGAAGCCTGTGTTTATACACATGCCTTATCTAGATCTGGGGCTCTTTGACTGAGCTACAGGGCACTTTTTACTGCTAAAAGTTTAACAAAGCAAATTCTTATTTGTTCGGATAATGTTTGCATTTGCTTTGTTTCATTATCAGAACTTGTTTCATCATTTTTTTACTGCAACATTTATGAGGTTGCATCTTAGATGGTACACAATACATTTGAAAAGAATGCATGTTGTATTTCACACTATTTTTCTTCATAAATTTATTTTAGTCTACTTATCAAATCGAAAGAGTAAAAACAAGGTTGTAACACTTCACAAATCCACTTTTCTTGAATTATGAATTAATTTAAAACAAATATTAGGCTATACATACTGTTGTGGGAAAGAAAGAGAGAGAGAAAGCCTTACCAAGGGTTCATTTGAATTAGCTATTCTAATATTTAGTAACAGTAAATTTCTATTTGTGTATATTTTAAAATGCAATTTATTCCTATAATGGCAAAACAGCCAATGTCACATGATCCAGCAGAAATAATTATGATATGCTGATTTGGTGCTAAAGAAAATTGTCTTATTATGATCAGCATTGAAGGGAATTGTACTGCATAAAGTCCGAATTTGGTCCAAATACAGTGATTGAAAGTCCTACCTCCTTGGTAACGTTTGTATTTGCATACTTCAGCCCAGCAAATAGTGAGAGTTTTGGGCGTTACTGTAACAGATTGAGCCGAAGGGTGTTTAGCCAGTGTGGCAAAAGAAATTCAGATTCCAAAACAGAAGTGCTAGCCAGCATTCATAGATTTTCCAAAACACACAAAGAAGAACAATGGGATAAAACAAGGGTGAACATTGGTGGTGTTTTTACAAGAGGAATTGAGGAATGTGATCAAATGTTTGGGTTTCAATTGATAAAATATGTTGGACCTGCTATTAAAAGTAGTCTACTTTTACCTGTTGATATGTGCCTTCACTTTTATAGACCTGTAAGCACTTTGTTTGTGATGTTTGAGGGAGGCTTGATGCCCAAAGTGCAACAGGGGCATTTGCGAAGTGTCACAAGTAACGTAGAAACTTGCATTTTGGAAACTTTCTTTGTTGAATAGAAAGTTAAAAGTAACAAGGTTTATTTGAAATAGATTTTAATAGACATTATAAATGTCATTACTGTCACTTTTGGATCAATCGCCATCATTTACTTTGTTTCACTGTTTCCCCATGTCCCCCATTCTTTGTTTTGAAAAAGACTGCAGGGATTTTTGCACACATTTGCATCTGTTTTCTCTCATGCTGTCTGTTTGCATTCATTAGCTAAATATACAGAATAAACAAATTTAAAGCTACAGCCCGAGCATCTGGTTTCCACTGCAGTTGAGCACAGAAAATATGTTGAAGTATTTTTCCTGCTTCCAACATTAGTGCTTTGTGAGCATCGCTGATTGAGACAACATAGGGGTTTGTTAGTTTATAGAGATGTGTGAGCATTCTTTCACTGAATCCAGTACTTGTCATGGAATCATGGCAACACATGAAGGTCAGCCAATTAACTTTATATGATACAGAAGCCAAGCTGTTACTGTAGAACACTAAATGATTTTTATAGGCAATATGGCTGCATTTTGTGCCTTTCACTATGGGGCGCAAATGAGACATGCATGGGAAATAAAGGCTTAAAGAATTGTTTGCTTTGTCATATCCTTTTGTATATCCCCTGTTTAAATGCTTGAACTGTTTTAGTCTAACCAATGTAATTCAGTGGAAGACACTGTTCAAGACTGGCTCAAAATGTTTCTCTGTTCTTAATGGCTGACACAGATGCATGGGGCATTTTAAAACCGTGGATGCTGTACAAATTAGTTTTTTCAAAGTTTACTGCAAGTTCACAAACAATGAAACTTATAGGTCAGTGGAGGTCAGTGCGTCAGCTGAGAGGATCCCCTATAGGTAAGCTAAAGTTGATGAAGTCAAAATACTGCATTAAAACAATAGTATTGTCAGGGAGACAGCAAGAGAGAGAAGTTTATCATATCCATGTGTTTGGGTTTGCTTTGGGTTTGAGGAAATGTGTTGAATCACACATTACTGGATGTGCGTCACTTGACACATTTATTGTCAAAAATAATGAACTGAACTGCTGGAGATAATGAAGTTCAGCGTTTTGTGTCTCTGACTGTTTCTTTCTCTCTCTCTCTTTTGTTCTGTTCCTTTCATCCTGTGACCATTTAACCTTGTAGTCTTGTTTTTTTAAAACTTAATCAGGATGCATGACACATTTAATCAGTCATAATATGCTGAGTTGGCGGTTTGTAAATACCTCTTCAGGGAGCGAAACAGCCCTTGTGTGATTTTTATATATGTGCTTATATGCATGTTTCCTTGTGTGTTCATGCCTGATTTCATTCCCTTATCTTTGTGATCCCTGGAGTGTTCATCGTTGTGGTTTTGGGCTTTGAATAGTTTTGGCTAAACTGAGTAGAGTGCGTTATGGGTGCAATATGAACCATATGTTGATTCAGGCACACACTCTTCCAGGAAGGACAAGGAACGAGGTTAATTTGAAATGATGAGACAGGATTGAGGATTATTTATATAAGAGAAAGGTAAAGGATTCTGTGGTGCGTTAGACTTGTTCTTTACGTCAGCTCGAAAGAATAATAAAAAATTAAATAAAAACATCAAATAATTGCTCAATACATTTCTCAGCATCATGGTGACTGTTGTTAGCCCCAGTGTAGTCTGCAAATGATCATACACTGACTTTTCATCATTTCACAAAACTCACATTTGTTCCTTGAATATTGAATCAATTACCACACAAGAACATTACATTATGTTTCATTGGTTTGGACAGCGTATAATATTGGGGTAGGTCTTCTACGCCAACAGATAATCTAAAACAACAGGTTGTACAGACAGTCCTGAAGAACAATCATAAAAATTATTATTAGTTTATTATTAATAGTACTATTAGTATATTGGTACCAAGTTTGGTTTTTGATTTTCTGGAGCAGTCAACAATTTGATATTTACATCTGATTTTCATGCTTTTGTTTATAATGGTGCAAAGCCTTTGTTTGTGTTATTTCAGCCCAGTCTCATGAAAACGTGTATAAATAGTGCACCAAATAAAAACTAAAACCTCCAAAAATGGACTGTGGTGTATATATGACATGCATGTGTTTGGCGTGCATATGATATGCAGTTTTCATGCACATATGATACACATCTAACCCACAACCCTAATCCTATCCATCATGTAGCAGATACACACCAAAGTCCAATTTTGCGCATAAACTGTATTCCACAAGTTTTCATTATTTTTTGGTGCAGTTTACTTTTACATTTGACATGCTTTTTTTATCTATCTACAATATGACAAAAATATTAATGGTCTTTTCATTAATGGCCAGAATTATTAGTATTATTACCAATAAAACTGGGGACATTTGAAAATTAGTTGGGAGCATATGCATATAAGGTTGCTCCTATTTATTTTGAAATTATTGCTTAGTGTTTTGTTTTACTTATTTTGTTGCTTTTTGTTTTGACTTTAAAGAGTGAGCATATGACATCCACATGGTTTATGGCTATTCTGTGGTACAGGTTTTTTTTTTAGCGTGCAGTAGCCTTTTGCAGCAGGCATGTCAGAACTTGCTCTGATCCATTTGTTGTGGTAACTACATAATGGAAAACAATAAGCCAGGCTGAACTCAGATCAGTGATATAGTGCCTTATGTGGGCTAGATGTGCTGGAGATCATAGAACTGGCAGCAGTTGCACTGCTTTGGTTTTAATTTTGCATGCACTTACAACATCCCGCACCCTACATGTTGAAATATTCATGGAGACAAATGTTGCTTTTATAGCATCATTGTTGTAATGAAGTAAAGCATTACCCTACTGTAAATAACAGTACACAGAGTTTTAAAATGTCATCTGTTTGAGGGTCCAGTGATCACTAATGTCTGCTACATAATTGCATTTGCTGTTTGCCATTTTTATTCAGCATTTCCTTTAGCATGTTTTAAGAAATTCGAACGTAAGGGCATTGTTGAATTAGGATTGAGGTGTCATTTCTTTGGTATGAGGTGTTCATTTTTTCCCCATAGATTATTTTGGCTGAGTCAGTGTGTGAGTTGCGCTCCCAAGGTCAAACCAATGAGATCACAGTTTCAAAAGTAAATTATTCTCATCTGCACAAATAGGACGATCTAGTGCTGCTCGTCGTGTTCACCCCTGAGGTAATGGTAAAGGAAAAAAATCAACAGTTGACTGCAGTGAAATGTAAATTTTCTTCTTCTAGCCATTTATCTTCTAATGGAACAAAAGCAATAAATCCTTTAATCGCTTTTGAAAGGGAAAATACAGTCTGCATGTCTGGATTTATTAAGAGACCTCTAATACTTGTCTTGGAATGGACTGTCAAGGGCTCTGTGACTCTGAGTTGTTTATTGTCTGGTGTCTAGTATTAAACGTTAGACTGGGTAATTGCATTTGTGTCTTATGTAACTAGTCTTAGGTTCACATTGTGGTCATTTATCATTATTAAGTTGCACTTAGTGTTAGTTGTAAGACAAAATATGCAGACATTTATTAGCAGTATGCTAAATGATTTCATTATTGTACTCTAAAAGCAGAAAACACTTTTTGGGATTTAGTGTGAATGATACTGTGTATAGTTCAAAAATGTTTGACTACATATTGTGTTTGCAGTAAAATTAATTTGTGAGTATATCTGAAGCAACAACATGTTCCAAGTCACAATTAGTTCATTTAAAAGCAGCATTGTAAGATACATTGTGGGCATGTGTTTGAACCTGTAAGGTAAACACTGGTAAAGAGCTCACGGCACTTTTGTTATTTTGTGTTATGGCCTGTCGTTTTTGATTGAATGAAACTTCAATTTCATTATGTTCTTGGCACAAAGAAAATCTTGTTCAAACTAATGTTGGTGGGCTATGCATAATGTAGATCCAGTGTTGTTTCAATCAGTTTGCCAAGAAACGATTACAATCCTGAAGTCCATAAATGGTATGAGAAACATTAGTGTAACAGCAATCTCTTCTACAAATCTGCAAACGCAGCCATTATAGCTTTCCCCAACATGTCAGCTTTCAACATCATCAAATGAATCAATTGTTCAGGCTGATTAACAGAACATATAGTGTAGTGAAGTCCTGCATACACTTAAAGTGTACATATTTTAACCTAATAGGTACAAAAGTTTACCCTCTGAAAAGGTACCACCCCAGTGACAGCTTTGTAACTTTATTTCTTATTTCATTTCAGCAATCCAAAATGGGTGACATTTCATCCGAATCTTTCAATCGATAGTGACAGTCATTGTCCTGTGTGCAGCTTTTACGTAACGCTTGTTTCCATTATCTCAGGGAACTGAGCTTACTTTGGTAACCAGATTGTTCTCTTTCGGAAACGGAAATCCTATAGCGCCAACTTATATAGACAGTTGGCTCATTTTGGCGGACTGAAATGCCATTTGTTTTGTGCAGCTATACGAATGCAAACTTATCCGGCTTCAGTATTCAAAGTAAACAGGAGTTTCTCCATAGGTGTGTTTACGCAATGAAAGACACTTCAGTGGGCGGTAGTCCTAGTAGTTACTAATCTCTATCAGAGGATGAGCATATTTATGTTCGTTGATCCCCATTCCATATTTATCTTTATAAAACACCCTGATTTAGGGCTGCTAATCCATTATGTATTTTGGCTTTGCCCTGTGAGTCTTCAAGATAAACGTCTTTGATCAAGTTGGCAAGCCCTGAAGGATTGGGTGTGTCAATAAAAAAATACAGTTATCAATAAGCATTTTGTTTTGGTTTAATATCTCTATTTAAATAATATGAAAAATGTTATACTCATGTCAAGCTAAATCATATTTTATGCCATTTTTGAATGATTTTCTTTTTTGGGGTATTGTGTTTTTGTATATTGACATTGTCTTTCTCCTCCTGGACTTGTTTTCTGTTGAATAGCAATAATTTCATCTGAGTTGAGAAATGAACTTAGATCTGTTTAAATATGCAGATCTTGGGAGAAATACTTTTATAGGCCATACATTTTCTGCTGCCAATACAATTTGGTTTGAAAATGAATTATTCATTAACAGAGCTGAAAAACAAATCAATAAGACAAAACATTGAAACATTGTGTAGGGTTTTTCTTTTCTTCTCTTAGCTCATATACAGTATACAGTATCAGATACAGGAACCTTGTAGAGTATGCAGACTTGCTCACTTTCTGCAATCCTCTTTTCAGCTCTCTTTGCATTGTTTGCATGACTTAATATTCAGTTGCTATCCACACTAACAATAATAGGCAATTAATCAACTGTGAAATACATCTGACTCATCACAGTATGTCTGTGGAGTCAATATAATTATGTGTGCCAGGGAACTCTGAACAGGTCAACAAGGGACTTTTTACATTTGAAAACTGAAGGGGCTGTTTCTTATTAAAGTCTCAGTTTCCTGCAAGTGTGTTGTTTTGTCCGTATTCAGTATGATTTGTGGCATTGCAAGTATTGTATTCTGGTACATGATTCTGAATCCTTAGCTGTGGATTTATGGTTTATGTAGTTCTGTGAACTGTGCGAGTCCTTTTGTCCTCGTAATAAGGAAGAGGGAGTGAAAGACAATGGATGAGAACAGATTGTACCACTAGAATTTTTGTTTATTTTGATTATGTTAAGAATTTATGGATCCCAGCTGAGCTGTTTAAGCACAGATAACCTTTTGAGACAAGTGTGTACAGTATGTGTATTAGAGAGGGTATATGTATCTGATTAAGGGGAAAGGGAGAAGTTCTCCATCACTTAGCCAAGTTGGACTATAGTCAAGACTGAAACACTCAGTTCTGGCCTGTACATTCACAACTGGAGCCTGATTCAAAAATTATCTTGATGCCAGTATCATAAATGAGCTTTTTCTTGCAGGCACGTGGAACCTGCACATTCTCTGATGCTACAAAGTGAGAAATGCTTAAAGCTTGCATGATGATGAGTATTTAAAAGATAAAGGTTGCCCAAAAAATTTAAATTCTGGCAGCATTTACTCACGATTCGTTCAAATGACTATTTTACTGACCACAAAAGGTAAGTTAATACAACAATGTTATTGTATAGTAAGTCTTGGAATATACTGTAGAGTACAAGTGATATGGACTCCTTTTATGGTGTTTTATCGTGAGCCATTCTTCACCATTCACTTTCATTTATTAAAAAAGTATGGTCAGTACATTCTTCAGAGTTTTTGTTTTGAAATTTGGAAGAGGAATGTGAGTTATACAAGTTTGGAATAACATGAGGGTGAGTAAACAATGACAGTGTTCATTTTGGGTTAAAGTACCCTTTTAATAAATCACAGTAGGTCTCCATACACTGGATAAACTACTGAAAGAGGTGCATGACACTCTGAACAACTCGTTGTTGACTTGTTGAAAAATTCTCAGGATCCTCTGTCGCGTTCCTCTAGATAATTTTCCCTCTCCAAATTTAGGTCAACAGCATTGTTAAGAAAAACAGCTGCTGTGAAAAATTTTTAGCAACTGTGATATCTCTGCAGAGGATGTGGGAGGTGGGCAGCTGGGTGGGATGAAATGGATATGTCAAGATTTGCTGGCATGGACAACAAACTGTTTTCACACACCAAATACATCAACTTTTCAAGATTTTTCATGCTTTATTAGTTCATCATCAGAACATCAGGCCTGTTGTTGGCAAATAACTCACTTACTCACTAATTGTTTTACTGTGGGGTAAAAATTTCTCCATTCTTCCAGTCTCTTTTTTTCTTCTTCTTTTTTTTTTTTTAAACTAAGCTATATGTTAGAGCCAGACAGTCTGTTCCATGTTTCCAATAAAGCAAACAAAGCAGGTCCTTGCCTTTTGACAAATACCAATACGTTGCAGCAGTCCTTCTGAGCCTATTATAATCTGGAAAAGTGTATGTACATTCTTGGCAATGAGGTCTGAGCAAAAACACAACCACATTGTAGATTCATCAGCAACCTCTGATAGAAGCTGATTTCGTTCTGAACCGAGGAGCAGGTTTTGTCTTAAACATGAAGTCCTCAGGCCTATCTGGCAAGCTTATCCGCTGCAGACATTGGAAGCTTTCCCGATTGTCCTCACCCTGGGGTGCCTTTTCCAAAATGTCAAGCGACTGAATAAAGCTGTTTCTGTGATGAATATTTGCACTGTAGGCTGTGATAGAAGTGGAAGAAGTGACAGTTTGATTCTAAGTAACCAAAAGTAATTAACATTTTATATTTGAAATTGAAATAGAATTAAATTAAATTATCATTTACTAATCAAACAAAAAGAAAATATTTTGAAAATGTGTGTAATGTAAAGTATTAGGATATAAGGTCTGTTTCAAAAGAAATGTCTGAACTCCTGCTGGCTCACAAATGAACAAGTGAAACAAAATATGCACTCTTTCAATTATTAGAAAATACTATAATAAAAATATAAATTAAATATTGTCATCTTGTTTTAATTTTCTCGTGGGACACTGTAAGTCAAAATCAACCAATAGCTAAACCAATAATGGTTATATAAATACAAATGTCTTTTTGTCTTTTTAATAACATCCTATTTTTGTAATCATGCCGTGCATGTTTTCTTTTTTATATTGAACAGATGAGCATGGAGTGCCTAGGCTATGCTAAAGGGGCCAGTTTCCATGTGCTTGCTAATTCAAATATGCATAGCTGAACTGCCTCTGTTTTTTTGTACTGTTCTCTGAGGTCCACTTATAATGTTTTTATTTACGTACAATAATTCAGAAGCAAAAGGCTATTTTCTGTCCTTTGTAATCCTCTCATTAGAACGTTTGAATAGATATGGTGGATTGTAGACTCAGAAGTAAAGGCCCAGTACACTTATGTTTGTTTGGCAATCTACATTCTTCATAGATGGACACTGCTGTGATGTAATTAAAAACACATAGATGCTCATATCAAATAGTTATCACATAATAGTAATACTGATCACATGATAAAAACAATTGTTCACACTTGTGTGTTGCAACATTATTATTGGATGCAATATAGTCTGCACAGCATTGTCTTTTAATTTCAATCTTTCTGAAAATTCTGCATCAAATTGCATGTTTGTAAATCTGCAGTTAAATGAAATTAACAAAGGACAGAGTTCTTATTGACATGGTCTGGAATGCAAATATTTTCTCCACAGCTTGGCACTACACAGCATCTTGTTGTCTTTGGAGGCATCACTCCAAAACACTACATGCATGAATAGGTGGGCGGGGCTAAACAGACAGTGGTGTACAGTAGAAGCAGGTGTTGGTCTTTCTCTGTGGAGGCGGTGTTTAGCCACACTATTACATCATAGTCCACAGGCTGTCCTTTTTGGCAAACTGGCTTCAATATAAGCTGTTTTAGACTAATGAGAAAGGTTTGAGTTCTGAAAATTACAGAATGTTTTTAGAGTACAGTGTCGTCTTAAATGTCAAAAAAATCTAGGGAATTTTGGTTTCTTAGTTTGTGATCTCTTTAAAATGAGGATTTATTATGAATTATATGAATATATTCTGAGTGTATAGTGTGAAACAGGCCTGCCAAGCTGTAGCTGAAGTAGTCCACGTAAAGGAATAGTTCACCCAAAAATGAAAATTACGGCATATTTTACTCACCCCCAAGCCATCCTACAGTAGATGTACAGTATATGACTTTCTTGTTTCAGACGAACACAGTCAGAGTTTTTTAAAAATTTATCCTGGCTCTTCCAAGCCTGGTAATGTTGGTGGATTGTGGCCATGATTTTGAAGCTCCGTAAATCGGATATATCCGCAAGTACTGCATCGGAAAACTAACCTATACATCTTCAGGGTGGTTATCACATGTCGTCTGAAGCAGATCGATAGGAAGCCAGAACTCGATGCTCTCGGGGATGCCAGAAATTTTTTTTTTACATTTTTAACTCTGACTGCATTCGTCTTAAAGAAGAAAGTCATATACACCTAGAATGGCTTGAGGGTGAGTAAAATATGCTGTAATATTAAGTTTTGGGTGTACTATTCCTTTAAGAAGGCAATGCAAATCTTTAATCCATTTGTTCTCAGGCTGCTGTATTTTTTTTAAATGTTATATCAGTTTTTATAGACCATGACTACAATTAAGGCTAAGAATAGGTTCCACTGAGCAGTTTTATTTATTTATTTATTATTTTTAAAAATCCCTAAAAGAATAACGTTATTGTGTGGAAACAGTGGAGCTCTGTGTACCAATGATCTCACTGCTTGGAGATGATGAGTTGAGGAGGTACTGTATATTGATGTGTATCTCTGAATTATCTGTCACTAAGAAAAGTATTCACTTAGTTTTTGCAGACTGGACTGTCATCAGCTCACATGCAGTCTTTGCATAAATGGGTTTCCATCAACTTTGGGTATGTCATGTGCATTGTCTTGTGATATTGGTCTGTCTGACAATGTGTTATTAACAGCAGGGGCAGGCTCGAGACATTCCTGCTTTAGCTCTGAGTAAAAGATGTCAAAAGTATGCACTGACTGAATCTACATAATGCACTGCACATGAGCATTGTATGCGACTAAACAAGTCGAAGGTCATCTGCTGGTCATTATATGTTTCTGTTTCATGGGTGGCCAAAACAACACTGTTGTGAGATGGGCACTGCTGACTGCTGACATTATCAAGGGCTGAACTTTGAGAAGTTCCAGAGACTTAGACTAAAGATAGACATTTGTCAGCTTCATACACTGCTGTGCTTCATGAAGTTTGAGTTCTGCACTTCACTGGTCTTTGTGAATATGTGTTCAGTGATTGTCTTGATAATTACTGTGATTGTGACAGAATGTTTATTGCAAATCCATAACGTATTCCTGCTCTTAAAGCTGGCTTGATTCGAATTGGGTCAGGACGCTTTTGGCTTCTCACCCTCTTCTGTTGGCAGTCTATCTTACTCAGCTGAGACAGGGGTGTTGAAGACAAAAACACTGTCCAGAACCTTTGTAATGACATTAGGGTGAGTAAATGAGTACAGAGTTTTCTGTTCCTTTAAGCTCACTTGCCACTGCCAGTTTTCATGAACTTATGAGTTATTTGAATATTACAATTCTACGTGTTCATGGTTATTTTGTATTGAATCCACAAGCAGGCCAGAATCTATTTAACGGGGATTTCTGACAGCTGCTGAGACAGTCTCTGATTCCATTTTGGCTGGGAAAAAATGTTGTTTCTCAAATGGACAGCTGCAAATCTTCATGCCAAAGGTTTTAGGTTACATCTGAGCAACAGTTAGACAATACCTAAACACAGTTGAAGAGACAGTTCACCCAGAAGTCCTGTCATCATTTACTTACGTTTTTAAGACATTAAAAATTATTTTTATGCTCAGTACAGTAAAGTAAGTCATACAGATTTAGAATGATGTGATGGTTGATAACAGGGTTTTTCTATTTTTGAGTGAGCTATCTCTTTAATCTTTACATGTATAAAAATGCCAACGGATTTACATATATTCTGTATGTGAGAAACTGGCTATATCCTTCTAATACAATTATCAAGGCTCCATATCCCTCGTTGGTCATGTAACATGTGGCTAATAAATTGCCACAGAGCATTACTCTGTTCTGTACACATATATTGCTGTTGATTCAAACAAACACCAATACTCCAAATTCTCGGCTTCACTTAAACCACAGAGTTTTTGTTTTAATAGCTTTGATTAGTGAGAGGACGCTGAAGGAATACTTGAGAAGATCCAGATGCTTTTCCTTCCCATGACTCTCTCACAGCTTTACAGAGTATGGCATGCGGTGGATGGATGTGAGAAGGGTGGGAGAAAGAGAGAGAGAGGGAGTATGACTGATCTCAAATTAAACTGGATGTGGTGAAAAAGAACATAAAGAGAAAATAAAGCAAGTCCAAGGCACACATGCACAGTGTGGATCTGAAGAAGCTTCTTGGTGCCCTTAGGCACTGGACAGGCATATGGGTATGATCACAAGGGCGTATTTTGGTTTTGATGGAGACCATGTTGGACATGTTGAATACTGGCTGATGGCTTTGGGGAATATTTTAGTCGATTTAGCTCAGATGTTGCACCAACAAACTGCACAGTTAAGCTGCATGTTATTAGCATGAATATTGTTTGTTGGTGAAAGCATTAAAAACATGTTCTTTATTATTGTTTTTTAATTATGTTTCTCTCTGTTCTCTAGGAAATGTACTTGAGCATTTACTAGAGAGGAAGAATTTTTTTTGTTTGTTTATTGGCAAACATTTTTTAAAACCAAACATCTGTATTTTGTTATATTTGTGCTTTAAAAAAACTGAGATAAGGATAAATTCATTTTTAAGATGTTTTTGGATACGGTAAAACTCATTATTTTAATATATTATTAATATTATACAGCTGTTTGTAGTGCCGTTTTTTTGGGGACAGAAATATTTTAATTTTAAAAAAATTAATAATTTTATTCAGTAAAATAAGCATTAAATTAATCAAAAGTGACGGTAAAAAAACATTTGTAATGTTACAAAAGAATCTATATCAAATAAACGTTGTTCCTTTGAACTTTCTAGTCTTTAAGGGAATCTGAAATCACAGTACAATGGATGTAGTACAATGGATGAAGTAATGGATGCTGAAAATGATAGTAGTATTTATGGTCAACTGTTGTGGAGGTATGTGTTGTGGATCCTCTGCGGACCCTTCAAATGTAAGTTGACGAGAGGAAAGTAACAGCCAATCCCATGTGAAAGCCCCTCTTCCTTTGAGGGTCTGCTCTGGCCCAGCCTAGGAGCAATCTGGTAGTGATTGAGAAGATGACATCATCAGAAAGGTCTGAGCTGAGGTGGCGATGTGGCGCAAGAGAAAGATAAAGAAAGAGAGGAGGAGAGTGAACACGTATGCCTGTGAGCGCGTGCATGACAATGAGGGAGTCAACAAGAGCTGACTGAAGGTCACATGACAGAGGATAAAGAGTGGAAAAATGAACCAAATGTGCTTTCTTGAAACACCATGTTCCTTTTGGCATCTGTAGTGGCCTTGTGTATTACTGCGTGGACTGTGTGTGCGAGTGTTGCATGATTTGGCTTTCTGTAGGTTCTCCACCTACACCCACTTACACAATTCATACGCGCCCATATAGATAATAAACCAAACAAGGTCATTCACAAATGAATAATAAGTCCTTAACGGGATAGTTCACCCAAAAATGAAAATTTAATGTCTATCTGCTTACCCCCAGGGCATCCAAGATGTAGCTGACTTTCTTTCTTTAGTAAAACACAAACCGTATTTATATAGTATTTATAGGACAGTTAGACATGGCGGTGGATCAGAGATAAAAAGCTATATAAATACTGTTTAGTTTCTTACAAAGACCAATCGTTGTGTGTATTAAGACCTCAATGTATCATCTAGGCTTCAGGGTTTAATTTGCTTTTGTATGTTTTTTTTACTGTCAAAGCCGTGAGCCCCATTGACTTTGTGGTATTGAAGGTGGAGAGAGCGCTGGATATTTACACCCACCACCTACAATCCCTGCTGGACCTGGGACTCGAACCTGCAACCTTTGGGTTACAGGTCCTTCTCTCTGTCCGTTAGGCCACAACTGCCTTTAAGACTCAAATGACAGTCCTTGACTACAGTTCACAACTCTCAGCAACCTTGAAGATTATGTCTTGGAGACTTTAAATTTAAAGTACATTTAGTGAATTCAAATGAGATGCAGATGATGTAATTCTCATTTGCACATTTTAAAATAATCTCAAGATAATAGGAAATTATAATAATGCCATAAGAAGGGCTTTTTAAAAAACCTGTCAAGACCATGAGAAAATTAATGAGGAAAAAAAGTTTGATGTTATGCTACCATAATATGACCTCAGTCTTCACCTGCTTAATCATATCTGTAGCCTAAACCTCAGCTTGATCCTGCTCAAAAAATAGAAAATAAAATGTATGAGGTCCATGAATATTACAATGAGGTGAGGGTGTGTGCCAACTTCAAACAAGAATATCCTCCTGAGGTTTTGCCCTGACGCCTTTTGTACTCCAGGCAAACTTTAAAGCAGTTCCTTGCACGTGTGGCACTTTGAAGAGGAGCTCAGGCTCGTGTTGTGAGCTGGGTTGTTTTGAGTCTTCAGAGTCTTGAGTATGTTGCATCACTCTTGCACCCTCCGTTTTGCTTTTGTTAAATTCTCAGTGACATTCAATACCCTTTCAAAGCCAGTTCTCTGCCATAAAAAGGTCAGACACTGAGGTGTGTTCTTAGTGTGTGTATATGCGTTGTGTGTTTGTCTTTGTGTCTTGCATACCCATTTCCAGCTGGTCAGCCCTTCAAACACGTCATTGTCCAGACTCACCACATCACCGCATGCAGTTCTTGACATTTAATGGCAACAGAGAAAACCATACTTGCTTTAAAGTGCACTGCCACTGTCCCAGCGGGTCTCTCAACCATCACTTCAGCTACCTCACACTAATTCACATATACACAGGAACAGGTCTTCACCACAATGAATAATAGACTTTGGGAAGAAATTGGAGTCACCAGATCACACACTCCTAGAAGTGTACTTCCACTTGGTTCACAGTGTGTGTGAGGTGCACACAATCTCTGTAACATACTTTTTAAAAATGCTAATGTGTGCATGGGAAATGCCATATACTTTGTGATGCCAAATTTGTACATATAAATGCTAAGACCTCAGTTATATACATTTATAAGCCTGAATATATCATTTTAATGAGTATACTATGAATTTTTAGGTATATCTATCTATTTGCACAGGTTATAGCACTCAGCACAATCTCTAGAGGGCTGTAGATCTTCAGCAGTGTTATTCTCTCTGAATTGACACCAGAACATTTGATTTGGATCATGGATGGTTTTAAATTCCATAACAATGACACACTATTCTCCTTAGAAATTACATACCTTCTCTTTCTTTTTAGAAGGCCTATGCTTTTTTCGTTTCTCTGTGTGTTGGTTTATATCCTAGTTACTTAAATCTTTTGACTTTTTGCGATTATAGTGTTTAAATACTACATTTGCATGTCTTCAGATGTGTCTTTTTTTTTTTTTTTTTTGTTTTTGTTTTTTTTCAAAAATACCATTTAAACCTATCGCTTTTTTGTGTTTGTTGTGCAACACTACAGATAAGACTCTGGTTCCCAAGAGTAACATAAAGATCTTATTTAAAACAAAAGTGGTAGATGGTTAAACTGGTCATAGAGAGCACTTGGTGAGCCAGTTGTAATAAACATTTGAGCACATGATACATCATCTCTTAAGATTCCTGTGTAAACACACTTATATTGCTTTTCTGCTGCTTTAAAATGTCTCTGCAAATGGTTGGCCAATACATATGCTATTTTAAAGACAGTATTTTCTTTTAAAAGTGACGTGACACTCATTTCTTTCAATAAAAAGGTTTCCTCTGTACATGTGCTTACAATTATAATACCTATTAATTATGCATAATTACATGCAAGTAACCCTAAGCTATATAGCACAGTAAGTCATTAATATTACTCAGCACCTAAATGTATAATTGCACTGTAACCAAGTATAATCAAAAAATCTTACCGACCCCAAACGTTTCATCTGAATTTCAGCCACATCAAAGCTATTGTTGCCTATTTACTTTAGTTCAGAAATTCTGTTCTGTTTCATTCTGTTCTTATAAAACAAGTTTTATCATCTTTTGTTTGGAGCCACTGACTGCTTTGATGCTGTCCAGAGAAGACACAGGCTCAAGAACCTGTCCAGAAAACATATTTTGTGAGGTCTGCATATTAAAAAGATCTAAAAAACTGTTTTGACATTTCACAATATGCACACTTAAGCATATTCAGATATAAGTCTGAGTTATTGTTATGACTTTATATCATTTATTTTTCTGTCTCTTGTTTTGACAATGTATCACTGGAACCAGTAGACTAAATGAATTGCATTTTTTTTTTTTTCTGATTTCAGAGCTTCTACATCCATAAATTTTTATCAGCTTTGTTGCCGAGCCCAAAGCTTGGCCCTTGGCAGAATACAGCTGGCTACATTATAGGGATCTAATCATGCCATTAGACTGACCGAGACACAGGCAGGAGACACAGGGACACTAATCACCAACAGACTGCACGGCTTTCTTAATGTGTCACATTCCTTGATCATGTGTGCTCTCTTTTAGGGTACTATAGACTTTATTTGTTGGTGTCTGGTGTTCATTGTACTCAGAATTACGGGAAATAGATTTGGACAGACTAGTGTTTTATGATCTTAGAAAGTAACTGTTAAGCTAAAGCCAAAAGAGAAATTTAATGTAACATACAGTACAGAAATCCCCTACCGAGCACCAACTCTATAGCAAGTACACAACAATAGAAAGCTTAATAAAAGCATCTATAACATAGTCTTTAATTATTTTGCACATTTTCTCGAAATACACTGTGGTTATCTTTTGGTATACATCAGGAGGAAGAGTAATTTGGCCCATATACTGAGATTAAGAGTACCATTTTTTTCTGTGGGATAGTGGATTTTAGCTGCTTGGAAAGGGAGAGTCTGGTTTTGAAGAGGTAGTTCCAGCCAAGATTTTATTCCAGTAAAAGCCAGTTTGGCTCTTTATAAAACACTTCAAGGGTGGGGTTCTATTTCCTCTGTCAAATTAACAGAGAAGCATTCAAAACCCTGACGTCAGTGTACTCAAAAACCTCTACAGGGCTCAATATCTTAGGACCCCATGGTGGACAAAGAGACAGAGCATAAGAAAGCATAATAAAACATGAGGAAACTGCTTGCATGTAAAATTCAAGCCTACTTGTAATAGTATTTGCATGGGGACATTTTTTGCATTAATGTATTTTTTCATTTGCACTTTCATTCAGAAATCTGGAGTCTGTAATTTATGCTCACCATGGCTGCATTAAAAACAATTTTTTATAAATATATATATTTTATTTTTAATTTTTGTTTGACATCAGTCAAACCCTATTGCCAGACCCCCTGTAGTGATGTGGCAGACCCCCTGTTGAAGATGCCTGTCAGTGCACAAAATCTCAGTAAGATCCAGCTTAAAGAAAATATCTGTTGTTTATTTTGAGATAATGTGGCTGCCTCTTGTGGATTACTTCTGCAGGCTAAAGGAGAAAATGTTTGTAAATATCTGTTTTTGAAAAAAGCAAGACCACATTTTCTGAACTGCAACATACCAAACCACACAGAAATACCATTGATAGCATCTAGTTGAGTATTAAAATGGTTTAATCTTTTGAGCAGAATACCAAAATAACACATTAGGTAACAATGCACTATTAAACTCAGTTTGTAAACACTAGTTAATGCATTTTGAACTAACAGTTCTACCATTTCAAGTTATTTCATATAAATTAACAGCAATAAGTATATTTATAATTAAAAATTACAATAATAAATCGCTTTAAAAGTTGTTTATTGATAGATTGTGATATGTAATGCATTAAATAATGTTAACTGATCTTTCACAGTTGACATCAGTGCTTTATCAGTGTCAATCTGGTCTGACAATGCAAAAAAAAAAACAACAACAGAAACATTCAACGGTTTCATGAAGTTACTTGGATGTTGGCCTACTGGCCACATCAGCAAGAGAAAGTCTAAATCAACTCTCCAAGAGTCATTTGTCTGAAATAAATGTCAGCATGTGAGAACTCCATGATATTCTGTGTTTTTGTCTAGTTCTTCGTATTCTGTTTGGTGAACTGGTGACTTTTTATACTAAGAAAGTACCTTTTGGTATTCAACATGCTACAGGGGACGTGCAAACTATGCTATGTACAAACAAACACGTGTATTAGAGATTATTTAAAGAAGCAATTCAATACCATTCTCTCTCACAGTATCTCTCAGAGGAGCAGTGAAAGAAGATTCTGTCTGTGAAAACACTAGATTAGTTGATTTGAGGCCACTCTTCAACAGCCAAACAATTTCATAATGTGTGTCACATTTTAGGGCTGTTTAGGGGGGATCCAAAGGAGTTTGGGGTGGCTGTGGTTTCAGCCTCTAAACTAGGTTCCTGGTACAGTCACACTGACTCCACATTAGACACCCGCACACTGTGCCATGACTCATCTCACTGGAGCTGGTCCAGTGTGTGTGTGTGTGTGTTGTTTCACAGAGGGGGCTTGCATGAGAGTGCATAATTGGACCCACCATTCAGCCATGACTATCAAGTGTGTACAGAATGCAACTATTCAGGGTCCAGCCCATAAGCTGATGCACTGGTGCAAATGATTTCTTTTTGAGTAGATCTTTATAAACCACTAGGAGCCAAAATGAATGTAAAGTGACCGAGAATTACTTATTTTTGCATTTAAATGTACACATGCACGTGAACATTTGCTTGTGACCATCTGCGAAATATTTCTTCTCATCCAATGTTTTATTTGTTTAAAATGGGTCATAACCTTCATGCTTTCAAATGCACTGTAACCCAAAGCCTTTAAATATTACATCATTTTCTCACACAGTTTCTTGCCCAGTGTTCTGCTTTTATGGGACTTGACATCGTGCACCGGAGCATTTTTACATGTGGAACTAATCTCAAGGTCATTAATGACTTTAGCAGGTGAAGCAAGGCAGTTCATGCTCCAATAAGTTAGAGAAGGTAGAGAATCTCTTCAGAAGCTCCATCAAACCTGCTTTAATTGGTCCTGGACTCTTTTGGAGTGGAGTACATTCTTTCCTTAGAATACTGTATATTGAATGTGTCCAGGAATAAAAAAATAATCTGATCAGGTGCTAAATGCGCTCATTTTGAGATCCCACATCATTTATGAATGTAATTTATTTTTAATGCCTGCCCATATAAGTGAGTTTTACACTACAGTACAAACAGATTCCCCAGAGTTTAATCTTGTTTTGCATCTTCAGCAAAAGTAGAACCATCTGTGGCAGCATTTGGGCTCTCAGCTATTGCAAAATGGTTCACTATTTGAATAGAATAGAATAGAATAGAACGGGCCTATGTAGTTCACTTCTCATGTGATCAAACACTTATAACCACTAACAAAAACACACAGCATAAGAATACAAGCAATATTTTTCTCTTCATTACATCAACCTTGTAGAACCATTTTTTGTCCAATGGAGTCCTTATATCTTTAAAAAAAGCAATTAACTAGTAGTCCAGTTGAGTCCAGCAATAGGAACATTTTTGAGACTTGTCCAGTCATGTTGTTAACATTGTTTATTTTGCTCTTTCTGCTCTCAATTAAGTTCAGTTCAATGAAAAAACACAGCTGGATGGTTACCACAAGCCCTACTGGGGGTTAAAACAAATAGGTTTTGGTGCCATTGAACAGTTTGAAGTCTGCTGGACAAAGTATACAGTGAAAGCGAACAGTGATCAGAGGCTGTTAAGCTCCAAAAAGAACTAAAAGCACCATATTGTCACGATCAGGAGACGAGAAGGCGTGCGGATTCATATGCAGGCTGTTTTATTAAGAAACACAGAGTATAGACAGACAGGGTCGTGTACCGGCAAACATCAATGTCAAAGGCGAGGCAGAAGAATGGTCAGAGTCCGTGGCGTGAATCGAGCGAGGAGCAAACTATATCCAAAAGGGCGAGGCGAGAGCAAGAGTCCGTGAACAGGCGAGGTCGACAACAATAATCCAGATCGGGGAAACTCAGGGAAAACAATAAACGCGAACAGGGAAAACTCCAAACAACACTCCAAAGACAGTACAATGAACCGCGACTTCACAGACACATACAGGGATTTAAATACACATGAAAATTAGGTCACTGGGTGGAGACTTGAATGAACAACTATGGCAACAGACAAGGTGGGCGGAGACATGAGTTCATTGAAATGAGTCCATGAATGAAAACAGACACAAAACACATAGAGAGCTGGAGTGCCATCCAAAGACCTGAGATGGCACATCCAGCCTGATCGTTACACATATAATACTGCAAAATGTTGTCCAAATGATTTCTGCACTACATTGCAAGTTTTCTAGAGATGCACAATATATTTGGGTAAGATACCGACTTAAATGTAGGTTCAGATTTTGGTCTGTTTCAAAAAAAAAACAAAGCTATCAAATGGCTTTAGAAAAAATGACAGTTTAATGCACAATCGTATGGATCATTTTATGCATACTCAGTTAACAGATTTATTCATTAGGGAAAAATTACACCTTTATTATGGACTTGAGATTGGCATCAACAATGTTTCCTAATCCACATTAATCCAAACTAACTAAAGGAGGGAAGTTGGTGTACAGATCCAAGTGCATTTGCCAAAAACAACCTACAAGGATTTTTTTTTTTCATTGATCAACATTATTTGTGGTAGAACATTAAAATGTATTATTCTAATGAAACATAATTTTTTTTTTTTGAAAGTGCGTGTAAATTTGAGTTTCTTTGAGTCTTCTATGTCAGCATGCCTTATCAATTCTCTGGCAACAAACTGCCTCAGGCTCTAGATACCAGAACTGGCAGTGCTTGTCTGAAATCATGCTCTTAGCAGACAAACTGTTATCTGAAATAACGTGTTTGCTGAATTTGTGTTACACAAAAGTATAGCAAAATGATGAAGCATCTTTATTTTAATGACATTTTGGATAAAATAAGGGATGTGAGTTAATTAGAGCTTAGCATTAAACTTCTTTGCTTTCTAGTTTAACCAATCTAGCTAATAACTGTGTACAACTGATAGTTGGATACTCTGCAAGGACTAGCCTCACTAACCTAAATATGCAGTATTCTAGGACACTGATTTATTCTCTCAGCACAAACAACTTTTGATCATCAGTTATGCTCGGTGTTAATTAATAATATATAAAGTATGTTGCTTAAATATGGTTAGTTGACGTATTAGTGTGTCCAATGGTGTGACAGAAAAATGTAAAAAAAAAAACACAAAAAAAAACTTGAAGATAAACCTCTCTCATGCTATTTGTAACTCTAAGAATGCAAATACATTTTTCTCATGTTATTTGTGTGTTAAAGGAATAGTTCACCCAAAAAGTAGTTCCAAACCTGTATGAATTTCTTTGTTTTGCCGAACACACAAAAAAAGATATTTTGAGATATTTTCATATTTGATCTCCATAGAAGGAAAAGAAAATACTATAGGACTCAATGTATATTTTGTATATATTTGTATATATTTTGTATCTTTTTATGTATTTCTTTTGACATTTTGTCACACCATATGACACAGTCTGATTTTTATTTGTCAACTGCCCATATCTACATGAAAAAAAATGATATTCCATTATATTCCAGATGTTAAGGCATGTGAAAGACTTGTGGGAGGAACAGACTAAAGTTTACATTTTCTTTAGAAGGAACTATGACACCCTTGAGGTTAAAATGTTTAAAATGTATATGACCCAAGCTAGTTTGTATGTAAAACTGTTGATTGATGCTGTCAAACATTTGTTGGACTCCACCAACACAAAGATTATTGAATCGCAGGCCTATGAATATGGCATGATAAAGGAGTACTTGAATGCTGGTAAGAAGGTTGCCTATGCAGTAGAAAGGCGGATTAAAAAATGAAGTCACTTTTGCAGACAAATAAACCATGGGGCCCTGGGTTCAGGTAACATGGGAGATATAGTACACATTGTTATTTTTTTACATCTACTACTGACATTATAACAATATAAAGTTGGTTGAAAATTGTTGAATTTGACATTGCGTTTTTTTGGGGGTTTTTTTTGCTTGCAAAGAAATTTTATTCCATTATACCAGCTGTAAGTCAGTGTTCTCTTTTTAATGAGAAACTCTAAATTCAACAGCGTCTGCCAGTGCATACACCTCTGTGAATTGTACTTATTTGAGTTGCATTTGCATCATGAATTGGATTTGGCTACATCTACAGTTGTTACAATGGTAAAGTACAAGAATTCTGAATGTTGGAATTCAAGTTTTTCTTTGTGCTTGATTGAGAGGTCATGACATTGACCCTGGAGACTTGTCCCTGGTCGCGACCTTTTTTAAACTCGGTGATCAATCATAAACCTGGCCTTCAAAACATGTGGATTGAAAAGAAAGAAACTGCACTAAGTGATTTCTCTGGAGGGTAAACTAGCGCACAAGTCCAGATAAGCAGGACGTCTTAAATGTCCAAAAAACCTAAAAGGCCAATTTGTCTTTTACTAGTGCCTTCATTTGTGTTTTGTATGACAGCTGTTGTATGAGGACTCTGGCTCTATCTGTCTTTGTGTTTTTATGAAAATACTAGGCTATTTTGATAGTGAGAATTGGTCCCTATACAAAAGTGTTACTGTACCAAATTATCTAGCTATCTAATAATCTGGTGATCCCTCTAGCTATGGTTATATCGGTTGTTCCATAGGTAGATAGATAATGCATATATACTGTATATTTGGCCTTCCAACCTGAAGCCGTCGTAACTCTATGCTCTGTGTTTTTTTAAACAGCTATCCCACATACTATCTCCCTCAGTACCCAAGCAGTGTTTAAGATAATAGACACCCTGACAAATATCTCAGCTGAGAGAGATCACTGAACTCAAAATACTCTGTAATTTGTTTATAAACCAAGATACTGCTGTCTGAGAGCAGCTATTAATAATCTGGGATGCTCAAGGATTCTTCTTCAAGGATTTGGTTAATATGTAAGTATAGTCTGTAACTTGTAAGACAAAATTCATCAAATAGTCAGGTAAGAGCATGGCTTGTAAAATATCTGAACCCATAATCTAACCAACAGGGTACTGTAGTTCACAAGAGCAATAATTTACTAATGGCAGACAGTAATCAGAGGTTACAATCAGGGAGATTTTATGAGCACTTTCATTGGCCTCAGATGTTTCTAATAAAACCTAAATAATCTTGGACTATTTTTCAGTTTTCCAAACCTCAAATCCCCAAAAGGCCTCCTAGCTGTTTTCCAATTTTAAATTAATAATTGATGATAATGATTATTATAATGTGGCAAATTCATTTTCCCAGAATGCATAACAGTTATTTTCTCTTTGAGTGTGACAGAGACTCAGTAGGCATAATCCAGATAACAGTAACTTTATTGAATTTGAGAAAAGTAAACATTACTCAACAAAAGCAGTTTTTCCATCTGTTATTATTTGTTTCAAACATATGCCAAGTGCCATTTTATTAAAAGTCATGTTATCAGATACTGGAATAAAAGGCTGAAGCGTAGGTATGATTTTGCATTTGGGTGGGTCTCCAGACAAATGTGGGCGTCTAGACAAATATAAAATCAAAATTAAAACCGCCAATTGTAATAAAAAGGGGTTTTCCCCCTTTTTTATTTGCATGACTGTAGAAACAGTTTGATGCACCATGCAAACATATACAAGCCCATTCTCTCATATGTGTATGTGGATTAATATGAAACTCTAGATCTCTGATTAGCTTCCTCATTTTTTGAGCACTGAGAAATCACAATGCTCTACAATTTGTTTATGAAGCTGTGTGTAACACTGGATGAAGCAATCAATCAAATGCTAGCAAGGTGGGCATGGCTAGTAAAATATCTCAGCCCATAATGTAAACAGGGTGTGATATTGATTTATTCTGAAGGGCAGGGCTCATGAGTTTTCAATTATTTGGCAGTCAATTACGTTTGATTGTTTTCCTGCATATTACTAAATAATTCCGAAAAGTCCCCTTGTTAAGTTTCATACTGCCCATACCCTGCTTTGCGCAAATGAACTCCCTGTGTCTTTTCTTTTTCTTTCAAGAGAAGATGGCAGTGGTTACAAGTATATTTTTTAGCGGATTAAATATATGTCCTCAGCTTCCTTGCTTGTGTCTCTCTTTAAATGATTCAGCTTGTGCCTGTGCTAAATCTTGCTACTTTCTTGCCTCATGTTTAGAACAAAACATTGAAACGTGTTTCCAATCTCTAAATTCTCTTAAATCAAAATTGCTCCCCATGTTTTGGAAAATGACGGCATACCATACAGAAATATTTTGCTCTTCTCAAGCCACTTAAACTTATTGTACAACTGAACTGATAAAGTTAGGGTTTTTGTTGCAGGGAGTGGTTTCAAATGTGGCTGAAATGGAGACTTATCAGTTGAATTAAGGCCTGCCTGTTTAAACATGGATTCTGCACCATTTAAGTTTCCAAAATTGAACAGATAAAAGTCAAAGGGTGCCTACAGTATAAACTGTCCCACTTTAGATTTGTAGAAGTATTTAAGCATTCAAAGGTGTGCATTTGGATGGTGCGGGCCTGCTATTTGCCCCTGCCTGTTAGTATTTTGGGGTAAGATGTTGCTTAGGGGGAAAGCTATAAAGCTGAAGGCTTTTAATGGTTACAGTCAAGGGTGGGACGGCCTAAAAAGGTCATTTGGGTTTAAATCTGTTTAGCTGCAGATGCTGTGAGAGAAAGGTTCTTTAAGGTTATACAGCAGGGTGGGGTCTTGTTCTTAATTTGATTTGCTCTCTCTCAGCTTTTGGAGAAGATTCTTTTATTTAAGCTAAATTGTAGCCTTTAGTTAATCGGTTTAATGTAAAAACCCCCAAAGTCTGTCAGAATAGTCTGCTTAAAATCAGTTTTACCTTCTGAAATGGATCCAGTGTCAGTTCTTGTGTTAGTTTATACAGCGCAAATGTAATGTTTACAATCATTTTAAATCTCACACTCAGGTGAAAATAATGTTAACATTGGACCTATGTGCACACTGACGTATAGCTGGATTGAGGAAAACAACTTGAAACTGAAAAAATCTGGAAATTCCTTACTTCACCTCCAGACCACAACGACATAGATCTGCCAAGGTCTTGTCATTTGAACAAATGGTGAGGTTATTTGAAATGGGTTGGAGCAGGTGCAGTGGTTTTGGTGGGTGATGCATATTTTTTAATACAAACGAAAACCAAAAAATGCACCTAGTTTAAATATGAAGCACATTCTTTCACTGGAATGTTATTTAGGATGCTTGTAGTTTGCAATTTAATAATGTAGTCATTGTAGACACTTTAAATAAAAGGATTTTACGATACAATTCATAATCAGAGATGGTGGATTAGTAGTTAAGTAAACAAACAGTACTTAAGTAAACAGTTTTTTAGAAAGAGAACATGGCTTAGAACTCAGTCAGGTTCTCTAACACCAATAGTCTAGTACTGTTTGGACTGAATTTCATTAGAGCTGAGACTCTTTGTTGTGTCAGTGTTATTCTTCAATATGAAAAACTATATTGTATTGTTTCACTGGTTATGGACACAAAGTTGACTCACAAGGATCTGTTTGTCATTTGTTTATTTGACTGTTCTCAGGGTTTACCTCACCATAAGAGCTGATGTGAGAGTGCAGTTCAGCTCGAGAGAAATGAATTCCCTCACACCACAGACTCTCGTGTGACAAGGCATGAGTTAATTGATGTTGTTTGCAATTGCTTTTTGGTTGATCTTGCTTAAGCCACACTATTCTCTCCAAGAGTAGTCAAGTGGCTTATTTGCATGTATGTCTGGAACAAATAAACTTTTGAGCCAAGAAACTCTGTATAAATACTGATGAGACGCAGTGAGTTCATTGACTGAGACCTCCCTGATCGTCTGTGTCAGCATCCCTGCACTTAATTAATGGCCGTACATATCCTGTCTTTTATTTCATCTTAAAATGGGGGATTTCCTGATGGTTTATGACTTTTAATTTTCATAAACAAATCCAAAATTAAATATGAAATCCATCCCTTTTCTAGCAAGGCTTATTAAAATGAGACTTACCTCTCTCAGTTTATTAAAACAGATGTATTAGGTCATTTGTTTAGAGTCACAGTGTAGTTGAGGCATAAAATTTCTAGATTTGTTTGATCATGGGCTTATTTCTGAAAATACAGTCTGGTTCCTTTAACCCAAAGAACATCTCCTATTAAAGAGTATGAGAGAATATACAAGGAGTCTTGTATCACCCTAAAGGGGTTCATTTAGCAATAATGACTGGCTGACTGTAAATTATCTATAGTTGAAATTATTTTCTTAAAGGGCTAGTTCACCCAAAAATTAAAATAAGCCCATGTTTTGCTCACCCTCAAAGCATCCTGTGTGTATATGACTTTCTTCTTTAAGACAAATCTAATCAGAGTTACTTTAAAATTGACTTTGCATTAAAAGAGGAGACTGGATATCTGTTGTTAAAATAAGGAAACTTCACTTCTTTTGCTCCTTTAAACAAACTCACGAGACTAGCATATCTCACAAACATGTTCCTGTGACATTTTATTTATAGTATTTTAAAAATAGATATTTTTCTTACAAAAAATGCATAGAATCAATACAGGAGGCCTGCATTCACCTCCCAGTGTCGTGTAAGGCACATTTGATTATGGATGCGCGTGATTTATTTGACTACTTTTGTATTCTCTGAGGGTGACCAAAACATGGGCTAGTTTTAATTTTTGGGTGAACTATAACCCCTTTTACAGTTGCCTTTGCAATGTACGAAACATGCTGAAGATGCTGAAACAATATTGCAGTAATATTAATACAGAAGTCCTCTTAAGGTGATTGTGAAGTGAATGTGAGTCTTTGGTGTAATACAAAAGACATGAAAGCAGCATCAATCTTATCCGAAAGAATAGACTGATTTGCAGCACTGCCATGGCCAATAGCTGACCACTGAATGTAATGACTGACCAATCAGATTTGAGCATTTCAGAAAGTAGCCTTTATTACATGTTTTGCGGACTGTTACTCTCTCCATAACCATGTAAGTGTTTATCCGCTATTGTTTGTACATTTTCTTCGGTGCTTGCACCTTTCATTGGAACTCTGTCATTCTTTTATTGTCCATGTTTTAGCATCTAATTATGTTAAGTTCTAGAGCTTTTGCACTTTTATCAGTCAACATCCAATCAGTGTAAAAATCATTATCTTTATTAGTTCAGCCCCCAGGCCTAGATTTATTAAGTCTAGCTGGTTGTTTGTTCGCCATAAAACTGCATAACTCAGAGAACTTGCATTAAAAACCGCATGTTTGTGTTTAGAGTCCAGTTTTCCATCTGAGAGAAATTGAGAAAGCAGGAATCCCCCTAACTGTGTTAGGTTGTAATGAAGCTCACTCCTGCCGAGAGCTCTACTTTTAGGGCTTTATAGCACAGAGGTATGACTTCATCCCTCTCTCTTTCATTTCGCTGCATGCTTCTCTTAAGATGTTCTGCATTGCAAGCCATCGAGCCGGTCTTCAAGGTCTAGCAGGCGAATTGACATGGCCAGAGCCCAACTGCTTTTAAACCACAAGCTAAAGAAAGCCATGAGGCGATACCCAGTGCCAAAATGAACATCTAGATGACAGTATAGTATCAGTTCACATTTCTTTCAGAGAGTCAGTAAACTGAAAAGTAAACAAATATAAGTAGTTCAACCATAGAAACAGCAGGATGTTATTGATATGTTTGGATGACTTCAGCATATTTCTGTTCTGATTTAAAGTCAGATCTCTCTTGAGGTGGGATAGTATGAATGTCTAGGTCCATTTCTCAGAGA
The DNA here is from genome assembly GCA_032359235.1 of Enteromius mattozi. NCBI lineage: Eukaryota > Metazoa > Chordata > Actinopteri > Cypriniformes > Cyprinidae > Enteromius > Enteromius mattozi. The sequence goes on along the minus strand of JAUMHE010000048.1, from coordinate 6,457,752 downwards.
GATGTTGTCATTGCCCGGCTTCTCACATGTAGCAGGTGAGAGCCAATTGGAATCAAGTCTCTTCTTACACTTTTCATTATTAACCTACTTCCTAGATCTTTATGAATCTTTATCTTTCATCTGCTCGTTGGTTTTTCTTCTTTTGTTCTCTTTGTTTTGTCACATTGATCTCTATTCTAAGGCAGCAGTAGCCAAAAATATGTCAAGCTTTGATCTGTGTTTTCCTAACATAAATAGTTTGGTCACATACATATTTTGTTTTAAAAGGGTTCACTTCAAACTTCAGTGCATTTAAGGAGATTAAACAAAGTGCTTTTACTCTTGAACAGGAAATGCTCAGGACCTCTCATGTCACGTCCTGTCGCAGAGTTAAGTACTCAGTACTTTTTACAACAAACTGTTTCAAAGCAGTTTTACATAAAATGGTTTTCTACTACTGCAGGACAGCAAACCAAAGTGTGGAAAAAATGATGATCAGGTGAAGTTAGAAAGGAAGTTTTTAGCCATCACATATTTGTCTCTTGTGTCTCTTATTCATGTGAACTTAGGACTGTTCACAGCACATTTAAAAGGTTTCACACTGCAAACATTAGTGGCACAGTGCCAGTCATAGCATTATGAACACATTTAAACAATGTTGGGCTTGATAAAAATCCACATGCAGTGACAGGCAAATCCAACTGAATTCAGATAATATAAGCAATTCATAGTTGTAGTTTATGGTTTGGGCTTATTGTAGATTCGTCATTAGATATAATTGTATGTATGTATGTAGTATTTGCTTGTAGCAGCGATTCTCAATCCCGGTCCTCGCGCCCCACCACTCTTCACATTTCGTATGTTTCTCTTGTGGCTTCAGAAATTTGTTCTATTCGAACGTATGTGCCCTGCGAAGTGGACATCACCGGATATTCGGCCATGATTCCAGTTTGAAGTGAACTTATATGTTCGGGATTGAGAACCGCTGACTTGTAAGTTCTTTACATATTTTTATGTTTTTCCCACAGGACCAGTAGAGGTCATTGTGTCTGGGTTTTTTAGGAGGACTCATATTTTGAAGTGCTATTATGTTTCCTCTGCCTAGTCTTCATGTTTCTTGTGTTTCATGTTTCATGTTATAATTATTGGCACCTGTGTCTTATTTAACCTGATTAGCATGTTATATATAGTCTTGTGTTTGCTCCAATTCTCTATCCAGTGTAAACTTTTTAGATGGTTTCCATATTGAGGTCTGTTTTCAAGTCTTTCTCTTCTCTCTCTCTCTCTCTCTCTCTCATTTCCCTTGTTCCTGGGGGCTGAACCTTTTTTTCTTTTTTCTTTTTTACTTTTCTCAACCTTCCCCAAAGTACTCATACAACTAAAACATCTACATTAAAGTCCAAATTATTATGCACGGAAATAACCTATATAAACATATATGTTTTAATATAGGTTTTGATATAGGTTTTTAATATATGTGACATATATAGGTTTCATATATGCGCATATATCCTCATATAGGTTCTTTCCATGTGGGCAATCCCTCCAATTTTACTCCAGTGCCAGTCTATATCATGTATCTATGATAGATATAATGTTCAATGGCAATTCTAAAACATTATTAGACCCACAAACACTGTTTGAATTGATGTTGTAAACTTGAAGGTCTATTTTTTCTGTCCACATAATTGAGTGTTATGCAAGAATTATTCTTTTTGCAGGAAAAAGACTAGGGTCCGGTTTCATAGACAGGGCTTAGCCTAAGCCAGGTTTAGCACATATTCAATTAGGACATTTAGGCCAATTTTATAAACATGCCTTAGAAAAAAGCATTACTGGTGTGCATTTTAAGACAAAACAAAGGCACTGACATATTTTAAGATCAGTCAGTGCAAGTTTCTTTCAGTTGTAACAGCTCAGATTTACATTTTAGTCTGGGATTAAGTTAAGCCTTTTCTTTAAAACCAGGGGAATAAGACTTTTAATTATTAATAATAGCTGGTAGTTAGTCAAGTTCTGTTGTTGATAAAAGCATGAATATGGTGCAAACATTTAGCAAACAGCTGCAGTGACTCTACATGACAGTAAAATGGGTTGCAATACTCTCACCTCATGCAGCAGTATGACTCACCATATGGGACCTGGCTGAGAAAACATTTGGCATTTAGCTTGTTGTAACTGGACAAAATTTGATTTCAGAGCTTTATAAACAAAAATGTATCGGGACACATTAACAGAAGACTTTTTTTTTACTGGTCTTTTGCAAAATAACAAGAGAACGTCTGCTTTGCTTATCTTCTCAGACCATCACAACCTTTAAGAAACAGCTGAAAACACCACTCTTCCATGAACAGAATACTTCCATAACCATAAACAAGAGCACTTTATATAAATTACACATTTCTTAGCACCTCCTTCTTAATGGTCTTTGCATTTTGGTTCTGCTAATAATGTTAGCTTAAAAACTGCTGGTTTTAAATTCTTCTAACTTGTAAGCTACTTTGAATAAAACCATCCTTTAAATAATCAAGTCATTCATTTAATCAGGCAGATTTGTTGATGCACATATGTCCTCGCCAGTTCATTTTGGTTGTGGTTTTTATCATAGCCGTTATTAGGAAAACATTATTTCCTCCAGTAGAAATATGAATTTCTTGTATAACGTCCACAGAGAACTTTCCCCAACTATTTTTCTGCTCTCCTGTCCATCCAACATGTGAGTGAATATGAGATCCCCAAAGAATGGTTTATGGACAAAGGTTTATGGGTCAGTGGTTTCAGACAGGATATTAAGACAGTGTTGTACTATGAAGGCTATATTTCATGTTCTTGTCTGTGGGTGGTTATGGTGGAATATTGACAAACAGTGAAAAACTGCACCCTTCCCCACAAGTTATAAGTTTAACTGGTATTAAAAGATGAGCAGAGCATTCAAAGATATACCAGCATATTTCTAGAGAGAGCTTCAAACAGTGTTTCATGTCAGGATTCAACAAAAGAAGGTAAAACAAGGAAGAAGAGGGTAAATCCTTTTTCATTGTTGTTTAGTCTTGTTTTGTAGTCCATGCTGGTCCTTATGTAGGTCAGTTGAAATCAGACTGTTTTGGCCCCTGACAGAACAATGCTTTCTGCTTGGTGTAATAGCACTAGTCTGTCTCACTACCCACAATGCAAAGCCATGATATTACTTTCCAAGTTATATACTCATCCGATTGAGGTCAAGCTGCCTTAAAAGGCCTTAGACGGCAAGTGTGCAGCTGTTACATTCAGCAGCTTGAAATATTACCACTTTTTTCCATCTTTCTTTCCTTTTATTGTCTCGGGAGTTTGAAAATATTTAATTTTTTTATTCCTGCTTGCAGACATCCTTATTGTCAAGTTAAGTTAGTGAATGAGTCAAATGAGACTTTTAAGACAATTATCAGTACAAAAAATAACAAAGGCTACAAAATATTTCTACATGTTTTATTTGGAATAAATACCTTGAAGCATGACAAGAAAAAAAATATGTATAACAAGACATAGTAGGTATTTATTTACATTACTTGTTTATGCACAGCCAGATGGATGTATACATGGTATACAAGCCCATGCAGGACATTGAAATCTTTTGCTGTACAAAAGCGCAAAAGAAAAAATGCATTAAAGTAATACAGAAACCATCTTTTAGATGGACGATATGGTCACTCTGAAGAACCTTGATCATCAACGTAACATGTTTAGCGTATTACAGGGATTTTCACTTACTGTGTACAAAGTATGACTTGCCACCAAAGCACAGGGCACAACACTGTACAACCTTGTGCCACCAGTTCTTAAAATTCATTGAAAATAATAACTTAAAATGGCAACTGTACCAGACAGGGCATGATTATAGCAGCTGGCCTCTGGCTCAGTGGTAGGTAGAGGAGAGGAGATAAACAGCATTACAACAAATTAAAAAGGGTTCTGGTTGAAAGCTGGATGAGAAGGGAATGTGTTTGGCAGTACAGAACATGGCTGAAAGCAGGAAATATGCTGGCCAGAAAAGAAAAAAAAATGAGGTCTGCTGAGCTATATAACAGTGACTTTAAGGAGATGAATGGACATGCAAAAAGAGTTTAGGGACAGACGGCTAACATGCTAACACACACATACTGATAAAACACAGGCCTTGTGTACATAAGGCTTTCTCCTTGCTGTTTTTGTTTTAGCGGGCTAATACATCGGCAAAGACTTAAACATTTCCATGATCTGTACTTTGTCAAAATGGCCCCTCTGAGTTACTGCACGTCATATTGCAGTGGTAAAGGTGGATCGCTGCATTACACGAAAGGCCATGTGGTAAGTGGTTAGAAGACTTCCAGTTACATTACTACACAGATGACTTCATTTATTTGCATGACGTAAAGCATTGGGAACAGGCTTCCTCGCTCTATTTGTGAAAAAATGCTAATATTTAGGTCTGTTTGTCGACACAGAAAATGTGCCGATAAAAATGTAGCCTGTGCTTCCTCTCAGTCCTTAAGCAATGTTAAGAAAATGGAAAAACTAGTAAACCAGCAAATCGAATTATTAACCTCCATAACAAATACTCCAGTCTCATTCTTGGATCTTCATTTTTGGTTAATAATGAGTCACTCCCCAGTTCATTTCCACAGCTCCACAGAGTTTTGAAGAGAAGAGGGTATCAAAGGGTAAATTGCAGCCAGTTTCATGCAGTACAAGGGCATTTGTGAGCTAGTTTATTATATAACCTGTGGAATGTTTCTGTTAACCCAGATGGACTGTATCAGTATTTAGTTTGGCCTCCACCACACACACATTCATTAATGGCCATTTCAAACATCAATTGCTCACACAAATAGAGATGTTTACACTGATGTCTGCAGGAAAAAATAAAAAAATCACCCATTCAGTTAAAAGCAATGGATTTGTGCAGTTTAGGCTTAATAATTACACTTGGATAGTAATGTCCAATGTGTTCTCATTATTAATCATATGTATTCATAGTGTGGTTCTATCATATACATTTTCATATGCTTGCATAGACATGTACATTATTGACATATTAACAGCAACTAAATGGAAACATTTTACATATGAATGATTTATAGGCATACAAATGTTTAAAATCCTTAGATTTATAGAATATTGAATACATTGATTTTCCCGCATTTAATTAATTAAACTTAAAATGTTCTTTGTCATGCTTTTTCACTTAATTTAACATTAAAATTAACAACAAAAAGTCTATAAAATGGTATAATATAGTAAAAAATTGCCTGTTATATTTTGTATTGATGAGAAGTGGTTAGCTTTAGAGTAGAGGTGGGATTAGTTTATAGTAACTTTACAAATATAAAGAATTAAAGAAGTTTTTTGTTTGCAGTGCAGAACATAGTTCAATTCTTTTATGTTTTAGCTGCTGTCAATACATCTATATTGTATATATTCAAACATACAAAAAAATGTACATGTACCCATTACCTACAAATTTTAATGACATCAGACAGGATTTTGAATTTGATCTCATCTGAATGTTTTACAGGTGATGGATTTGCTTAGAATTAGAGGTAGAGTACTATTTGCATTGGTCTTCAAGCCTGTTTATCTCACAACCTCAGCTGTCTGTCTTTTATCAGTCATATTTTTTCCACAGCTGTCCATTTTTTCCCCATTGTCAGACAGATGAAAAAATATAAACTTTGAACCAGAACATATAGTCTTTTTCTTTATACGTTTCTCTGCTGAATATGCAATTTTGACAAAATAGAAGGTCCATGTAGAGAAATATTAAATGGAGGGCTTACAGGGGGCTAGTGAACAGAAGTCCAGCTCCTGTGGCTTCTTTTTGTCTGCACACTTCTCCCTGGGAAGCAGCTTTCCCACATTGGTAACGCAGCGAATCAGGAGCCGTTTGAAGCCCTTCCCACAGGTCTTGGAGCAGGGGGACCAGTTGCCCACCTCCCACATGGGGCAAGGTTCTCCACACGCTTGAATAGCACTGGGCTTTTGGGCAGGCTCACAGTCCATTCCAGGCCCACCATCTCCCCTGAGACACTGCACCATCCTCCTCTGGAGCCCATTACCACAAGTAACCGAGCACACGTCCCACCCGGCTGCTACCCACTTTCCTGGTTTTGGTGCAATATCTTTGACATACAATGGTGAGATTGTGTCCTTAAGAAGATCTGCCTCTTTTCCACCTTTACGGATTACGCCCTCCTCCCTAAGAACACTGTTTTCAGCACGTGCCTTTTCTTCTTTCTTTTGCACGTTGGCATCTTTGCTCTCCCGTGGCAAGTAGAAAGAATAGCGGATACGTGGAGGTGTCATCTGGCCTACAGATAGCACTTCAATGACCAGGGCTTCTCCCAGAGGCTTCACGGCCTGAAGAGTTTCTGAGGAGCCAACTGTTCCACTGTAGCGGAGCAGACTCCCTTTCACAAGAATATCCTTCTCCATGGCTGAAACCACATAGTTTCCATTCAGCAGGTACTTGCCCTGGCTGTTCTTGACGGCAAGATAGTTGTCATCACTCACTATGCCCTTGTAGCCACGCTGTCTGATGTCAATGTTAGAGGCTCCCACAGGAAGCATGACCACAAAATTGTAACCATGCCTGAGAAGAGAAAGGTCAGAAGAAGTATTAGAATGGTTTTGGGATATACCTTTCTTTCTTAGTACATCAGTTAAACAATTCAAAAATCCAAGAAATACTAAGAATATAAGTTTGTGGTAACACATCCAAAAATAATGACAAAAAATGACTTATGAACCAGTTTTGAAACAAAAACATACAGAAAGGCAGTGTAGTACAGTTAACAAACAATTCACGCTTATGAACCAGTTATTTAGTGAATCAAAATAATTCTCAAACTCCTGTTTATTTTAGATATACAAGTATAAAGGACATCATAACAAAAACAAAAAAAAAAACTAAACTAAACTAAAACATAAATAATCAAATCTAATCAAAATCAGAATCAAATCAAATCAGGAAATCTGTACTGAGACCCAGGCTTACCAAAACATGAGGTTAATATTAATGCATGAATTATTTTATGATCATTTGTGTGACCCAACTTCACTTACGTGGGCTTGGTGAAAAGACCTGAGACCTTCTTGCAGTTTTTATTATCTCCTCCACAGACACCACACTTGTCAAATTTTTTGTTGGACCCCAGTTTTCCATCACAGCCTGCCTTTGTGCATTTGCCTTGGACACAGACTGATGAGGAGTCAGGAGAACATGGTGTACCATCAACAACCTATAAAAAGCAGAGAAGAATGATTTACATGCCAGAAATCTTGTGCTTACCATAATTGTAGCATTTTGTGGTGACAGAAAAATGTAGGGCAGTCCTTATACAATCATTTATTTTCTTCTAGTTTGTGTACTAACGATTTAAATAATTAAATCCCTTTAATGGTTCCCATTGCTCCGTTTTAGAGACAGTACATGTGGGGGTGCATTGAAACAACTGATGTCTACTTTTAAGCTCTTTTTGTCTCTATTGTGTTGCTCATTTGTTTTGGATGAGCTACACCTTGAAATAAGTAATGGGGCTTACTCAATTAATGTACAGTCTAGTCTTTGGTATTGTTTAATTATTCCTTTATTTTTTTGCCTTTGGCAAAACTTGTCTGTAGAAGATGAGAGTTCATTCTGTGTCTTTAAGAGTTCAAGCTCTGAATAGTTTCTTCAGTGTCAAATCCCGGTCTCATAAACATACCTCTAGCCTTGACGTAACTGCTGCGTCTGTATAGTTTCACTCTGCACAACAGTATCTCACAAAGATAGGCCCTTTCACCTTCCTTATCTGTCCTCTCACTTTCATCAGTTCTTCCTGACCACTCAACTCTGCCTGTAGTGAAATCTGACGTAAGTGTAAAGCAGGTATGCTCACCAGGCTTTTCTCCTCTTACATGCCTATAGCAACGGTTTTCCTACAAGCACCCCTGCCCTGTACATTTTACATGTCCCCCTTATCAGACACACCTGATTCAACTCATCAGCTCGCTAGCAGAGACTGCAAGACCTGATTTTGGGTGTGTCTGACAAAGGAGACACAATATGTGCAGGGCAGGGGTGCTTGTAGGACAGGTTTAAAAACCACTGGCGTATAGTAATATATGGTTTTACTTTAATGATACTTTTCCTTTCAATAAATTCTTGAATGAAGGTTTAATAACTCATAACTGTTTTGATATTGCATGCAGCCTTTCATGTACCAAACTATTGCAAATGTATTTTATGGTGTTAAAGTGTGTTAAGTTCACTTTATGTTAGTGAGACTCCCAGACTCACTGACAGGTTATATTCCCCGCATCCCACATAAAGTCCTCAAGCTTCATCATTTCCAGTGAGTGAATTTATGTCAACCTTAGTTTATATGTGTATTTTAACTAATATAGTAAACTAAAACCGACATGTTTAACCCGTAGAAATCTAACATTGCTATGCTACATGGTCTCTTATTGTTTGCATGCTCTTTTAAGCATTGCAGTTTAAGTGATTTTAAGCCAATAAAATGCAATCAGCAACAAAAGAGAACTCATTTTGCTTTACATGCACACTGAGAGACTGAGAGATTTTTGCTGCTGTATAGGCCTTGAATGGTTAAAATGCACATCTTTGCAAGTATCCTTGTAAACACAGTAATTTAGTAATTAGTCATTTCTTAAGTGGAAGCAAACAGCCGAGAAAGAAAACACGTGTAACAGTGTATTGGATGCGAGCAGCTCTTAAAGTGACAGCAGTCTAATATTCCTGCTATCTGTCATTCAGGTTAATCAAACAACAAGAGGGAGAAAATCTCTCTCTGCTCTTGCTAAATCACTTTTTTAACTTTAATAAGAAGAAATATATATATCTAATTCAGACGGTGAGGAATATACAGTGTGTTTAAACATTTATTTACTTTATACAATGTATGTAGCATTTCTTATTGGTTTACTTGTCCTCAGTAAGCTTTTTTAATTTAAGCTTGTTTTTTTGTAAGAAGGATTCCAATGCATGAACTGTTGAAATTTATATTAGAATCATATTTTATATATATTTTTGATGCTTTAAATCCAAACTTAGTTTTGTATTTTTTTTTATTTCTAATTGACATGGTTTTCAACATGTTCATTTCTCACCTTAGGTGCAAGAACATGGAAGTAGCCTGTTCCATTTGCCCTGCAGATCAGCTTACATGTATCTTTAGCCGAAACACCAGAATATTTGGGCACCCACACCACAGAGGGGGTGAGCCTGTTGGTGTTCAGGCTAAACCCATTGAAAGCTTCACACTGCTCCTCACGGTAGCTCTTGCCTAAAGTGACAATGAGGCACATGTAAGTGGTGCACATTCGTGAAATTCTTATTTTTTACTATATTCAATGCAGAAAATTATTACAAATAGTAAAATGATCCTAGTTTACTTTTCTTTATTTTTTATACACTGATGCTGATTTTGTGTAGATAGAAAACATTTAAACCTGTGTCAGGGCATGGGGAGAGGTTGCAGGACCGGTATTTGACCCTCACTCCCTGGCAGTATTTGCCGCTATTGACTGGCACAGGGTTGTCACACTCTCTCTTTGACAGCTGCACTCCGCCTCCACAAGTTCTGGAGCAGGTACCGAACGGCCCCCATTTACCCCATCTGCCATCCACCTAATACAGAAGAAACAGGAAGACGGGGTTGTCACAATTCACTTGACCTTTGAATGCTGAATGTGCTTTAACAACAAGCTATATTTTACTACTAAATCCCAAATGACTTGGCCACCAAGAACACGTTCACGGGTCACGTGCAAGATCGCTAAGCAACAGGGCAAATAAAAACCCAAGTAAGAGGTCAAGTGCAGGACGTTTAACAGGCTGACATCAGTATGTCAAATCTCTGTTCTGGTCACATGACATCTTTTACACTGCAGTGAGAGTTCTTTTAAAAATGTGTTCAATGTGTTCATTCAACTAAAGTTTAAATCCTTTTTTCTAAAATTCAGAAATTTTGCAAGTGAGCATTATCAAAACAGCAGTGACTGTTTGTATATTTAGTGTCCATTCATCCATCCATCCATCCAAGTATTTGGGATACTGTAGATGTGTGAAGGTACCTTAGCTTTGGTGATCTCCTGTTTGTCCATGCATGTGCCCCTCATGCAGAGTTGTCCGTCCCCGCAGCTGGTTCCGTCTGCCCATGGAAAGTGTCTTGTCTGGCACACCAGTTGCCCGCGGGTCTTTCCTGTGCACCACAAACGCTGACATGGTGCCTGCATAAACGGGCACGGCTTTGAGCCGGCACCGAAGGCAAGCTCACATTGCCGCTCTAAACCATACGATGCACCTGGGAGCACATCTGGAAGAGCTAACGGTTTCTGAGGTTGATCCAACAGACAATCGCCTGCAAATGTGTCAAATAATAAGTGAATGTTATACACAGTTTTAAGAAATTGTATTTACAGCACTTTAGAGACTTTTGTTTACACTCAATTTACCTGTAATTCTTTACTTAAATATACAGTAAGTACAGTTTCTTGCAGTAAGAAACTAATGTTTGACTACGTGATTGGAGTGTGACATGATATATTTGTTTTAGATTTTGTTTATCAGAGACCTAAATGTATATAGACATGTATCTTTGTCTAGAGAGGGAAATATAAGCCCTGAGAGGGGTTCTGAATCCCCCAGAGACCCCACTGTAAACCTTCACAGAAACACTCCAGTCAAACAGTTACGTCAGTCGCCACACTGTTTCAACAAAAATTTAGATCTGCAGGCTGTAACGTAGGCTGACCTTGAGATGTCTATTTCTTTGAAGACAGCTTTTTAGAAAGCTCTGACACTGAGATGTTAAACCCAGGCTCACCTACTAGCCCAGAGCATGTGCATATACACTACGATTCAAAAGATTATGCCTTCCAATGCTGCATTTTTTACCAAAATACAGTAAAAACAGTAATACTTTGAAAGAGTTTTTTAAAATGACTTTTCACCAGCAGTTATTTCACATGATCCTTCAGAAATCATTTTGATATACTGATTTGGTGTTTAAAAGAAACACTTCTTTTTATCAATGTCAACTGTGCTGTGTAATATTTTTATTGAAACTATGAATAAAAAAAAATAATAATAAAAATTTCAGCATAGATTAATTGTGTGTCAAAAATAGTGTTATATTTCAGTACTGCTGTGTGTTGTTCTTCACTTTCACATGGCATTACCATTGTATGGTTACCTGTAAAGGCCAAACATATGTGGCACTCTTGTTTTATGCAAACCATATCAAGGCCACTTCAGTTTACTTCAGGGGGTTCATTCATTTTAAAGTTAATTTGAAGCTTTCCCATATTGTCAAAAAGCATGCAAACCACTCTCAGGCCACTGAAATATAACAGATTAAGTGTAGGTCTATAGAATATGCACAATATCGCTTTCTATTACTTACCATGTCCACTGTCCAGGTAGTCAGTGATAATGGCAGCACTGCATGGTGACCAGGGACTGGTGCGGTTGATCCGTATCAGAGTGGGAGACATCATGTGATTGTCCTGCAGCTTGCCAAACACTTCCTCACATGCCTTAACATTGTCATGTGGCATATTGAAGACATGTCCTGTAGCAGTGAAGGAGTAAAAGAGAGGAGAAAGGAGTGAGAACACAAGAGGGAAAAAAACTAAATGCAATGTGTGTCAGCACTTTACAATAATGTAAATGAATCTTTAGAAATTATCCAAATGTAAATTTAGATTTTTTCTTTTAAATCACCAATCATTCCAATACAATTTTCCTGTCAGCAGTCGGACCACAGCTATGCTGACTCATTTGTACAATACCTCCAACATCTCCCCACATTTCCTCCCTGGCCTTGAGAGGAAACTTTTGCAAACGCGCCTATGAGGTTTCCTACAGGGAAACAGCCACTTCAAAAGAGCTTATCTTTCCTCAGCTGCTCCACTGAGCTAATCTGAGTTGAATAAACATCATCTCTGGGACAATGTTGTGGAGATCCTCCAAAAGATTTTGGATGCTGCAATTACCCACATTTTGAGTAGGGTTGGCAAGCATTCAGTTCGGAGATTTCAGCACCTCCAAATATAATAAATGACGATGCAATAGGCTTGTTATTGGAGCATCGTGCTTGTGCTGCAATTGATATGAATGCAAGTTAAGGAGAAACTGTGGTTAGTGTTTGTCAGTGATATTGTGTGTAAAGTACTAAATCAATATTTTAAAGAGGTCATGAACTGAGAAACCAAAATATAAGATGTCATTGCACTATAAAAATATCCTGTAGGCTTCTTAAAACATTCTTGTTAGTCTAAAACAGCTTATATTGAAACCAGTTAAGTTGAGGAATGTGCCACTCTATGATGTCATAGTGTAGGTAAGCACCACCTCTGCAGAAGATGATCAACACCTGCTTCTGCATCATTGCCTGTTTAGCCCCGCCCACTGATTCACGTATCGAAGCATAAATAATGAGAGATACAGTAGTGTGCAAAAGTCATTTCCAAACATTATTTTTGTCATTAATTGTAATAATGCAGTGAGATTATTGTCTGCACAAGGAGTCTGACAACAG
>JAUMHE010000048.1:6415078-6444343 GCA_032359235.1 Enteromius mattozi | reverse complement strand
ATTATTGTCTGCACAAGGAGTCTGACAACAGCCAGTGCTCCACACAGAGATCTGATCTGATCATCATCCAGTCTGTTTGGAATGACATGAAGTAACAGAACAAACTGAGACAGACTAAATCCAGAAGAACTGTGGCAACGTCTCCAAGATACAAAATCTATTACTTCTAAAATTATGATGTATGTTGGCCTCAGAGAACAGTACCAAAAAAAAAAACAAATACAGTACATGACCACTTCAAGTTTGTTACAAGATATTTTAAGAACAGGGGCAAACTGCTAGTCAGTCAAATCTTGACCACACGAAAAGAGCCAGGAATGCAATTTTTAACTGAAGATTAACTATTATCTTTTTTTTTTTCATTGAAGTCACTCATGCTGACTACAGAAGCATACATCATTTTTAACAATCTTGTAGCTCATGGTAATGTACAGTAGGTCTCTTTTGAAAGGTTTACATTTTGTCGTTAAAAATCAATTTCTCAATGGAGAAAATGAATGGGATTTTAACTGCCAGAACCCTACAGTTGTGCTTTATACATCTGTTTACACTTACCAAGCTCATGGGCAGTAGTGAAGGCAGATGGCAACCCATCATCTTCAATCACAGAACAACTTCTCTTGGGATCACACATGGTGCCAACATCTGCCATACCCAGTGTGTCACATGTTGAGGCTCCACACAGATCCTAAATCAGTAGAACATATTGTAATTACAAGTCAATGTTAGTACAAATGACATTTGATCATTTTTAACCCATAAAAAATAGGTGTAGGTGTAACTTTTAAAGAAACATTTAGTCTTCAGTCCATATTTACAGCTAAATATTTAGCTAATATTTAAATTGGTGATTAAAATCAAACAATTACTGGCACATTAATCCTGATGTAAAGTTATAATAATGAAATAATAATTAAAAGGGCATCACAGATATGCCAGTAAATTCAACTGTAGAATCATACTAGCACTAAGTGAGAAACAGTGAGTGAAAAATATGAAATGGGTAGCTAGAAGAATGTGCTTTTAATTGACATGGAAATATTTCACATGCCCAAAATAGCTCTAATTTCTACTGGTATAAAATGCAATATCTCAGTCCAAAAGAATTTCCAACTGACCTATATTGTGTTACCACAGTTTAAAATGGATTTGCTCAAAATATCTGTTGAGCCTTTCTGAATCAACATCATAATAGCACGTTTGCTGGTCAACCATATCCCATGGTGCAACACCCTATACCAATTCCAAAAAAGGGCCAACATTGACTGTGCTCGTAACCTTAGCATTAAATGCAGAGTTTCTCTCTGGCCACAAGACACTTAAAAGGAACAGAAGCTTCACCACATTCAGGAGAGACAGTTCAACTCCTGTTATTCAACAGCATAAACTCATTTAACACTCAGAAACACATTTTGCTCTCAGAAGCCCAAAAGCCTCTGACATCTTTAACCATAAATCACAATGTCTACTCATACATAACCATTAAAAAGTTCTTTTCAGTAAACATCCATGCCTTACAAGGACACAGTGTAATCTGGCTTTCTTATATTTTACATCCCTCTCTCTCTTTTATTAAAGTTTGATTTAGTTCTCACCTTCTTTCTGCATTTCTTGATGTATGTGAATTCATCTGCTAACTCCCAAGAATCATCATGGGGCTAATCATAAAGTCTCCCTAGTCTTTTTAGACTTTCTGATGATGGATGCCTTGACATTCACTACGTCCAAGTACTTCCCTATAGTCAGGCATCTGCCATAAACATATTGGTTGGGAGCATATTCTTAAGACACAATTTTGTGTGAATAACAATTGCAATAATATTTGTTCCCAAGATAAATTGCTAATAAAACAAACACAAGTCTGTAAAAAAAAGTCATCCTCCAGGAAATTCAGTTTTATCTAGTTGACTCACTCTGAGACCTGACTCTACACTCACAGGATGAAAATACCGCAATGTTGCCAAATTTTCTAAATGTAGGCAACATGATCTCTTCCCACAAATACATGTAACTGGAAAGGTGTGAGCTCTCTTTCTAAATAACTCTAGCCACTACTGCATTAACACCAGCTGCTTAATTCACAAGGGTTTTTAACTTTACATTAGTGCTCATTACAAACCATACACAAACAAATCTGAAAGCAGATGGTTTGCTGACTGGATTACTAAAGAACATGAACATGGTTGTTCACAGCTGTGGTGTTTAGCTTGTTACTTTGATAATATGTAGTCCAGAACTAGTATACAGAAACTATTACAAACAGTTCATTTTGAGCCCATACTCTGCGTCTTACTCGTATATCTGTTCAGCTGTGAGAATTATAGTTTCATTTATTATTTGAATTTGGAAGTTTTCTAAACTCAAATGTAAATTACAATAAAATAACATGATTTTATCACAAGTTTTGTTTTGTTGGATCATATAAAACATCTGATTACAAAAAAGAAACACTGTAAACCTATCCTGACAAACTTGTTTGACCTGGATTTAAAAAGCGATGCATTGTTGGATGGAATAGGAAGAAAAAATCAGATTTTTTTTTCTATGTAATGTTTATCAGGAACTATTTAAGATGTTATCTGATCAACTTATTACTCCATTGTACTCAGTGAATTCATTTTACAATTTTTCCCACTTATTCACCCCCCTCCCCCAGAGTTCAGACTCCAAGTGCCTGATGACATGCTTGAGTAATAAAATATGGTATGAGCCTTTTGGATTCTA
Organism: Enteromius mattozi; assembly: GCA_032359235.1. Lineage (NCBI taxonomy): Eukaryota > Metazoa > Chordata > Actinopteri > Cypriniformes > Cyprinidae > Enteromius > Enteromius mattozi. The sequence continues at coordinate 6,441,619 of JAUMHE010000048.1, read as the reverse complement.
GCCATCTGCCTGTGCCAGGTGGAGAAAACAAAATCAGACCATTTCAGGTTCTGGTTTAGCTAATGGTCCTGTGCACCGATAATGTTAGATAAGCAATGAGAATAGACTTTCAAGTCATTTTAGTTAACTTATCTATCCATTGTTTTTTATCCAATCCATGTTTGGCAAGAAATCTCTTTATCCTCAGCAAAACGGGGGGGGGAACTTGCCCACACTCTCCACAAGCAGCGCTGACCCAATTGGCATCCAACATTGCAAACATACGACTTTCATTATGCCTTTATAAAATCCAAACTGTTCCATATGTGCATTTCTCTCTTTTCCCCTCTCTCACTAACTCTTGCCTTCCTTCGCACTTTCTATCTATATCGTTGTTGTACTTTCTCTGATAAACTATCTAACTGTACCCCTGTGGGGCGGTAGTGGTTATATGGTTAGCCACCCGGGTAGATGTACACTTCCAGCAGAGTGTCTGTGCAAACAAGCGCATAATTAAATACAGGCTGCATAGCAATTTACATTGTAGTTTTTCAGCCTTACAAAAATCAGTTGTTTCTTCTAATGATTTGCATTCATGTTATTTTATGCTGTTCCAAGAAGCACAAGAAGTTTCTTTCAAATCGTACCATGTGATAAACTTCAGAACCACATGAACTGCAAAAAACAAGCTCGCATGGCAGTCAACAAGCCCCAAGCTAGTGATCATTTTCAAACCAAATATGTTGTTAAATAAAAATAGGAGATGGGCCTACAGTATGTAGCCCAAGGCTGTTGGATACTTTTAGTTTGCCATCCAAGGACCATACTGAGAAGGCAAATTGTGCAAATGTGATTAAGTTGGAATCAGCAGCGATGTATTTTTCTGAAAAAATGCTATAGACGTCTTGTTGTATCTGAGATACATAGATGTGGTTATGGTCCTATATTCTAAAAAAACAAAAAAGTGAAGTGCTGTAAATGCTTGACTCTTGAAGGATAATGCATAGGCCATCAACTCAAATTCTTCATTATTTATTAGTACCTCAGATGGTGAACAAATGCCTTTGATAAAAGCTGTATTTAGAAAATGCAAATAAATTGCAGATGCGCCTTTCTGTCTCTGTGATGAACAGCTGAGTTAAACTTTTCAACTGGCTTGCTGTTCCCAATTACCTAAATTACATAACACACAGATCCATTATAAAATACCAGTAATGCTTTACATGGAACGTCAAGCATATGAGTATACATATATTTACAACCAAACATAAGCCCTCAAAAGAATGTGCGATTTGCATATTGAATGTACACAAAAAGCTAATTTTACGATACAAAGTAGATTCAATTACATCAGCTTGTTCAATGCTGAAGGAAGCAATATTTTCTGGCCAGCTAACAACGAAAGTTCATTTGATGTTCATGAAGTTTTGCTACTATGAAATTAATGCTATTACACATGCACACTGTGAACTGTCTTACTTGTGCTGCAGTTGCATGTAGAGCTTCGTAAATTTATCTTGTGTCACTGTTGTAATGGTTACATTTCATGTTGCCATAGCATGACTCTCAGCCTCTCTCTTGCATCAGTGGCCTAGTTACAATTCCTGCTCTGGTTTTTATTAAACATGAACTGTTGCATTTTTGCATGACTCATTTTGAGACATTTCTTGTTTCTTGCAACAAATGTACTTATTAAAAAACATATTTGCTGCCACAATATTTAATTGGTGATTAAAAATACCCACAATAATCCACTGCTGGTTTTGATGCCACTACATCATTTGACAGAAAATGAGGTCATTACTGAACAACCTGAATGGAAAGATATGCTGTTTTACTCTCAGGCTGCAGCTGGGATTGGAGCTCTGCAGCAGGTGGGCCCGGACACAGCGGGCACATAGGTTTTCTCTCTCTATATTTCTTGCTTTTCTCTCTTCACCACCCTCAGCCTCTCCCTCATTAAATATTAGTAATGGGAAACAGACTGAAAGGGGGTAGGAGGAGAAAGAGGGGTAAAGAGTCGGATCGCTCACAGGTGGGGCTGTGGTTAGGGGAAGCTCCCAACGAAACTGGACACTTCCCATTAGTGTATCTCCCATAGTCCTTTATGAAACTCCCTAAACCTCTTTTGTATACATTTGCCTTTCTGACATAAACAGCTTAAGGAAATAGTTCCGTTATCATTTACTCACCCTTATGCTCTTCTAAACCCAGTTGAACACAAAAGAAAAGAAGAAAAACCTAAAAATGTACTGGTAACACTTTTCCATTAATGTACAAGGCACTTTAAAAACTTCAATAAGGATGCAAAAGAATATAAAAGTGCATTTTATTTTAAGTACAATCTGAAGTTATATAATATTTTTATAAGTGGGCCAGTCCAAAATGGTAATCTAATTTGTGTTCACTTCATTAAAATCCTGCTCTGTGAACCTGATCAACCGATTTATTTATAAGATCTGACTCAAAAGAATGTTTGGTTCACAAATCAGTCAATCTCTCAGTGAAAAAGATTAATAACAACTAGACATGAAATTAAGTGCATGAGTCATAAGAGCTATTTTTCATGTCTTTTCAAGCTTTAAAGCTCTCGTCCCCATTCATTTTAATGAAAAAAAGCAACTGGCACATTAAAAAAGTCTCTGTTTGCTAATATTCCTATTTTAGCTATTTAATACAATTGGTTGAGGTGCATTGATTTAGTAAACAATGTGAAACATATATTTGCAATATACATTCAATGTATGTTTTCTATACATTAATTCATCCATCTATTTATGTGTAATTTCATTCATTTTCTCCCTGTAGTATTCATGCAGACTTCCGTAATCACACCATACTCAGGTTGGAAACTTTTATATAGGTTAGCAGATGTACAAGTCTAGCCCCTCTCCAACTCATCTTGAGTCATCCACGACCACTGAGAAACCCGACAATCTCTCTCTGTCCACAGGGAGTAATGAACATAATGAGTGGAAGAATTTAGGGAGTAACTATGCTCTCTTGCTAAAATGCTTCATAAGTTCCCTTTGGAGAAGAAACAATAAAACATTTACTCCCCTCAGAATGATTCACTACAGCTGTCATCCAGACCAGGCAGACATGACTGGTCTGGATGTCCAGCTCAGGTCATGTGTAACTGCAGCAGATTATAAGAGGATACAATGGTTGCGCTCTGGCATTTTTGGAGCTGGAAATGTTTTCACACATATGAGTGTTCTTAAAAAACAGCTGACAGCTTAAAATTAGTTCATGGGTGAATCGGTACAAAGCAGGAGTTTATGTGAGTAAAATCATAATCTGAGAACTGAATGCTGAGCTTTCCTTAATATTGCCCTGGTCAGTGTTACTGACAAACAGCTAATAAAAGTAACAAAATACATTTAAACAATGCTCCATTTGTTCTGTGCTGAGGTCAAACAAGGGCAGAAAGATGTCACGTAACTTGATGCTACCAAAACTGACAAACAGAATTTTATACAAATTTAGTAACCAGTAAAGCCAGACGGTCATTTCAAAATATTGTTTTTAAGTTTAATCTAAGGAATATTCCTCATTTCAGGTTTACTGAAAAACTGCTAGTGATGCAAAAATATTACAACATGGATATTTTGCAACACTTTTAAAGAGTTTCAAAGTCCACTGAGTGCTGCTAAAGGTGTGTTCAGTTTTATTCTAAGCAGATGAACATGAATCTGGCTGTACCAGGTGGGTCACCGAGCAAGTTTACATCAGCAATGTCATATGGAGCTGGTGTTGTGATGCAAATTTCATAATGTTTTAGTTTACAAATCTTGTGCTGTGGTAAAAGTGTTTTAAGGTGACTCGTATTGTAAAAGAACTATGTGAAAATGAGTCTTTATTAATCATTATTTGTCCCAATAATAATTTGTGTAAAAATGTGTTTATTAAAAATATTTAAAAAAAATAATAATAAATTAAAAAATATATATATATATATATATATACACAATTATTATAGTGGTCTGTATAACTAGTGCACTATATGTTCAAAATCAATCAATCAATATGGCTTCAATATGGCTTAATGATCACACTATTTCTGTTTACCACCAAAAGAATCTTCTCAAACCTGCTAAAACTTCACATTACTCTACATGTTATCTTGTGAAAATGTTTATTGCACTGTATAGCCTGTTTAGATGTTCTACATCCAATCTTAGAACTTTATGATGGCTAATACTACTTAAAACACTATCAATTAAAAACAACTCTCCAAAAGTTCAGTGAGATCAATAAGTTAATTGTTTCAGCACTCTGCTAAGTATTCTGCTTATGTGAGTTGTATCTTTGCTGATTCAGAGAACACATTCCTACTTGCAGTGCTGATACAGGGCAATTGCTCAAAGGCAGGCCTGACCCATGACCTTAACAACACTTATAAACATGATGGGAAGCCTGTGGCAACTGTAGGTTAACTGGAAAGGCCAGTCTTGTTGCAGCCTGCCCATTACTCTGTGAGATACAAAACATATTTCAGAGTTTAACCATGCTTTATTTACCAGTGCTCAGATAAAAACTTTTAGGTTTGAGTAAAGGCACACTGATGCATGTGCTTTTTTGTTTTACAAACAACACAATCAAAACACCATATTTATGCGTATGCAGTTCACCTTTGGACTCCAAAGCGTTTATTACAGTGTCATCATAAATCATGTCTAAATTGGTTTGATTATTGGGTAAGTAAATTGCAGCCGCCTGTGTGGTGTTCAGTTTTGTTTCATGCTGCCTGCCATCTTGATATAATTACCACAAGATACATTAGCCGGATCATTCTAGGACTCGTCGATTCTCATACTGCCCCCTATTGACGAAACACATTACCTGTTTTGTGAATAGGATGGCCGTATCCCAATATTCCGCATGCTTATCGCTGTTTTTGTTCAGCTTCTTCTGCCAGGTGCAGAAATTACGCAGGGTCATCGCCGCGTTCCCGGAAACCTTGGGTCCTTTCTCTTCCTCGTAAATCACCATAAACTTGACAACCACGATATTGATGGAGTTAAGAATGGTGGGGTGCTTGTACAGCTTAGCTGCCACTGACATTAAGGTCAGCATGTAATGCTTGAGGTCGTCACCGTGGAATTTGGCCATGGACTCATCGGCCACCACTAATGTCTCTACATAACGCGGTATTGAGACAAATCTCTTCGAGCGGTTTTTCAGAACTGACATAGTGACATTAGTCTTGTGTTGGTCCTTTAGGTGCTTAAACTTCTCCAAAGACTGCGCAACGGTTTGGGTCACACCGCTGTCCACGCCGCATCTTGACGTGGAGTTTCCACTCAGTTTGGCGTTAGATCTGCGGCTGATGAGATGCGCGTGCACACCTTCCCAGTCGGTGTCGTTCAAAGCCGGCTTGATGAAATATTCCCAGCCATCGTAACCGAATGCGCCCTGCAGCCCCTTGCACAAACTGAGCGCTGCATAGGAATAGGAATCAGAATTCACCTCACCGGCATAAAAACACCGGCTCAGATCTTCACTGTGCGCGGAATTTTGAGCAGTTGCGTCGGTGTGCGTCGAGAAAGCTGGTGCAATGAAGCTGGAGTCAGACTGTAATTCGAGCACAAAATCTTGCTCAAATGCACTTATTTTGAATACAACTTTTTGCGGCAACGTGCTGTCTTCAGCGCTGACTAAATTGTTCTTGACATGATCCAGTCTGACGGGCACGCACAACTGACTCTGCATTGAATTCACAATTTCCCATTGAGCGTAGAACACGTTAACAAGAAGAACTGACCTTAGCAACAAAAACATGTTTGTGCGCGAAAAAACTGTTTAATTTATAAAGCGCAAAATGAGAATGTGGACGCAAGAATATTCCAGAATGCGGTTGCACTAAAATGTTGCCTTTGCGCGTCCACAAAGTCTGAAATCCGCCGGTCTGTGATCCATGCCTTTCTTGTACCTGTATACTGAAGCGGCTCTTCTCAGCTGTCGCCTTTATGCGCGCGCGGCATTTGTAAACATCCAGCGCTTTTAATCAGAAGATTTTGGGGAGGTGCTCAAGTGCGCTCATTGGGTATGCCTTTTGTTTTACGGTTAAGCCCGCAACTACTTGTAACTCTGTGAGCTTTCGCATCATAAGCGCAGCGTTCCAAGAGCCGGGTTTCCCTCCCACTACATTTACAGCATCCAAACTGTGACTTAAGAGAGGGCAGCGCATGAATTACATATTGCATACTGCAAACAATTTTGTTTTTGTACTAGTACCCAGTACTCCTAAAGGTTCACTTACCTACCCGTAGGATTCTTGTAGTACATTACATCCACATTACAGGCTACATTAAAAAAAGTAATATTCACAATATGGTGCAGTAGCTAGGGTACCTTCGGGATGCCCTTCAGCTGTTGTGTTATTTTACTTTATATTATGCTATTTACTCAGTATGGTATTATCTCATTTAAAATATGATGTATGGTATCAATATACTAATTAATATGTTGAGTTATTCCAATAATGGATGTCCTAATGTACATTGAAAGTTTGGGGGCCCAGCTATTGGGCAGTACTGGTGGTTTCCAGAGAACTTAGATGACCCTATGAATTTTGGGTGACTTCCAGAATTTGAAAGCTAAACAAGTTTGGTGTATGTCCCATGTGACCACCTTATTGGCAGCGGAACAGAGGTGGCCAAATTCCATCACCAAAATGGCCAGGGGAGTGAAAGTTTGCAAACAATTAAAATTGGCCAGGTGGGCTGATAAGAAAGTGAGGTAAACCAAACAAACATAGCCAATTAAAAACCGGAAATACCATTTATGGTTAGAAAGATGGGTATAAATTGCCACCCCAAGGGACAGAGTTTTTAGATGCAGCGGCTGTCATCTCGGCTTTGTTACTTTGTCTAATAAAGTCTTATTTTGACATCTGGAACTCTGCTTTTCGAACTTCATTGTACATTGAAGAAAATCATCATTGGTGTTGGGCCACAACACAGCTGACAAGCAATTTCTTCATTGTGCTTCTGTAAGGACTTCTGAATGTAGAAATTGGATATCCTTGCTCCATTGACCCCATTCATGCGCTAGTGTTAAAGCGACATCTTGTGGTGAAGACATTTCAGTACAGCTTGCTAAATATTAACAGCCATATGAATATTAAACTACGACCAGTAACAAAATAACCTCTTTCCATGCTATGTGCAAAAAAAAAATTGTATAATGTGTTTTTATACAAAAGAATCACATTTGATCTCCCGTTAGATTGTTGTATTGCTGGAAAATGTTTGATCCTACAAATGATACAATGCTGCCCCTCAGCGGTAGTTTTTAAATCAACCTGTTGTTCTCTCCACAGCACGCAGTGCTCAGATAATTAACACCACGCTGCTAATCTCTCACTGTGTATAGTCTATTGGAAATACGTTCCTCTGTTAATTCCTACATTTTGTGTATTTCTGTTTGTTCCTGTTTAGTTTAAACGTACAGGCTTGAACTAAATCAGTGCCAGAGAGAGTGAAGAACTCAAGGTTGTGCGTCAATTGCTTGAAATAACATAATACTGCCATTTAATGTGCATCATACGTGATGTTTTGTTTGTGGTTAACCTCCAGCCACGATATGTTCAGATGTCACCTTCGCACCCCGCTGCTATCTAGGTATGAAGACACCATTTGCTCGTGAGTACATCGCGTTTCTTCCAAGATTTTCGCTGGTTTAACACGCTCTCTAGCATCTGGTTGACACTCAACACATACTTCGAGTGTCCTACAGCATTCCAAACGGCTGTTATAATAATAGCTGTAATCAAGACCCTCAGTAGTGAAAAGGGGCCGTCCCGGTAGCCCTATTGGATCAAACCAGTTTTTTTCTTGCTTTGGCGCACGAGGGGAGGAGAAAGAATGAATATCAAAAATAAACCGCGTACGCTGGAGAAGCCCAAGACCGTATAAATACCAGCGCAAGAACATTCTTCGCTTATACTGTGAGCCGGATGATGAGTATTTTCTTACAAGACTGTTTCTATGAACTCTCGAGACAGATTTGAATTTTTTATTAAATCAATATTGATATTGGTTTTTTCTTTTAATTTTCAGTGGATTATGTTCATCTGTCTCTTTGTTTTAACACAGAACTAGTGCTTCCAGTGACGTTTTTTAATTTTTTTCAACATACAGTTTTGGATATTTCTGCATTCACCATTAAAATGGTATCCACAGTTGTTTGTTATATATTTTTCTTAGTAAATCTCATGTCTCAGTTAGCTGTGAGTGAGCCGAACGAGGAAGAGGAGACCGTGCCAGTAAACCTTACATTCAGAAAAGGTGTTTTTTGGAGGAATGACGAGAGACAGCGTTTTAAGATCAATGCATTTGGTCAACTTTTCCTGCTTGACCTGACGCCGGATAGCAGGTTCGTGTCTCCATCATTAAACGTCCAGCGCGTAAACGCAAAAAACCTCCCAGCCGTTCTGGACGCCTCCAGGAGCGGAGGTGTCTTCAGGGATGTGACCCAGTCCGGAGACAGCGGCGCGGACCTCAGAGACTGTTTCTACAAAGGAACGGTCAACTCTGATGAGGAATCGGTAGTTGCTGTCAGTTTATGTCACGGCATCCAGGGTACTTTCTTAACGCAAGGGGACGAGTACTTTATTCAGCCTAAGGCAAGTGCCAAGACCACCGGCATATCTTTTCTGCAGGTGCACGTCGTTAAAAGGCGAGCCTTTTCCAGCAGGCGCAGAGCGTCGAATATGGTCTTTGATCAACAGAAATTTGACAGTTTTGTGAAAAACGGCAACCTGAACTCCATTGAGGACGAAGGCGGCAAGGTGAGACGCGCGAAAAGATTCGTCTCAGCTGCGAGATACATCGAGACCCTGGTTGTCGCTGACGCTTCTATGACACGTTTCTATGGAGACGAGATAAAGGTGAGTCAAGCGCGCCTTTAGAGAAATCGCAAATTCCCTAGTCGTTTTATTTTGAAAGGCACGCGCAATTCATAATATCAGATTTGCTTCTTCTGGGTGCACCAGCTTTTTAGTTATTTATTTCTGAAACATGTACAGTTCATCTACTGACCGACCGACTTGAAGACGTTTCACCACTCATCCTAAGGTGCTTCGACAGACCACCTGGTGAAATCACTTATACAGTATGAATAGCAATAGTGTGTTTAATTTTCCTGTTTTATTTTATTTATTTTACAATCTAATATTTTTCTATCAACTGTCCAATACCAATAACTGACTGCAACATGTAGTACACTGAAAATGTATAAAAAAAAATTACACACGTTTTAACTGTTGCTTATTTGTTGCACCCACCTGTAATAACGTACCCAATTAGATCATATCTCATCTCACAAAGACCCATCAAGTCTTCTCAATAAGTTTTCCAGGTGACACGCGCGAGGAAATGTTGCCTTAACAGGTAAAACTGAACTTACCAAGCAAGCAGGACATTTTAGGTCAATATACTGAAGTATTGTAGGGTTTTTGGAAGTTCAGGCATGGTTTCTGTCGCGAAAGGTAGCGGCTTTGTTTGATAGTAGTATTGTTTCGGAAAGTCAAAGCGTCGGTGATTTCTTTCTCTCCGCGGTCGCTTGCAGTGGGGTTTCTTTCATGGAGAATGAAAGCTTGGTTTGGAGTTGGATTGGAGTTACAGAACGCTTTCAACGAAATCTGTCAGTCCATTCCACCTACATTTATATAGTCCGGTTTTAGGACTATGCAAAGGCTATGTAAATAGAAATATTCTAACTGGTTTTACAGAAATCCATCTTTCTGGATATGAATTACTTATATAATTAACACTACCCTGTAAGATCTATAAAGAAGTAAACATTGAAAGTAGGGAATGTAATAATATGTGTTTATGCCTTTAACTTTAACTGCCGCTGACAAAATAATGACTGTACTCAAAACAGCTGTCACATGTGCTGTTTCACATTATCAAGGATTTCAGGACAAAACTGTCATTCAGGGACACATTTCCATTCTAGTCTGTCTTTATTCCCATGTAAAAATGCAGCTGTATTCACAAGTCGAAGTATCAAGTTTTTAATAAAGACTAAAGCGAATTAGCCCTTAATGATCGGTCTATGATTTAGACATGAAAAGTAACATAAATCAGGCAAACCACTAAAAACTTGTGGTTTGAGGGTGACTGTAAGGTTGGTTATACAGAGTGTAACAAAATATGAAACTTGTCTGTGAATCAGTGTGGGAGAAAATAAAATACAGAGGGGGGTGAAAAGAACATCTGGAAAAGAAGGACATCCAAGTTGTTTGCAACCCATTTTATTGATAGAGAGAAGAACAAATGTTTAAATGTCTTGGTCCCATAGGCCTTCAGACTTGGGCCACCCCATTATTTTCTCTATATTTCTCTTCGAAATGTAGTGTCAAGTTTAATGACTAAAATCCTCACTTAACAGCTGTCTTTACTGGTCCTACTATGATATTTGTGACAGCAGAAATATTGTCAACAAGTCATAATCTCCCAATGTATGAAACTGAAAACAATCCTCCAGTTTTAATGCCAAAAATGCATCATGTTTTCGGTACCGTATATCCAGGGTTGTATATAAGCAATCTATACACAGACCATTTTTTTTTTTGATTTACTACATGTCTTTTCTCTCTCTTCCTTTCAGCACTACCTCCTGACAGTGATGTCCATGGCAGCACAGATCTATGTGCATCCTAGCCTGAAAAATGCTGTTAGTCTGGTGGTAGTGAAGATGGTGGTTGTGGAGGATGAGGAGGTGGGACCTGAGCTTTCAAGCAATGGTGGCGTTGCCCTGCGCAACTTCTGCAGGTGGCAACAACTTTTCAACCCAGGCAGTCAGAGGCATCCTGAACACTATGACACTGCCATCTTGTTTACTAGAGAGGTGAGAAATACAAAACAGAGACTTTTTAGAACAAAGGAATACATTTTAAATGAAAAATTAAAATTAACTAACATGCTGTAGAAAGAAATTCATGTAAGCAACCCGTTCAAACGATCAAATGTGTTTGGGGCTTAAAAGTATGGCACAACTGGACTTTTATTAGCAGATTTTCTTTTATTACTAGAAATATGTAGGTCATTTAATACATTTTTTTCCATCAGGAAAGATGGTGACTATTTCTCCCCAACATTTCCAGTCCACACACATTTTACAGATGTAATTACCTTCAGCTTTTGATTAACTCACTTGGCTACCACTTTTCCAAAACAAGACATAATTTTATTGAGTCAATGACAGGGTCATGATCACAATACTCAGCAGGGAACCCCTTGTCCAGTCTTGGAGACAGCAAGCATGAGATTGTAGCTCTGCCAAAAACCAGAGGGTTAGCACCAGTTAAAATAGATGTAGAAGAAACAAAAATTTGGCTGGACATCCAGCTGTGAGCAACACAACAGAACGAAGAGAGGTCTCAGTCCTGCTGTGGATAGATGGAGAAACAGGTGGTTTTTATTTAGCGGAGGAGGTCTGGGTGTCTCTGGTCGTCTCACATGACTTCCATTGAGACGTCTTCCCCAGTCAAGGTTATCCCTGTCTGGATAGGGAAGTGCTGGGCAGGTCCTTTGGTCTACATGTGCTGTGTGGTCCAGCTATCTCACAGTTAATTTTCCCCCTCTTGCTTTTTTCTAGTACGCAGTCTGCCGTGTATTTGCTTCATTTTACGATGGAAACACTGACAAATATGTTTTGCTGGCAAGAGCCTGCTTGGGGAAAAAAGGGCTGTCTGGAACTAATGTAGCGATGTCTGGATATCAGTGTCTCAGATGTGTCCCCCTCTTCTCTCCTCTATTCTCAATTCTCTGTTTTGTGTCTCATTTGCCCACTTGTCTATCTCTATTTTGACTTCAGGATATTTGCGGATATAAGGACTGTGACACTCTGGGTGTAGCTGACATTGGCACCATGTGTGACCCCAAACGAAGCTGCTCAGTCATAGAGGACAACGGCCTTCAGGCAGCTTTCACTGTGTCACATGAACTGGGTATGTTCACACACGACCAGACTCTATGTCTGTACTTAGACATCTCAGCCTTACCGACTGTCTGGACAAAAGCATGTGTTCCAGACTGAGTCATTAATTAATGTAAGCCAGCTGTTTTCAGCAGCTAAAGTATACGGAGAACTTTGTGTTACCGTTAGGCCTGTTGATCGATCACAAATTCTATTAGAATTTATCACATGATATGTTGACTAAATTCAAATTAAACACAACTTCATATCAATATGTCAATATTTGAGAAGACCAGTAAATAATCGAATAGATTTTCTTAGACTGTCTGAGGTGCAGTTTTTGTACAGTTCTTCTCCATTGAATAAGCACCAAGTTGCAGTAGAAGCTGCAGTGTTGTTGTCTGTTTGAATCTGGAAAGGCAAAAAGCACAATCAGCACCAGTGATAAACATCAATGAAAGATATATAGAGCTCAGCCATATGGAGAAGCACGACAGTGTGGAAAAATTATTACACTGTACAGGTGCAGTAAATTTTACTGATTTCCTCTCTTTTTTCAGGCCATGTACTCAGCATGCCACATGATGATTCTAAAATCTGTGAGAAGTTGTTTGGGCATCTCAATGGGCATCATATGATGGCTCCTTTCTTCATTCACCTCAACAAAACTCTTCCCTGGTCCCCATGTAGTGCACTCTACATCACAGAGTTCTTCGACAATGGCCACGGTATGATCCTTCTCTGTCTGTCAGGATGCTGTTTTAATCATTTCTCTGCTTTTCAAAGTTACAGTGTATGTTAGTGAAAAAGCACTCCCTGAAATGCATTACCAAAGCTCCTGTCTTTCTGAGTGTATTTTTTATTAACAGCTGGTTTTCGCTCGGTTAACATTAGGTTTTCAGTTTTTGTTTGGTTTTGGCCTTAATGCATAATGCATAATGGTGCATATTTCCCAGAGACTCCAAGAAAAAAAAATGCAATAACATTCAGTTTTGAGACATTTTGCTAGAATTGTATATCTGCCATTCAAAAGTTAATGGAAACATGTCACAGAGAATCTACTGTATAATTTTGATTTTAATTTGCGGTGAAAAATCTCTATAATGTAGATGCCTGTGTTTTATGAATTCACTTTCTTTCAGTGTTTTGCACGTTTCTTGTTTAAATGCCACTTCTGTCTTAACTTACTCCCTAACCACTAATAATGGGCTGGTGGGACCACACTCTGTAATTTTGCTGAGAGTGTCAAAACTAACAGTCTTTGCACAGTAAGCTCACTCTCACTCTATCTACTCATGTACGGTATGAATATATACGCTACCGTTCAGAGTAGGATCCCTCGTTTTTGATATCTCCTGTGCTCATGAAGGCTGCATTTATTTAATCAAAATAGAGTGAAAACAGTAACATTGTGAAATATTATTACAGTTGAAAACTTTTCTATTCCAGTATATTTAAAAATTTCATTTATTCTTGCCTGGTCTGAATTTTCAGCAGCCATTACTCTAGATTTCAGCATCACATGATCTTTCAGATCTATTTTTTCTAGATTAAATGGAAATTTACAAAGAACAGCATTTATCTGAAAACAGAAATCTTTCTGTCAGGCCTGTCCATTAGGAATGCCTAATATTAACTATGATTCAAATACAACAGAACAATTCACAATAAAGATGAACTCAGATAAGAAAAAGTGGCAGCTCAGGAAATATGGTAGACATATTTTCACCAGTTGTTGATTTATTTCTGTCGATATCTCAGTCTACACACTCTCGTTCCCGCTCTTCCACTGACTCATCTTCAATGACTCACACATTCCAGGTTTAACAACTGTTTTCCCTCACAGAGACAGTACGTGTAGCCAAGCACATGCCGTCTTTACCGGTTGCACTGTTGCTACAGGTACTGTAGACTGTGAACTGATACGGCTTCGAGGCTGTTATTTTCTATTGTTGTTATGCCTGTATCCATTTCACCAAAAGCCTTTCATTACTAAGCATTCATAACATTCATTTAGGTGCGTAAAGCTGTATTGAAACCTTTCCAAATACATAATACTTAAGATATCAAGGTGTCCTCAATACTGTCAATCTCAGAAATACACAAAGGGAGTCAAGAAGTCCGCCTAATTCTTTCAAGGCATTATACTGTCTCCATATCTTTATCCATATGGATAAAACTATGTTTAGGAAGAACAGTGAAATTATACTTTCTTTTGTTACAGATTTTTTTTTGTTTTGTCTTAGAGTGAGCTAACTGAGGCTGTACAATAATAGGTTACATAATGGATATACCAGATGGGAGACTATTATGTCTTACGCACATTGGGATGAGAGGAGGTACAGTGAGATCTCTCAACAATGAAAATAATCCCCTCAAGCTAATGTGCACACCTGTTTTAGACTTGCTGTATGTAAGAGATTGTTTTAGCTGAAATAAACACTCGATCAATAGCAACAAGGAAAACACAGCAAACCCCCTTATAAGCGTAATTTCATTTGCATTTATATAAATGTATTTGGGAGAAGCTTTTATCCAAAGCAACTTAACTTGTATTCAAGGTACATATTTTATCATTAACTGCTTTCAAAGGGAATCGAACCTGAAAATTTGGTGTTGCACTGTTTAAGCTACAGGAAGACAATCTTAGGTTGAATTTGAAGCTAAATGAAACCCTCCATGTGCATTCCTCAGGTGACTGTTTGCTGGATCCACCTGAAAAGAGCATCCCTTTACCTACCGAGCTCCCCGGCCGTACGTTTGGTCTGGACCGGCAGTGTCAGCAAGCTTTCGGGGAGGAATATACCCATTGTCCCAATGCCCCTGAAGATCAGGCGTGTGCACAGCTGTGGTGTCGAGAGGAAGGAAAGATACAGTGCACCACCAGGAATGGAAGTCTTCCCTGGGCAGACGGTACTCCATGCGGGGAGGACAGGAGATGTCGTGAGGGTTCATGCATGTCGAGTGCACTGGAGGAGGCGGGAGAGCAGAAGGTATGCATGCCCAGGAGGATGTATGTATGTGCGTCATCTGGTTTTATCACACTTTTACCTGTCAGCACGTATGCATCTAAAACACCCCTGTACAGGTTTACAGGCGCCACTATTAACAAATATCTGACACTGCAGGTGACGCCTTGCATATGTCCTCTCGTGCGTCACCCTACTTTTCCTTTTAAAAATTGTAAACATTTGTGCAGACAGTCTCAATGATCTCTTCTGTCTCTCCCAGATTATTCAAAACTTTTACGTATTTCCCTTCCTTCGACATTAAAGATGACATACTTTTTACCGCTGTGTTTACATGTTTGAAGAAGTCTTAGAGTGCTTAGAGCCAGACTTTGTCTTTTTTTTAACCTTCAGAAAAAACTCATTCCTCCTCTTGGATCCTCTGAGTAGCTTAAAATAATCAATCTACTTTACATTCAGATTCTAAATGCCAGAGACAGAGAGAGAGAGAGTTTATATAGAGGGAACTTTAAAAAGCTCAATTATTTTTGAGCCTTCCATTAAAGATGCAGTTGCAATGTATTCAGCAAAGCCTCTTAAAAAAGTGTGATTATATTTGGTGTGGTGTGTTAAAAAAAACCAAGCTTGTGATCCCAGACGGCCTGGCTGTTAGAAAGCATCCCTCAGCCAACTCATAAAAAACCTTGACAGAAATGCAGTGTGGTATGCTCACATTCCGTCAGCACTACGCTTACTGGAAGTGATGTTTAGGAGCACTTTGCAAGGCAAAAGTGACAGTAAAGACATTTATAATGTTACAAAAGATTTCTATTTCAAATAAATGCTATTCTTTTGAATCTTTCTACACAGTTTCCATAAAAATAGTAGCTGTTTTCAACAGTGAAAATAATAAGTAATATTTCTTGAGTGGCAAATCAGCATATTGGAATGATTTCTGAAGATCATGTCACAATGAAGAGTAATGGCTGCTTATAAATTATCATCACAGAAGTAAATAACATTTTCAAGTGCATTTAAAAAGATAACAGTTTTTTGAAATTGTAATAATATTTTTTTATACTAGGTGCTACAAATTACAGTGAAATGTATATCTGACTGCCTCTATTTGTGTTCTAGGTGCCAGTCAATGGTGGCTGGGGAGAGTGGGGCCCTTGGGGGCCGTGTTCACGGACATGTGGTGGGGGTGTGGAGTTTTCTCACCGTGAGTGCACTGCTCCAGTGCCACAGAACGGGGGCTCGTACTGTGTGGGACAGAGGGTCAAATACCAGTCCTGCAATACTCAGACATGCCCAGAGGACCATGGTAACATTTTATAAATAAACCTTCATACACACAGTGGGTGGCATAGGTCACATTATTGAGGGCTAGAGAATGAGTGAGGGGAGTGAATGAGGTCAAGAGGTTGAAAGACTATGCATTTGTTCTAATCACATTATTCTTAGTGCTGACCATTTTTTGAATCCATAGGAAAAAGCTTCAGAGAGGAGCAGTGTGAGAAGTATAACACTGACCGTTACTTGGACATTCATGGAAACATGAAGCAGTGGATCCCCAAATATTCCGGTGTCTCTCCACGAGACCGCTGCAAACTCGTCTGCCGAGCCAAAGGGAGCAATGAATTCAAAGTTTTTGAAGCCAAGGTGCACATCCGTTGAAAACGTTTTCTAATCTGATCAGCAATAATGACAACATGTAAAAGACATTTTAGTCACTTCTGTGTATCTGCCTGCTCTAAAGCTTTACTAAGACGTCAGATGATCTCTTTCTTAGACTTCCCTCTTGCCACAGGCCCATTGATATCTTTACACTCCCACTAAACTCTCATGCATGAAATATTTTCCCTGTTGTAAAATGTGAAACCTGAGCACCCTAACCCTACAGTCCAGCTACTTGCTTAAGCTCTTGAGTGCACCTCTGTAACTGATATTTCAGATACAGCTGAAATGTACTTGGTTTTGCGTCATCTGCAGAGTTTTTGCTATTTCGCTTTACTGTATGTGGAATAGCTATTATGTTAGAGGAGAACACACTGGAGCACTTAGGCTGCCACTGCAATAAAAGTGTTTTGTTTATGGTTTTCTGTCTATTCTAATGCTGATGTTTCATATTTGCTGTGCAGGTCGTGGATGGCACCACCTGTGGGCCAGATACCACATCTATCTGTGTTCAGGGCCAGTGCATCAAAGCTGGTTGTGACCAGGTGATAGGCTCCAATGAAAAGCTGGATAAGTGCGGTATCTGCGGAGGTGATGGCACAAACTGTAGGAAAATAAGCAACTCATTAAACAAAGCTACGTAAGTATAGATTTTATATGTTAGCATTATTAATACCATTTAAAATGAGAGAACACGCTGGGAAATGTGTGACATAATGGAATCTATGCATAACAATATTAAATTATACAGTATGAAAAATGGAAATTCAATGGAGATTACCAGTGTTATTAAATTATTCTGTTTTTTATAGATTGTCTTTAAGTGAACTTTAAAAGGCAGCTACGATAGTTTAAATGTAAAAAAAGGCTTATTGATCATGTACAAATGATCTTAAATGATGATTTAAAAAAAAATGTTGTGTTCCTTTAAGGTGTGGTCACAGTAGTAAAATTGCAACACAATTTTGCAAACAAAAAAGGTCCATTGTCTGTAGAGGGTGGCAGCATTAGCGTTTAGCTTGAATGCAATAGAAACAAAATGCAGTTTATACAGAATACCAGAATATCCATTAGAGTCTCGTGACTTTCGACATACAGTAATGATATGGATGACATGAAAATACATAAGAATGATCATCCAGATTTGGATCTAGCTATATTGCCTTTGTAGTATTGTCTAGCAGATCAAGTATGCTAGGTACATGCACAGCTGGTTCTCTGAGTCTATCTGCTTTTAATTGAAGCAGTTAATATTTATTTTATATATATTATATATATATATTATTTTTTCACAGTTCTACTAGCGCCAGCCAAGTTGAAAGATGTGTTGCCACTCAGTCTGACTGACTGGGCATGTTCTGTCATGAAAGTGACATCAGTACATACACTTTTAATTGTCACTTACGCAGAAATGTATGAAGCACCCCTCACACACAAGTCACTTTCAAAACAAGCCAAGTTTTTATTGGTCAATGCAAATTCATGTGACCAACTTGAAAAATAGTGTTTCTCCCCCACAAATAAAACTTCTGATAGCACAGATTATTACTGGAATAGTAATCTATTCTATTAGAGGGTGGACCACGCCTTCAGAGTAAAGAACAATGGAAAATTCTGCAATGAAAAGATTCCATGGATATTAAAGATATTTCATGAAACTAGAGATGCTAATAAAGAACCGATATTCATATGATATATTGTTTGCTTATTATATCTCCACAGTATTGGCTACACTGATATTGTTACCATCCCTGCTGGGGCGTCTAACATTGACATAAAACAACGCAGCCATCGAGGCATTGCACATGATGGTAACTACTTGGCGGTAAAGGCGGAAGATGGAACTTACATCCTGAATGGGAATTTCTCAGTGTCTATGGCAGAGCAGGACATCCCAGTGCCTGGCGCCATGCTTCGCTACAGCGGCTCTTCCACCACCTTGGAGCGCATTCTCAGCTTTCACAGACTTCGGGAGTCCATCACCATCCAGCTGCTGTCCACCGCTGGGGAAATCTCACCCCCTAGAATCAAGTACACTTTCTTTTTGCCCAAGGATGTGCCTTTTAACAAGCCTGGCACAGAGAGCAGAATTTCCCCACATATCATCTTGCCCTTTGGGGGAGCTGACTGGGTTCTGGGTGAGTGGTCTGAGTGCTCCAAGAGCTGTGGTGCTGGATGGTCCAGGAGAAGCGTGGAGTGTAGAGATGGGGAGGGATCCTTGTCTTTCCTCTGCGATGCCGACCTGAGACCGGCAGACATCCGGCCCTGTGGGGATCTGCCATGTCCCATGTGGCAAATGGGGCCGTGGTCAGCGTGCTCACGGACTTGCGGAGTCGGACAGCGCCACCGCACTGTAGTCTGCATGGACTACACGGGCAAGGTTCTAGAGCATGAGAAGTGCAACCCAGACAAGAGGCCAGAGGTAGTTGTAGCAGAATGTTTTTACCTAGACTGCTAAAGCTGACATTGTGTGCAGTAGTAGAGAATGAGGAGGTGGTGGCTGAGTGACTGAGAAAAAGCTTCAGAAACAAGCTGAGAAGCTCTTGGGGATAGAGCATTAGATTGGAGATCACTTGTCAAGCATAACCAGGACATTTGATATGAGTTATTATCTATATCATGGTTTAATCTAATTCTCTGTCTTTTAACCACAAAGGTAACCTCCCACGGAGATCTACCTCAGTCAATACAAGCTTCATAATGTTCACAGTTGTTTAGAGAGGAGTCCGTTTTGCACAAACCTGCTGTAATGAGTCCAAATTAAGGTACCTTAAAGGTGGTCACATAACAAGTCAGAGCATCCATCGTTCTAGAACTGTCCACAGCAGACTGCATTTTAGTATCTTTATACATAAACGATTTCACACATTTATTTTAATTGCCAGCTTATGTTTTGTAGCATTGAGTCTGTTTCGTATTAATATCTACTACTTTTAAATACTGGTATCACCCTCAAAGGCTTTCTGATTTTTCATATTGCAACACTGGAGGAAACAGTATTTGGAAGTACAGTCCTTTACTGGTCTCACAATAGCTGTATGTGAACAACGTACACAGATAAGAGCTGTCGAATTAGATATACAAATATGCTAATTTTACCTTTAAAATGTTTCCTGGTTATGACTGTTGATTTGGATGAATGATTTTAGTTTGTAATGAAGAGTCAAAGTGGAAATGCCTTCTCTCACACACTGTTGGTCTTTCTGTACATATATAAAGCCATTAGGCAACAAGCTATCCCAGTTTGAGAGCAACAGTGTAAAGACTGCAAAGTGTGCCTTTTATTCATTTATTTCTCTATTGGCATCCACTGGTGCACATTAATTAAAATGGATCATTTAATATAACCGATACTGGCATATGTGAGTTTACAGGAGAAAATAATTTATTGCTAAATGGTCATTTAGAAGTGGATAATTACTGTATATTACTGGACACACATAGATAATTGCAACAATTACTAAGACACAAAAAGAGAAAATACATTTCCTCTGAAAGACACATTGAGATTGCATGCATCTTTGCAATCTGTTGTTAATTTGTCCTCAATATTCCAAGCTTTAGTTGACACTGTATAAATGCATTAAAAAATCTATCACCCACACACCCATTATAAGAAAGAAAAGTAAAACTAATCTGAATGATTAATAAATAGTATTTTATTTAATGGGATAACTATAGGCAGCAGTTCTGAGCAGATATTTCAGAAATTTTCCCTTTAGTCATACAATCACTGATATTTATTGCCGTTTCACACTTGGCAAAATTACATCTAATTTGATACTTGCAAATTGTCTTAGCCTGTAATGTAATTGAATAGAACATGTAAAAAAGGTAAAATATGAGAGAAAGGATTTGCATTCCATTTGAGTCAAAAGTATGCAAGTTTTGAAATGGTGCATGTTTGAAACTAAAGCATTCTATCCCTTCAATGAAGGTCTGCACAATGCTATTGTTATAGCTTCCTTTTACAAGCTATTTATTTTTCTACCTTCAACACCTAATGTTTTTTTCTTGATGCTGCTGTCTGTCTTATACATGATTGATGTAAGAATTTAAATCAATTAAATGTGTAATAAAAATCTTCTTGATACATTTGTAAGGCCTCCATGTCAATACATTGTTAACCAGTAGCTACATTATTACCTTAAGTGTGCAAATGAATTCATAAACAATTTTATTGATATACAGCTGTGCATACAGAACAAATGCATGAAAAGTTATGTCCAGACTAACAAAGTTCTGGGAACCACATGGTACCAATTAAAACAAAGATTCAAATGTAGTTAAACAAGGAGTCTGTGTAAGAGACTTTTGTGCATGCCTGCTTATTCCTGTAGATTTTGTTAGGAAGGTAAGTTTCCCACATTAAATCAAATCATTTGGTTTTTTTTAAGAATACATTGTCACATGTAAAGTTAATCTGGTAAAGGACAAAGACGACACTTGATAAAAGAGCTTTCTAAAACAAGTAACCTATAACCTATGCAGTTTGAAACAAATTCTCTAATACCTCATAAATGGTCTACAAAAATGAAAAGGATGCTTTTATTTTGTGTTATAGCGTCATCACAGCGCTTTTGAAGTCAGTAAAAATGAAAGGTCAGTCGCAGGAGCCCCGTGAAAAGCATTCTGGGATACAATATGTAAACATCAGCCTCAAGCCTGTCAGACGAGATACCAATGTATTTTATACATAATGAACTTTTGAACAGACTTCTTATTTATGATTTTGCTATTTAATACGAACGGGGGCACTCGACTTCGTGATTTATCGGGATGTGACGACGCTGTCGAGAAGCGACAGTACTTCTGTACAAGTGTCAGAATGCTAGCGGCTAGTTAGCTTGCTGCTGAATCACATTCATGCGCTTATAGTTGTCTTACATTTCAACGGATTCGTCCACTCTTTGTTACCGGTGAGCTGCACAGATATACATCCAACGAAAGTAATGTTTCGCACACTGTGTTGACACTGACGACACTGTTTTAGCCGTAGTCAGAGATTAGCGAGCTAGCCAATGAATGCTGCAGCTTAGCTGGACGTTGTTTTCGGACTTTGAAAACCGTAATGCGTGTTAATTTTCTTGAGTAGATTTTATGCACGAGTTTATGGTAATGTCACATTGTTAACTCACATTGGGTTTTCAATTATTAATCGTAACCTAACGTTACTTCTATGGTTTACACATCACACAATAGCAGGCCACATCGAACCTGTCAAAATACGTTTTTTTGGTGATTCAGAAATTCAAGTGTGCGTCAGATGCATCAATCTAAACCTTTGATTGGGGAGTTGGATATAAACAAGTAAGAAATGACACTGTTACGGCTACTACTGAGAATAAATGTTTGCTATTTGATACATAAACAAAAGCAACTCGTGTGTAAAGCCACGCCCCTCTAACTTTCCTCTTAGAGAGGATTTGACAGCCTTTAAAAAGATGCGATTATTGTCCCTTCCCTGTTTTGGTATTTTTTGATATTGTTATGGTATTCATGATACGTTTTACCTAAACTTCCCTTTCTAAAATATTTTAAATGGGCAATTCACAGATAAATCTTCAATCATTGTATATTTTGAACCTGACATCTTCAGATTCGTTTTGGTAACCTTTTAAAGGAATAATTAAAGCAATAAAAGAAGAAAATGTCTCATTCACCTTTGTGTTTTTCCAAACCACTTTCTTCTAGTAATGATGATGATATGATGGAAAAATAGTCAAATTCTCATCCTTCCTAAAATATGACAGTTAGTAGTTCATTTTATAAACATTTTCACTAAAAAAAAAAGTGCAGTGGCAAAAGGACTTTATGGCTGTTTTATAGCTCTACGCTTTCATTTGGCCCAAAATTGTTGTAAAGTCTCTGTCACTATGGAATGCATCTAGGCTTTCTAAGAACTGAAAGTATTCTTTCTAAGAATTAATTAAAATTTTGTTGTTTTTTAGCTTACTTCACCTCCCTTTCTCTCTAAACTCAGTCGGACTCATTTGGACATCCAAATAGTTTAGACATATCTGCCATCCCTCTGTTAGCTGTCAGCTGGATTCAAGCAATGCAATACCAGTTTTCGGCAGATGTTATTTGAGGGAGTTTATTTGGGCTTGGAAATGTGACAAAATCAGGATTCCTCAGCCCTGAATCATTCTAAGTATGTGCTTGTGCTTTGTGTCATAAGGACCACTGGAACTGAAAAGTGCTGAAGGTGTAAAACTGTGTGTCTCCTATCTGTATAAGTAGCTTTGCTAGATCAGCAGTGAGGAGAAATATTCTTTCTCAGTGACGTAAATGAGATGGATGAACTATTACTTGGGAGGAAAAGATAAAAAATGTGCAGTTTGATAAAGTCATTTTTTGCAGATACTTTTTTATTATTACATACATAAGTTATTTCATTAAAATTTTAAAGTAGGCTATGTGTGCAAGATATTTAGCTCTCGTGTTTTTGCAAAACTAATGTTTAACAATTAATTGGTTGTTGAAGGGATAGTTCACCCAAAATTAAAAATTGTCACCGTTTACTCACCGTCATGTTAAACCAAAACTGCATGACTTTCTTCTTTAAAAAATAAAAGAAAATATTTAGAGAAGAACATTACTAAAAAATTATACTTTTATGTTTCATAGGAAGTCATACTGGTTTCAGACTTTGTTTTTGACATTGTTAATGTTGACAGAATTGTCATTTTTTATATTTAAGAAAAATATGTTATGTTTATAAATTAAATACATTTCTATATGATATAAAATATAAGAATATGAATATATACACATGTAAATATTTTCAAAATATAAACTGTATGTGTGTGTATTTATATACACATAATAGATTTACACAAAATACATGTGTCATTTATTTTGAATGCGATTAATTGCTTGACGGCACTAAACTATACTTTTCATTTTAATCATGAAATATTCCCACAAACTTACATCCCTACTTCAGATATTTAGTTAAAGATTGTGTCATGTTTAGAACTTCAAAAAGCAGTTGTAGCTCAATTATATCCACACATGTAAACATAGCTTGTCATTTTGTTGCACTAAAGCATCTTATCCTTTCCAGGCTGTCCAGACTCCTCTTCCTGCTGTGAAGGATGGGTGTGAAAACCTTCACTCACAACTCCCCCAACCACAGCCAAGAGCTTTTGGATAAGCTCAACACCCTACGCAGTGAGGGCCATTTTTGTGACGTCACCATCCGCGTACAAGGCCAGGTGTTCTCGGCCCACAAGGTAGTGCTAGCCTGCTGTAGTGACTTCCTTCGGGCGAAGCTGTCTGGGAAGCCGGCTGAAGAAGACACTGTAATAGCAGGTGAAGATAACAAACATGTACTGGATCTCCAACACGTGACGGTCGCAGGTTTCGCTCCTCTCCTGGAATATGCGTACACGTCCACCCTGTCCATTAGTACGGAGAACATCATCGACGTACTAGCAGCTGCGAGCTACATGCAAATGTTTGCTGTGGCCAACACTTGCTCTGAGTTCATGAAGTCCAGTATCCTGTGGAACTCGGCATCCTCGGGAGCAGGAGGTCCTGGAAGCACTCAGCCTCCAGGTTTACACAGACCCCAAGAGACCCCTGAAGGCCATGCCAGCTGCACCCTAGCACCTGTAGATGCCCTCTCGCCATCTCCGGTCTCATCCGAGTGTAGCGTACCGGAGCGGCCCATTCCTGTGTGTCGTGAGTCTAGACGCAAGCGCAAAGGCTTTGCGAGCCCGCAACCAGCTTCTTCAACTTCTCCACAAGTCCCCAACCCCTCTCCCTCCTCGTCCTCCTTCCCAGAGAGTTCAGCGCAGGCTCTGGAACCATCTCTGGCCTTCTCCTGGACGTACCCCTTTGGTGTGGACCGGCGGTTTGCAGCGGAAAAGTCAAAACTACCTGAAGGCCTCCTAGAACCATCTGGAGCCTCGGGGCAGGACACTAGTGGACGGGCATTGGTGGAATATTTGGCCTGCGAGGGCCCACGTGGTCTGGGTGTAGGGGGCGCAGCAGGGGTGGAGGAGGAGGAAGAAGAAGATGTGCAGGTGAAGGTGGAGCGGCTAAGTGATGAAGAAGTGCATGAAGAAGCTTCTCAACCAGTCAGTGCTCCACACAGTTCTCTGAGTGACCAGCAGACAGTTCCTGGCAATGAACACACCCAAGAAGATCTACTCATCAGCCCTCAGTCCTCATCCATTGGTAAGACTCTTTATTCTTTAGATAATATTTTGGTTATTTTGTAAAATATCATGTGGTGTGACTCTCAATGACATTTATGAATTAATAATTCAAGATTTTAGAACAAAAAAAAAGTTTTTACCTTGAGAAATACACAGTTTTTGTGTCAGTCTTTTTTTTAAATAAATACTTGTATTTAGCAAGGATGCATAAAAAGGATCAAAGTGCCATTTATAATGTTACAAAATACTGTTACAAAAACAAATTCTGCTTTTTAAATGTTCTGTTTATCAAATAATCTTGAAAAACATATTAATACTAATTGGTATTATTTTTAATTATTTATTTTATTATTTTTATGGAATTATTTTATTTTACAGTATTAGTTTTACTGTATTTTTGGTCACATGAATGCAGCCTTGGTGAGCAAGTGCAAAACTATTTGCAATTATGTGTTTTCATTCATATGAAAAAACTTATTTCTTTTTTCTTGATGGTTGTACATGACATTTAAGTCATTAAATTGAAACTTTCCTGAACGACCTTCTGCTTTCTCTTTAGGCTCACTGGATGAGGGGGTGACAGAGGGTCTCCAATCCATGCAGGGCACTCCAAACACTACTGGTCACATAGAGGAGGATGAGAGGTAAGACCCCTTTGGTGTCTGTGTTGTTTTTACAGAGTATTCTATTTTTACGACGTCTCAATTTTATGATTGAACTAAAGAGTCCCTCTGAGGAGGGACATAATATTTTAGTCCTCTCATCATTGTCTTTCCTCATGTGTACTTACTTATTAAGCAGAAGAGGCTTCTGTGATATTGTAGTGGCTATTAAGATGGGTATTTCTTGCCAAGAGGCCAGAGAAGCTAGTTGGCAGACTTTCTGGAAACTTCTTGGACCTGAATTTGCCTTTTGGAATACTGGAAGAATAGGGAAATGGTATGATGAAAAACAAATGGGATAAAAAAGACACTGCTTTCCGTCTTAGCAGTGAAGTCTGCTTTTATATGACAACTTGATATACCTGACTAAATGTGGTATATGTTAGCCTTAAACCTTTGTGGGGTGATTTCTGTGGATCTGTACACAAAGGAGTAGAGGAGAATAGCAGTGGTTGCATGAATAAAAGTAAAATTCTCAGTAGGCAATTTGAGAACTGGTGTGACACATTCTTACCCAAATTTACATTTATTTACTTAAAGTGGTCATGAAATAGAAAATCAAAATGTCCAATATATTTACACATATAAGAGGTTACTTTACAATAAAAAAAGTACTGGTAGGTTCATCCCAGTAGTTACGTCACAGTTTTCCTATAAATGCTGTAACACACTAAACAAGGGGTCTGCCGATCAGTCATGAGAGCAATACTGTTGTCTAGTTGGACCGTCTAGCATTGCCTAGATGTAGACCAACTGAAGCTTCAAACCCTGTGCCCTTCTTTCTCTTTTGGACCACGAAAAGAATAATTTAAAAAATGTCCATCATATGTTTTTCTATATAATGGCAGTATATCAACATCAAGTTTTTCAAAAAAGGATGCAAAAGTGGTCACATTCAACACGTGACGTATATAGCATGTTTTCTGAGGGTGTATGATAGGTTTTGGTAGGAAAGAGACTATAATTGAACATATTATTTAACAAGTATTGTGACTTGGCTGCTGGTTATTCAACTCGGTGAACAAACTACACAGATACTCTTTTGGCAGATTTGTAATTGTTGTTTTTCCATGTCCCATTTTTTATTTGTTACATAATAGGGCTGCAACTAATGACTATTTCAATAGTCGACTAGTCATCGACTACCTTAACGACTAGTCATTATGAACTGCA
>JAUMHE010000048.1:6398579-6412307 GCA_032359235.1 Enteromius mattozi | reverse complement strand
GTCCGATCTGGCTCTGCGCCAGCAAAAGCGCGAGCAGATTTGAATTCAGCAGCTTGCATGTAGGATGACGTCACTAATGACCCGTCGACAACTAATTTAGTTGTCGACGAATTTTGCCGTCGACTAGTCGTTGCACCCCTATTACATAATATGTTAAACTTAAGTTTGTCATGTTACCACTCGGTGATACTTTTATGTCTTTTTGACTACTAATGCAACTAAGGGAGACATGCAAAATGTGCGGAGCAGTGGGTCCCGAGGAACAGGATTGAAAACCATTGCTCTAGACTAAATGTGAATGTGCATTAATTCATCTCACTCAGAAAAAAACAGATTTAGTATTCATCAAAATGAATTAAACTCAGAATATGATGCAAACCTGCAATAATTAAATGTTAAATTACACAAATATATCTAATCTCATTTTATAAACCAATGTTTTTGCTGCTGACCTTTGATGATCCAGTTCAACCATACTTAGAAGAAAAAAAACTTCATAAACTAACAATTGTGCTTAGAATATTGAACCTTCTTCTCCTGTATTCTACTTTACAGATGTGAATTTACTTTTCCTTTAGCCTGAAGTTAATTTATTACACATTTTGGTGTGAAGGGGCTTTTAAATTTGCAATAAATAGAACTTTTTATATTAAAAACAAACACTCAAGCTCTGCCCGTACTTAAAAAGTAACGCAAAAGTAACGTAACACATTATTTTCCATAAAAAGTAACTAAGTAACTTAATTAGTTATTTTTTATGGAGTTACGCAATATTGTAATGTATTACTTTTAAAAGTAACTTTCCCCAACACTGCTAATGACTGTTAAGACTCTGTATGTCTTATCTAATTTAGTGTCTTATTCCGTCACTCTTTCTCTAGGCTGGAGAATGTCCAGTACCCATACCACCTGTACATTAGCCCTTCCACTCGCCCAGGACTCAACGGTCCTGAACGGCCCTTCCAGTGCCCTACATGTGGCGTCCGCTTCACTCGAATACAGAATCTCAAGCAGCACATGCTCATCCACTCTGGTGAGAGAACCTCTGCTGTTACTGGACTCGATGTTGACAAAGACATTGCATATGTAAAAAAGGGAACTTTTTTTACATTTTGTTTTTAAAAAGGCTGAGTAATAAAAAATATCATATTGAGCCTGCAATTAAATTGCATTTTAGGCAAATCAGTGCATGCCACTAACATCACACATTTTAGTATCTGCCATCACAGTATAAACGTGAGCACATGAACTTTAACTCCATTAGAGCTGTTCTGAGACTCACTTCTCAAGCTTTTCACAGTTTTAAGAAAAAACACTGTTAACTACACACTGAAGCTCAAAAATGTTCACAACAACCCATTAGAATAAAGGCTCACTTTAACTTGAAGAAATTACAGTAATATATTACTATTGTATATGAAAATGTGCTTCTTGAAGTAAAAGTAATATTCATAATATTATTAGTTTTAATTAGTATCTTACATACAACGTGGTGAATGAATATCATGATAAATATTGATATCGTATGATGTTAAGAAAAAATAGTATGAATTTTGCCCATGTTCCCAATACTTAACAGTAAAAACACTACATGACCTAATATATTGCAGACCTTTGTGAATAGCGTCTGTGTAGCATTGTGGTAATACTTCAGCTATTAAAACTTTATTGTTAAATTTTTTTAAGATAGCCGACTTAAGCTTTCACACTAGAACATGGAAAAGCTTAATATCGGGCCCTGTATTACATAAACTTCTTGTTTGGAGAAGAAGACAACATGATTCACCCTAATCTCTTTGTTAGTTTATACAGAGATGGCGTTTTGTTTGCTGTTGAATGTCCAAACAGAACTCCTCATTAAAGCAATTAGTTATGGACTGGTGAAAGCGACTGTATGCAGTTGGTTGAGATGTGGGTTAAATGAACAACATGCCTAACTTGACATATATTGCTAGATTGAACCTTCACAATAAACATTATTTGCATGTGTTTGGTTATTTTGTCCTTTCTAAGCAGGCGTTCCTTTCAGTCTCATTCAACTTCATTATCTTCAGTATTTGCTAATTATCTCCGGTTTTTACAGGAGACTATAATCTTTTACATCTTTCTTCTATAGGTATTAAGCCATTCCAGTGTGACCGCTGCGGGAAAAAGTTTACGCGGGCTTACTCTCTGAAGATGCACCGGCTGAAGCACGAAGGTAAACGCTGTTTCCGGTGCCAGATCTGTAGCGCCACTTTCACTTCCTTCGGTGAATATAAGCATCACATGAGGGTGTCTCGCCACATCATCCGCAAGCCTCGGATTTACGAGTGCAAAACGTGCGGCGCCATGTTTACCAACTCCGGCAATTTAATCGTACACCTGAGGAGTCTCAACCATGAGGCGTCAGAACTAGCAAACTACTTCCAGACCAGGTGAGGAGGAGCTGAACATTCTAAGAAAATATAGTACAAATTTAGTTTTGTACAGTCGGCCGTTCATCCCATGTTGAGGTAGCAGATGCGTTTTTGGAATTGGGGGCAGAAATGTTTTAACTGTATTGACGAATATGTTTATTAGGTTAAAGGTGTGAAGTTAGTTAGTGCATTAGGAGCCATGACCTAACAATAAACAGTATTTTTACAGCATTGTTAATACCGATTAATGTTTAACTTACAAATAAATAATGCTCACCAAATCTAAATTCATTTGATCAAAAACAGCAAAATAGTATTGTGAAACATAATTGCAATTTAATAGAATTATTTTCTATTTTAATGTATTTTAAAATTAATATATTTTCAGATTAGATTTAGACTTAGATTTTTTTGTCTTGTTTCTAGCCAAAATATCTAAAAGCGAAGAGTCACCTAATTTTGACTTGTTTTTGGCTGGAAACAAGACAAAAAAAAATCTAGGCTTGAAGAGTTTTTTTTTTTTTGCAGTGTACACGATCCTTCAGAAATCATTTTTATTCTGATTTGGTGCTCGGGTAACATTTCCTATTGTCAAAAAAATTGAAAAAAAGTTGTCTGGCTTAATGGAAACCGTGATGCATTCTTCCCAGTATTATTTGATGAATAAAACGTTCAGTTTATTAGTCACATCTTAACAATTTAAAAGTCTTTCCTGTCACTTTTATTCATGTTGCTGCATATACATATGATTTTGTTTGGCAAAATCATACTGACTGCAAACTTTTAAACAGTAGTGTACATTTTTAGCATTTAACAATTTAAATAAAGTATTATAATGTATTATGAAGATACTAATTACCAATGACCAGGAGTTTATAATTATTATACATAATATCTAACTTAACATTAACCTAAAATGAGTTCTTTAATAATTGTTAGTTTATGATACCTAATGCATTAACTAATGTCAACCAATTGAACCTTTTTGCAAAGTATTCCTGGTAAAATATTGAGTGTTTTCAAAGAGAGTTGAAGATGACAGGTTTTTCTCGTTGAGGTGTGATTGACAAAATGAATCTATCAGATGAAATGTCTTTCCTGCTTAGTTTTACCAGGGTAACACCCAGTTTCATTGTACAGCATTCGGCAGAACATTAGTCGATGAATAGAGCTTTCAGGAAATCACTGATACTCCTCTATTGACTGTCCTGATTAGTAATATGAAAAGTACAGTGTTTATTTGTTTCTGACTAGCTTTAACACATGGACATACACACCCTTCAGACTTCCTTTTATTCTATTCTTAAACTGGCACGTGTATTCCTGCTAGATGTGTTCTCCAGAGAAAACCAACTAAGCGACTTTCATTTTAAAACAAGTATTTGCTAAATGGAATAATCATGGCTTTGATTCCATTTTGGAAGTAGCGAGAGTTGGACTGTGTATTAGGAAAAGAAGCAATGAGATGTAAACATTTGGAGCGAGCAAGGAAATCAATCCTACGTCAGCTAATTACTGCTGAATAGGTTCTTAAAATGAAGTTCTCAAAAAAAGCTCAGTGGAATCATTGTCTGTATTTCAGAGGAGACTCTTCTGAGGTAACCTTCATGACGGTAGCCCTTCATTAAAGCAGAGGGAAGGGAGTCAGGTGCTTTTATGCATTGAGCTCCTGCTACACGTAGACTCCCTTACTTCATCCAACCGTTTATTAGATTTAAGCCCTCTCTCTTAGGATCTGCGTTCTATTCATCTTTGTCAGGCACAAATAAACAGTGTCTATGCAAGTTACAGTGCTGAGGCAATCCTTTGACTCTGGCATGTGCTTATTAAGAGAGGGAGTGGTCCTGTAGTGTTATCCCGATAAAGTTTTATGTGTTGTGATTGCAAGAAACAGCAAGCAGTGTGGCCATAGTTTTCAAAGAGCTTTACTTTCAGGGAGTTCATTTCGGAGTAAAATTTTAAGACGTGCAAAAACGCACAAATTGGAAAGTGCTAACTGGGTTAATTAGATGTCTCACATTTTTGTGATATTTTTTTTTTTAGATCTGTCAAAATTTTACTTTAAACTTTCTGTCAAGTATGTTGAATATGGAAATCATAGTGTCAAGAGTGCAACAAATCGCTGTGAAAAAATAGGAAATGATGTCATTAGTATCTAAATCCTATTCATGGATTAAGGTATCAGTGTTTAAACTGATTGCTTGCTATATCACTTTTTCTGCCAAGCCACAATCCTCAATCTAGCTTTAAATTTTGACTTTCGTTTAGATAGCTGCAGTGTTTTGCCAGAGGACATTTTGCCAAAATGTATTGTTAGACTTGAACATGCTTGGACTGGCTGTCTGTAAAAAAAAAAAAAAAAAAGAAAAAAAAATCGAAACAGTCTTAGACTCCAAACTTGAAGTGCAATCTTGAAAACGTCTTTTTTTGACAAATAACTTTGTTTAGAACTTGCGTCTGAGTGGTTTGACATCCTCAGATTGTGGCTTCACAGAGGAGACTGAACTTTTACTTTAACCTACTTTTGTGTTTTAGTCACATTAAGCAAGTATTTTTTTCTGAAAAAGTTTGAGCTTATCATGCTTAGAAACCAATGAAGGTACTACAATTCACGATTGTAAAGAGCTAGTTTATACATTTCTGAACATTGGCCCTTCTCTCCCTTTTTTTTGCCATAGTGAGTTCCTCCTCCCAGACTACTTGAGTCACATGCAAGAGGAAGAGGGGCTGGGACACTTTGAAATGAATGAGCAGACCTTTGAAGCTTCTTCCTCCTCTTCCTCAGTCCAGACACCAGTTATCTCTCAAGTTTCCTCTACCATGAACTATGACAACCACACTTCTGCACCTCCTTCCCAAACCCCAAACCCCAGGTCAGGGAACGGAGGGGAGGCCATACAAGGGGACCACCTGAAGTCCTCCGCTGCTGTTACCTCTCTACAAGACCCAGAGGAAGACGAGGGAGAGAAGGAGAGAGGTGGAAGAAAGAAGAAGAGACTAGTGTCAATAACAATTGAGTAAAATACGTTCCATACATGTATAATAACAGTCAATGTTCTGTTGCACACTCAATACTTCTGTTGTCAACGGTTAATTATACTCTCAGAAAAAAAGGTACCAAAGCTGCCATTGGGGTGATAGCTTTTAAAAAGGTACACCTTTGTACCTTATTTATCAATAAAGAGTGCAAATTATTATCTTAAAAGTATTAATACCTAAATGTATATATCAGCACCTATTTTAGTACCTTTATACCACCCCAGTGACAACATTTGTACTTTTGTTCTGACAGTGTATGTTTTATCTTGATGTAATGCCTTTTAATTTATGGGGGTTACTTTAAATTGTTCTAAAATCACATTTGATTTGGATTTCCATACAAATCTCTCTGAAAGATGGTCGCGGTTCTAAATTTAAAAAAGACTTGAAATAAAAGAAAATGTGACTTTTTTTTTTTTTTTAGTAACCCATTAATCTCTGTGACTATAATGAATTTGTTCCATGGAAGCACATTTTTTAATTTAATTATATTTTTATTCATAATTCATAATATTGAATTTTTTAACCGCGGTCTTTCAAAAAACTAATTGTATACTTTTTTTGCGTCATTTTCAGCTATGACTGATCTCTTTTTATTATGCTTCCTTTTCTCCTATTTCTTGTCTGCGCCTTAACTATCGCAAACTGCCCCTTCCGACTGTAAACAAACCTGTTACAAACTGGGAAGCTTCAATCCTCTGAGGACCTTTCTGAAAAATGTGAAAGACTGTGTTACTACTTCCATGTGTGTTCAGAGCGAATCTGACTGGCACAAAACAGCCGTGAAACCCTGTCAACAGGTTGTTGTGCATTGACTGACTAATCTAATGTGCTTTAGTGTGTTGTTTTGAATGCGTGTATATGTGAAGAGTAGCCCTGTTTTCCTAGCCCTCTTTTCTGCTGTATGTGTAATGCTGCTAAATTTTTTAAACTGTGCCTCTTGCCCAGCTCTCCGAAGCACTCGTCAATTCGTTCTAAAGAGCTGTATGTGAATTCTTTGGGTTTAACATTCTTCTTTTGATTGTGACATAAGGAAGAATTGTCAAATGGGTCACGTTTTAATAGAGTGGAAGGAAGGTGATATTTCCATACCCTTTCCCATTTTATTGCTGTTGGAATTAAACTATGGAATTTTCTCCATAGATTGATGCCATGGTTGTATGTGCCTAATATTCTCCCCAAACAAAGTTTATGAACACCTTGTGGCTATGGCATGAGCCTTGATCGAAGATGTAACTTGATTGCGACTTTGGAATATGTAGCATTTGTTTTGTTTGGTATAGTCGTAACGAATTTTCACTTCCTTCGTGTGATATTGCACCTGGCAATCAGTCAGTCTCGAAGCTGCTCCATTCCAATATGATTTTGTAGGGAACAAAAAGTTTTAATAAGCGTTGTGCAATATTGTTTTGGATGATTCACGTGGTCCAAAATTAAAACCTTTTATACTGCAGTGGACAATGAGCTGAATGACTGAAGATAATGAAATACAGGAAGGGGGCTAGTCGAGGGAAAAGGCCGAAAGCATGTGCCCTGCGATAAACCATTCATAAGAATTGTTAGTGTACAAACAGTGAAAAATCACATTGTGTTACAAAAAAAAAAAAAATTCTAGGTTGCAATATCTTTCTCTGATGTCATTTCCCTTGAGACGGTCTCCCGCTTATCTCACTCTCTCCATTTTTGCGACCGCCGGCTGTAGCTCAAACTCAATTACTTCATAGTCTGAGAGTTTGTAGTGACGCATTTATCCATAAGACAATATTGGCTGTCTGTCCCAGATTGCTCTTTGTGCTACTTGCATGTTTTCCGTGCAAAAAGAAATATGGGGGGAAAAAAATATAGCATGGGTTGATTCGTTTGTTGGATGTTGTTTCAGATATGTGCAACTACCATTTTGTATACAATATTCAATCTTTGGTGTTCAGTTGTTTGAGCAGAAAGAAAACATGACATTTCAGTAGTCATAATGCTTTTTTCCAGATTCTGTATTGATGACAATTATCTTAAAAAGTGTCAATTTGTACATTTGTAATATCAATGTGAGTGTGAGTAGTTATTTGACTTGAGCCTCGTAGTGTTCGCTTTTGTGACCATGTCTTATTGATATATACAAATATATATATATATATATATATATATATATATACTCTATATTCTTTTTTTAAAGCCTATAGTTTTAGTCGTATCTTGTGCCTTTGGATATTGGATCTGTATTGTATTTTAATTGGCATAAACATGCATTGATATGAATTCATAATGTTTTGTAGACAGAATGCTGGTAGACTTCAAATGTAGCTTGAAACTAAAAATATTTTTGAAGTGCTATTCGACACATGGTTTAAACTGTATGTTTTGTGTTTATTTTCATAAAGACAAATGTATTAGTCGTTTTGTATCTCTTTAGTGGTTCTTATCATCCGTTTCTGTGCCAATTCAGATTTATTGAATGATGTTTTGTAAAAACATTACGTACGTTAAGATTTGCAGTAAATGGTTACAGCCTAACACTCCAAGTTTGCTTAAATTCATTGTTTCCATTCTTATTACTTAATACTTATTCTGGTTTATGTATTTGCCATACAATATTCCAAAACATATATACACTAATGTTTTTTATATTTTTAATTTTTTTATTTTTTAAGAAATTAATACTCTTACTCAGCAGGAACGCTGTAATTTTTA
Organism: Enteromius mattozi; assembly: GCA_032359235.1. NCBI lineage: Eukaryota > Metazoa > Chordata > Actinopteri > Cypriniformes > Cyprinidae > Enteromius > Enteromius mattozi. The sequence continues at coordinate 6,404,184 of JAUMHE010000048.1, read as the reverse complement.
TACTCTATTACTTACTTAATCCTGCAAAATAAAAGTTATCAAGGCTTTCCAAAAATTATTAATAACAACATTCCGTATTAATAGGATATTTAATTTCTGAAGGTGACACTGAAGACTGGAGTAACAGCTTTGCCATCACAGAATTAAAGGAATAGTTCACCCAAAAATGAACTATTTACTCACTTTTGAGTAGTTTCAAACCTGTATGAATTTCTTTGCTCTGCCGAACACAAAGATATTTTGAAAAAGGTTTGTAACTAGGCTGTTTTGGTCACCATTGATTTCCATAGTATGAAATAAAATGGAGGTCAGTGGTGACCCAAAACAGTTACAAAAAAAAATGTCTTGCTTTGTGTTCGGCAGAACAAAGAAATTCATACAGGTTTAGAACTACTTGAGGAAGAATAAATGATGACAGAATTTTCATTTTTGGGTGAACTATTCCCTTAAAATATTATTTTATTATTATATTTGATTAAATATATATTAAAATAGAATACTTACTTCAGTTTGTAATTATATTTCATTGGTGTTTTACTCAATTTTGAGTAAAGCATTGTTGAGCATTAGGCTTCAAATTCAAAAATCTTACCATCCCCAGAACTGTAGTGTATATGTGCATATACTGTTATTAAACTAGTTAAATAAACCTAAAACATACATAATTTATCTTAGAGTGTGCACATGCTAAAATCCATGTCAATGTTCAGATTTATAAAAACTCAAAAATCTCACATCAAGAAGTTGGATTTTGACTGGTGCTCTTTTATGTAATAATGACATTCATTAGGGCAGTGGTTCTCAATTCCAGTCCTGGGGCCCACCTGCTCTGCACATTTTGCATATTTCTCTTATTTTAACACACCTGAATGAGATTATCAGATCATTAGTTCAGTTCATGGATCTCTCTCCTAACGAGCTAATGATTTCAATTGGGTGTGTTAAATAAGGGAGACATGCAAAATGTGCAGAACAGGGACTGGAATTGAGAAACACTGCATTAGGGGATGTTTACAATAAAGATTTAAAACATTTTATAAGTGAGGCCCATACAGGTATTTGTATAAACTGTTGAAAAAGGTTTTGCACTGCATATAAGTTTTCTATCTAAAGAAAAAACGCTGGTGTGAGAGGATGGTAATAAAGGAAATTCTTGGCAAACAGGTGCACAAACACATGCTAAAAGAAAAAATGAGAAGCTTTTAATTTTGCCTTGGCATTCTAGATGAAGTTTTGGTAACATAGCACAGTCCAAACACCTGCTTGTGATTTGGTGTCCTCCGGCTGCGTGACCGTCATCAACCCGGGAGGGGTGGTTAAACAAAGCCCTAAAAATGGGTCAAGTCAGATAATGTTCACAAAATTAAGGGTTTTGATTCATTGTGACTGAACTATACTATCTTAAAATGTCAAAAACTGGTCCAGAATCTATTTTATAATGATGTCCATGACATTGATAATGACCACTCTTAGTTTTCCACTGCTGTTGGCCACATCAGAGCTTCAGGCAGCATGACCTAGCATCGCTTTAATTTACTGTGAAACACATCAATGGTTCAACCGGGCATAAATCTAAGGGCAACACTTGTGCCAAACCTTTTGCCTTCTACACCTGCAAACATTAGTCAAATGGAGTTATATAACAACCACCTTTTGTCTAGCTTTTATCTATTTTGTGGGGCTGGATTAGAGTTCTATATGGCCCCACTATCCTATTCTATACCAAAACACATGGATATTGAATACTGCTTCTGTACTTCTGTGTAAACTTTGTTTAAGTTTTGAAAAGGAGCATAAAATTTATCATTTCAGTCACTACAGTTTGATTTTTAGTGTCCTTACATTCTAATGACTTCAAATATTTGTCTGGAGTTACACATGGCATTTTTGTATAAACCCAATCTTGCATTACACATGACTACTCTTCAAATTGCTTTCCTTAATGGACCTAAGCTATGGATTGGATAAAAAATGAGATAAACAAGACATTAAGATTTATTTTAAGCTGTGATTTGAGACATTTTACTTGCACTTAGGTTATTTTAACAACACTACTTCCAAAATCCTGCACTAGCAAGGGGGCATTGAGCCTGGAATTGTCTTGTAATTTTTCTCAAAAGGTGGGGACATTTTATGTGTGGTATTCCAAAAAACAGCTTAAAGCACTTTTAGGTCTTCATCATCGCTAATGACATTTCAAATGTGTTTTGAGTAAAGAGAACTCAGAAGAATTTGATCCACGCTGGTCAGTCTTCATAAGGAGAGCTCCACCGTCACCGCTGTTATGTAATGGCCAAACCGAAGAGTAATTGGAAAGTGTTTCAATATGGTTCTTGTTCCAGTGACTGCTATTTCAAATAATGCCTCCTTTTTTATAAACACCTTGATCAATTCACTTCTCTTCTTTTCCAAAGCCTCTTAGTCAAATAGAAAGATTCCAGCAATGGTGAAATAATATTAATCAAACAGGATCCCAAAAAACAAAATAGATATATGTGAAATGTTCTCCAGATGCAGAGGTTGTCTAAATATGATATAAAAGCATCTGAGATGCGGAGTGCTTGCTCTTTATAACATTCATCACATAATGTATAAACATGGGTCAGAAGCATCATTTATTTCTCTTCTGATGATGCTCCATTTTGACATCTGGCACTGATTTGATTTACACAGCAGATTTGTCATAAACCATTGACCAAGACCATTAGCAAGTACCATTAGTCTTTCAGATTCAGAATTTAAATGCCTCGGTGACTTTGATTTACCACCAGCCAGACTGGATTTCTTTTGAGAATCTGGAGGCTGTATTTACTACAAATATAATGTTTCTTTTGGGAACAAGCAAGCTTATACTGACTGAGCTTAACCCAACATGAAGATTGTATGCTCCCATTTTTCTCTCTCTCTGCCACATTCAGTCTACGATCATATCTCTATCTGGAGGTGATTATGCCAGTGTCCACCTGTGCTGGATTAGGCTTCATAGTTACTGTTCTTGTTATGTCAAAACAACGAGAAAGCCACAAATCGTGCAGTAAATTTATTGAAGCAGATTCCAAAACATGGGTTTGGGTCAAAGGGGCATAAAAGAGATTTGCCCCTGAAAATCTACAAAGGTCAAGTTATGTTTATCCAAAATGTCTGACATAAATGTTTCAGCTTGATTTGTCAAAACAAACACTGTTCTTGTAACACATCCAGTGCGGTGCAATGGAAACCTTTATATTTGTTTCTTCTAGTGGCAGAGAAAGGAAAAATTAATGAAGAATTGAAAGGAGGAAAACTGCCTTTGCAAATGATAGATTATGTTCAAAAAGCAAAACACAAGTCTATCAGCAGATTATTTAATTACAGTACATCTGATGTGAATGAACAAATTTGTAGCTGACTGTTGCTTATGGAAGGTAGATTCATCACATTTTTTAAAAATTTGTGTGCCAAAAATTAAATACATTTTTTCTATTTCACATGCAGAAAATGCATCAACCCTGTTTAATTATATTAAAATAATTGATTTATTTAGTAGTTTTTAAAGTTGCCCTGTATGTAAAGTGATTTATTTCAGTTAATCAGTAGGCAAGGCTCATGTTTGAAAGTTTGGTGTTGTTCTATTGTGTTAAACTTTCCTGGTTGCAAAAACTTCTGTCAATGCCAAATCAAAGAGGAAAGGGATGCTAGACTGCACAACGCCATTGTTCAGCAGTTAAACAAAGTGTACAAGTTCAAACATGTTTTTTATTAGTTTTACTTTTCAAGTCAAATTCAGTACGGACCATTCACTAGGAGTGAAAGTAAAACTAACCTGTAAACATTCAAGTTTGGCACTTGAAACATCCACTCAAACATTACATAGTAAAGCCATAGAATCTGTTTGTAGAAATAAAGTTAAAACCACACTGTCAGGAAAAAAAGAATGCTATGCTTTTGAGATCACTGCCATATACAACAAATCAAAATCAAGACCAGGCAGGCTGCAGCATTTCAAGAAGCCAAGAAGTTGATATAACTCCTCGGGTGCAATTATGAATGGGGTGTTATACCAACAGATTGTGTAATGAAAGGTACATCGTGACAGAGCACTGTTTAGCTGGTTCTCTCCAATATGTCTGTTAAAAGAAAAATCCTTTTCTTTTGATGATTAACACATCTATACCGGATGACCCATAATAACAATGGCAACTAATACTAAACACATTAAGTGACAGAGAAATGTTTGATTTTCTTTTCTCCCTTTTTGCATGATATGAAATTAACATTCCAGGTATTTGGCGAACAGAGATCACGTTTTCTCTGACTCATTTTTCATTTTGAGCACCAGTATGTTTTTGCCTCAACAGACTGTAATATACACTCAGACATACTGTCATCTGATGTTTGGTGCTGTTGCCTAGGAAACAGTCCACGTAGCTCTGCTTTGGCGCAAGTGAAAAGCGTCTGGAAGCAAGAGTTCATCTCCATCATGTCACTGAAGCAGATGAAATGATAAAGAGCTCTACCCGTCACAAATGATGATCTAACGTCGTCATTCAGATATACTGACTTAATCCTACATAGATGTGCCAAACTCAAACTGACACATGTTCAAAACCTGCTTTTAGGCATACCGCAGCTCATGTTTTTAGAGATGTCTTTCAGAAACAAGCCCAAAGGTTAGTATAAATAATATTTGCCTTCTGGAATTTCCAAATTTGATACTTACTTTTTTTCTGTTATACTTCTTACTTTGCGCCAATGTACAGTAGTAATGCAAATTTCCTTTGCTAAGTGAAGCAAGTGCTATAAAATTAATGGTCAAGTGTGTAATCTCTTTCCACGTGGCACCAACCAGATCTGCAAAACACAACTGTTTTCAAACACTCCCCCCGGTCTGCCACTGCTTGGACAAACAAGTGTCACCACACCATTGGTTGATCAAATTTTATGATGTTGCTCTGATTGCAATTCCATTTGGTGCCATAAATAGCACAGAAATTACACGTCACCTTAAAGTCTTTTTTTTTATTATTTCTTTGCGTTCCATTATTTCATGAGAATGTGTCCAGTTTTTTATTGCAGTTTTCCATTGCATGTTGGAAAGCAGATGGAAAACTCAATCTAATGCAAATGACCACGTTTCAAACATAACACGATAAGAGTGATATTTTCCAGAATGGTAGAATGTCAGTAAATAGGGAGTGTAGTAGATGGGGAGAAAAGATAATGTCAGCGTCCATGTGACAGTAGCACACACACACACACACACAGACACACACAAATAGTGGTGGTGAAAAAAATCAACAACATGTTTATTGGATTACAAAAGACTTCCTTCTTGCGTTAGACCAAGCCTGCATCTCATTACTAGATTTACTTGCTAGTAGTGCTGCGGTAAAAAATATAGATTGTGACATATTTATAGAACAGATACAAAACTACTCAAGGTGTTCAAGGACAGGCTTAATGATGGTTTAGATCCTACATATCTAACTGTTACCACTTTGTTTGTTTAAATGGAATAATCACCAGTATATTATGGAGCCACAAACATCTACAGTGCCCTCCACTAATATTGGCATCCTTGGTAAATCTGAGCAAAGGTGGCTGTGAAAATAAATCTGCATTGTTT
>JAUMHE010000048.1:6386746-6398479 GCA_032359235.1 Enteromius mattozi | reverse complement strand
GAAATTCTTAATTATTTCCCTGATGGTGGAAATGGTAATTTTCACTGCTCTAGCTCTTTTCTTAAAGCCACTTCACTGATATGTGAAGCTCAATTATCTTTTGCAGCATGTAAGAAATGTATTCTTTGATTTTTCTCATTCTGTTGATGATTAAGGGATTTTGGGCTTTGTTTTCCCTCCTATATATTTTTTTGTGAAACAGGAAGCCAGGGCTGGATATTTTCATGTTCATAATCACCCTGGAGTGCTGATGATACTAAATATATTTCAGCAATGCCAGATTAAACTTCTAAATTGTTCAAGCTATAACAGAGTGTGTTAAATATGTAATAGATGAGATGACCAATAATTGTCTCCAATTAAATTTGGGTAAGACAGTGATATTACCTATTTGACCAAAAAATTGTACTCAGAAACTCCAAAATGCAACTGGTTTTTGCAAGGTCAAGAAAATATGATCATATTAGCCAATTTTACAATCTCTACACTGGCTACCTATTTATTTGTGTATCAGTTACAAAATGGTTTAGTACCTAGGAGTACATCAGTTTGGGGTTCAGACACTTTATATGTATCAATCTAGACTGAAGACACCTCTCTTTAAACAAGCATTCACTTAATGCATCTCATAACCCTGTACTCCAGTCATATCTGATCAAATGCACTTATTCTTTGCTTGAAATGGCTGAACATATACTTTTCTGTTTCTACCATAGGATATGGTATGGAATTAATAGAATTAATGGAATAATATGGAATATATAGAATTAAACATGGAATTTCTAAGTAGAAAACTGAAATCTAATATTCTTGTAAGAAATACTCAAATAGACTGGTTTACAACTAAAAAAAAATGTATTTTCTTTTCTTTTCTTTCTTTTTTTTACTGTGTAGATACAAAGCAGCTAATGTTACCATACAGAAGTATTTCAAAATTTTAAAGTCAAAAGTGCACATCTGGTGCACGCCGTTTGATAATTTCTTATGAGGTCATGGTTTTATGAGAAGAGCTTAATGAAACAATGCTCCCAAAGCTCGATTTTCAAACAGATTCAAAAACTGATTTCTTTTCCGCACTACTCTGTCTCTACACAATGTCAAGAATGAGTTTTAAAGCTCCTGTAGTAGTAATAAAGTAAATTTGAAGAATAGCCTGTGCATTAACAGTTCCAGCACGTATGCTGAGTCACTTTAATAAGAGCTGATATTTTGCTATTCTGTGTGATCCAGAGGGTTTGACGCAAACTGGGAACCTCTCCTCCCTTCCAAGGATATGTTTGTTATCACGGCAGCCAAATGCTGCTCTGAGACAGTTGGAGGAGCATTCTTCAACATTTCACAACAACAAGAAGAACTCTTTGACATTTCTCACCAATGAGAAATGAGTCCCATCAGACAGAAATATGCCATTCAGTTAACTAAGTCATATGTCATAAGGTTGATATTCTGAAGATGTGGTGTCAACATTCAGATCGTTTTGTGGTAAAATCTCAATTTCTATGGGAAAAAAAAAAAAAGAATAAACAATCCTCTCGAAAACATTTTCAGTGCTGCTTTCCAGTATTGCCCTGTGATAACCATCACTGACCCAAAGTGTCTGGAGCAAAACCCAACAACATCACGCTAGGAAGTGAATCAGCCTGCCCCTCAAAAAAAGACACAGAAACAGTGTCCAGCTAAGTGCGGTCCTTCCCATCATAAATAAGAAAAACGTTTGAGGAGAAAGAAAGGCCTCACTAAAGCCATCAGGAGGAACGACTGATGACACTAGCATGTGTTCACTTCCTCCCCAGTTGCCTAAAGCCATTGTGATTGCTTTCACAGACAGCAGAGCCCAGGCATAGTCCACCCACCGACTGTCTGACCTTTACATAAGCTTAGCTGTGGGAGGAACCCTCCATTTTACACTCACAGGCACAAGGTGGAACGTTTCAGGATACTGAACAATGGAGTAGAAGAGAAGTTAAATACAATTGTATGTTCAAAGTCACAGCAGCATCTCCCATTTCCACCTAAAACAGTTTCTCTAAATACGCATCTTGCTTATTATGTGACTACCAGATGAAGGAAAACTCCACAGAATCGCTCTGGCTAAAGGTCTGGATAACAAAATGAGTGTTTTAACATTCTAAGACCCACTATGGCAAAACTGCCACACTTGTTTATACTGTATTTAGCAATTACAGAGCAGTACCTGTTCTTCACATTAAATATGAGCTGAAATGACAAAGCTCATACTATGAAATGTTTCATAGCAACCAGTTTGGCAGTAAAATATTTGCCTATACTGTGCCTACTGATACAATTACTGCCTATTTTGTGCAAATATTAAATAGAAAATATACAAAAAATATATAATACTTTTTTAACCACCAGCTTAAATGCTATAACAGAGTGCATTTATTAAACTGTTGCCAAATATTACAAATTATTTTTTTTTATTGTAGTCTAATGAAAATCTGACTGAACATGAAGTTTCAGCTTTCTAGAATACCAGGAAGGGTTTATAGAGGTCAATATAACTTTAGTTCAGGCCTCTAAATATGCATTTTCAGGTATTTTACAGGCAGGTCATTGAGGTTTAGGAATATTCCAGGAAAAAGGTGTTCACTTGCTGGCTACTTGTATGGTTAACAGCGGTAAAACATTTGCAACCTTTAAAGACCAGCATTACAATTTTCCAATGCTTCACCACAAAACAAAATATGCATAAACATCATGATTTTAAAACATTATACTCTAAACCCACAAAAAATATATACATTTAAAGCGGGAAGCAATACATTATCAATATGAGTGCTTGGCTGAGGATTAAACAAATTCACAGTTGTTCTTTTCACAATGTCTGAATAAAACTTAAACAGATGAAAAGAGATACTTATGGGCAAGATTTCTTTAAGATTGAAGAGATGAGGAATGTGCTACTGGATCTAACACACACAGACACGTTTATGCACGCTGGACAATGTTCTACTTAAATCGTTCACATCTGGACACCAATCCTCAATCACCCACACGGCCAGGCTCTGCAAACACAGTGGAGTGGAGTGAACTGTATCAAGAGAACAGTGAGTTCAGACAGCCTCCTTCAGCCAAAATATCATCCCTCTCTCTCACACACGCATGCACGTAAACTGCCATGGATCTTTGTTTCTCATCGCAGTACCATGTGTGGCTGTGCTTATGACAGTAAAATAGATAAAAGGAACAAAACCGAGTCACAGAGAGGAAAAACATCAGTGCGAGAGAAAGAACGAGAGGAGAGCGATGAAAGAGAAGAGGATTGTTGTTTACGACTTGCAAAGCATAAATTTTTTGGCGAGAAAGAGATGACAAGATGATGGCTAAAAGAAACTGTGGATTTAAACAAAAGCTTGAGACACTTTGTAACACAAGGCAGCAAGTTCTAATTCCTCCTCATCCTCTGAAGCCTGGCACTGTGTCCATGAGTGAAGTTTGCTATGTTCTGCAGTATGGTACACCTCTTTGCCCACACTTCCTTTTTTCCCCAGGGTGTGTCGATGTTCTTTCATATCATAGTAAATAACGACTTGAAATAGCCATAAACATCTGTTTTCAGGCACCCTGTCCTCTCGGATTGACCATTTAGAGGTTGCAACATGTTGGCAAGTAAAGATGGTAAAATCATCAAGCGTTCTACACATGTCATATAAGTTTAAATCTGCTCTGAGGAATGAAAGGAATGTTGTTAAACTCTAAACTGTAAGTGCTTGGTTGACCAAGATAAGTGCATCATAAAGTACCACATCATTAATTTTTTAATGTTTGTTTTTAACGAGCAAAACACATTATATTAGCCACCAGGGACGAGCCATCACTCCTTTCTATACTGTTATGCTAAACTATTTGAGTAAAAATAAACCAATGAAATAAAGCAGAACCATATGCAGACAAAAGAAGTGAGGGAAAAAAGCAATGTTAGGATTAATGATGAAGTTATGATTATATTCGTAATGCTCCTTATACAGTCCACATGGCTGTCCCATCTGAACAGTGTCTGTAGTCTAAATATCCATAACTTAAGTGGATTATATTGTCAACGAAACTGTAAGAAGAGGGTTTTTACAACCTAGCAGGACACAGATGGCTGCAGGAACAGTGACTCCTAGTGGTGGCATAAACAATTACATATGTGTTGCATATATTCTGACTGAGGTGTCGCGATAAACACAATTCACTGCCTGGAAAGCAGAAGTCCTGAGTCAGTTCCTTCATGACATTTATACTGCCGAGAGGCATTACAACACATAGAAACACACAACAAAGTCAAACAAATCCCGCTCACCTGCTGGGTGGAGAAGCCCTGCAGCAACTAATGGCTTTAATAATGACTTCATCCTCTTCGTGTGCTCAGGTGAGGTCATCCATAACAAAGCACCTACAGCAAAAACAGATCAATGAAAGGAGTCAAAGATATGAGCATCTGCCCTAGATAAACATAAGCCCTGGTTTGACCTCAGGTACAACATAGCGTCATTGCTTGGTTTGTCGACTGTATTTAGGATCTTGTCAGCATGAAGAATGGCTTTAGGGTACACGCTGTCTTTTCATTCAGGGAAATGTTGCCATATATCATGGGAATCTGTCTGTCATATGCTGTCAGAAAGTACATGAGGTGATGAGTGGTGCAATGACGGCAGCGTAAATCTTGTATCAGCTTCTTTAGAAGACTGCAGAAAGGAAATTGCCTAGTTTTGCTCACGAGTGCTCTAAACTGCAATTAAATCAATGTGACAAGATATTATATTTAGTCAGGAACGTTTTGTGGGCGCCCAAACTTTGGATAATTAAAGTCTCATATTTTGATTTTGTGAATCTCCAACAACAGGTTTTTCGTTTTCAAAAATCCACGATAGAGGCACTTTAACTTTAATCGTATTCTTTAAGAAAACATTGTTATTTATATTATTTGTTATTTATAGGAGATTGAGTTGTAAGGCTGAATCAACCGGTGTGACATGTTAAAACTATAATCACAACATTTATATTTGTATTTCTAACATTTTATTTTGTTAGCTGTGTGAAGGACTGATGGCAATGTTTCATGACCTGATTGACACAGGGTTCCTAATCTCTTAAGTATTACAGATTTCAGAGGAAATAATGAACGTATCACTGACAGCAGCACTCTGACAGAGAATGGAGAGGGGCCAAACCAGGATGGATTTCCCAGACGGCCCCTTTGCTGTCCAAAGCAAACACGGGTCCCACTGTCCCTGAGGTGTCAGGCTCAGTGTGTACAGTGAAGCTTCAGACACTGGGGCTCTTTCAGACTCTGTCAGACTGACACAGGAAGAGAGATGGCACACACACAGACACAGATCATGCCAGATTTAGATCCTATTATACACAAGTTTTAATTAAGAAGTTGTTGATCTTGAAGCTTCAGCCTGGCATAAGTACATACAGTGGGTCTTTGTGAAGGTTGGGGCAGGGATTTATTTTCTTCATATAATTAAAAAAAAAAAAAAAAGATATGAGGATTTTTCACGGTGCCAGATACTGTGTCCTACATTAACCTATTATATCCGGATGTTTTTTTCTTCTTCTTCTTTTTGCAGATTTATTATCGCAAAAGGATAATACATGAAAGTAACCATATGCAAAGTCTGAAAAATGGGAAAGGGGGCACTTTTTTTTCTTTCTAATTTTCTGAGTCAACCATTCTGAAAATACCCTTTGATCATTCTTCTGCATATCTTGCCACAATGTCTATGGTATTTTTCTTTCAAAGGGTTCTCTTTTTGAAGAAAGTGTTTGAAGAGAGAACTGAGGCATAGTAGGCCTCCTTGATAAGATGGAGACTGAATCCTACCTACATCACAAGCCGGTGTTCCAGGTACACAGTCAAATCTTTCATCACAACATAACTAGAGCATCTGAAGATTGAGCCATCAAAGCTGACAAACTCATCTAGTGTTCATTTCACACCGAAGAGATGGCTTTTATTCTTATGTTCGCATTAATAGTAAAACACAAAATATGGATCTTTCGCACAGTTGATATTTTTATGCTTTGAATAATCAAAAACTAGTTTAATCATAAAAATACTTACTGAAAAGATAATGGCATAATAATAGGGAAAAAAATGTAAAAATATACACACAATAAAAAATAACTGAATTATACAAAAATGATATAAATCCAGAGCTTCAAGTATTCATGAAGACTTAGTCTTAGCAGAACCCTTATTATTGTTTTAAATAATCAGTTTTCTGGGTTAAAGGAATGGTTCACCCAAAAATGTAAATTACGGCATATTTTACTCACCCCCAAGCCATCCTGGGTGTATATGACTTTCTTCTTTCAGACGAACACAGTCTTGGGGTATTGAAAAATTTATGCTGCATTCCAGGCAGGTTTTTGGCCCGTAAGTCACGACTTCAAAACACGACTCATGAATTTGTAGCGTTCCAGGCAAGTCACACCAAACTGGGAGGTGAGCAAAATATGCCGTAATTTTCATTTTTGGGTAAAATATTCCTTCAAGTAGTTTTTTTAATTACAGTGGTGTCCACTTAATACATATAATCCCATGCAATATATGGGCTTTGTCTTTGGACATATGTTTTCTGTTAGATATTTAATATGTATTTTTCCAAACTCGTACAGTGTGCTTGGTACAGTGTCCAATTGGTTTCCTTCAAAGCATCAAAGGCTTTGCTTGAGAGGACCCTGTAGGCTTCCTGTATGCTCTGATAATCAAGTAGGAGCACTAAGCTAACCTATCTGCTTCCTGACTTTAATTAGAACGGCTGAAAGCAGCCCTGCCTGCGAGATTTACACACACAGCTCTATCAAAGGCCACTTTGTACTGAGCACACCAAGCAACAAAGGAGGGCAAAGCCTCAAAGCCAAGAAGCAGACCTCTGCTGCCCTAAGACTAATCCTGTCATAAGGAGTTCTCTTACAATATCGTATTATTTTGGATTAGAAGGAAAAAACAGATTTGGGGTTTTAGAGTAGACCAGAAACTACATTCAAAATCGAATCAAACTGATTTTAGGTTTGGAAGAGTTAACAGAAACTTTGTAAGAGTTGTTTACTATAGACCACTGGTAAAAATCAAAACGTTTTTTTGTTGTAAAGTAGGAAAGTAACACTAATGAAGACATGCTGCAACAAAGATCTTGACTTTTCTATCACACATTAGTTTATGAAATTCATTATGACGAGTAACAAGGTAAACATTTGTTGAGCAAAACAGCTGTTCGACAGGTGAACTGGTTGTCATTACATTATCCGTTTTGTTTCTTAATGCATATGTCAAACATATATAGGATATAAGATACATAATATGTAAATACAAATAAATAATTCAGAATATTAGAGACACACTAATGTTGCAACTCTGGCCATTACCATTAACGGCTGATAATCAGTAAATTGATTATTAAAGAAAAGAAAAAAAACACTTCAAAAGAAAATACATTTAAATGGATATATTTTTTGCAATAGCGATTATGGCAAAAAAAAAAAAAAAAACCATTTAAATGTACTTTCTTTTGACAAGTGTTTTTTCTAGATGATCTGCTAGATGATGATGATCTGAACTAAACAGGTAGAAATAATATAATTAATTACTAAGTAGCTGATATTGGATATGGTGCCAATATACAGTGAATCTTTACAAAACAAAGCTTTCAAAACTCTTCTTTTAATACAAAAACAGCTGTCTTCATTTGCAAAACAGAAAATTAATCTCGAATGTTTTTTTGAAATTCGATTTATTTGAAGGCAAAATTAAATCAGTCAGGTTTACAGGACAGTCAGTCATGGAAACTGCCCGTAGAGATCATTTCCAGCAAAAAATAGTCTTTCTTCGATGGCTGTATTAGTTTAACAGCGATACGCATATCATAAACAACTTGGAGTCTATGAGAAATGGCTTTAAGTCGTTTTTCAGCACCCTTACAGTGCATCCTCCTGAAACATGAAGAGTATGTGGTGTCCTTGTGGACAGTGTCCTTCAGTCAGTGCGTGCCCTTCTGGACCATCTGCGTAAAGCGGTTGGTGATGGTGAGCGTCGTGTCGATGAAACGCTCCACACAGCTAACGAGACAAGTCTCCGTTCGCGAGTCCAGCTTGGAGCTCGGTTTGTCCACGCACTTATCCCAGCACACATCCGTGAAGTTGTGAACCTGAGTAGAACGTTAAACACGGTTAAAACTAGCCAGGCTTGCTAACGGGTTTTGAATGACAGCACGGCGGTACTGAAAGAGTTACCCACCTGCGCTTGAAACTGAGCCTTCTGCTGCTCCACCGCGATCATACGCTGGAGCTCCGCGTTCTCGGGTGAACCAGCCGACGGCATATCAAAGCTGGAACTAAAATCTGCCATGACAAAACTTTACTAACAGATTATATGCACAGGAACATGCGAATGTGAAGGACGCGCATGAACGTGAACGCAACTACTTCCGCCGCAAAAATATGACGTCATCATGACTTGCCATGATGGAGCGTTGCTCTCTCATCTTAAAAACTGTTGAAAATATTTAACTAGATTTAGAACTGAAAACATTTCTTTGATCACAAACATATAGCATGTTTTATTTGGCTTTACTAATGTCCCTTCAAATAAAAGGAATATAAATTAGAAGTCAAATTCTTTTTTTTTTTGCTAAATTTAATATTCATAAAAGTAAGTACAGTAAAAACCAATCCTTTGTTTTTGGTTTTTGAAAAAGAATTTCAAATTTATGTTGAGCCAGCTTTTTATGTACATTATAATTAAAATTAATTTTAACTTTAATAAAGCATTTCACCCGAATGCTCATTTTGTCTTTGAAGAAACAATGATTCATTTATTTTGTAATTGTGTTTAGTGCAATGTATCTTCGGTTGGCTTTTCATATTTTGTTCAAATAAATGTATTCCCAAACTTCTGTATTTGCCAATTTTGTTAAAAAAAAAAAAAAGAGAGAGAGAGAGAGAAAGATAGAGTGTCTTTCTTCATATTAAGTATATAATTATTTTATTGCTATTCCTTTGTTAATCCTTCGTTCAAGATGATGGACTGTAGCCCTGTAACACTCCCCAGAACGATAGATGGCGTTATCGAGTAATTATAGTGAAACAACGGGCTCTTGAGAGAATGACCCACTGTTAGAGAAACAGCTGCAAAACCATCATAATAATATGAATCTGATCTCACACTGTAGTCATGGCTAACTTGATTCGTTTAAGCGCTTTCTGCCAAAGAGGAATAAGACGTAAGTAATCATTTTAGTGTTTTATCCGGATGACTGAATGAATGAGTTATGATATTACACAAAATGGCACACACATGCTGTCACTGGCAGCACAGATTTATTTATAATCATTTCAGAAATGTTTCCCACTGAACATTTGTATGACGTCTTATAATTGTAGTGATTTTGGGTACACTTTATTTTTTAAAATGTCCTTGTTCCAATGTAATTACACATTTAAATACTGAGAAATATTACAAGTACTTACTATATGGTAAGGGTTAGGATTAGGGCTTGGCTTAGGGTTACTTGCATGTAATATAACATAATTTATTGTTATTACTGTAGTAGTGTGTAAAAAGGACACCTTAAAATAAAAGTGTTACTGTGTTATTTAATGTAATATTGTATTCCATGTACAGCTGTGCTTCTCTGCCACACACACCTGTCTCGTGGGTTGGTTGCCTATCAGAAGAATCGAGACGTAGAGCCTTTCCGATTGGCTGCAGGGAGGATCCACGCAACCTCAGCACACTCCAGTGAGCTAAAAAAAAATTCATATATATAAATAAAAATAAAATTGTTGAAACATTGCTCATTTATTAAATAATATTGCACATTATTTCATACATTTTAATACATTTACATTGAACCAAAGGATATTTTAAGGTTTTTTTTAAATTAAGACTTTAGAAAAATTAGAACTCCGTTTAATAATAATCAAGTGTTTGCAGGCTACATTAGTGGTCAGTATTAGTATTGAATTGAGCAATTGAATTTCCTTTTTGTCAAAAACACAGTTTCATAAACTCATTTACTTTGCATATACAACAGTCGTTAGCACGATTAAAATTTCTGTTTGTTTTTTAGCAGTCTCAAGTTCAAGGGCAGCCTCCAAGCACTGGACGGGTGAACGGGTGTTGAGTATAGTTCTGTTAGGCATGGCTCCAGCCGCATACCTGTGTCCCGGTCCGCTATTGGATTACTCTATTGCTGCGGCTCTCACACTGCATGGACACTGGTAAGTGTGTGTATCTGTCACTCGTTTACATCTGAAGAGCCCTGCTTAATGCTTGTTGCATAAGTTGCTTTACTAAAAGTGGATTTTAGGAACCTCAGTTATCAGTGGGGTTAAGCAATATTTAAATAATCTAAATGTCCTACAAGCACTGTTTGTAATCTATTTTAGTTCAGTCCTTTATTTCTGTGTTTATCTTGTTCTGCAGGGGGATTGGTCAGGTTCTAACAGACTATGTCCATGGGGATGCTAAGGTCAAGTTGGCTAAAGCTGGCATCTTGCTGCTCTCCGCAGCCACATTTTTCGGTCTCTGTTATTTCAATTACCATGATGTTGGTCTCTGCAAGGCAGTTGCCATGCTCTGGCAAATATGATTAAACTGACTGGTTTTGAAGGATTAATCACCATTTTAGGTTCTTGAGGTCTTTTGAAAAGGTACTTCTCTTCAGCTTAACAGATGACAACATACTGTCTCTTAATATATGTTACATGCGTGAATAATATTTGTCATAGTCCAGCAGTTACTGTCAATGTCCATGCTTGATCATATTCACAGTGTTTGTGCAGGTCACATCTGTGTTTACTGTTTGCTTTAAAACCAACAAATTTACTTAAATACACTATTTTATTTGAAGCATGATAATGTTATCTTCTTAAGAATTTTAAGATGCTATAGATTACTAACCACAAATGAAAATAATGTAGTCATTTGTTACTGGATTGTCTTATACCCTATATTAGTAGTGGGAATCTGCAAAGATTTGCCAGTGCAGTCATATGATATAATAAAAGTTCAAATGGATATTATTGGTATATAGTTTGATATTTGTTCAGCATTTTTGCTTGGCACCAGCAACCAAGGCTTTCATATGGAACCACTCATGGATTGCATGTTACACAACAAGTTTGTTTTGTAAGTTTGATTTGAATGTGGATGGGCACTTCTCTGAAACACCAGTGGGACCTTGATCTCTTCACAGAATTCAAATAAAGGGATAATAATTATTCCACACTGTTGTGGACACATTTACGTATTTATTTTGACTAATGCATTTAGTAGCCAAAGTTGTGTAGTTATTCTGTACACGTTTAACAAGGAGCCACATATAAACACGTGAAGCGCTGGTTAAGGTGTAATTTTAATAGCTTTGATTCTTCACTGCATAGATTAACATTTTGTTTGGTAATGTTATGCAAGTTATGTAAGCTATGCCATATTCAAAACATAACATGCGTCTTGTAGAATTTTTCTTATTAAAAAAAGAGCAAAAATTAAAACAAATCATGATTATTCATATGATTACTGTAGAATAAGAGTGAAGTATAGTTCTTCCAGAGGTATCATATTGTTACAAAGGAAAGAACAGTAACACTGTCGGCCAGCAACAGTTAAAGACCTACAGAGGAACAAATAGCAGAAAATAGCAGAGGTGGGACCAAGTCATTGTTTTGCAAGTCACAAGTAAGTCTCGAGTCTTTGTATTCAAGTCTCAAGTCAAG
>JAUMHE010000048.1:6331078-6371557 GCA_032359235.1 Enteromius mattozi | reverse complement strand
TTAAATGTGGAAATGTGTTCATCATCAACAGAAAAATAATACATTTTAAAAATACTCTCAATTAATTTTCTCAGATGAATAATCTTGTATTTACGTTGCAACCAAAATGTAAAATACTGAATACCAATTTTTAACAAAAGCCTTTTTTAAACTATTTTTGGGCTATTTTTGGAATATCACTGAAATTATTGCTTAATATATAAAAAAATAAAAAGAGGTCAAGATTTACCTTTTACTATAATTTTTTTGTTTATTTGGTATCAGTTCTGTTGATTCATTATTTGCTGCAGCGTGACACCTCCCACATATTAAAAAAGGGACATTTGCAGCCTTAATATGCATCCAAAAGCCAAATTTGTACTTTTTTGTGTGCACACGGTAGACTAGCTGTTATCAAAACCATGTGTGAAAACACCAGTTACAAGATTACATGGAATATGGATCACAGAACTTTTGAAAATTAACTAGCTTCACTGGAACAAAAGCTTGTGTCCACAAATACAGTTTTGTTTAATATACTGAACGGTGGATTTACTAGTCCAAAAAAGGGTAAGCCTCAAAAACTTCAAATGCACCTATTGTCATCTTTCCGCTCCTCGTTTTCATCTTGCGATTGAAATTTCACGCTTTGCTGTTGGCCGTACCACCCAACCTTAATTGACCTCACTCTCTCCCTCCTTCCAGCTCTTTCACCCTCCTCATCTCGGCTCCAGAGGAATTCTGCCGCTGGGCTTTTTAATATTCCCTGTGCTTCAGTGCGGCCCGGCCAAAGCGAGCTGACACTACAGATTAACCACAGACAGAAGGAATGCCGCGGCGCTTTTGTGCCACGTGGAGAGCCGCCAACTAAATGCCTTTGGCCAGGTCGGACTGTAGGAGATCTCAGAAAACAAGGAGAGCGGGAAGAGAAGAGACAGAGTGACAGTCGTGAAGCAAAGATGCTGCAGACAGCCCACAGTCGCCCTGGACGGGAGGTGTCAGCCTAATTTGTCAGCTGCTTAATGATGACCTCAAGCTAGCCACAGGAAGATGGCATGGGGAATTTGCTAATAAGCTGCTGGCGAGAGTGAGAACCGATGCCAAAAATCGAATACTGTAATGCCAATCGAAGACAACAACCTCTGACATCTCATTTTGATTTATCAAAAACATTTTTCTCATTGCAATAATCATTCCCTTTTCGTCAAAATCAAAGTTCAGTAAGTTAAAAATTCCCTCAGTCCCCTGCCTATCTGCCCTCTCAGAGACAAGAAGGCATCATGGGAAGAGTGTAGAGTGAGACAGCCCATGCAGGGGCTGGAGACCCAGTGGCGCCAGCAGTATGTCTTCAGACACCTGGCATTTTGTTGGTGGTCAGGGTTACTATGGCAACCCGCCAAGACTTTGCCAGGGCCCCCAAAGGCAGCGCTGGACTGCACAGGCGCACGCGTCTATTAGTTTTGCATTTTCTGTTTTGTTTAAAATGTAAAGCCCTTTAAAGTCAAATATTTAACATTTCAATTAGCAAAGAAAAAACAAAGGATTTGGGATGCCACAATGAATTTAGACATGGTTAAATATGGAAAACAAACGAGTGTGCGAGCAATGTTAAAGAGCAAAATGAAACAAAAATATGAGAAATATAATGGAAAGAAAACAATGGGGAAAAGAAAGTAAAGAAGAAAAGAAACACACAATAGAGAAAAGCTGTCTCCTGCAGATTAGCGCAGCGGAGGACACTGCAGACATTGAAGAAGGAGAAGAGAAGTTAGAGAAAAAGACATACAGATTATGAGACGATGATGAAGAGATAGAACGAAAGTAATGGAGGTGTTTGGCAAAATTAGAAAGCTGTTCAGTCAACTGTGGTGCAAAAAGGATTTTAGGCATATGAGAAAAAATATGAAGAGAATGAAAAGCTTGCACAAAGGGGCCAGAGAGGGGAGACCTTACTAACAACATGAAACAACGGCAGATAATTCAGATCAAATTGTGTTGCCCTAATAGAATCATCTTTTTTTTTAAAGTTCAGCTTACTGTTGTTTAAGTGATTTCTTAGCCTGACAAACTGAAGCTCATCAAGTTAAAAGAGATCATCTGTGTGAGAGTTAGGAATTCTGAAACACTGTATGATTCGTGGCATTCTTTTTTTAATGATATTATTTAGAGCAGTGTTCAAATTCCATTCCAAATGGTGAATGCATTTCACACCGCAAAGTATAAAATCTGATTAAATGAATGCTTTGTATTTGTAAAAAAAGAAGAAAGAAGGATCAATATTACCTTTTCATATTTCTACTCTTTTAAGCACATTGAAAAATGGGGAAAATTGTAAAAGTCATTAAATTATTTTTAATCATTGCAACGCAGCCAAAAGAACAAAGTGATGCATAACCACATATGCATTTCAGAAAGCACCAAATTGAGGACTGGTTTTACAGTCCTTGCGTATATGTGTCATGCAGTCCTATCCAGTGCATTAAACATATGGCCAGAAAAGTGTCAAGAGAGCACAGTGACCTCTGACTTCTCCTGAGGCAAGCACATAATGTACACCCCTGCCCACCCACTTCACTCCCATGATGCATCTGAACCAATGACCCCACATGAGAATTACTGTGTGAATGCACCACATTTACCAGAATACCACTGACAAACAACAGACAAACATATTAGCAAACTTTAAAAAATGTACTTTTGCATGTTATGTCCATGACTAACCATTGCGAATCAGCCACTGTTGAATATCTGTGGTGAAACAGACATTCAGAAAACACCCCTTAGAAATAAGGAATAAAGAAATAGGTACAGACATCTGTTGTGGCCGACCAATTCTGTCAACCTCTCAGTATTTGTTACAGAGTTTAATTTAATCCTGTAATTATTTTTAACATTTTCTATTTAGATATACCAGATTTTCAGGGTACTGTAAGAAAATAAAAAGTTTTACTGTGAGACAAGAATAAAGCAGCGCAACATTTGTTTAAACGTTTTAAATTATCTCAACAGAGCATTTTATTGATTATGCTTTGTATCAACCTGTATCATTATAAACTGCAAAACATATGACTAATGTTCTTAGTGTTTATTTGTGGGTGATTGTCATTTAAAAATCTCAATACATGTAAAGTTTCCTTCCACCATGTCAGGTGACTTGTTAAACAGAAGCAAAAGGATTTTTAAATTCCAATAATACATGTGTGTTCATATTTATAACACATAATGGTTTTGTTCAAGTATGGCATACATAAAATCATTACTATTTAATGTACATGAAACTAAATTTATTTCCAAATAAATGTCTGGTTCATATACACTGGCACTGAAATGTTTAGCTCCCCATTAATGTCAAGTGACCACTGGGTGTGTTTTAAAGTATTTAAATTATAAATATGATGTAAATTGAACAAAAAATTTGAAAAAAAAAACACTTTTTTAGCAACAACAAACTAACTCAGTTTAACAGGTACTTGTGTAATTACGGTAAAAGATGAATTAATAAAG
Organism: Enteromius mattozi; assembly: GCA_032359235.1. Taxonomy (NCBI): domain Eukaryota; kingdom Metazoa; phylum Chordata; class Actinopteri; order Cypriniformes; family Cyprinidae; genus Enteromius; species Enteromius mattozi. The sequence goes on along the minus strand of JAUMHE010000048.1, from coordinate 6,368,074 downwards.
TTAACAACACTATTTTTTGTGACCTCTGCAATTAATGGTTTCAAAAATGGGTTTATAAGTATTTATCAAAAATAGAAAGTTAATAGAAAATAGATGTCACAAGTGTCACTAGAGCCCAGTTAAGGAAAACATGTTATCTGTGTTCCTATAATAACTTTTATGTATGTTTGTGTGTGTTACAGTAGAAAAGACATTAATAGAAGATGTATAGCAAATTTATTACCTTTTCATTCCCATTCTCCTCCCACGGTGTCTCTCATTTCCTGCCCCTTTTCCCTTTCCTCCTACCTCACACACACACACACACACACACACACACACACCTATTTAATTGAGCTTTAATTTTTTTTTATATAGAGCTACTTTTAAATACTACAACATAACACTAACAGAAAACATTTTTACATTTAAAAAATGTACATTTACACAGTGTAAAGGAGTTCTACACACTCTAGTCATATATATGCAATGCAAACTGTACAGTACATAAGTGAATCTTGACAATCGTGTATTTTTTAGACAGTTTTAAAGTTTTAAAGACACTCGCTGATTGCATTCTGCAAAATGCTCACTGACATTTAAATGACCTGGATCTCGGAGAGACTATACTATCTGACAAAAATTTTGATAAAAAATTGTCATGTTATTTGCTACAAAATTTTTAATACATACAAAATATCTCTACAGATATTTGAAATGCTGCTGGAAGAGTTTTGTACATGAAAATCAAATTCACTATAATTACCATTCCACTTCAAGGCCCATTTAATTTAAAACTCCATTTTTAATCATTTTTTTTACAGCTAATGATGAAAAATATATATATAATGTGTGTTGATGTGTGTGTGTAACTGCATAATTGTGACAAATGCATGTCTATTCACTGTCCCATTTTGTTTAACCTTTGTTCTATCATCTAACATGCATTAACTTCACAAGTCAAATTAGAACAGAAATGTGCTTAATTTTTTTGTCCTGTAAGTTACAACACTCTCCCATCTCCCCTAAAAACTAAATCATTGTAGTCTTAAATAGTAATAATTTTTTCTCACATTTTGTTCTGTATTCTGATGTTTCAACCTATGCAATGTATCCTATGTAATACTGCTGTTCTGAAGTTCCAAAATGAAATTCTATTTTGCCTTAAGTGCTCTCTTTTAAGTTGTTGACCCAAGATAACAGCTTTTCATATTTCAGCATCGCACAGATCACATACAAATACAAACAGAGTTTTTTCTTTTTTTTCTTTTGCATTGAAGGATCAAGAGTGAGCACTGTAAGGGAAAGACCTCTATTAAGCCACAGTCAATGCATCAAGATTGAAAGCTGAGACAAACTAAAGCACAGCATTGCAACTATATGGTAAACATCACCCTTGTGACATCTGCAGGATAACGGTGCATTAAGACCTGTTGCTATGGATACAAAAGCAGGTCTACATTACACTTGAGAAATATCCTGATGCATTAACTGTCACACGTTGCAGACCACCTTTAACCGTTACACAGGTCAAAAGTTTAACTATTACTGGCCTTGTAATTGCTCATGTGTGATGCTCTGACCTTCTAGCATTGTATGTAATATATGTATGTAATACCATTTCATTTTAGACTTACATATACTGCAATTAATATACATTGAGTCAGAATACTTCATTCTGATTGGTCAGTCACTGTGTAATTGAACGTTACTCCAAGCTACACACACCCCCATGTAACTCTGGTCTGTCTACTTACATAACAATAATCAAAACTTAAATATATTTATTTGGTATGTAGTTAGTCTTTGGTGTCACGTGATCCTTAAGAAATCATTCTTATATGCTGATTTGGAAGAATTTTCATTTTATTTTCAATGTTTAAAAATTAATGCCCTTTAAAAAGCAGTGCTGAAGTCCAACTAAAGATATACTGAAGTATATTTGATTGTGCACAAGTAGTACTCTAATGAATTATAATTTTTCATATCAGTAAAGGTGATTGCACAATGGGTCCAAAATTCTCGGCTGAAATTTTGATAGGAAAAGATGACGAATATGAAAAAACAACAACAAAAAACACATACAAAAATTTCAGACTCGGAGAGTGCAGTGAAATCTGTCTCAAGCAATATGTCAGTAAATTTGTTAAAAGATTTTAACTATACTTAGTATAAAATGAACACATTTTAAATATATTGCTTTTTTTACTAGGGGTAAGAATAAGATCAAGAGATTAAATAGCACCCAGATAAAAACTTGATTAAGAGCAGGTGATACATGGATGCTGAAAATATTGAATATTGAAACAAATGATTTTTAATTATACCAGATATGATGAACTTAAAGGCTTATTTTAAGTGTAAATGTGATATCACTATAGAGACTCATGACTAATGCACTCTTTATCTCTCGCTCTCTCATTGTCTTTCACTCACTCTGTCATGCCATTCAAATTAAACAGGATATGATTCAGCAAACAGTCATTATTGTTCCAACCAACGACTAGTGACTCTATCAGCTGAAGTCTCATTTATGATCAGCTGCCCTCCACACATATAAAAGCTTTCATACTGTCATCTCGCCTCTTATTTGAAATATTCCAACAGCTCATAATCAATATATCACATATTTACTACAATTAAAGTGTCATTCAAATAAACACAGCACACATTACTATTGTTTTATTATTAAAAAATCAGTTCTCCACCATGCTACTTCTCCGTGGTTCATTCTGACACTTTTCATAAGAAACCCCCTGCACTATTGTGGTATTGCTATGGAAATTTCCTCGGAGAGAAATGCACATTGAGGGGACACAGACCTACTTGTGGAGAGGATTAGAAACAGTGCCGACTGCGAACAAGTCCTGGATAAAAAGCCACTCAGCCATGATAAGCTTAACATTGAATTATGAGGGCTGGCAAAACTCAGTCCCCAGTCCCCTATGCACTCATTCTGAACTGAGATACTAAAAAAACGTGACTATAAGAAGGGTGTGCCGAGAGAATGGAGTCACTATATAGTTCATTAACATTTACATGGCTTTTATTGGCAGTAAATGTATGTTCATCCACATATTTTCATTTCATGAAGAGCACAAATAAGGTGCAAAAACAAAACCATGAAAAAACAGTAAAAACACAACTTTCAGAAGAACAGTGAAAAGTTTAGTCATATATTTTACATTTCTGCATTTGCAGACACTTTAAAATATTGTATTAGTTCATGTGTTTCATTTGAATCAAATCCCAGGTTTGTCCCAAATAATTCCCTCCAAAACTAAAATTGTTAAATAGCATGTTAAGCTCTCATTATTTAAAAGTTCAACCAATGTTTTCTCAACTTTAGAGTTTTGATGAACTCTTAGTGCTAATAATAACCCCTCTAAAGGGAACCTTAAAAAATAAGAGTGAAGTTGGAAGCAGAATGACAAGATAAACCACAAGTTAACCACAAGAGTCTGCTGGGAAACATATAATGGGTTTGAGAAAAATATATCCTTTAGAGGAAGAGAAGAAAACTTTCATCCATGTTCTGTATGGACATGTCTAATTCTCTAAATAATTCAAGAGATTAAATGAGACTGAGAGAGTCCTATAGCGTGCCATCTGACTCCAAGTAGAGAAGCTAAAAGGTGATAAGGAGTGATAGAGGTGTAGGGTTGGGAACCAAGAACCACTTCTAAAAAAAACAAAACCAAGCGATTTTCATAACATTCAATGTTAATACGTCCAAATATTCCACTTAGCACAAAAACAAATAAAGTGCAACCAGTGAAGTCTGATTCGAAAGTTAGGTGATTCTCATGATCTCACCCATTTTAGTGAATCAAAAACATACAGTGCAACCAGTAAAGTTCGATTCTGAAGTAATGACTCACATGATCCAGCTTATTTTAAGTTAATCAAAAACAGTACCACCAGTAAAGTCCAAATCTCAAGTACAGGACCCTCATCAATTCTCTTTAGTAAATCAGACACATACAGCGTTACCAGTGAAGTACGGTTCTCGAAGGAAATGCTCTATGAGCCAAAAATAGGGCTACTGTTCAAACAGTTCTGATTTTATGCCAATATTGATACTGGTTCCTGAACAATACTTCTTTTCTGTACCAATTTTATGAAATCTGTTTCAACAAGATTTATTACATAAAAAAACAACAACAACATTATTTCATATTATTTTTTTGTTTACATGAGAAATTCTAAGCAGGTGTAGAATAAATCGTACATATTGTCTTATGTTAAATTATGCCACAGTGTGTATGAATAGTCACATAATGTGTTTTTCTTGATCCAGGCACATCAAGCATGCTGCATGGTTACTGGCTCACTGATATTGATGAGATTAACCCCTTAGGTATTGAAATTTGCTAGCGAATGACATTTCTCAATACTCAATGGTATCAAGTCAATCCAGTCGGTGCCTAAAAAGTATCAAACTCGATAGCCAAAGAGAAAAGAAGCATGTGACTACATTGTTTTTATCTGTTGTTTTACATTTATGATAGAAATGGTAACAACATTCAGCATCAGAATTGACCCTTTGCAGGGAGTTTGATTGACAGGCTGTCTGACCAATCATAACACTTAATCTGTTGTTTTTGTCTGACAAACAAACCAGACAAGAGAGTAGCTTAACGTCGGTAGACTTGAACAAGAAAAATGCTGTGTACTGATGTCTTTCCATGGTTAAAACAACACACCTTGTAATGTTCATTCATGTTTATTTCATGCTTTAACTAGCAAATATTAAAAGATGATCAGTTCACATGCCGCTTGAACCGAGGTGCTACAGCAATCTGTCACACACTCCAAAATGGTATTTATTGTTTGAATTTCTTTTAAAAATTACAAAATTTGAAAGCAAGTAACCTGCTCTGTCTTGTCTGTCAGTGTCTTCTTTGCTCTGCGATGTATTTTTCACTGTGAGAAAATGATGTGTAGCGTGAGAGCAGCATGGCTTGTCGGACATAGCAACATTAACAAAAGCAGGCTATTTTTGTGAAGAGTTAACAGCATTTCTTTTTTCCAAAAATTTCAAAAGATTCATTAACGGGACTGGAATCTTTAAAAGGAATCAGAATCAGAACCAGAATGATTCAGTTCCTTACAAGGGTTGTTGGAAAACAATGTGTAAATACAAAAACCAAGACATCACACTTTCATCATTTCTATTGACTGCAGGTGCACTTCCCTCATCAGACACGCTCTCTGAATGCAAAGATATTAGCGCCTAGCATCAGGCCATATGCTGACAGATCAGCAGTCCTCAGAGTTCAGCCTCCATCCCTCAGTGCTTCCTGGGCAGGTTTTTCCCCTTTTTCTGTCGTTAATAAGCTTAAATTTGTCAGGTGCTCAAGTCTGTCTCCTGGGCCAGCCCACATTAATCCTTTCTTTGATGATACATCGAACCGCTGAGGGGGAGGGGAGCTAGAGGTCTTCTAAAGGGCCGCAGGAAGTCTTAGAGTGCGCTGGTCCTTGGGGACGTCCAAAAAGGGAAAAAGGAGACGGACAATAAGATGAATATCGGGGACCTCTTTTACATGCTTCAGCAAAATTATGATGAGACGTCCGAACCATCTGTTGCACACACATGCTTCCACCCTTACATGAAAACACTATAATGTAAACACGTTAAGGACACGCAATTATTGCAAAGAAAACATTTGAAACCCAAATGTTTAGATACGGTGTCGTACGCAGATGCTGACAGCTAACAAACATACACATTTTGAAGTGGGAGTGGAACAGACTCAATCAATACTGTTTCTACCGAGAGCAGCTGTTGGCTGGGATCTTCAGTAGCACACTGCTGTCGCTATGGTGACACCACCAGCTTCAACAGCTGCACAGAGACAGAGTGTGTGAGTGTGTGTACACGCATGTTTGTCTGTGTGTTGATGATTAATCTGTGTCCACCACTTATCGCCCCACTATAAGTGCTAAGGCCACGGGCACCATATACCGAACATGTGATCTGTACAGACAAATGGAAACGAGGCCGCAGCATTCACATTAGGATCAGCACCTTGATAATGTAGACTTTTGCATTTATTTCACTTTAATATGTGACGCAAATGAAAAATAAATGTCTGCGTAGTGTATCGTGTGTCATGAGTAGAAAATAGTTTAGTAGAATTCAATTAGGTTTGCTATATCAGTCAAGGCATCGAGGATATTACTCATATAATCAAGTTTGAAATGATTTTTACAAGGAAGCTAAATGAGCTTTATTTAAACCATTTATTTAAAGATGCATTGTTACGAACAGCCATCGCATTCTGAGAAATGTCGGCAAATTATTTAATTTTTATTAATTTAAACAGTTAAAACATATTTATGTTGGTAACACTTTATTCTGGGGTCTCTTAACTAGCTGCTTATTAACATACATTTACTAAAATTTTAGTCATTTGTTAGTAGTTATTAAGGATATATTAATGCCTTATTCTACATGATCTTATTTTACATGCTTAATCCTACCCAGTACGTAAACTTAACAAATATCTTACTAACTATTTACAAAAAAATTTAAAGTGAATGCAATTTATTAGAGCTACACTAAAATAAATTTAGTTGACTAACATTCATAAGCAGCAAATTAGGGATTTATTGAGGAAAACGTTGCAGTTCATAGTGAATAATCATGTTCCCTATTCTAAAGTTTTACCTTTATGTTTAATAACAGCATTTGGCCAGGGGATTTACACAAATCATTTCAGGTTTAAGAAGTGCTGCAACAATTCATCAACTACTGAGGAACATTTTATTCACTTATATCACGTATCAAGTGGTTATTTTATCATGTATTGCTTTTGTTTGTCTTTCAAACACATTAAAATGCACTAATTCACCACAATATTATATATAAAGTACCCTTGAGATTTTAAAATGAATATTTTAATAATTAGTTATCATATTTGAATGTTCATGGTTCTCTGACATTGGTTATGGTCACATGACATGAAAGTAAAAAATATTTTTTTCAGTAAGTGTTTTATTTTGATTCTTTTTTAAATTATTTGTTTTAATGTAACATTTTTGATCATTTCATTCATTATTAGCTTTTCACAAACCCCATTTAGGGAAACCATGACATAATATATTGTGTAATGAACTTCATGTTATTAATAACAACAAATGGAAAATATTTTCTTACTCTTTGTAATTTTATATCAGTATAGTGCAGCATTATCCTATTTTAATGTAAAAAACATGACAGATCAAAAATAATCTACATGCAATCAAAAAGTAGTCTTATTATACTACCTAAAATGTGTAATGTGATAGACTACGTTACTAACTACAATTTTAGTCACGTAATTTGGAATCAGCAATGAATTAAAATTTGTAAGTTATATACCCAGTTCTGATTATAACAAAAACATACAATAATAATAGGTTTCTCAGGTGAACCTGTTTGTTATATTAAGGATGCAAAGACACACAGACAAATATGAAAGAACACAGGGAATCTGCTGTGAGTGTATGAGAAAGAGAACGAGGGAAAGTGAGAGGGAGGGTTTCGCCTCACATTCCACTGTCATTTGCCCCCTTGGAAAAAAAAAATAAAGGACAAAAAATACAGCACGAACAGAGCTCCTGTCTGGTTACTATAGCAACCAAAAGGCTATTATCGTACCTTGCCATTCATTATGAAAGGGCTTTAGTTGACAGAGAGAGGGTTGGGAAGGGGGGAGATAGAGGGAGAAAGAGAGAGACAGATAGAGAGAGAAGGAAGGAATATTCTCAGTTCTTGTGGCTGGGAAATGGAGTGAGAGGCAGGAGGGATGATACAGAGGACAGACATAAAATATACATAAGTTGGAAAAAGAAAAACAGAAAAAGATAAACAGATAAGAAGATGAAACCAAACATCTTTCATAAGAAAAACATATAAATAGCTCTGTCGACATAGAATTGTGATTTCTAGGCCCATGTGTAATCTGCACACTTGCTCAGAAATGTAATATCTATCTTTGACTAATAATGATTATTCATTTAAATCCCAAGTGCACTAATGGAGTACATTTTACCGCATTTTACCATGTTACCGAAAATGTGAAAAATGTCTGCAGATTCCATCTCACTCAGTGAGAAATGACAGAAAGATAAACAGAGAAACACAAAGCATAGTTAAGGTGCACTCACATGTACATACAGTATACACACACTTAAAGGAGGCGTTTATCTGGTGCTTGCGCCTGCCTCTGACTGTGAATGCTGACTCCACTCTGCTCTGTTTTCTGTTATAGGAAAGTAGGCTGAAAGCCATCTGAGGACAGAGAGAGAGAGAGAGAGAGGGAGGGAAAGAGAGAGGGCACATGCAAGAGCCAGAGATTGAAAACAAGAGAAAGAAAAATTTAAATACACTGCATGCGATTAATCCGCCTCAAATGTCGCACACTGACATAAATACATTCTCCCTCTAGACTACATACATCCTCATGCACAGAATCCTAGCGATTCAGTGGCTGTGACTGTGGCCGAATGCTCTGTTGGTCCATTGTGCTAGTTTATTTTAGAGAAATCAGCTGGACTGAGGGGGTGAGCTGCAGTCGGGCATGCCTGGAAAAAACTGCTATTTACTCACATTCCTGCTGCTTCCCTTTTTAAATGACAAATGAGCTTCAGCCGTCGAGCTATTCTTCTCTCTCTCTCTGCTCTTGGTATTTTTTCACTTTTGTCCAAACGTATTCTTCTTTGTTGCATGTTTAACATCTGACAACTGTAATCCACCATTATTAGTACGTGTTTGTTTTTCTGTCTGTGTGGAAGCACTCAGATGGACGGACTATAGAGAAATATGTAGGATGCTTTATGCCAGCCTTGAACATATGGCCATGTGGGACAACGTCTGTGAGAAAGGGACAACGGTGTCTTCTTACTGCAAAACACACAGACATGCACACATGGACAGACACAAAACAAGAACATCATGTTTAAAAAAAAAAAAAAAGAAAAATTGGAAGACAAACTTTTTTGACCAACAAATATAGAAGTCGTTTTATAGCAATAGCTTGGCAGATGTCAAATTGGAGGGAATCTATTTAAATGAACATGGCTTTCCAGTCACAATTTATTTTAAGGTCCAATTCTTGCTATTAACAAACAATTAACTATGACTTTTTTTATTTTAAATAAATTACTAAATTGCTACTTATTATTAGTTAGTAAGGTAGTTGTTAAATTTAGGAATTGAGTAGGAAAAGGGATGTAGTATATAGTCATGTTCATAATAAACAGCCAATATGCTAATAAAAGGCATGCTAATAAGCAACTAGTTAATAGTGAGAATTGTTTTCTATACTAAAGTGTTATCAAAATGTCTTCAGCTAAATCCCTCAATATCAATGTTTCACACTGGTTTGCACTCTTGTTTTACTCTATATATGCGCTCAGTATCAAGTCAATTATACATTTCTGACCAAGGTAAAACTTGAGAAATTTCTATTCACCACAGAAATTTATTTCATTATATTCAGTGTATACTGAACTACATAAATTACACTTTTAATACTCAAGGTTTAATATTTCCAGGTTTTCAATGATCGCGTGAACCCTGCAAAATATAAACAAAACATCTACAGTAACGATCCAAAAATCAATTAAACCGGATGGCAGGCAAAAACATGGTCTTTCCAAATGTATCCAGGTGTGACTTTAACATTTCAGGCGTTTTAACTTTGCGCTATACATCGATACGCTACTCTCTGGGCTGATTAGTTCTCATAATCATATTGCGGGTGGAGTGAGTGTATTTGTGTGTGTGAGACTGCTCAGGGTACTTTGGTACTGCGGTAAAATCTGGGCGTTCCTGGGGCGTGTGCTGGCACTGCAGACCAACTACCATGATTCTGACAGTGAGCGAGAGGAACGGGGTGTGTGTGTGGGAGGAACGGCGTGTGTGCGGATATTATCAGTGTAGTGACACTTTAAGAAACCTGTAACTTCAGCAGCATTCCTCTGCTGCACTACTGCATGGACAAGAGATGCTGAGCAACACAAGGAGAGAAATTTCCATGCCAAACCCCCACGGTGACTAAAGCAAATATCTTCCATCATAACCGTCCTGCATTTTCACACTGACCTTGCACCAGTTTCACACACACACACACACACACATACTTGTTTGACGAAGTAGGCTGGTGTGGTGGGTGAGGAGTGGTGCCAGAGGAAGACGAGGGCACCAGAACAATAGTCTTCATCCAGCACAGTGGCACACTGCAGAGGAGAGGAGGGGTTCCCACACGTCCTCGCTGAAGCTAGACACCACAATACACACAACATGCCATTACGAACACTGAGAGTGAACGCTGAGCCACTTACATGAACAAACCCTCATCAATTTTTAGGGTTACTATAACAATCTCTGATATGAGAAAACTCTACACTGTCTTAAATTTACAGGCTTTACGGACCACTAAATGAGCCTTGACTGATCACAGGATGTATTTGTATAATTGTTGTATTTTGATATTCGTTTAATTGTTGTATTACAAAACGTGTCCAACTGTTACAATAACTGCAGAGACGGTTACAAGCAGCTATTGGCCATTTCATCTGGTAAAGATTCCTAATCAAATGTAAGATTTCAGCTTAAAAAAACTGAAAGTATAACAATAACAATATAGAGCGAGTATTAAATATGAACTAATTTGGTAAGGCTTTAATAAAATGTTTCCGCGGATACATACACAGCGTTTGTTTATATATAATATTAGCTCAGTACATAAGATTAGTCTTCATTACATTGGAAGAACATTATTAGTCTATTCTGAACATCCAATCATCTAAAATAAATGTGACCATTTTTATTGCCTTTAATAAATCACTGGCATCACATTAAATTAATAGCTTGAAATATTACCTTTCTGAAAAATAATCACAACTTGTATTTAAACTAATATTTCCGCCATAAAGACTATGCTTTAAATGATAGAGTTATTAAAAGACAATATTATCTGAGAAACCCAATACACGTTTATTATATCAATGCACTGTATTCTGTCTCTTTGCCTCCCGTGACCTGATGCACTAACATAGACTATATGCTCTACAGTGTAATAAGATACTGGAACATTCATCTAAGAACAAACCACACAGCACATACATACATAAACACAATGATACAAACATTTGCAGCTATACAATCACAATATGCTACATACTCGGTTATCATTATATATTATCTACATACATCTCAATTTACTCAATAAACCAAAAGTATCCACTTTAGCTATATTTCAAGTATCAGAGAGGAGTTTTATAGATGTGCAACAACGCAAACCAAAGTATTCCAGTTATAGTTCAAATTAAGTTTAATGAGCCACTTAATGATGTCAAGGAATGGGTTGTTCATTTTGCTGATTGCAACTCCCTTTAAATGACCTTTTTAGCAGCTTAATATGGCAACTAATCTTTGAAAACAAACATATCATTCTGCATCGCTCTATACTGACTGACAAATACTGCCAGGGATGAAGCATGAAGCTTAAGGCTGCTTTTCTTCACTTCGTAGGTTACACACACAAATATAAGGTAAACTGCATCATAATCCCCACCAGAGTCTTCCAGATGAAAATCTATTCTGCGGGACTGTTTAAGCCCAGGATGTACTCTTGCTCCCATTGGAAACGGCGTAGCCTCTGTTTGACTCTGAGAACATCAAGCATCTTTTAAGAGTGAGGGAGATGAGCAAGATTTGGAGCACTACCAGAGTGACGGCCGACTGTCTCACTCATGATGCTGCTGCGCACACACACACACAATGCGCTTCTGCTGCAGCCACACTTAAGGTATCTGTCTATTTTATGCCATTAACATCCTGTGGGCGTCACGCTAATGAAACATACGCTGCTGTAAACAATCGTCTGCTATATTTATACAAACAAATCAGTATGTCGGTCAACAAGTCACAGTTTTCAACCCCCCCATGCACACACTCAGGAAAATCTACCCTATGGTCGAAAATAACCAGAAAACACATGCGATTATTTTTAATGTCACTGAAGGTTTGTATGAGGTCAAACACAAGTGTACCGAGCTATCGATGTCACGCTCTCAACAGTACTTTGTGCTGCTCTCAAATTGATGGAAAGGAAAGAAATGCACTGACACACAAAAAGACGCACACAAATATGGGTGCGGAATGAGGGCGTAACAGATGCTGTGGCACAGACATGCACGCACACAGCCATTTCAGTGTCCTGACTCACAGTCTAAACATACGCTTTGTTTCGGCCAAACCCTCGACGGCCCAACGTCACCCCAACCTAAAAACCCAGACCCTTCACTCTCTTTCTTCATCTCGCATCCTTTCAACTCTGGAATCCACAGGCCCACACTGCGTCACCTTCTCCTCGCTCATCTCTCTCTCGTGTCTCTCTTCCCGTCCGTCCTTCCGTTCCCGCTTGGGCTGCTCGAACGATCCCTCTCGCCGTGGATCTTCCCGGATAGGCGGATGACTGAGTGCCTCTCACAGCTCCCGAGAACCCAACCCGTGGACATCGAAGCAGAACGTCACAAGTTAGGGTCTCAGGGAAGGAGAGGGGCACGGTGCGGCACGGAAAAGCGAGCGGCGTCCCGTCCGTCGTCTCTAATTCGGCATCCCTTCCACATTTACTGCGATCGGATACTTTAAAGCAACACAACATAGTTACACACACGCCCATCAGCGTGGACTGCACACAAAGACATCGGGGCTCACGCGCAAACACACATGCGCGCGGCAGACGAGGACATGCGTGGAGAAGCGGCGCCACACGCAGACCTCTCTCGTCGGCCACACACACACACACACACACATTAGACAAATCAAGCACCTGTCTTTCACTGATATGGACTGCTGCGGAAGAGACATTCGCATGTGCATAATAAGATTTTAAGTCAATTATAAAACAGACACGATAGAACCACGAGAACAGCGTGACACATACGGATCCCAGTGGGTCACGTCTGCTCTCATATAAATCACACACACTCACAGAGAAGGGAGTGAACTCACCGAGCAGTGACTGACCGTGCCTCGGGTGCTGCGGTCCTCCGCATGCCTGAGAGGACAGAGAGGGAGAGACAGAGAAAAGAACGCTTTTTACCTTGCTCATCCAAATGATGCAGAGCAAAACACCACTCAACGCAAAAAGCGAAAGAAAAGGGCAAATAAAAGGACACGATATAGGAGCCTGACAGGCTGATGTCTGCCCGCTGTCTGGAGCAGAGAACCGCAGAGTAGAGAAAGAGAGAGAGAGAGAAAGAGAGAGAGAGAGAGAGAGAGGAGGAACGTGAGAGAGAACGAAAAAAGGTGGGAAATTCAAACGGCCGCAGAGAACTGCACTGAAAAAGGAAAACGCGAACAAAGGAAACAAAGAATCTGGGGAGAAAAGGTATCCGGATTAATCAGCCTATAGGACAGAAAACTGAATGGGGGACGAGAAAGAGAGAGAGAAAGAAAAAGAGAGAGAAAAAGAGCGAGAGAGGCAGGGCCACGACACCGGCAACACACACCAGACTTCTACCCAGAGGGCTATAAGATGAGAGATCAGCAATAGGGGGTGGGGGCGTTCGAGCACACGCATGCACCATCTCTCACCCTGTGTCACATGTGCGACGGGTGCGTATAGCATCCCGAGGCAGAAAAAAAAACAGGCGGAACATCTCATCTACAGAGTCTAAAAGCGGCGAAAATAAATAGCTTGGAAACGGCTGTTCCTTACTTGCATTTATCTCTCTGTCTGAGCGGGCCCTTGTCTCTGCCGTGTTTAGAGGCATACGAATCTCATGAAAAGTCAGGCTCAAAGAGAAAGAGAAAGAGAGAGAGAGAGTGGGAGAGAAAGACTGGGATAGAAATGATCCCTTCATTTCCTGCAACAGCTGACACCAGTTAGCGCAAGAGGCCCGCTACCCCCTGAGAGAAAGGAGAGAGGGAGAGAAATAAAAAAAAGAATGGAGAGATGGGTAGACGGTAAAAAAGAAGAGATTTTCATCTCAGAAATATCCTTACCCGTGATCGGTGGAAGAAAAAAAGTTTCCGAGCTCTGAAATTCCCCTCGTCGCTCAACATTATTCCACTCACTCTTTCTTTTTCTTTCTTTCCCTCACTCACTCACTCACTCCCTCTTTCTCTAGCTGAACTGAAGATTGGAGCAGGAGGGAGGGAACTAGTGAAAGAATAGGGAGAGAGGGAGGGAGCAGCACAGGGAGAGAGAGAGAGAGAGAGAGAGACTGAGAATATCGAGAAAGGGAGGGCAGAGGATAAAAAAGAGGCATGAACACATGAAAATATGATGTGCTTGGCTTACATTCGATACCGCCTGGCTAGCACCGCGGCCACAACAGAGGTAGATGAGGAAGAAAACAGAGAGAAGGAGGAACGAGAATGACAGAAGGCAAAGGAATTGGGGAGATGTAAAGTGGAGATGAGAGAAAAGGGGGGACACGGGGAGACTGCGGCGGAGGAGACCTCTGACGGCCCACTTTGATAGCCTCAACCAGCGACAGACAAAATTGCATGTGCGCTTTACTCTCACACATTCTATTCACCCCTGATTGCCTTCACTATAATTTCATCTCTTGATATTCTTTGTGTAAACTATTTTAAATTCAATGTTTGGTACGTTGGCATTCAGAACACATTCATGCCGCGGTCAGTCATGTGGAAATGGTGTTAGACTTCCCTCTCCTGGACACAAACAGCCATATATCTTACATTCACCTCGACCTTCATTTTGGTCCATTTTGCTTGCCGTACTTCACTAAAAGAAGCTACAGTGCTAATGAGAGAAACTCCCACTCTCCTGACTCTATCCATCTATATTGTCATGATTTAAATCTGCGTAAAGAATACAATAACTCAGGTACCAGTACTAGCCAACAGGGGGCCCCCAACTGCACTTTCTCATGCAGGTGAGGGTGAAATACACACATCTTAAAAATAAAAAAGACAGACAGGCCATGTGGATGGTTCATAGTATCTTACTAAAAAGGCACAATAAGGAAGAGAGGGATTACTCATGTATATGGTCTGTATTACTTAGGACTAATTTGCCAGACGAATTCATCGTAAAATACTCTCTCAAACAGTTAAATATTTTGCATTAGTAAGCAAAGTGGGTCAAAACTAAGCTCAGACAGATGTCTGAGATAAAATATAAAACAATAAGAAATGTTTCATAAGCACACAATCAACACATTATATTCCCGAAGAAGTAATGGCTGCAGAAAATTCAGTTTAGCAATCACAGGAACAAAACGAAAATTTTAAATATGTTGAAAACGAAAATATTTCACAAATTACTGTTTCTTTTATATTTTTAATCAATAAATACAGCCTTGGTAAGTGTAATTTAAAGAACAAACCTAAACTTTTGAACAATACCAATGCTCTTCAGTTAAATAACTTTAACCACCAATGCAAACAATGTAAACCATTGCACTGTTTGGCATCTTTCTGATTAGATAGAATTAACTAATTTTTTTTAAGCTTAGAGAGTGATGTCATCTGCAAAACTCGTTTTTTGGGTCCCATCTCCTCTAACACAAAAGCACTATTGTTTGCCAAGAGTATGAGCAGCATTAAAGACATGAGTGACAGTGAGACAGATATCAAGAGAGAAAGAATACATATGAATGTTGATTACAGAGCTCGAAAGTCGTAATATTTTGGCAGTGAAAGGGCTGAAAATTCAGCTGCATGTTATCTAATAATCTGAAATCACATTCATTTCAATCTAGAAAAGCAGAAAGCGGTTTTCTTCAAAAATATCTTAAGCTCCTAATACTTCACCAGCGTTTGACCTAGAGAACTCATTCACAAATATGGACATTTCAGTGGTGAAAAAATGGTCCACATCCAACACAAAAATGTATCCAAATCCAGATCCGTTACTTTGGAGTGTCCTAAACTGTGCTGGTTTAAATGTGGCTTGAGGTTTGGTTCTTTCAGTCTTTTTTAGCTGCATTTCTGGAGCTGGTTTTTCCACATTGACGGCACTGTTTTTTTTGGTGAAATGAGGGTGAACTCTGCACACAATTGGCTTCGGTGCACCATTTTCTCTCCCTGAGGCATTCTGGGTGGCAGAGAGCTCATAACATTATTTATCCACTGTGTGTTTCTTAAGCTGCATTAGAAGTTTGCTGACTCACGTTGTCAGCAAGGCAGGAAACGGCATATTATGTATAATAGACTGACTTCAAACGTTTATTAAGGCTAGGCACTAAACCATATGCAATGTCTGGGCAGGCAGCAAAGTCCAGACGTAGTTTATGGTGGCGAGTCTGGGGACACCATTTTTTGCCATTGCCAATTTTGTCTTCACCATATTATTAAATAAACAGCATCAGGAATTCAGATAATACACATAATATAGACGTATATTTTTTTTCATAACAAATATTAGCATTCATAAGATAACACAAGTCACCTATTAAATATGCAATTAGTGGCAATCCAATGCAGTAAAAAAACGCGGTTGTCATCAGTAGAGGAAAGTATAGCTGTAATGTTCTGTTCAGCACATTGCTTTCAGACACACAATCCAATCAATCACTTGTTTACGACACAATTCTAGTGCAATAGCAACAACGATTAAATGCTAGCAACACAGCTCACTCCTCACATACATTGTCTGTAAGCTGTAATTTTGGTTTATTGGGTAAAGTCATATGAGGACAGTTAAGAGGCCTTCATACTTAAAACGTTACTGCTAGACCAAAAAGTTTTTCTTCGTTTTCACATGCTGATCCATTCATTTATCCACTGACCTACAAAATCCCAGGATCAACCAGTGTAGAAATTAAACTGTCAAATTAAATAAGTCACAAGTTCTTTTGAGCACTTGAATTGGTAAGCAAGAATAATTGCTTCCTCAAATCACTTGCGCACTGCAAACTTATTTATATGCTGAAAATTGCTACTCATTTTGCTGTGTTGAAATTGTGGCCTAAACGATCATCAGATAATATTTCTTAATTCTTCTGTTTAAATCTCAGTTTGGATATTAGCAAATGCAGACCTGACCTCTGAATCTATTTTTCAAACTATTTATCAAAACAGAAAATGGTTATGCTAAATAATTTATGCATAACAAAAGTTCTTACTTTAATTACAGAAAATAATGAATTACAGTAAAAAAGAGAAAAAAATACAAAAGCAATATTGTGAAATATTAGAAACTACACAAACTATCTTCTATTTTAATATATTTCAATTTATTTCTGTGATGACAAAGCTAAATCTTCTGCAGCCATTTACTTCAGACTTCACATGATCCTTTAGAAATCATTCTAATATGCTGATCTGGTGCTTGAGAAACATTTCTTATTACTAATCAATGTTTAAAAAAACAGTAGTGCTGTTTAATATTTTTGTTTAAGCCATGATACATTTTTTCAGGATTGTTTTATGAATAGAAAGTTCAGAAACAACAGCATTTATTTAAAATATAAATCTACTGTAACATTATAAATGTGACCCTGGACCACAAAACCAGTCATAACATTGTATGGGTCAAAATAAAAAAAAAATAATTAGGATATTAAGTAATGATCATGTTCCATGAAGATATTTTGTAAGTTTCCTACCGTAAATATATCAAAATTGAATTTTTGATCAGTAATATGCATTGCTACAGACTTAATGTGGATAACTTTAAAGGCTCAAAATGTCCTAAATATTCAGATTTTTTGCACTCTCAATTTCTTGATTTACAAATAGTTGTATCTCAGCCAAATATCGTCCTATCCTAACAAACCATGCATCAGTGGAAACCGTATTTATTCAGCATTTAATAAAATGACCCCTATGTCTGGTTTTGTGGTCCATTGTTACAAATATAATTTCTGTACTCATACTGGCCCCATATTTTTAAAGGTGGTGTAAATATTCACAAGTAAAGCCTTCGGCAGACTGCTTTGATAAATATAGACAATTTCTATGCACACAGGCAAACTTGCATGTGTTCTACTGAATCAAGCAGACATTTACACCGTACATAACCAAAAACACAACAAAAAACAACAACCACACTCATGGTGAGCACAAACACCTGTGTCAAAACTCACCACGACACACACAATACAAAGACAATGACGGGAACAACACAACATTTTCACGGTAGGAGTGTCATTCACAACTATCTGCATACAGGCTGCCATGCGCTCAGATATTTTGTCTGACGCAGTGACTGCAGCTGAACCTGTGGCACACTGCAGATGCTGCTTCTTACAAATTCAATGTTGTACCATCCATTTTTTTTTAATTCGCTTCTACTTTCTTTTTCTGGTCCTCACTTTATAACTTCCATGTTTAGATAGGCACATATACATGAACACACAAAAGCATACATTTTCCCTAAAATAGCTATTGCAACAGTTAATGACTCAACAGCATGGCATTACGACTCTCAAAGTGCACAGTTCGTTGGCATGCATGCTTATAAAATTAGGAAAACTGTAATAGAATACAAACAGGTAGAATGTTAAACATATTTGCTAACTAATCTTTAAGTACCAGCACCTGTAAGGTCAAATTTTTGTTACCACTTACTACAATCGTTGATACCACTTTAGTTAGCGCTTAAGCAAAAAACATTAATAAATAAATAAATAAAAAGGTTTGTCAGTTATAAATGTATTTTCAAAGAAGGAAAGAAACGCAGTACATTCACTGTTCAAATAAAATTTTAGAAGAAAATATGAGAGCACATAAGGCTTTCACAGTTTCCATGTGTATTTTAAGACATGGTGTCTTGCGGTGCAGAACACTGTAGGATACCATGTTAAAACATATTGTTGCAATAACTGTGTGGTTTGTATGATAGAAATGTAACATTTGTAGTCTCAGTGGGGATACAATGCTGTTTTTCATTAAATGCTATATGCTTGTAGGGTTGGGCAACTATTTCGATGCTAGGCTACTAGCAGGTTATCAGCAGATTCACCAAATAAAAATAATCACGGCTATGGGATAAAGCTTCCAATTGAACTTTGAGAATTAAACACACAAGGATCAATCTGAATGTTAAATTAAGTACAGGTTATATTGAAACCAAGAAATACGGACGTAAAGCAAACACGGTAATTCAGGCCTGTTCACACCAAGAACGCTGACTATAATACATAAAACTATTTGTCCACACCAACGGATGATAACACTGTGCTTATTATAAGCATGCTGCTTTAATTGCTTTTAACTGGCTGTCAATGTTTTTATTTTTCATCAGATGGCTCTGAAAGTGACTTCAATTATATTATTCCCCTGTGTCATTACTGTTATAGCTGTGGTGTGAATTTCCCCATTCACCCAGAACTCGAACAATTATTTAAACTTTATAGTCATAGTTGTCCTCCTCTCTGTGTGAACAGGCCTTAATTGTTGTATGCACTGGCCAAATCAATCCAAAACAAAATGCTAATCTAAATTCTGTCACACATACAATGCTGATAGTCACTGCTCTTAGCACATGTTAGTTGCAATGCTAATTCATTAGCATTAGCAATGCATGTTGTACAGAGAAGGGCGTCTGCTCGAGGAAAGCTAGGAGGCTGTACAGTTATCTCCCATGTTGTAACTCTAAACTATACAACCTACTACCTCATCCCGAGACATCGCTGTAAAAGTTGACGAGGAGGAAATCAGAATTAAGTTTGCGCATATGCAAGCATCCAAAACTCTAAAAAAAAAAATAGGTGCAATCAATTTATGCTCATAAATAGGTTATAATTTAATGTTTTACAGTGTCAACACTGAACAAAAGTTTCTAGTCAGCGTTGGATGAAGACTGTTGCATTCACCTCGCAGACACATACCTATAGACACGAGCTTGTGCACAGAGTCACCACAAGTTCGGATCTACGGGTTTGTGGCAGCTGGCATCACTGCACTGCGTCACAGCTACACCAACTCCACCTTTCACTGGGCACCGAAAATAATATCCACTGTATTCTGAAATGCTAACTCTTATGAGTGCAGAATCTTTTTCCTCATGCACCAGTTTCAAAACAGTTTAACAAAGTGGTTAAAGACAGATATAGACACACGTTTGGAAGTTAGGTACTTTTTGGAAAGATATAATGGTCTTGCCAGGTAATACAGAGGAAGAAGACCATTATGTACATCACCTGAAATTCATGAAAAGGATAGATAAAAGATAAGATTAGAAATGCAAAAACAGAGCAAGGTACTGATGTTGTGAAATTAATGAATGAACAAAAAAAAAAAAAAGAACAAATTTACTCCAAGAATATTGCTAACATACAGAATAGGTCGTATTGATTCGAGTAATCCTAAATATCACTGCAACTTCAATTCTGATCAGTAACTGATCAAATAATTTAATGCAGAATTATTGGGTGTGGTTCAAAGAAAAATAACTTTTAAGTTTATCGCTTAATAACTAATAAGATAAACGATTAAGGTTAAGCTCCTACTAGCATTTTTCACTAATATTTTGAATCACTACTTGTTTAAGACACATCCTTCAAAGTGAAGGTCAGTTTGAAAGGCACAGGTGGTGTTTGCTGTGCCCGGATCAGACAACACCGCTACTGTTGGATCAAATACACTGCAGTGACTGACATTTGAGAATGCAGCAAAAGCAGAAACACTTTTTTATTTATTAATTTTCTTAATATACAAACTTAAAGTGTACAGTATATGCAACTTGAGCGGGAGTATAGAAATATCAAATACTGACAATTTAGTAATAAACCAAACATTTTAAATCGATTTAGTGAGTTTTAGTTTAATATATATATTCTGTGCATCGAATATATTTTGGTTTACCCATTACAGCCATTTAATACACAGAAATAAGAAATCACAGACTCTGCATAAAGGGCTTTCCCAATCTGCACCACAAGTTGTAGGTGCAACAAGCTGCAATTAGAAATGCCATGATTCATGGTACAGTGCCACTCCCTAAGGGAAATCAAAGGTTATTCCAGAACAATAGAGTAAATGTTAAAGATATCTACATTATAATTTGACCTATTTCTACACAGAGACGGAGTGTATTATATAATGAAAGCTGCCAGAGAGAAAGAAAATAAGTTTTTAAGAACAAATCTTGAACATGCATACAGTACACAGTCTCACATTTCAAATGTGTTTCCATGGCATCGTACGACCACTCAGAACCCATTGCTGTTATTTGCTTGCTGATTTTTTTTAGCCACTGGAAACGAATGAAACTGTGACTCGTCAAACAGTACGTGGACAAAAATATCTGACGACAACCGAACCAGCAAAACGACTTTTAAAAAAAAAGTGCACTAAATGTTTGACCGCAGTTGACCTACATCTATTTCGGAAACGACCTTAAAGTAGTGGTCTGGTATTTCTTACTTAAAATCAAAAAGTAAAACATTACAAGAATGTTTGCTTATGAAGCGAAATGGAATGTGGACATCCGTGATTTGGGAGCTTATTTTTACAGCAACATTGCGACTTTTAAACTGAGAAGAAATGACACGACCCGATCGTAAATAAAAAACAGTTTAAAAACACGTTCGGAAAAAGTTGTGACTGAAAAAAAGAACTAAAAGAGCGGACAGAAGGAAAAAGGGCATAGGAAAGCAGCGTACCGGAGGAGGACGTCTGTCTATGGTGCTGACCAGTTCGATGTCCATACCGGAGTCAGCCTACACCTGGCGGCAATATGGAGTCAGGCTTAGGGTGCAGACTAGGCCAATTCCGTTGCCCGCAAAAAAATCTGAAGCAGAAAAGAAAGACAGCACGTTAGAAGGAAGTACAAAAGTGCTCATTCACACGATTGAACCATTAATACACAAACACGTCCTGACATGAAGGAAGAACACATACAGCACCTACAAACTCGAAAAAGAAGCCAAAACGGCATCCCTGGTTCAACCAGAGCAAATCGCCATGTCATCGGCAGACAACATTGAAACAGCCCCTGTCCCCTCTTTCGCCCTCCTGTGTGGCCGGTCCTATCCGTATTTACCACGGAGAAAAAAACCCGAAAACCCTCAAAAATTGGGTCAGAAAAGGTTCCGTGGAAGACTGAGAAGAGAAGGCGGAAAGGTCGAATGCGGTGAGATGTGGTCGAGGAGGAGCTGCGGCACTGCCCTGGCTACAGGGAGAGTGGAATTTGTGACCATGCAAAGGAAAGGGTGGTGTTTTCTTTTTTTCTTTTTTTTTTTTTGGCGCTTCGCTGTGCTGGGGTTTTTTGGATCTCAGCAGGGTCCTTGGCTGCAGTTCTGACTCCCCTTAGTGGTGCCAAAATGTGGACGTTTCCCTTTGTCTTTAACTCCCATGAATAAAACTAACTGAGGGGCGATTAAAAACAAGCAAGGATCGGATTGAAACAGAAACAAACTGACAGAGCAATGAAATAAAGCTATAAAAACGGTCAGAAAAAAGTTTATAACGGAGATAAGCAGACACTGAAAGAGAAGTAGAGCGTAGTGCAGAAAAGAAAAAGCAGCTTTACGGACGACAGAACAGTCTAAAGAGTGAAGACTGAAAAGGACTGCTTTCACACCACATTTCTCTTTCTGCAAATATGCCATCTCTCCGTCTATGCGAGCAGCGCGCTCTCTCTCACTCCTACTCCTCCCTCCTTCCTTCCAGTCGGCGTCCAATCCACGCCACGTAGTGAGAGAGAAAAAGAGATACACTTTTTTTCAACCTCATCAAAATGGCAGAGACAGAAAGTTACAAGCAAGAGAGAGAAAGAGAGTGAGCGAGAGACAGCATGGCTCACTGTCCTCTTCTGGAAAAAGCCACGGCAAGCGGTCCGAGCACTGTAACGTTTCTTTCTCACTCGGATTAACAAAACAACTGCGAAAAAGATTTTTGTTATGCCCGACAATCAAATATAGTGCCCGCTGTAGACAGGGAGCTGTGCACACCATGTTAAATGGATGCAATTAATAGCATTTTGTATCTAAGTCTTTCCATCCATCTGTCTCTCTGCCTGGGTCTGTCTGTCTGTCTGCTTGTCTCCATATCTATTTGCTTGTTTACATGGCTGCCTAATCCAGGCATTGGCACAGTCTCTTCAGTGCTCCCTGTGTGTGTGTGTGTGTGTGTGTGAGTCAGTGTGTCAGTTGGTCACAGTCTGGCTGGCGGTCCGCCGCTCCCCAGACAGTCAAACATATTTGAGTGCTATTACCTCACTGTCACAGAGACCCTTTCACCTACATTATTCATAATCCACCTAAAAAAAAGTGTATTTTTGTCCTTCTCTTTATAAATAAAACACTTTAGATTTTGGTATTTTGCAACCTGTCGAAAATATTTCTACATGAAGAAGAGTATATCCGAGTGTATTGCAGAATCACATGAGAATTGCTCATGAAATGGTTCATGAGATCTCAATATGGCTTCCTTTTTATCCTGCAATGCAGCCCAACTCATCTATGGTGTGCAACATGGCAGGAGGGGAATAATTTCAGGGGTGCACATTCTGCAGCCAGCATGTGGTGCAACGTTATATTCGTTCCCCACATTTTGTACTTTCCAAAGGTGTCAACGTGTTCTCATCACGAGACATAAAAAATATATAGTATCATTTCCAATAACAAATAAATAAACCTGAATTTACATCAGATAAATAAAGATAAACAAAATATTTTTATTTCAAATAAATACTGTTGTTTTGAACTTTCTATTCAAATATCCTCATAATAATAACCATATAGGCAAATAGCACTTCAGCATAAAAAATTCTGCTTCACCATCACAGGAATAAATTACATTTGAAAATATATTAAAACAGAAAAAAAAAACATTTTTACAGTTTTTATCTATATTTTACTGTATTTCTGATCAAATAAATGTAGTCTGGGTGAGGCTTCTTTTAAAAACATTTGAAAAGTCTTACCAGCAGTATAATATTAAATACATATTTAATACTAAATTAACTAGTGCTAATAAATATTTTAATTGTTCTGGGTTAAATGTCAATAAATTAGGTTAACATCTGCTCGCAAACAACTGCAACATAATGAAATTGTCTGTAGGAGCTTATAAGGGGGACAAGGGGGGTACAAAGAGGCTTTTTAAGTCTCTTCCACATCCTGCTCCTCTTGAATCTAAATGAGCAGATTTGACTTTCAGGTGTCTGCCAAGCCCCCTTGTCTGCCCCTTGTTTGCCCTGTGCCCGCTCTTCTTCTCTCCCCCCTCAACCCTCTCGCCTGCCTTAGCCCATGCCAAGCTTTAAGAGCGGGCCTCCAACATAAGGGTGAACAAAAAGGGCATTAGGATAGGGGGTAGTGTCCATCGCTGCTGGTTCCAACACAGGGGAACAAAGAGGGAGATGAGACGGATACGAAGAGAGGATGCATAAAAATATGAAACATTAACTAAGTGTACATAAAAGATTGTTTTTTTTTTTAAGTTTTTTTTCAGCAATTTGTGTTGTCCTGCACAATCTGCTAAAAAAAGATAAGTCTGAAACGGACCTTCTTAAAAATAAACTTCAGCGGCTCGTTTCTAACACTGGGATTCTTCAGAAGCATTTGCAGAGTGGCAGGTGATACACCCAGCCTGGAAAAACACAAGGTTTGACAGAGTGATAGGTATAGTTTATATATATATATATATATATATATATATATATATAGCTACAGATAAAACACAGTCACAGTGCTTGCCATATCATTTTTCACTGTGCATGTTAAGTGCCACTATGGTTGTTTTATGTTTCTTGTAGTGCGAGACAGAGGTGCAACAAGATCTTATGACAGGGGTATGCAAGATGCCTTAGTTCTATCATCCCTTTGTGAAGACTAACATTTTTATTTAGTCTGCTATATTTAAACTGTTATGCTTATGTGTGTGACATTTTCCAAGTTGGGTCAGCAACTGAAAGATTCTTTAATTTGCATTTTTTTTCCCTATTTTATCTTACTTTTCTTTACAACGCTAAATAAAAAAGGGTTACAAACCTTGTATACTCTTAAAAAGAACTTTTATTGGAATGAAAATGTCTCATGGATGTTAAAGTTTCTTTGTGGAACCATAGATGCCACTCAAGAACATTTATTTTTAAAAATGTAGAAAAAAAATTGCACTCGTTGGCCATGAATATGTCAAGACAGAACACAATGAAATTAATTGCTCCCAAAAACAAATCACCTGTGAAAATACAGACATAGACAGGTTTAGAGAAGAGTGTTATGAAGTCAACTGAGGCACCCTGACGTATGTGAGTTCACCAGTGGCAAACGCTTTGGGGCATTATGGATACATTTTAATAAAAAGCTTTGAGACTGTATATATTCCCAACAAGAGGGCAGGTCTGAGACGTACTAAGCAGCACTCAAAAGCACAACTGCCTATAATGACTCCATAGGGCACCATCGACCTCAACAGGAAGAACAATGTCATCTTGTGCTCAATGGCTCCGAGTCTGTTTATGGTGACATACCAGTGAGGTCTTATTGGTTTTCAAAGAAAGAGCCTTGGCAGTGGTTCTGAGGAGTCAAATCCTCTGAAGCCAGAAGAGAGCAATATAAGAGAGAACACCCACTCAGCACAAACACAGTAAGGAAGAGAGGCACAGATTAAGTGATAAAGAACAAAAATTATGAATCTGCCCATGAGATGAATAAGCAATGACTTGGGTGACCACTTGAGTCATTAAAACCTTCT
This sequence comes from Enteromius mattozi, assembly GCA_032359235.1. Lineage (NCBI taxonomy): Eukaryota > Metazoa > Chordata > Actinopteri > Cypriniformes > Cyprinidae > Enteromius > Enteromius mattozi. The sequence continues at coordinate 6,342,474 of JAUMHE010000048.1, read as the reverse complement.
CAAACGGCTGCCTAGTCAGCAAGCAAACGAGTGTGTATTTTTGAACAGGTAAACACTTGTTTTTGCATTTTTTCTTTCCCTCTCAGTCACAGAAATTAGTTTGAAGAGGTAGAATTATTTTGTACTTCAAAAAAGCTAATTATGTATATATCAAAGCCATTAAACTCAAGGTGCTCACTATTTAAGTACAGAAACCCACAACAATTAAATAGGAAATAACTAAATGCGTAACATTACATTTTAATTATGCATTCAGAAAAAACAAACTGCTCCTGTTTTAATTACCAAAAAACAGATGTTCGTTAAGAGGGAAGAAGAAAATTACTGAGCCAAAGTAGGAAACTAGTTCAGTATAAAAAAGATCTTTACATAAAGTTGCAAGTTTCCTACACATCTATCTAAATGTCAGATCTTTGCTTCTGCAAGACATTCCAGTAATTATGTTTCAAATGGAAGTTTTACTCAGGCCAAAAGTAATGTATCAGCAATGAGCAATTCAGCATTCAGTTAACAACAAATTTAGACCAGTTTCTAGTTAAAATACATAAATAAATAAAATACTAATTAAATTTCAAAATGGCAAATGGAAATAAATCCTGATGCACCATCCATTCAGTAAGGCTCAGGCAACTTAAATTTTTACTTACATTTTAAAGAAATTAAATCAACCTGACTGTTGGGGTAATTTTAAATTCACTGGATTAGATCAGGTAGCTTTTTAAATTTTCCAATTAATTTTCCTGTTTTTAACTTTTACTATCTCCTTTTTCTCAGTATAAAGAGAGTGATTAAACAAGCTAAAGCTTCTAATATATTACAAGCACTTCTGAAGAGGGTTGTAATTGTGTTGGTACTGAATTCATCCACTGCTTTTCTTTCGTTTTTCTTTGCCGTTCTAGGTCTCTCTCATCTCTCTGTCTGATATTCTCCTCATGTGCTACTGTGGCACCCACACTCCAGTCCTCCTTATTAATCTACCACTCCGATACACAGCGTTGTCACTGTTTTCCATTCCCAGGATGCATTGCCACAGAACACAAGTTAACGGCTAGAGAGTACCAGAATCTTTACTGTAGAATAGACAGTGCCTTTGCAGACTACTAATCTCAGCACATTGTCATATCAGTACCTAAGCACTGTCTTTGGACGATGAATGGTAGTTGCATTTAATATCAGTGCTTTGCCATGAAACTCTGTAACTGACAACAGATTAGATCAGCAGCAAAGATGATACAGCACTGATCTGATTACAGCTGGTTAACCTTCTATTATTACCTTTTCTGTAATAAACCTTTAGGACAGAGAACATTCCAACAACTCAACACAAAATGACACAGTGGCCATCATAAAGTAAATACAATATATTCCATAGAATCAAGTAAAAAATAAAAGCGGCAGTAACTATATTTGCAATCAGCACTGCAGTGCATGAAACTGTAGCTCTATACCAAAATTTAGTAAGCTCAATCTTACTTAATACTAATATCAGAATCTCTACCAGATTTCTCTCAAGTGATGTATGACAGACTTTTCCAATAATTTAACATAGTCAGCGTAAACACCACCCCTTTCTTACAGATCTGCCCCATCCAATCATCAACTGATGGGTAAAGCAAAGTCCCGCCCTACATTTTTTTATTTTCTCAATAATATGTTTCACTAGGATGCACATCACAATATGAAAGATACAAACTCTCAATATTTCTATTTTATTGCAACTTTAATTAACTAAATTTTTATTTTTCAGTGAGATTGTTGCATTCTGGGATTGAATTCTTCTTGATGGACACATATGACACTGTCCGAAATTTCTGCCTGAAAAACCATACCAGTTTGGTTGATTACAAACATTAGATATTTGGTATTTTTGACCAGTATCGGATTGCGTAAATCTTAATATTTAAGATACATATCATCATCTAGAACTAAAAAAGGGACAGTGATATATTAGGACCAAGTTTTAACCAGCATCCTAGATTTCCCTTAATTGTTATGAGGGATTATTTCAAACAGTAAACTCCAGTGGCTTTTAAAATTTAATATATATATATATATATATATATATAATTATAATGTTGTGCTCAAATTCACTTGAAGCATACAAATTTGCATTTATTTATTTTTAACAAAGTACAGTAGATTTGGCAATTTATCCATTATCAGAAAAAAGTTTGTAGTATCTCTAACAGCCTTTGCTCGATAATGTGCTTGTGACATCTTAAAATATTGCCTATTTAGACAGCTGCCTAGATCACACGACTGTTCTTCACATCTAATGTGTAATGCAATATTTTCTCAAAATCTAGTGGGTCAATATAATGACTCGGCATGAAAACAACAACAACAATCAAATTGTGTTAATAAAATCTTCCAAAGTGGCATAAACAGTTAAATCCCTGTTAGACTGAAGCAGGCAGGTGGCTAAAGAGACACAAAAATGGAGACAAAGAAAGAAAACAGCCAGAGACCTTCTTAGGAAGGCGTGAGGTTGGACTAGGAAGAAATGGGAGGGGGGGGGAACCTAATTACGATATTAATCAAGCTTTAATTTCAATTCATCTCCAGTAACCGTCACACGCGCTCACTAATCAGTGGAGCAACGCAGCCAACTACACAGTATTAACACATCTCAAGCCCTCGGCAGGATAGAAAGAAAAAGAGAAAGGGGCTGATGAAGAAATGCATACTGTCTCAGTGAAATCAAACTGACTGATGCCTCTCATCCAACCAGAAAATCAGCACAGCACTGACAGAGAAAAGAAGAGGTGGGGGGGGGGGGGATTTATGGCGTGTGCCAAAGTGGGGAATGGGGTTGGTTGTATATGGTGGTGAATATTTCAAAAGGATGCATCTTAAACAGGGAGTCTGAGTGCATTATTCAACAGACATTTATCTTCAAAACCACTAAAGCTGCAGGAAAACCTTTTTGGTTACATCTTCATTGAATTCTCAAACTGTTGAATCGGTCTTTAAAACAGCGGAGACTGTGAGAGCTTTTATTCAGTGCTATTTCATCCTTTCGCTATACCACTGACATTATTATTGCACAATTATATACATATGCGATTATTATGATTGTACCTGCGCTTTGGCGATAAATAACATAGCTTGAATTGAAATAAAAAGAAAATTGAGAGAAAAGGGTTTGAGCTGAGTAGGTGGTTGCTGGGACTCAAGAGGACACAATCTACTAATTCATCTCATGCCAGTTCCTTTTCAAGGGGCTGTAAAAAAGATGTCTCAGTAAATTTTAATAATAATATAAAAGCCCCTCTGGCCTCAAACTTTGGCCTCCCTTCTCCCCTCTCTCTTTAGAGCCGGGGCTTGAGTTCAGCTCAGATTTGGAGAGAAAAAGACTTCAGGAATGCTCATTGTCTGAGGTAAGTGCCTCTTTCTGTTGCTTGCTTGAGTTCTTACTCTTTCTAGTTCTGTTTTCCCTTGTCTCTTAACGTTTCCTTCTCTTTACCTTCTCTCTAATACTGTAACTACCCTTTATCAGTGCCCCATCTCTCTTTTTTGGGCTCTCTCTTTCGATTTCTTTTGTCTGCGTCTCCGTCTCATCCTTCTCTCTCTTTCTCTCATTCTCTGTGTCATTCTCAAAAACGAACTCACTTTCTCTCCATGCTTCTTTCCTCTTTAATTTACTCCGGAGGAGAGCGGAGGGGGCAGCACCATGGTTACCTGGCGTTGTGCCATCTCATTACACCGCCAATTGATTCTGGAGCACCGCCACGTCCGTTACCCCTTTTCCCTCCCCTCCTTCGGCCCTCATTCACCACCTCCCCTCCTCTCCTCTCCCCCCAACAGTCAACCTCCCATTATGCTGCTGAGACTGTCTGCAGTGTGGTCTGAATACTGAGCACCATCTCACATAGACGCAGATGCACATACTCCAAAAAACAAGGCTTTCTGACCACTTTTCTAATTGAGAGTATTAAAATATTATCACGCATGTGAAGTGCCATGTACACATCTACCTGCAGTAATGCCACATGGTGTTTGCTTCCAAACATGTTCTGCAGAGCCCATAGGCCACTTGATTTAGTTTAACATTGGATTTCGCTGTCTCGTCCAATCAAAGAGAAGCTAAACGATCATGTGACCACTGGTGCGGTAATATATAGATGAAGCAGGATGAATATCAACCTATCAAGCACTCTCACTTTCTCCAGCTCTCCCATTTTCTCTGTCTCAGGTACCACATAGTGTTTTGTCAGATCTGTCAAAGTGATATTTTATTACAAAACTGAAAATGTATTTGCAACATATGACTTTTTTTGATGCTTCCACTTTAAAATATATTCATTTATCAATAACAATTATATAATTATGTAATACTCTAACAAAAATGCAATGATAAATATAGATATACCTATACAAAAAAAAATATTTTCAATATAATTCTAATAATAATGAATATAAAAAAATACTCAAAACAAAGCACACAAAAGCTAAAATGTATTATATATTTATTACCGGATGCATGGATGAAGAAACAGAAAGAAGAAAAAATTCAGTATGGAGCAGATAATTTATTAAATATGAGTAAAAATGCTTTCTATTGCTTTCTATGTATAGAATTTGTTCAATATATAAATATTTAATATATAACACTTTAAATATATAATGTCCACATTTCCTATTACTATAGATAGATAGACAGACAGAAAGATAGTTTTTAATTTATTAATTTTATTTTCATGATTTGTTAAATAAGTTACTCTAACTTTCACAATCCCAAAAACATGTCTCAACATCTTTCTGTAACACTGTGCTCCCATCAGAGGCCCTAAACTATATTGTGGCTGCGAGAGAAAGCGGTAGAGCTATAGAGCCTGAACTGAAGCTGAGGTGGGCCTCCCCTAGATCGTGGCCCCTTTCCTGTGCTCAGCTCGGGTTGTCTGAGGACACGGTGAACCGGGCCACCCGATATGAAGGAGAGGGCCCTGCTAAGGGGGCTGTGAGGGACGTAACGCCGCATCTGGAACTCTAGGAATCCTGCTCGGTATGATGGAAAGGGGAGGGAGGAGGACGGGGTGCTAGCTGGTGTCCAAAGGAGCAAGATTGGGCAGTTTGGATGGATGAAGCGGGTGGGAGGGGCACTTAGAGAATGGGGAATAGAGATGAGAAGGTGAAACAGAGCCAGAAGAACAATGAATTAGAAGGTAACGTTACAATAGAGGGTAAATAATAAAGGTACTATGTATCCCAACACATACTAAGCAGGGTACTGGGATAGCTGGATGGTAATTACACTTTTAATAGCAAGTCTGCAAAACCAGTCTGGGCTTAATTCACACCCATTTTTGCTGATTAGTCATTCATAACGGTAATATGAATGTTTGATGTTTAAGCCTCCACAATCTCAGTTTGATCCCCTGTGCCTCTTTCTCTCTCACTTTCCCTCCCTCCCTCTGTCTCTTTTGTCAATGCTAGGAGTATATGAATACCCTCACTGTGAGACTTTCTCTCTTTCTGTTCACACTGCTCTGCTCCGCACAGGGATGCCTGAGCGGTGAGGTAAGAGGGCACTATACCTCAGTGAGCCAGAACACACACTCATTTACACACACAAAATCGTACAATGCTTCTCATGGTAAATCACTAGCACACATAAAAAGATGTCTAGATTTTCCCGTCTTCAGCTCCAGGACTATTATAAATTGCTGCATTATCATAAATGTTATCCCTGACACTTTAATAAACACCAAAACGACAAGGAAACTTATTTTGGATATACATGATTGGGCATTTGAATACTATGCATGTGCGCGCACACACACACAGACACACAAAGAATGAGTCATGCAGTGATGAAAAGGCAGTCTTTTCAGAATGAACCCTCTGACCCATTCCTCATGTCCAGGAGCCCATTCTCTTTTATCAGGCTCTGACAGATTTCCTTTTCAATAAAACCCATTTAGACACCCAGCACTGGCCCAACGTCCACTATTACAATACAGCAAACTTCTTCAGCGAAACTGCCTCTTTTGCGAGGATCCTGGACCAGATGCCTTAATGCAAATCTTAGCCTCAACCTTCAAGTTAGGTATATAAAGCAAAAAACTTAAGAAAAACTTAAAAAGCGATTAAAGGGATAACAAAACAGTGAAAGTAGAGGCTACAAAAGTAGTTGTTGCAGCAAGCAAGCTCTTGCGGTCTGATTGATAAATGACAAGTTATGATTGACAAGTTAGTCCCAAGACAAAACAGTTGACTGATTATGTGCATGTCTCAAAATGAATAGGCGCTAAAATGGGAAGAAAAGGGTTTCAGAGAAAAGCCAATCATGTACTGAGGCAATGCACTGCAAACCTCAGAATAATAAACAAACTTTGACCCATTTCCACAGAGTTTCTCACTCAAGATCAACTAGCTAAAAACTAAAACTCTGTTACGATTATTTAGCAAAACCTCCCTGCCAGATATCGACAAATCTCTTTCAAATTTCTCTCCAGAAAAGGAAAAAAAAATTTACAAAGCACAAACGGAAACATGGAGTAAATGAATGGACAAATTGGAACATCTCCCAACATCTTAACAAACACCAGAACAAGCAAGACTGTTGAAGTGCTGGAGAAAATGACCAACGCTCTCAAACAAAGGAGCCTTTCATTCAAAATGAAAATTCTGTTATTATTTACTCATCCTCATGTCATTCCAAACCCATATACTGTTTTTCCTTGAAGGACACAAAAGAGAGATTTGAGGGCAGTTCATCAAGACCACAACTGACAAGGTTTATCGAAAACAAAAAAAACACAATTTCACTACCTTCCTGAAGATGTATGATAACATCACAGACTCATTAGATGAAATTTAGGCTACTGATGGCCTTCCCATTCACAGATGTACTCAAATCTCACGTTCAATTAAAGAAGCATTCATGCACTGCATGGACCAATGACATTTGATGTACCTTTCTGGATCTTGACAACCAATGCTACTATGAATTTCAGTTGTATGGAAAGGAGCTGTGTGAAGACTCTTTAAAAATTCTCCTTTTGAGTTTGACTGAAGAACAAATGTGAAGAACGGCTTGTGTAAAACATGAGGGTTCATAAATAATATTTTGAGGTAAACTATCCCTTTGAAGTAGCCCTTAACATTGAGCACTACTCACAATTGAGAGGACTTTACATCCTGAGAGGCTCCACATTTACTACGGTATGTGTTTTCGCGGCTCTAACTAAGAACAACTACGGAAAAGAACAAAACAGGATGACATGCGAGTTTTGAAGCGACACTGGAGTGCACTACAAAGAGCTTCAGTGAAAATATAGGGCAGTGACACACCATTTCCCAACACTTTGGAATACATTAAGAAACCTATATTTGTAAACACATTTAACATTTCTGGGACGGTGATTAAATCACCAGTGTGGTCAGTGTTTACAGTACCACTCTGAGATCTTAGAGAGTAGGGGTGTTGACCAGAGAGAAGAGTCAACCTCAGAGTGTGTTTACACGGGCTAAAGAGCTGTAATGTTTCAGCTGAGAGGGAGCAGAAGTGCCTGCCGTCCCTCTAACGGGCCTCAGAATGATATCAGACAGAAAGGGCCTAATTATGACAGAACCACAATCCCTCAGCAACAGAAGAGGAAGAGGAACACACTTGCCTTAATACCTAAAAGGAGTCTGTCACCATCAATCAGAACATAAAAAAGACAGAAAGTTCATGTATTCTCATAATCATTTCTGAAGTCACAATTCAAAAAGTAAAACTGAATAAAAGAATAGATACAGCAATTACACCCTGATGAAATGTAAAAAATTAGCCTACTCTTTGCTTATTTTTGCTTTTGCATTGTATAGTACAGTCTAACTAATGAACTCCACTAGCTGATTCGATTTGGGGGTGTCACACCTTCACCAGTTTTTTTTGCTGAATTCTCACTCTCTTTTTCCAGGTCTGGCACATTCACCAATTAAGAATGGAGGAGGGGTGACAGACTAAACAGCTGCACTAAATTGATTTACATTTTGGCAGCAAATCAACTTGAAGCTAGCTGAAACATGCAAAAGTGCATCCTGCAAAAGTGAACAATAGATGAAATTAGTTGCAATTCATGAGCAACTTTACAACGTAAGACTGAGTCACCAAGGGTAATGTTCTCAAACAGGTTTCCTGAATGCCCTCCCGCCCATCTTAAACTGGCTTGGCAAACATATAGTCCTGCGTAATACTCAAGCCATTGACTGAGCTGTGTTGAGTCGGTCAACAAAGTCACACTGTTTATTTCAGTGGAATCATCCCTCTGCATACTACACTGTGAAAAGAAACAGTATGCTCCTCAGCTTTAATTAAAAGGTTCCACACTCTTTTACTAATGATTTTCCATGACCTTTTTAACCCTGGAAAGTGCAATTTTAAAATGCTCTGTTATTTTCATGACCATGGGGAAAAAATAATCACCATCTTTGAAAGTCTTAATAAATGTAGAAAAATTCAAGAATGTTTAGCGAGAGCCATTCCACCACTTCACAGATGGCCTGTCCTGCTTTAATCTTATCTTGGCATGAATCTTATGTCTAAAAGCCACTTATGTTTCTGTTTTAAAGTGAAGTAGTCAAGAAATGTTCTAAGGTTCTACATTCTGGCACATTTTGGGACCTTAAAACAACACTAATCCAGCCAAGAGTACTAAGTACTATTTGAACATTATCACACATTACTATAAAGCTTTATATCACAACTGTCACCTATTTTAATGTCAGCTGCAAAATCATTTTATATAACTGTCTGAACAATGCTAGTTGCAAAAAAGAAAAAAAAAAAAACTTACTTGTACTTATTGACAGTAATGCAGTAACATCTAAAATTCTTGGCTAAATCAGAACATTTTTAACTCATGGGGCTGAAACTCAATACTAAAAATGTTCCTTTTTAATTAGTCTTTGAATAAATAGCAATCATATTCAATTTCAATGTACTCACTTCATCTGTGTGTTTATGCAATAAAAAGGTAAAAATAAAACTCTTTGCATAAATGAACAACCATATATAAACAAACATGTGTCAGATACTGACTAGTTAAATACAACTGTAATTTCAAATACAAGCCCATCTGTTCCCTCCACATATTACATTCAATGTTATTTGCATTATATTTAAGCATTTGAATTGTGACACTCTGTGTGCGCACAAATGAGGCAACGCAAATGTAAAATAAATTTGCAATCACGTCTGAATTTCGACAATATGCTAATACCTCTAGTCTTCAGAGTGAGTGCTTGTTGCCCATCTGGATTTCTTTGTGTGCATCTCAGCGCAAATATAGAATCTAATCACCTGTAAATCCGAGTTCTTTCTGGCAAGATATCACAAAATATAATTAAACTTAATGTTAAATTAAATTTAACGTGCATGATTTTTGCCAAAATTCTGTTATCAGATATGTTTTCTATTCCAACGTTCAATCTCTTCTCTTGTGAAAATGCTCTTTTATGGCTAGATTTTGGTACATATTTGCTTATTTAAATGGTCAGGTCTGTTAAGCAGTTATCATCAGCTGTCCTGAAAATCCCCTCCTTAGAGCTGGGATTTGACACAAATTATTCGATATCGATTATTTTGGATATATATCAGGTACAGCCAGATTTTCTCAAGGAAAAAATATCTCTCTACTAATGCAGTTGGTACTTCATTACTATAATATTGAAGGTTAAAATTGCATTATTTGTATACAAACGCTTAAATTACACTCAATTAAATTTCTATAATACAAAAGTAACAATTACTTAATTATTTTTCTACTCTAATTTGTTTTTTTTAAATATAATCATTTAAATGGTGGTTGTCATAAACACTTAAAAGATATATTCAAACATAAATTAAACACTCCAGAACAGTACAAATTATAATAAATGTGTTATATAGTGCATATATTAAGCAAAATCCTCAAAAGTAAATTTTTCTAGCTGACTTTTTTGTTTTGTTTTTACAAGCTGTTATACTGACATCTTTGCTTGATTTAAACATTGATTGAGCGATTACATGAGACAGGATACAGATTTCGGTTCAATTTTGGTTTTAAAGGTTCATGAACTGAGAAGTGATCATTGTACTATAAAAACATTCTGTAAGTTTCAGAGCTCAAAACTTTGTTGTTAGTCGACAGCTTATATTTAAGGTAGTCTGCCAAAACGACTCTACAACTCTAATGTTCTACTCTATGATTTAATAGTGTGGATAAGCACCGCCTCCGCAGAAGAAGATTGACATCAGCCTGTTTAGCACCACCCACAATTTGCGCTCACAGATGAATGCACAGAAACCAAATGATAAAGATGGCTCTGAAGACAACAAGATGCTGTGCATTGCCTTCCTTCTGATCCCAACATTAGGAAATATTGGATGAACTTGACTGGACTAATTATTTTCATTACTTAGTCACTATTTCATTACATCTCTTCTTATCTTTTTATTGAGTTACTTATGCGTTTTTATGCATATTTATGCGCCTATTCAAGTACTGATGAGGGACATTAAATAGCTGATAACATTAGTAGTGGACCTAAGAGAATAGTACAAAAAAAATCAACAAAGGAAGTTCATGACCCACTGAAAATACCTTCCTTTTTTGTTGTTGTTTTTTTTACAATCAAGCTCATTAAACAGTGCCAAAACAGCATTTATTGTTTGAATACTGCAATAAAATGGACATAACTTGAAATCTGAGACTGTTTCATATCAAAAGAACAGTCATTAGAGTATGAGTAGACTGTCTGCTTAATATCTCCTAACACTTTATTTTGGTGGATCCACAACATACTACATACTGACTATCAGAAATTTGCAAGTATATGTCAACTTATTCTACTAACCTAAACCTACCCCTAACAGTCTTATCTGAGAGATAGTAGACATGTAGTTGAGAGTTAAAGAGAAATAGTTGACATACAGTTACAAAGTTACCTATAATTAGTAGAATGTCTAAATGGACTATCGAAATATAGTGTAACCAAAAAGACTGATTATACACCTTATGTTCATTTAACTACATTCAACTTAAGCATACTTTAATGTGAATAAAATTTCATAGAATAATGTTATAAATATATTTAGGGCTGCAACTAACGATTATTTTGATAATCGATTAGTTGCCCGATTATTTTTTCGATTAATCGGATAAAACCAAACGCTTCTTTAATTTGATGTTTTGCTTATAACTATATAAAACCATATATATCTACAGCTCTGGAAAAAAAATAAGAGACCACTGCAGAAAAATCAGTTTCTTTTGGGTTTTATTCTTACACGTGCATTGTATTGTATTGGTGGTGTATTGTGAGATTAACAGTTTTGTTTCATTTTTGGTGAACTGCCGTCTTTGAAATATTAAGGATAGAAGCAACTTGATGCTCACTGAATCCTTGTGCCAGTAAAGCTAGGA